>OY856415.1:221050279-221800279 GCA_963693085.1 Alisma plantago-aquatica
CAGTACAAGAAATAAGGCATGGGGTCATCCAATGTGAATCACATTTGATCCTAAGCAAATATACTACATGGTTGTATTACATCTTTTATTTTCCCTAAAGATTTGAGTCAAAGCACCCAAATCCAACTGACCCTTGCTAAGTCAAAATCAGTGCCATGCAAGATCTATGGGAGAGTTTGACTCCATTCTCTTCTCTTGCACTTCTCGGTCAATTTGACTCTACACCATAGTGACATATCAGTCAATCTGTAAAAGAATTTATAGTCAAGGCTATAGTCCTATATACAACAACTTATAGTCAAAGATATAGTTATGTAAACACGTATCCCTCCTTGGTACAAGTCACGATGCTAGAAAATAGGGTATATAACCCAATCAATGAGGTACAACCACAATTGTCCTCTATCACATCATATCACATTCTCATCATCACCGAGACCCAACCGCAATCATTCTCAAAATACTTGGAATTAAGATGTAAAGGGAACACATAGTCACTTGCACCTTGCATACTCAACAGTATGTGCTCTGGGTTTCCCATGGGAATACCCATTTCACCATCCAACAAAGTTATAACTCTGGAATGGATCTATGGTATAGGGCACTACATGATTAGGGTTTCACTTGATTAGTTATGCCAATTGTGTATCTTTTAACATCAATCAAGTTACAACGTACAAACCCTAAACAAATTCTACAAGTCATGGGTAAAAGTACAACTCCAAAAGATATAAAACATATGAGATATGAACTTTTACCATCATCACTTGATACCACTGCCATGCAAGGAAATCATCATTATCACATCACTAGGGGGATAACAATCCCTCATCTCATCACTGGAGGATATCACCTCACATGAGGCATAAAGCTTGTGCCAGGTCATAAAGCCCATTCACATTATTCTTGTCCATCATCATTACCTCATCATACCTCATAAAGGCTTATAATCATCACCCTATGTCTTGTCAAATACACCATACCAATCACTAGCTACGATATTCATTCCACCTGCAAGGTTAGTATTACATAAGTAGGAGAGAAAAGACATCATATCATGCTTTCATTCAAGCAAGCTCAACAATTACATCATACACTTGAAATTATGGTTAAGGTTTCTCATATAACCGATTAGGGTTTCCATTTCAATACTTTTCATTAAACCCTAGTTGCGAAATTTCCCATATTCTTTCCGCACATTAGGGTTAGGCATCATAGTTATGATCAATCAATCATTCCAAACAACACTATATATTGACCATTCAAGAGCCAAAATGTAGCGACCATCACTTACTTACACATGTGCAGTGACCTACTAGGTTAACATATTGTTGTGACCATAGAAGGTTAATACCTTGTTGAGACCAAGAAAGGTATGTGTAGAGACCAACCAATCTAAAGCATGTTTTGTGATCAACCAACTAAAACATATGTTGCGACCATAAGAGAACCACATGTAGCGACTGTTATAGAAATCAAACCAAGCTCAAGGATTTTAGTGAACACCCACTTAGGTTAGGGTTTGTTGTTCCTACAACACATCAACAAACATGTAATGACCAACTCAAACCATAACACTTTGACCGCACCAAGAACCACTATGGTAGTGATCCAAAAATTAGTTACCTCTAGAGACCTCAGACCAAGTCGTGGCTACCGAACATCACCACCTCTTGGTGAAGTGACCATTAGGCTTAGCTCACCCCTTTCAACCTCAAGATCAGGCCACTTCAAACAACACATAACTGACCTCAAAATAGAGAAACACCTCAATCGAAATAGATGATAAACATCAAGGAAACTAAACATCATCAAGGGGAAAACTCCATGCAAGGATGAACATCAAAACCCTAAAAACAACCTTCACCAAGATCAACAAAGATGACGTACTATGAGGGATGAAAACAAACATTCAACACATGTATACTAGAGTGAAAAACCTCCATCTAGCACATGATACATGAACCATATTGAATGGTGATAAAACCATAAATTGCGCATGCATACGAGAAGAAACTAGTCCACCATCACTAGTGTTCAGGTACAAGAATTAGGGTTTAGGAGAAAGAGCAATCTATGAGATAATACTTCAAAATATCATACCCTAGATCATGATAACATCATCTACCATATTTTGATCACGTTTTAGAGATAAAATAGTAAAATGAAAGCAAGTTAATGGTGCAATATTGGAAGAGGGGAAAGTTATATAACCTATCTTAGGATGAAGATCAAGCTCCAAAGCCATAATCTCTAAGAAAGAGAAAGAAGATCCAACTTGGAACAATTCCATGGCCACAAGGTCTCCTTAAGAAGATAAGAACACACCAAGGTCAAAGAGAAGCTCAAGAATAAAGAAGCACAACCTAGGCTGAACAAGAGAGAAGAAACAAGAAAGGAGAAATCTTCATCTCACTTAGGTACTACCATGGTCAAACCATGGTCTCAACCTATATGGAGAGAATTTCCTCAAGATAGACACCATGGGAGAACCATAGTCCACATCCAAGAAGAAGAAAAGAAGAGGTGGGGTTCAAAGGAAATGAGATCAAGGGTGAGAAATCACTTACCAAGAAGGAAGATCACCTAGAACCACCACAAAGAAGATGATCAAGCTCAAGATCACCACATTAAAAGGTGATAGGCCACCAAACTCCAAGATCAGCACCTTCTTTAGGTTCACTATGTTCAAGGACGAACACAAGGGAGAAGAGAGGAAGAAGAGAGCTAAAAGATATACTTGCATGTGAAAGAAAGAGCTTATATACTCAAGGGGTAGGAGGGAGGTAAAGATATGTTGTGTCAAGGTATGAGAGAACCATAAGGAAACTTGTCCCATAAAGGATTGGCCATGCAACACACACACAAGAGGGTTGTGAAAAACTATATGGTGTAGCGACCACTCAGGTCCACTACACTCACAAGGTCGAAGCAAGGCACATACGTAGGTTTCAACACATCTCCACATGAGAAACCCTAGCAAACAACTCAAAGAACAAGCATCAAGGTCGCAACAAACACAAAATAGGATAGTGTTGCAGTTGCAACACCTCAAAAACCAAGCTATAAGGTCGATACACCCACCACTCAAGCATCCATGCAAAGCCATGCAAACCCTAATATCATCTCATAATGCCACCTCACCATCCAAGGCTTAAATCAAGGCTCCCATAAGCATCATTTTCTCTCTCATAATGCTAAGACACAAAGGGAACAAACTACACGTGACAAATTGCAAGATAGACCCTCAACATGGGTAAATCACAACTTGGCCAAATACAAACATAATAGGTTCAAACATCAACCAATAAGGACCAAATTGATAAAATAGGTATGTCACATGTTATTAAGGCATATCAAGAGATTAGATTAAGATTTGCATCTTATTTAGAAAAGCAAACACAATCAAGCATTAATCTAGGTTAGGGGTCTTACATTTATCATCTTGATCCACCAATCCTGCTATGACCTGATGCATTATGAGTTCTATGTGTGCAACTTTAGGCACCATGTGAAGGATCCCACTCATGTGTCAAATGTATAATCCTTTAGATGCTCCAAGGTAGATGGGCCTACCCAGAGACACATGTGAAGATTGTGGATTCAAATGTGAAGGATCTCCAAAAAACAATTGATGTTTAGTAGATTCACCATGGAGAGAATGAAATCACATGAGAGATAAAATTTGACATAGTAACGGCTCATCCCACTCTTTTATCTAGTTTAGCTACATTTTTTGGGAAAAATTCAATAAGGGGAAGATGTAAGGACTCAAACTTTCCTTTATTTTCATAGAAGTTCTAATAGAAAAATATTATTAAGTATAATTGTAACATACTCAAATCTAGCATATATGTGAAACCTCCCTTCTTATGGACCCCTAATCGATTATGTTGACATATGTTATCTTTTTCTCTAATATAAGGTACATTGGGAATACTTGGAGTTAGTTAGTATCATGGATATAAAACTACCATAAATAATTGATATTTAAGATGATATAATCTAGATACATGCAAGAATACAATTTGAGGTGCTTAAATGCCATATAAAGTGATGGGTCCAAATTGACACATTAAAATACACCTAGGATTATAAGATAAAGGAAATCAAGTTAATATGTGTCATAGTGTTGCAGTCAATATTCAGAAGGAGAAAATACATTAGATCTATTATTAATACATTAGTAGTGAATATAAAATGAATCATACTCAAAAGGTGAAATTTATGCCAAATTTGGACTCCTAGCATCTCAAATAGCCTACCTAGCATCTCTTATGTGCTGGATGGACCAGTGTGTGTCTGGTGGAATAGGATCACACGTACTTGTGAAATCTCCAGTTTGACCTAGGAACTATTTTTGACTCTATTCCATGGGAAATACAAATACACTACTGCTCTTAAGAAGAAGGAAGCCAAATTCTACAGTCTAAAGTAGGGTTCCTTATCTCTTCTCACATATGTACAAAAATTCCTACCACTTGAATGTTATGCTGCTAGGTTGAGTGAGAATCGAAGGGATGACATGTTCTTGCAAGGACTTAATTATCCTCTGGGCCATACCCTAGTCCCACAACTCCCCCTCATCTTTCAGCAAATGGTTGATAAATCCTTATCTATTGAGACCTACTCAGGTTTCCAGGCTCCAACACATAGTGAGATCATGAACAAGAGAAAGCATGATAGTGAAGAACATAGACCTTCTAGGTGTAACTGTTTCCATAGACACCATCCTCCAGGAAAGTGTACAACCCAGAATGGGAATTGGAATCCTACCTGCCACCACTACATTTAGTTTGGGCATATTTGACAAGAATTCCTCAACTACAACAATGCCAAGTGCTGGCACAGTTAGCACATCGACCCCCAAGGAATAACCTTGATAAACATAGGGGACCCTCTGTTGATAGGTGTGCGGTTTGAGCTTTTGTGCTAGAAGTTATAGACATTTGATGCTCCCGGGTACTACATGAAGGTAACATGCAACTATTTTCTTTTCCTATGCAAGTACCTTGAGAGGTTATGGTGGGTGACTTGGTGTGATATTGATTTTGAAGCCAGTTTTCATTTTACTATTGTAGATTTTTCAACGACAATATATATATATATATATATATATATATATATATATATATATATGGGCCCATCTTTAATACACGCCCCCCATTTTGGTTACTTTTTTTCAAGTTGGTTACTTTTGACATGTAGAGGGTTACTTTACCTTGCAAACTGTTGAGTTTCATGCATAGATAGTTACATTTCTAACAACAAATTTCAAAACACGGTTACATATATATCTACTGTGTATTTTGTATGGGATTACTTTTTTAGTCGTATAGTTACTTTTTGATCAATATGGTTACTTTTTTTGATAGCAGAATTATTTTTCTAGTCAGAATAGTTACTTTTTTGGCTATCGGGTAGCGAAATCCAAGCTATCCACACGGGTATTAAATAAAAGGCATATATATATATATATATATATATATATATATATATATATATATATATATATATATATATATATACACACACACACAAAGACAAGAAAAGATTTTTGGATTTTTTTGATGTTTGAAAAACCTAGTCACCACCATATAAGGGTTTGAATGGTTGAGTACCATTTAAGACAAAACCTCTAACATGTTAAGCCAACCGATACCCTTGATAAAAAAATTATGTGATGGGTAAGTAGTTTGAGACAGTCGTTGTACCTCATGTTACTTATATAGAATGAGTAGTTAGGTTTTAAAATCTCCTTTCCCTGGATGGAGTCCCACACCCTTAGTCCATAAGAAATAAGAACTAGTTAAGGATGTTGGACTGAAATGCATTATCTAAATCTTGGACTATTAATCAACTCAAAATAACTACATCATAACTAGGGTACCTCAATAAACGTTTCTAAGTGGAACACCTTGTGTATACATATCTGGCGCCTTTAAGGAAACTTTGCACCAATCGGTACAATAAGACTGTACTCACAATGTAGAAGTATCGTATAGACTTTTAATGTAGCTAGTTTGGATTCTAAGAATGAAATCCTCTTTAAGGGGCGAGTGTTGTAACGAACCCAAACTGAAGTAAATAATACTTTTACCCCTTAACCTTATACTTTTTTATCTGAGCTCCTCCAATTTGATTGTTGTAATAACCTTCAAACATATGAGTTTTGAACAAAAATATAAAGATTTGAGGCCTAATACAAGGAATATGGGATATTCATTAGTTTGGGGGTTAGTTTTGAAAAATTATAAATTAAGGGATTTAGATCCAAAATATCCTTCTAGATTTTTCCTGTGGATAAGTCTGGTTAAGATAGAGTTACATATAAATTTTGGTTAATAAATAATAAAGGAGTGCTTTAATATGAAAAAAATAAACTTACCCTCAAATGGTGTATTTCGCGTATTAAAGTTTATCAAAAGGTAAAATTTACTCCACAATTGGATTCTTTGGGTCCTTATTATCTTAATCACCAAGTTTCACTTTATTGGATGGAAATTACTTATCCAATTTGAAAGAGAAACTAAAAGAAATTAATTTCATGTCATATTATTCAAATCTGATTTGAGTGTCACACGTCACACTCATTTGGAAACTTAGTCAATTCACATAATTTTCTAATTGTAGGATCATAGTCAGATGAGCCACAACTCATCACCTACCTCACAACACTTTTGGAAACATGATTACATGTACACCTTGGTAAATTGAGGATTTCTCTCACTATAATTTGTCTTTCCTCAAATTTTCTTCTCTATTGTATTCAACGATCCAACACACACCAATTGATACCCTACTCAACAAACCTCATTGAGTATTCAAGAAACACCGAAAGTCTTGGGGAACAAGCTCTCACATCTAGTTTTTAGGAGCACTAGGACCTACCTATATATATAGGAGACCAAACCCTCATCTTCATCAGACCCCGTGTAAACTATTACATCTTCCAATTTTTGTGCACATTGTTATTACGACTCACGTCAAGCTCCATTTCCTACTCTAACATTCAGAAGCCTAGCATCCTAGATATGGTTACCAACATGCCATAGACTTTGAGGTAAGCTTGTACGGCCCTCAACCTTCGTGTTGTCACCATTCAATTCGCAAAACCTCACCACTAATGATTTTTCCCAAATTCATGAGGACCTACTACCTCCTACTCATGGCCATGGATGGCATCAGGGAAGGGGATGATTCCCCACAGTGATTTTCCTTCTCTACCCACCATTTTCTTTCTTTATCTTGGGTATCCTGTAGGGGAAAGATGGTCTTTGTCTATGATAATGAGGTTTGAGCGCAAACTAATCAAATAATTAATGAGACATTTAATGGGACTTTTCTTAAGAAACCCTAAGGTTACCATGTACAAAGGTTGATAGGAGAGGGACATATCATATATAAAGGCATTGTCTCTCAACACGAGTCAACCGACAACTCGGTGTCACTGACATCCAGCCAGTGGTACTGACTTTGTGAGATTATTTCATATTAAAGATCATGACAAATCCAAAATTTGTGACTTAGTGATGGTCAAAGCCCACTTATGACCTAAGGGGAGTTTGGTCAGAAGGGAAAATCATGTTCTATCTCATTGCAATAGAGCACAAAGCCAAGAATGGAGGATATGAAGGAGATAGCCACATATTGGATGCTTCATGCACTTCAAAACAATAGATTTACATTCTGGACACTACGAATAAAGGTGTCTACCAGAGGGGATCCACAAGATCACTTCTTTGAGGGGTTTCATCAGTTTTTATGGTGTTTAACTCATTTTTTCGATCTTCCTCTCTACATATGATGATAGAAATCATCAGGGGCTAATGCCCCCATTCCTTAGAAACTGAGAGTATCATGATATTTCTCAGTATTTGACTTTCATGAATACATATATATATATATATATATATATATATATATATATATAAATATCTCTGTGTGTGTATGTATATATATCCTTTAGTTCTAGATGTAAATCTATGATTGTGTACTAAATTGTTTGTGTTTGATCACCACAATCAATATTTTAGACCACTAATTGCTTTGGGAGAGGGATTAGGGGTTTTCCAAGTTGTACATTTGCACAGCTCATACCACACCTCAAAAGAGGTCTTATGGTTGTGAAGGAATAACCTATAGTTATCATTAATACACCTATCTAATACCAAATGCTCTACAAAAGTAGAGTTCATCTTCGTTTAGGTTTGTATTACGTTGTAGGAATGGTTAATACTTGTTACTTGTCTTTAGTCCAAGGTTAAGAATGAATGATTATTAATGAAATGGAGTTGAAATAAATGCCTACTGTAGTGAAACTGTAATCCTAAGGAATCAATTTCTGATCACTTCTACTTAATTTAGATTTTATATCCTACCTTTAGTTATAAAACAACCAACCAATCACTTTTTCTAGGCCTAGCTAATTAGGTCGCAGTTAGTAGTAGTTTCTGGAAAATGTTCCCTGATTTTGACACTTGAGCCTCATAGGCCTATATAATGTGACGTGTACACTTGCATTTTACACACACAATTTAGGCATGTCATTTCCCTTGGTCAATTTAAGGCACTTCATAATCACATTACTTTTGATATTCCCCATAAAAATGATCTTGTTGTGACCCGATGAAGGGAGAGAACATCTATATTTGTTCAACCACTGGTGCATGTGTGTAGACCTTGGTTGACTCAATGATGCTTAATATAAATGAGATACAAGGATGGAGAAATGGGGTTGTTTATGGATTTGATATTAAGAATGAACATCTAAACTATATTAATTTATTTATTCTCTGTGTTTCTAGATTCATCTCTATGCACTATGATCATGCTCTAAATGAACCTTAAAGTTGTCCATTGGAGAGACCCCTAAAGAAGCAAGTTGTTGCATCAAGGTAAAATTCTCTATGCAATCCATGAAATACACTTCTATCCCCTGAGTGGGCTTCTTATGTACACCAAAAACTTTGAAGACCATAGATTTTTTCCAACTTGAAGTTAATTTCTTGGATTCAACATCAACCAATGATCTAGAGATAGTGAGGAACGACCTATCTAAAATGAGAGGGTAGTACAGGTTCTCCTTGATAACCATCACAAAGAAGTCACATGGGACATAGACATTTCTTTGAGATGTCTTTGAATATACCTATTGGTGAGGTCATGGAGGCCTCAATGATTGGATCAAAATTCTTGTTAGAAAAATATAAGTAATTTTGAGACTTTGGCATAAACTAAGGAGCATGATGGATATGCTTGCCCCTAAATTGGTTAACTTCACATGACATGGAGAGTCATTAATGAAATAAGGGATTCAAAAAGATCCCAGATCTTTGAATGTGCATGGCATCTTGGTTTGGATGATGTCAATGTTTTCCTCAGAAACTTCATATTCTCAAAATCTTCAGTTGTGCATTTGCAAGTGATGAATTCTTTGAAGCATTTAAACCATTAGAAATTTTAGATAATACATCCAAAAAAGGAACATCAACATGCTACTTCTCATGGATTCTTTAAATTTGAAGTATCTGACATTCAGTTGAGTTTATTCAACAGGGCATGACATTGTACACAAGGTTTATAGAGTGAAATATTTGATTGTGGTGCTCCTGTCGTAGGTCCTGCAACCTACTCTGCCACTTGGCCTTAAGTACTTATTAACTCAACTCTTTGTCCCTCGATCTGGATGGAGTTTTCCTCTCCGAAAGAATTAATACATAATGTATATTTACTGCCTTCAACTTCTACATATGATTAGGGTTATTTTAGGACTGACTAGTAAAAGAACTTGCAGTAGAGTAAATATTTGTAATGATGTATATGAGTTGAGCTTCCATATCCTTGTTGTATGTTTGTTTCCTTCCCATATCTTCTAAATAACATCTAGGTGACCTTGATAATTTATAGCAGGCATAGTCTGTTGGTTTCCATGCCCTAGGATATGTTGTCTCTGGTTATTGCTTTTATTGTTTAGATTGTAGTTGATGTGAAATTTCCCAAGATTTAAATTGCAATGATAGAAATGGTTTTATTGGAAGCCCAGAAGACCTAAAACTTGGATTTGATTTTCTCCTTGTTTAAGACAATGAGCATTCTATACTCCATCTTGTCTCCCATACTAAAAACATGGATGATTTATAGGCCTTTAAAGATGTATTGTCCCTATCTTGGAATAAAGAATAACATTTACTTCTTCAATGACTGGGCTTTTTTAGAATTTAGGTTGGTGCATTTTTAGGGTAGCTCAATAGATGTGGTTACAATCTAGACTAGTGTGCCTCTCTACATTGCAGATTTGGAAACCCTCCTGGGCTATCATATCCCTATAGAAGATGAACCTCTCTATCCATATCTCTAGAGGAAAGACTCATGGTTGTCTTGTTTAAGAGTAAAAACTCTAAATATTTAGAAATATCCATCTACACGTGATTGTCTTCCACCATAGAGACCTTGATAATACCTCTCTTGAATGATGTACCCCAATAAGCCTAGTTTTTACCCCCTTCTAAAAACTTCCCATGCATAATCAAAACTCTACCTCACAATGTTTCCTTTGGAAGTGATACAAGAAACTACTTGATATCATAATCCACTCCTTTGTAGAAGTTTTTAATAAGCTATATAGAGGGATACCCTGATGAGAGAATTTTCACAATAAATTCTTGTATTCTAACCAATCTTCAAAAGGCATTTAACTAGGAGATCAACGAGATGGGTGTGATTTTCTTAGATTTGTTAAGTGATAGAGGGTGGAAAGAACTTCTTTAGAAAATTGTTTTGAAGTTCCTTCCAAGTGTTACAGCTTCCACACTCAAGGGAGTTGTACCACAAACTAGATTTTTGTATAAGATAGTATGTAAATAGCCACAAATATATGGCATAGTTAATTACACCGTCCTATATTCTCATTCCAAAAAAGTCAATCAACTTTTGTAGATGATCATGTACATTCTCACCGATTCTACATCCAAAACTATTGTTCTGCATAATTTGCACATGTCACATCCTAATTTTTCGTTAGGTGTTGTAATGTATGGTAGAAATTGGTCTATTGAACATCTATATCTTTATTATTATAACACTCTTGAAACTCACAATTAGTCTAGCTTCTTCCAAGTGTTTGTCTCTTTATGCCTTTGAATGTTGATTGCACTCTATAATTGATTTCTTCTTCTTCCATCTTGGATGTTTGTTCATGAACAATCTTATGGTAGGTTTATTTGATCTCAGGGTCTTGGTTTGTATTGGAGTTGATGCTAGAAGAACATCACATACACAAGAGAAATTACTTGTGAAAGGTACACAACCACAAATCAACGGACAAAGACAATTGGATTCAAGTAGATTTCAATATTATTAATTGTAAAATAAAATTCACAACTAATCCTAGTTAGTTAAGTTGATCAAAGAATTTCATTGTCCCTAAAAATAACAACTAAATTTGATATGGGATTATATCACACGATGAATTACCTAGGGATGAAATCCTTAGACTTTATATGATCCAAGTGTGCAAATCACACCCGCAAGCAGAGGGGTCTGATCGCAGTATAGTTTAGGCTCAAACCCAAGGGATAATGTAATCAAGAAGTATCATATCAAAGTAAGTGAGAAAGAGTTGGTATATATCACAAAAATTGATTGTTGGTTAATTATGTTATGATTTCTATTTTAAAAGCTAATTACAAGACTATTTATCAACTTGATGGAAGCACTAGAGTGAACAAATTTCACCTTCACTACCTATTTTTATTTTCTCAACATATGCACACTGAGGAGGGGTAAATCCAATCCTTTTGGAATAAGGATAGGAATGGATGCCACTCTAAGATCAATCTTGCATTACCTAGAGGTCGTGTACAAATCATGTCAGCACCAAGCATTCAAACATTAAATATTTGATATCCTAGATCTTAGATTTGGAGTTATTTACATCCAAGATTTGATAAACATATAGATTCATCAGCCAAATGCATAAGGCAATAAACATTTGATTAAAAACATAGCATGGATCATACATGTAAAGACGTAGTAAAAAAATGTGTAATAGGGATACTCTGCAAAAACTAACATGGGACTACTCACTCAATGTAGGAGTAACAAATTTAAGAGGGAAAGAATGGAAGAAAGCCATCATCATTAGTATAAAATAATCGAGAAGTTGTGGCATGTGGTTGTGCATCTTTGTACTTTGAAACAAGGCAAAATGGTGCAAAAAAAAGGAACTCCTTGATGTTCATTAGCAATGGATTTGAGAGTGGCAATCTCCCTTCTTCACGGATGAGATATATCCCTTTAAGGGAGGAGAAGGTGGATTGAGGATGGTTGATGCCATCGACAAGGGAAGGGCATCATCACCCTAGCCTCTTTCAAGCTTTGGACCTTGGAACCTTCGTGAGGCTGACTTTGATAAGAATAGAGTTCAATAATAAATAGATTAAATTTTTATGTCAACTTATTAGTGCTTTTGCATAAATGGTCTACTTTGATAACATGAAATAAAATCTTATTATCCAAATACTAGATGTATGGTTTTATATATTGCATGCAATAAATAAATAAATAAATATTTAGAGATATTATCTATATATCTACTACAACATTAGTATAAAATTCATTCTTAAAATCAGTAAAAATATGATGTTGAGTAAAAGATTGACTAAAATAATATACTTGCTTCTATATATGTCTATATTTAGAGTGATATATATATATATATATATATATATATATATATATATATATATATATATATAATATATATATATATATATATATATGGCTATTCACTTGCTTCCTGTGCGGGTAGATAGCACAAGTTACCCGTGTTGAAGAAGCGGTGGCATCACTTTGTAATTATCTGGAAATATTGGTCTGCTGGCATCACTTTGTAATTATAGGGAAGTGTTGGTATGGTGGCATGACGTGTAAATATTCAACACGTATTTATTTGTTGGTTTATGGACCAGATCTGTAATTCATTTTGACCGCACCTACTGGAAAAGTGACAAAATGAGATCACGATGGGGGATGGTAGAATCGGATTCGAGTATTTTATAATATTTCTCATTGAATCACACATCACGTTAAATCCAATCCTCGTAGAAAAATTGAGATGAACAAATATTATTTTCTAATTGATCATGTACCAACTTGAAGCATACCCATGCTCAGCGTAATGAGTCTAAAACTATTATAGTGGTGTCCTTTTGTGGAGACAAATAAACACATGAGAAATAGAATGACACTTCTAGATTGTATTACACAACGTCTTCTTTAGTTACAATTTTCTTATTCCCATTACACATTCTCTGTTCTCATTACAAATTCTCTGTTCCCATTACAAATTCCCTGTTCTCATTTTGTAATACAAAAAACTAAAATGTAATGCGTATACTGATGACAGATACTGAGTTATAGCGACAAGTAAAGTAAGATGACATTTGATAATATGAAAGAAAGATTTGTAATCTGAACAGATAATTTGTAATAGAAAGGAAACAAACATAAACAAAATGACATTTTGTAATTCGTATTATTTTATTTTCCTTCTTAACATGTGCAATCAGCCTTTTCTGATGTTCTACGATTTCTGTTGGTATTTTACAAAATATCTACCGTCATTACAATTTTCTCATACTTATTACAGAATGTCTAACCACATTATATTTTGTTACTACATACACAAATTTTATAAACTAATCTATTACATTATTCACATAATCCTTTTGGTGATTAGTTAATTCGATCACCCGCGCAACACCCAAACCTCATCGGCATGGATTTTGGAATGATCATATACTGAAAATGTTTGTCCTAGGTTATAAGTTGAGTTAATTATAGTAGCACATATATGGATTGGATGGGGATAAAATTACATTATTGGCATAATCCTTTTGGCATACATATGTTGGCTCCACCTGATTGTTGCGTTGAAGTAATCTCCTTGGCTGTGCATCATTCTCGCACGATGAAAGTTGTTGCTGTCCAAATTTGGCAAAGTCTTGACGGAGGGGTGGATAAGGTTGATCACTGTTGTGGACTATGGTGTTGGTACATATGTTTTCCTGTATACCGGCGTCATACTGCAGCTCTGACGATCCAGATGCATGCGCTTCTGATCGAAAGAAGTAAGAGGTTGGCTAGCGGGTGGACTCCTCGTTCCCTTTCAAACCATGTAGTTTCAATTTAAATTGTATGCAGAGGATATACAATATGACTATCTATATTACAAACTATCACCTACATTACATTTGACTATCCATATTACAATATGACTATCTATATTACAAACTGTCACATACATTACGGTTGACTCTTGCTTATTACAATGTGACTGTCCATATTAATATGAGTATCCATATTGCAAAACTGTCTCCTACATTACGGTCAGCTCTTTCCTATTACAATGTGACTGTCCATATTACAGATGACACTTTCTTATTACAATATGAGTATCCATATTACAAAACTGTCACCTACATTACGATTGGCTCCTATCTATTATAATGTGACTGTCCATATTATAGATGACACTTGTTTATTACAATATGAGTATCCATACTACAAAACTGTCACCTACATTACAGTTGGCTCATGCTTATTACAATGTGATTGTCCATATTACAGATAACACTTGCCTATTACAATATGACTATCCATATTATAAACTGTCACCTACATTATGGTTGGTTCTTGCCTATTACAATGTGACTATCCATATTACGTATGATACTTGCTTATTATAATATGAGTATCCATATTACAAAACTGTCACCTACATTACGGTTGGCTCTTGCCTATTACAATGTGACTGTCTATATTACATATGACACTTTCTTATTACAATATGACTATCCATATTATCATGGTGTTTCTATATATTTTTTTAACATTTTTTCTAATTTTTTGATATATAAATTGCTTAGGTTTGTAATGTAATATTACACATCAAATTCACACCGTCATTCTACCACAGCCTACTTTAGAATGTTTAAGAACAACTAAAATGAGAAAGAGAATTATAGTCATACAGGAAAATAGATAAGAGAAGTAAAATATATAAAAAAAAGTAGGAGAAGATACGAGAAAATAAGGTAAGTAGGAGAAGATACAAGAAAATAAATAAACAGTATGGAAGTAAAGAGAACTACCACATGGCTAATCTCTAGTTACCATTCCCGTTGTACTCGGTAGTTGTGACTCAAAACATATAAAACGCCATGTAGTACAGATGCAATCTGAGGACGGTGCAGTTTATCTTATCTTCTGCGCTGCATGATTCTGCCCAACTGAAACTATGACCACTAGGTCATGAATCAGGATGCATAGGGTATGAGTACGACCCTCCCAGTGGTCCTAGATCCCATGGTCCCGGACCATGTACTACGAGATCAACGCCACAGCGGATCCTAGTTGGTACGTACGTAGTCGGCCGCTTGTGACAGTGCGACATCCGCCACGACCAACGCGTCCGCCAGCGCCATGGCGCTCAACCCGGTTAGCGAGTCCCCACCGACCAACTTCCCTGCAACACACACGAGTTCACTCAGGAGTCAGCTGATAGAGCGACAGAATGTGCGGCTGGTTTTTGGATTACGTTCCTTACCGGCAGACATCGCTGAACCGACACCGGCGAACACAAAGAGGAACGTGAGGATCACCTCAGCCGCAACAACTCAGATGGTGTCCGGCTGTGAGGCCTCGTGATGGTGACCTAGAGTGAGGTTCACCATTGTTGTTGATGTGCTTCTCCGACCTCACTCTGCTGCTCGTGCTACTGAATGATAGGACGGCAACCACTACCACTTGCTCATCGCTCGACGCTAAGCTTGTCGTGGCGGCCGCGGAGGCGTCCATGGTGGTGTGGAAGTCGCGGATCTTCTAGTTGAAGGGGACCGTGCTGACGGATTCCTTGCCCGTGGTGTCGAGGATGCCCGCCGGGGAAGAGGCAAAGTTGAGCCCATGGAGGAGGTGTCTTGAGGAGGCGCGAGAGTGGGCGGGGATTGGAGGTAGTTCGAGAAGCCTTGCTGGAAGTATAGCACTTGCTGCGTATGTGTAGTAATTGGCCAGGGCGGTAAGCGAGAGTGTCTCGACGCGCCCACTGCCGCTGCCGACGAGGGAGTCATCGAAAATGAACATGGCCGGAACCAGGGGTCCATATTTCTGCGCGGCAGAGGGAGCTTCCGCCACCGCGAGGAGCAGGAGCACACATGCTAAGAGGAGTGAGAAGAGGATCGGGCACGAGAAGGATGACCTGCAGTGGGCGGCGGCCATTGTTCAAGCTGGGCGCGGAAGTGTTCGGTTGGGCGGTGGGGGCAATAGGTTGGAGATGGAGGTAGCAGGCAAGGGGGTGGATGTTTCTGCCTACCACATGGATGTGTTTATGGAGGGTGGATTTGCTGTTCCTGTTTTCTTGCAGGAGTAGCGTACTCCTGCTATCACGTCCGTTCATGCGCCAATGCAGATGTGTAATAACGGTTTGGATTAAATATTAGTTACACGCGGCACCATCTGCGGCAAGGAGCAGCCTGCTCCTATCCAAACCGGGTGCAGCAAATCCGCTGGGGTGTTTATGTAGCCCTGTTGCGTGGTGGAATGCTGGAGATATCATACTTATTTACGAGTAGTGCCATCGCTACATTGGGCACGGGTAGCAGGCGATGAGACCCGCGCGGGCAACAATGAAAATTTTGAACAAAATTTGACCCCAATACCCATACATATATATATTTCATCCGGTGGTCCGATAAAATCTGGTTTGCTCCAATAGTCATGTTTGGTTTCATAAGTAATCCTATGACTATGGAAGTCAAAGCGTTCAAATTGGATACTTAGACCTATTACAGTCAACAAGACAACGTCCTCCTCTAATTATTTTGTAAGTTATACTGTCTTTTTTCATTATAATCTTCTTCAATATTTTTTTAATTAGGGTTTTCGATTCATCCATTCCACACTTGGGCCCAACATATGCATCAAACTTTGGTACTCGTTCAAATAAAATGTAATCCAACCAGATCTACCCTTCTATCATCATCCAAGTATTGACATGTTAATTACAAGTCTAAGATCGTACTTTATTTACTACAAATCTATTTATCGACATATTAATCGTTAATCAAGTAGAAAATATGAAAATCAGGATATTGTATTCAAAACTCATATTAGAGTTTCCATGATACTAAGTGTTTCAGTTTATCTAGTATTTGATTTGAACATAGGTCTATCAAAAGATTATACATGAGATATTATTACCTATTCTTTACCAACATGATTATGCTAAACTATGTTCATAAAAATTACAAAATGGACAATGCAAGAAAAATGAATCTACATGCTTCATACATCCTTTGGGTTTGTCTTGAGGAGTATCATTCCAATAATGTATATCTAGGGAAAATTAGCTTAATCATAAGAGACAAATAAATGAACTAGTATATATATGTATCTTTATATATATATATATATATATATATATATATATATATATATATATATATATATATTTATATATCCCAATTCGTCTTCAACCTATACAATCATCACGTTAAGAATTTGGTATTAGTAGTTATCATAGAATTCAACTATAATAACACATACTTTTTTTTATTTTTCTTCTTTTCCTAATAGTTACTATAATCATGTGAGTCACTGATAACTTATTGATACATATAAGAAGGCATGAGTCATATACCCTATACGATTTGAGAATTTAGTAATTATTTCTATTGTTTGACCAATTTACATGACATATTAGGATATAAATGTGACACGACTACCTATTGATTAGTCAACTTGGAACTGCAACTAATGATTACTTTTTATCATACCATTCTGGATTCAAATACTTCTTGTTGAGATTACATTTTTGAAGAAGTGTGGTTTAGTTGTATCATACTCAAAAGAGACACCTTATAACCCAAATTGAGGCTATGTACTAATTAGCATGTGCATCAAGAAGGCTTGAATAATATGGAAGGTTGGAGACAATCACATTTGGCAAACACAATGTAGATTGCAAGCCCATCCTTAGAGTGGGACACCACCAAATGTGGTGCATGCAAAGGGCTACAATTTTAGGTCTTGGATGAGAAAATTTATCACTTATGATAATTTATTCATGACACAAATCGAGATCAAGGTAAATCCTTTGATCATACCAATGAAAACACATCAAGACATGGGCATATCTAGGGGGTTATCACGGCTCTATCTCCTCCCCACCCCACCCATCCCCGCGAATTCAGAATCATATACATATTAGGAATAAGATGCGAAATAGTTATATGTTTTTAATTCTAAAAATAAGGTATTGTTGATTGACTTGGAAGATTCTTCTCAGTGTGTGTGAGTAGACCTAGGTTCTACTTCTTGTGGCATCATAATTTTACCAAAAGAATAAATTACAACCCCCTTAATTTTTAGTTTCATACGTTATCTAGCTCATCCCCCTAGTGCAATTTTATAGTTCAACCCCTACCAATGAAGATTTGTAATAATCCATGGATGGAGATATCAAACACCCACACTGTATACCCGTGTATACACACCAAGACAAATATGTGTGGTTCAACTCAAGACATATGCATGCTTTGGAGGTATGTAAGGAACTATCCAATTTCATTTCTATATTAAGTAATTTTGCAGAAGCTTCAAGTCTAATAAAATCATTATGTGAAATACAATCTAAGCATGCACAACACAAATAATAACAGTCCCTCATCAAATTTTAATAAATGTGAAGAAAATAACCAACAAGAGAACAAATTCCTCAAACATGATAAAAAATTATATTAAGAAAACTTTAAAATATTACAATGATTGTTGCTTTCTTGCAATCTCACACCCACGATAGTATTTTGTAACACCAGTAACGTTCTCTCAATTTGTTTTCTATCCTTTTGGCTTTCCCTTTTTGTCCCACAATGTTACTGTATGTTGGCATACAATGGTTTTACACATTGACACATTATACAATACATATATATGTCTTATATATAATACTCCCATAATATCACATAGATTGTTTTAAAAGATAACGCCATACCATGCTAGCTATGACGAAAGGAGAAAACTAATCTATTAGAAATGATATTAATGATCAATGTCAAACTGAATAGGTAGGAGAAGATAATAATCTTATAATACTTTGGACTCTACATCTATCAAGTTTTGACTTTCCACTATTGTAGGTTAACATTTATTTCTCTAAATAATAATAAGAGATATTGTCTAAACATTCTCCACCTTGTATTTTATCCACTGAAAAGTGTTTTCTTCTTTAAAATTTTTGCTCCCTCTTTCTTATGTGTTTTGATTTTTCAGAAGTACTCTATCATGCATGCCTATGCAAGTATGTGTTAGGGCATAGTTGCCCAAACTCTTCATGTAAAATAGTGGAGGATCCTAAAAGTCACAATAGTGAGGAGGGGGGCTGAATTGGATGAATGTGATATTAATGATAGTAGGGAGATTGCACCTTCTTGATGGTACTATGTAGTTGATCTTACCACGTCTTCTTTCTTCTAAAAATTGATAGTTTCACATCTACACTTATTCAAATGTGTAGTTGAATTTGCAAGCGCACACCTGTCTACACACAAGAGTTGAATATATTTATTATTTTTCGAGTCCATGACACCAACCTCTAGTGCCACATTTTCATCAATGCCTCCCATGTCAGTAGATATCCCATGATTGTCTCCTCCTTTGGTTAAAAAATCTCCAATAAGTCCATATACTCTGTCGGTCCATGTTCTTTCATAATTACTTGCCCCTTGCATGTGACTTGCACGACTCCACCTCATATACACTTTATGTTTTATTTACAATGCTCACATAATACTACAAGTCTATTATAAAAGATAAGGTCCAATTACATAAGACCGGACGAGAGCATAAGGCTAATCTTTTGAAAGGATAGTGCAAAGTTAAATAGCCATGAAGAGAAGATAATGGTAAATAATATCTTGACTCCACATTTATTATACTTGAAAATTCTCAATATTGCAAGATAATATTGTTACCCTAAATACGAGAGATATTATCTCAACACTATATTCTAATCGATATAATAGCTCCATGGCTTCATAATGTTCACTTCTGTAATTGAATAAATATAAAAATATGCATACATAAACCTTAAGTTATTAACATGAAAATATAATTGGAATGATTGACATAATTGGAATCATTAACATGTTCTCCAACAAAATTGGGACACGATCAGCTATACCGGTGCTTCCGTAAATGACTTCTTTAGATTTCAAATGAAATTACAACCATTATTAATCCGATTTCAATAAAATCCCATGACTGTCTATCACTTTATTCATTCAGAGAGAAAGTTTGAGTTACATAGAAATTTTGATTTTTTACGTTATATATGAATTCATATAAAATCTAGCGTGGGTAAGGAATTTTAATGCACTTGTTAATTATTGTTGTGGGAGAAAATATCCAAATTCCATATATAAAGACTAGTTCCGAAGCCATGTTCTTCCCGTTTGTTTTAATACCTACGGGACCATGCGTAACATGTGGAAGATAAGATATTTCTAAATCAAAGCTTTGCTATTGATTTCGTACTAGAAATTAGAAGCAGATAAAATAATAACCTAATCTATAACACAAAATAGAAGATAACCGAGTTTTATGGCTCTTGATCTGGTCTTCATGGTTCTTCCTCTTTTCATCAAAATTGTCCTCACAATCACAGCAAATTAACTTTAGGGTTTTGATATGGTGCATAACGACAACAATAAGCTACTTCTCCATGTACATACTTAGAATAATTTTGTACTTAAAGCTATCGTTAACTTCCTCATTAGAGAAAATTTACTACTTCAGTTGTTAATTGGTCAAAACATGGCTGCTAGTGGCCCGACTAGCAAAGAGGCCCTCACATTGCTATAGGTCATTGTCAACCCAACTACCCTTAGTTACTCCACTTTCAAATATTCCCACACTTTTGACTGAACGCTCTTATCGACTAACTTGGGTAGTTAGCCATGATGAAATAAAGCTAAGTGTTGAAGTAGAATACTTCTACGTTTAGACCCAACCGAGGCTTCTCACCTTCACGTCTACGGTTACAACCCCAATTTTTAGGTTCAATTGGTGAGAAATGTAATTTCTCATATTAAAGATAATTGAACAAATAATGATATAATTTGTTTTGAATAAATGGATTTCATTTACAATAGCCTTGATGATTGCGTTGTGGGCTTTATTGGCTATTAGGCCCAATAATAAGGAAATGAAGAAATTTAATTTAATTATTAAATTAGTAAATGAATAATTGAATTTTTTAGAAAAGAATGAAATGGAAACCTCTAGAAGGCAAATCCAAAGAGGGATTTCGTGCCTCTTGGGTTCCTTGGGTTCCAAGGAGTCTAAAGTTGCAAAGAAAAGGCAATAAGAAAAGAAAGGATTAATTAAATATTTCTTTATTAAGAAAGAAATTGACAACAATGGTAAAATGTGGAAAACAAGTGAAAAGCGGTCTAGTTGAGTTATCCTTGGTAGAAATTCGTATCCCAAGGATTCCTAAAATAAAAGGGACAAGAAATGAGGAAAATAAAAGAGAAATTCTCAAAAAGAGATAATTTAATGAGAAATAAATAAGATAATATGAACTAATGCATATAGATGCATCTAGAAGGATAATAAGTATCCTTGAAAAAGGAATTTCGAAATAATAGAGTGTCTTGGGATCCCAGGAGTCCCAATAAAGAAGAAAGATAAAGAAAATACCAAAATTACAAAATAAAAGGATAATGTGATACATTATTAATGAATTTTGTGTTGTTTTTCAAAAGGTGGTATTTTCTATTAAAAGAAAACGTGATTTTGTGCCAATACTTTAAAAGGCAAGTACAAGGAAGATAAAGGAAGTAATATTGTTTGAAATCCTAATAATTAAAGAAAAAGGAATATCAAAGAGATGATGAAGAAAGGGGAGGTTGCTTTTATAAAAGGAAAATAAGTTTCCAAGTTGGAAAAGGACTTAATGGCTTCGTGGGCAAGCAGTCTGGGGCATGGATACCCTCCCCTATAAAAGGGGTAGAGCCCAGGGTCGAGTTTCAGAGAGATCCCACATCTCCCACTCTCTTCCTCATCTTCTTCTTGCTTCCCTACATTCAAAAATCCAGGTTAGGAGAGTGGTGTGATCCTTGGAATGAGGAAGAACCAGGAACAGGCATATGAGGGAAGCACAACGCTCCCACACTGATGGGAGAGGAGTCCAACTACCCCCGGCCCCGGCGCGATGCCTGTAGCATGTCCATGATCAGCCGCAAGTCCGGAAGCTTGGGCAACTCAGACGGGCCATTTTTTCTGCAACTCTGAGCTACCTCACACGTGCAGGAGCATGGAGAAGGCAGGGGAGGTGTCCCTAGTGGACGTCGGATGCTGGAGAAGAAGGGGCACGCCCACGCTTGCTACAGCTCGGTGGCTAGGGAAGCATCCCTCGTGCTGCCCGAGGTTGAAGAAAGGAGAGTCGCGTTGGACAATTTTTCCCCTCCGCGGGCTGAAGAGAGGATTGACTTAAATGGGAGCAAGATCGTAATTTGGTTATAAACTCAAGCGAGCCGTGTTGCATGCATGAGGTGACATGGCGGCTTCTGGTTGGTCCAAAAAGGTAACTTTTGCAAAATTAATATCTAATAAACTGTAGCTCGGATAAATACGGATAATATATGTATTTTGATCAGGAGAACGAGAGGAATCCAATAAAAATGATAGTAAAGATTGATTCCTTTCCTAATTGCAAAAATATAATAAGTTGATGAAAAGTGCATTCAAGTTAGGTTAAAAATCCTATTTGTGATTAAAGGTTGAATCTAGTATGCTTAATGGGTTAATTTAAGTATTAATAACCTGTTGAATGATAATGTTAGATTCGAACCTGATCTAGATGTGAAATTGCATGATTTAGGGATTTTACCTCATATGAGAATGACTAAGTATTTAGAAACCTTAATTTAGGGTAAAAGAGGATAAGATCATATTTAATTTGAAAAATGTGAAAATATGTTGTTAAATGATGGTTCTAAGTTATTTGTATATAAAAGTTCCTAATTGTGGGTAAACACCCTTAATATAGAAATCAGGGTTTTCTAATGAATAAAAGGTGGATTTAATGATATATAGAGTTCATTTTTGAATTAGACCATAATGAACTATGAATTGATGATAAATGAGCATAATGATCTTGCCATGGATTAAAAAGATAACAATGGTACTTTTAATATAAAAGAGGCATAATGGGCTTAATTAATGTTTAAATGTGCCTTAATTAGAAATTAGGGTTTGTAAGTAAATGAATAGAAATAGGGTTGAAAATAGTAAATGAAGTGAAACCCTAAATGCAAAATGAAACCCTAAAATGGATATGGAAACCTTAGGAAGTGATTTCAAGTTGAATAGAATGAATCTTGATAAAGTGTGTAGTAAATAGAGTACATGTGTTTTTCAGGATTCTTGATTATGTGGTTGAATTACTTGCTTGGATTGCTTTCTTGGTTGGAATGGATATTAGCTTGAGAAATCTACTGAACATGTATGTGGTTACGCTTATGAATAATTGCTTTAATTTCACGGAAATTTCTGAATGGGTTTATCGACTGCTTGAAAATAACTATTGGATGCCTTTTATTTCATGCAACTATAAAATGACTATGATTATCACCATGAATATATATATAACTGGCTTAGATTTGAATCCACCTCTGTGGCTTGTAAATTCTAAAAAGGGGTAACCTAGAGTAAGGTCTAGGTTATCGTGTGTTAGAAATTGGGCTACCAAGTGTAGTGCCATGAGTCCCTTTAGCATGCCATGAGTTAAGGAGTGGGCTACTTATGAGTAGTGCCATGTGACTCAACTCTAGAAACTGGTTCACCTACAGGTGGGACTATGAGGGGTTTAATGGGGAGCTACTATAAGGAAATTAGTATCTAGGTCCACTCCAGGGACAGCGCAGAGGATAGGGAATGCTTGGGTTGTGCAGTTATATTTAAAATGTAAACGTGTTTGCTAAATGGTAATTGGCTGCAATACATTGTTATGAATAATTGCACGATTATTTTTCCCCCACACACCAGCTTTATGTTGACCGACGTTTTGTTTGTCGGCATTTTAGGTATAAAGCCAAAAGGACAAACAGTAAATCATCATATTGTGAAGTATATGAATTAAAATACAAGGAGGATTAGTTAGAATAGAATTCATATGTGGATAGAAGAATAGAGATCCAAGTTTTTCAAAAGGTATGCAAAAGTATATTTTCTTACATCTTTCCAGTTTAGTTTGTTAAAATTTAATAAGTGTTCTTGGTTAATTGTCGAACCTTTGATCCGAAAATTATGGGTGCGGCTTCGACTTCTCGGTCTCCCTTAATTGGGGGTTACCGGAAGGTGGGGTTGTAAAATTTGGTATCAGATCATAGGTTCCTCACTTAACCATTAATAATTATTAAATTTTATAACCTCCATAGAACCCAAGGGAGTTATTAGAGGATTATCCGAAAGATGGGGGTGTCTAGAAAAGGATCACGACCGAGGGTTGGCAATAATTTCCTCTACACTACTAGTAGGAATATGAGGACTCCCAGATCTGTGTGACTGCCTGGCCAAAGTCTCAGGGTATGATTCGAAATAAGATACATTTAGGACTCTCTCATCTTGTTCCTCCCTCGTCAAGTCAAATTCTATTAAGGACCTTAAGGATTAGGGTTTTCTCTCTTCTCCTCACCCTCTTGAGGTATGGGTAAAGTTGATAAGGTTTAAGGAATCCTCCACCAAATTAAATGAAAAGCATGTAAATAAGATGTCATGGACATAAGCTTAATAGATTAAGCACAAACTAAAGAATAAATACATGCTTAGGTCGTACGACATAAGTTGTCATGACCTCAGGAGAGACCTGAGTCTAGACCTACTTGTCAAGAGGATAAATAAAGTGAGTTAGTCTTAGAGATAGAGATCTCCATTACAAGTAGTGACCTGACACATCCTCTGAGGATGATGTTAACCCTAACCCTAAGTGAAGGCTAGAGAGAGAAACAACATGATGATTTAGATGTCATGGTAGACCAGGTGGTTGGATGGACATGCCTTGGATGACGTATGAGCCATGAGAGGTTGGATGATAGAGTACCTTTGGGGACCCAACCCTGGGAAGGGTCGAGCAGTGGATAGTGAAGGATATCTCCTTCATTGATGAGGTTAGAGAAGAACCCATGGAAACCCCATGAGCTTATATGAACATGGCATAGTAGGCACCCAAAGTACATTAGTAGTGCGAGCAATAGGTTGAAACCCTAGTCAGGAGAGTATGAAGGATAGCTTATGAGATAAGCATAAAGAGTTATGGATGACCTTGAGCAAACGTAATAGGCTTCACCAGGTAGGAGTATGCTTGTGAGCTTGATCCCTCTTGGAGAGAGAACCTCTCATAGTAAGGTTGTTTGTAGGGTTAGCTCTAGGGAGAGAGTTGGACCCATGCAAGAAGGTTGGAAGCCTAGACTCCGAGATATGAGGAACAGTGGGGAGTTGAGGATGACGCATCCTAAGTGGATGATAGTGGTTGCCTCATGCTCGATCCATGGAGGCTGATGATATCTTGGTTGCCTTTAGAGGAACCAAACCCAAGAGGGAGGATGAGGCTTCTGACACCTATGTGCCTATGGTATAAGTGTTTACCTTCTGAGAAGGGAAGAGGAGTTCTATATACCCTAGAGAGGTTTAGTGGGGCCTTATGCCTTGTTGGTTGTCCTTAAAGAGGACTCGACTCTAAAGTGTTGCCCGAATAGAAGGATGATAGGAAGTATGTGTCATGCCTTATACATGCTTGATTCATGGTTAATAGATTGAGCATGTAGTTGGTCATCAAAAAGTGAACCTAGGGTTCCTAGGCCTAAGAGGGGAAGTGGTGTACCTAATGCTCATGACGAGAATTAAGTTGCTATAGTTTCAAGCATGCTACTCCTCATGTGTAGAGGAAAAGGTAAACCCCTTAAGATTAAAGGCATGTTTGATGAACCCCTCATAGCTAAGTGATGACATGGGAAGGTACGATCTTGATCCAATATGGAGGATGAGAACAAGTATGACCTAACATGGTTTAGTAGGTGGTCTACTTGTGTCTTGCATGGCTTGCTAGGGTCAAGCATGCTCATATCGATGTAAACCCTAAACATAAGGACGTTTGTGACCTTTATTATCAAGGTGAAGTTTTCCTCCCATCCTGGGAGAGGGACCCTTTGGTAGGGTGTATACCAGTTTTGTGGTTTTTGAGGAAACCTAAAGAGGTCTCATAGGATCTTGAGAAGCTAAGTGAAAAGTACATGGTACAAAAATGAGCCTGTAGACCCACAGATATCCATGTCTAAGTGCATGTGGATGTGTTACCATGGAGATAACTGGTATGGGGCCTGACCAAGGTAGACAGGTCACCATGACACGTATGAAAGGATGAAAGTCGGCCATTGAATGCAGAAGAGAGATGATGAAGGCTTGGGTAAGGTTCTAAGTTGGACATGTACTATAATAGAATCCTCAGTCTATCCTAGGGTCAAGTAGGGATAAGACCGATGGAAATAGGAGCTGCCTAATTCCCTAGTTGCACATGACCATAGGGTCAGGAGGTAACAACTATCATTGTATGAGGGCCATGGGGTAGGAGATTGATCACCTTCATGAACTCATGGGACCCAAAGGGCAGATGAGTAGGGCACTCTCTGGATGCATAAGGGAAGAGGGATGACCCTATAGCCCTAGAGGTGATGACCAAGGAATATGTGTGGACCCAAGTAGGTTCAAAACCAGTTTTCCATGGAGGTAACTTTGATATCAAGATGATTGTAATATAGAGGCATAAACGACACCTTTCAACTTAGATTTAAAGGTGTACTGGAAAGGTGGGATGTACCATCTCTACTCTTGGAACAGGAAGAACTCTATATTTGGACTGCAGCCAAATGATTATTTCCTCTTGTTATGGGAGTGAGAGATAGGATAGTATGCATGCCATACACCAAGGATAAAGATGATGTAGGTTGGAACATTGCCACGAGATATGGGGACAAAGAAGATAACATACCCTAGTAAAGTGAATGGTACACTGATGGTTTGCAAATACTAAGAGGAATGAGGTAGTCACCTTATGAGGATGTTTTTATCATGAGATATGAGTCATACAAGGTTGAGTTTGATCACCAAGAAGATGATCTCAAAGTGTTCTCAATGAAGACAGACTTAGAGTTTGAGTTTGAGATGATAAGTGAAATACATGGAAGTATATGTTTTCAATGTTACCTAATACATAAGAAGGTGAAGTGGTAATGGATGCTCTGGTTGAGATATATCTGCCTAGTTTGGCTAGAAGAGGTTGTTACACTAACCCTAAGTTTGGAAAAGAATATATGTTTGGCTAACACTCAGATGTAATAAGATATGTTGAACAAGTTAATGATTGTGTGATTAGCCAGTCTAGTCCTTGACATAATGAAAGGATGGTTTAGAGCCTCATATGCACTTCTTTGGATAGCAAGGTAATAAAACCATGGTGAGAGTGGTTTAGGGTTTCTGAGGAATCGATTTTGAGGAATCATGACATACATGAAATCATGATTTTAAGATCACCATACACCATGGTACTACTGAGATAATGAGTGGTAGCAGTACTATAGATGTTGGAGATGAGGCTGCATGTGGTATGTTGCCATGCATGACAGAAGGTGAAGGATGAGAACCGGTAACCCAGTGCATTAATATAGAGGATAAAGGGTTCTCGAGAGGGAATGCGAATTCATCACTATGGATGTTGTGATAAGTCTCCCCTAGACCAAGGAAGGTCAAGATGCAATGTGGATTATGGTAGATCGCCTTATCTAGATGACATGAAAAAGAAAGAGTATTGTCAAGAGATAGATCAGGTTGAACTACATATGAGAGAGATGGTTCAACTACACCATGAGGTGAGTTCAAAAGTTCTTGAGTATAACCTAAAGGTTCACTTTCGTGAGGTGGAAGTAGAAACATGAAGAACCCTACGTTAGTACAGTTTATCACCCCTAACTAATGGTTAGTATGATCAGACTAAAGGGTCTAATGGGAGCATATGTGCTCGTTCAGGGTGATAGCTAGAGACAGTTCTTGTCTAATGAAATATGTGATGATGACAAACATATCCAGTATCGGGATTTAAAGAAGCTTTGTAAGGGAGGTTGTGTCGGTCACCACTTCAGTAAGGTGATGTTGGTGAAAGGACCACATGATGGTTAGAAAAGGACCACAATGTGTGTAGATGAAGTCGCTTTGATCATACAATGGATGAAAGGAGCCTAGAGATGACGAGAGTCATGAGAAGATGCAAAGTAGACTGACATGCAGTTCACTGTGGGAGAATATGTGACATGAAAATCCGACCCCTCTAAGTTATAGCTAAGAGGGATGAGTCCCCGATGCATGGGTTCTTTTGACATGGTTTGGTGGACAAGGTTAAGTTTGATCTTACCCATCAGGATAAAGTAATGTGGGATGAGTTCCATGTGTTCAATTTAGAGCACTATGTGAGGTACCCCGACCATGTGCTGAGTAATGAACCTAGTGAACCCCAAGGGAGGCTGAAATGGCCTGAGTCACCTGTGCAGTTTATAGACGCCAGGATGAAAGAACTCAGAGAAAAGAATATGTGATGATAAAGGTTCTTTAGAAGTGCCATGGGTAAGGTAAAGCCACAGAGGGGACAATGATGGACATGGAAAAGTCTTATCCTAAATTGTTTATTTGCTTGATAAGAATTTTGAGGACAAAATTCCTATAAGAGGGGAAGGATGTTACAACCCCAATTTTTGGGTTCAATTGGTGAGAAATGTAATTTCTCATATTAAATATAATTGAACAAATAATGATATAATTTGTTTTGAATAAATGGATTTAATTTACAATAGCCTTGATGATTGCATTGTGGGCTTTATTGGCTATTGGGCCCAATAATAAGGAAATGAAGACAGGACATTCAATTATTAAATTAGTAAATGAATAATTGAATTTTTGAAAAAAAAATGAAATGGAAACCTCTATAAGGCAAATCCAAAGAGGGATTTCGTGCCTCTTGGGTTCCTTGGGTTCCAAGGAGTCCAAAGTTGCAAAGAAAAGATTAATTAAGTGTTTCTTTATTAAGAAAGAAATTGAGAATAATGGTAAAATGTGGAAAACAAGTGAAAAGAGGTATAGTTGAGTTATTCTTGGTAGAAATTCGTATCCCAAGGATTCCTAACATTAAAAGGGGCAAGAAATGAGACAAATAAAAGAGAAATAAAGATAAATTCTCAAAAAGAGATAATTTAATGAGAAATAAACAAGATAATGTGAACTAATGCATATAGATGCATCTAGAAGGATAATAAGTATCCTTGAAAAAGGAATTTCAAAATAATAGAGTGTCTTCGGATCGAAGGAGTCCCAATAAAGAAGAAAGATAGAGAAAATACCAAAATTGCAAAATAAAAGGATAATGTGATACATTATTAATGAATTTTGTGTTTTTTTCAAAAGGTGGTATTTTCTATTAAAAGAAAACATGATTTTGTGCCAATACTTTAAAAGGCAAGTACAAGGAAGATAAAGGAAGTAATTTTTTTTTGAAATCCTAATAATTAAATAAAAAGGAATATCAAAGAGATGATGAAGAAAGAGGAGGTTGCTTTTATAAAAGGAAAATAAGTTTCCAAGTTGGAAAAGGACTTGGTTGCTTCGTGGGCAAGAAGTATGGGGCATGGATACCCTCCCCTATAAAAGGGGTAGAGCCCATGGTCGAGTTTCAGAGAGATACCACATCTCCCACTCTCTTCCTCATCTTCTTCTTGCTTCCCTACATTCAAAACTCTAGGTTAGGAGAGTGGTGTGATCCTTGGAATGAGGAAGAACCAAGAATAGGCATATGAGGGAAGCACGATGCTCCCACGCTGATGGGAGAGGAGTCCAACTACCCCTGGCCCCGACGCGATGCCTGTAGCAGGTCCACGATCAATCGCAAGTCCAGAAGCTTGGGCAACTCGGATGAGCCATTTTGGTCGCAACTCCGAGCTGCCCCGTACGTGCAGGAGCACAACGGAAGCAAGGGAGGTGTCCCCAATGGACGCCGGACACTGGAGAAGAAGGCGCACACCCACGCTTGCTGCAACTCGGCAGCTAGGGTAACGGCCCTCGTGCTGCCCGAGGTTGAAGAAAGGAGAGTCGCGTTGGACAATTTTGCTCCTCCGTGGGCTGAAGAGAGGATTGATGTAAATGGGGGCAAGATCATAATTTGTTTATAAACTCAAGCGAGCCGTGTTGCATGCATGAGGTGACATGGCAGATTCTGGTTGGTCCAAAAAGGTAACTTTTGTAAAATTCATATCTAATAAACTGTAGCTCGGATAAATACGGATAATATATGTATTTTGATCAGGAGAACGAGAGGAATCTAATAAAAATGATATTAAAGATTGTTTCCGTTCCTAACTGTAAAAGTACAATAAGTTGATGAAAAGTGCATTAAAGTTAGGTTAAAAACCCTATTTGTGATTAAAGGTTGAATGTAGTATGCTTAATGGGTGAATTTAAGTATTAATAACCTATTGAATGATAATGTTAGATTCGAACCTGATCTAAATGTGAAATTGCATGATTTAGGGTTTTTACCTCATATGAGAATGATTAAGTATTTAGAAACCCTAATTTAGGGTAAAAGAGGATAAGATCATATTTAATTTGAAAATTGTGAAAATATGTTGTTAAATGATGGTTCTAAGTTATTTGTATATAAAAGTTCCTAATTGTGGGTAAATACCCTTAATATAGCAATTAGGGTTTTCTAATGAATAAAAGGTGGATTTAATGATATATAGAGTTCATTTGTGAATTAGACCATAATGAACTATGAATTGATGATAAATTAGCATAATGATCTTGCCATGGATTAAAAGGATAAAAATGGTACTTTTAATATAAAAGAGGCATAATGGGCTTAATTAATGTTTAAATGTGCCTTAATCTGAAATCAGGGTTTGTAAGTAATTGAATAGAAATAGGGTTTAAAATAGTAAATGAAGTGAAACCCTAAATGCAAAATGAAATCCTAAAATGGATACGGAAACCTTAGGAAGTGATTTCAAGTTGAATAGAAAGAATCTTGATAAAGTGTGTAGTAAATAGAGTACATGTGTTTTTCAGGATTCTTGATTATGTGGTTGAATTACTTGCTTGGATTGCTTTCTTGGTTGGAATGGATATTAGCTTGAGAAATCTACTGAATAGGTATGTGGTTACGCTTATGAATAATCGCTTTAGTTTCACGGCAATTTCTGAACGGGTTTATCAGTTGCTTGAAAATAACTGTTGGATGCCTTTTATTTCATGCAACTGTAAAGTGACTATGATTATCACCATGAATATATATATATATATATATATATATATATATATATAAAACTGGCTTAGATCTGAATCCACCTATGTTGCTTGTAAAGGATAAAAAGGGGTAACCTATAGTAAGGTATAGGTTATCGTGGGTTAGAAATTGGGCTACCAAGTGTAGTGCCATGAGACCCTTTAGCATGCCATGAGTTAAGGAGTGGGCTACTTACGGGTAGTGCCATGTGACTCAACCCTAGAAACTAGTTCACCTATAGGTGGGACTATGAGGGGTTTAATGGGGAGCTACTATAAGGAAAGTAGTATCTAGGTCCACTCCAGGGACAGCGCAGAGGATAGGGAATGCTTGGGTTGTGCAATTATATTTAAAATGTAAAAGTGTTTGTTAAATGGTAATTGGCTACAATACATTGTTATGAATAATTGCACGATTATTGTTTCCCCCACATACCAACTTTATGCTGACCGATGTTTTGTTTGTCGGCGTTTTAGGTATAAAGCCAAAAGGACAAACAATAAATCATCATATTGTGAAGTATATGAATTAAAATACAAGGAGGATTAGTTAGAATAGAATTCATATGTGGATAGAAGATTAGAGATCCAAGTTTTTCAAAAGGTATGCAAAAGTTTATTTTCTTACAACTTTCCAGTTTAGTTTGTTAAAATTTAATAATTGTTCTTGGTTAATTGCCGAACCTTTGATCCGGAAATTATGGGTGCGGCTTCGACCTCTCGGTCTTCCTTAATTGGGGGTTACCAGAAGGTGGGGTTGTAAAATTTGGTATCAGAGCATAGGTTCCTCACTTAACCATTAATTATTATTAAATTTTATAACCTCCATAGAACCCAAGGGAGTTATTAGAGGATTATCCGAAATACGGGGGTGTCTAGAAAAAGATCACGACCGGGGGGCTGGCAATATTTTTCTCTGCACTACTAGTCAGAATATGAGGACTCCCAGATCTGTGTGACTGCCTGGCCAAAGTCTTAGGGTATGATTTGAAATAAGATACCATTAGGACTCTCTCATCTTGTTCTTCCCTCGTCAACTCAAATTCTATTAAGAACCTTAAGGATTAGGGTTTTCTCTCTTCTCCTCACCCTCTTGAGGTATGGGAAAAGTTGATAAGGTTTAAGGAATCATCCACCAAATTAAATGAAAAGCATGTAAATAGGATGTCATGGACATAAGCTTAATAGATTAAGCACAAACTAAAGAATAAATACACACTTAGGTCGTACGACATAAGTTTTCATGACCTCAGGAGAGACCTGAGTCTAGACCTACTTGTCAGGAGGATAAATAAAGAGAGTTAGTCTTGGAGATAGAGATCTCCATTACAAATAGTGACCTGACACATCCTCTGAGGATGATGTTAAACCTAACCCTAAGTGAAGGCTAGAGAGAGAGACACCATAATGATTTAGATGTCATGGTAGACCAGGTGGTTGGATGGACATGCCTTGGATTACATATGAGCCATATGAGGTTGGATGACTGAGTACCTTTGGCGACCCAACCCTGGGAAGGGTCGAGCAGTGGATAGTGAAGGATAGCTCCTTCATTGATGAGGTTAGAGAAGAACCCATGAAAACCCCATGAGCTTATATGAACATGGCATAGTAGGCACCCAGAGTACATTAGTAGTGCGAGCAATAGGTTGAAACCCTAGTCAGGAGAGTATGAAGGATAGCTTATGAGATAAGCATAAAGAGTTATGGATGACCTTGAGCAAACGTAATAGGCTTTACCAGGTAGGAGTATGCTTGTGAGCTTGATCCCTCTTGGAGTGAGAACCTCTCGTAGTAAGGTTGTTTGTAGGGTTAGCTCTAGGGAGAGAGCCGAACCCATGCAAGAAGGTTGGAAGCCTAGACTCCGAGATATGAGGAACAGTGGGCAGTTGAGGATGACGCAGCCTAAGTGGATGATAGGCGTTGCCTCATGCTCGATCCATGGAGGCTGATGATATCTTGGTTGCCTTTAGAGGAACCAAACCCGAGAGGCAGGATGAGGCTTCCGACACCTATGTGCCTATGGTATAAGTCTTTACCTTCTGAGAAGGGAAGAGGAGTTCTATATACCCTGGAGAGGTTTAGTGGGGCTTTAAGCCTTGTTGGTTGTCCTTAAAGAGGACTCGACTCTAAAGTGTTGCTCAAATAGAAGGATGACAAGAAGTACGTGTCATGCCTTATACATGCCTGATTCATGGTTAATAGATTGAGCATGTAGTTGGTCATCAAAAAGTGAACCTAGGGTTCCTAGGCCTAAGAGGGGAAGTGGTGTAACTAATGCTCATGACGAGAATTAAGTTGCTATAGTTTCGAACATGGTACTCCTCATGTGTAGAGGAGAAGGGAAACCCCTTAAGATTAAAGGTATGTTTGATGAACCCCTCATAGCTAAGTGATGACATGGGAAGGTACGATCTTGATCCAATATGGAGGATGAGAACAAGTATGACCTAACATGGTTTAGTAGGTGGTCTACTTGTGTCTTGCATGGCTTTCTAGGGTCAAGCATGCTCATATGGATGTAAACCCTTAACATAAGGACGTTTGTGACCTTTATTATCAAGGTGAAGTTTTCCTCCCATCCTGGGAGAGGGACCCTTTGGTAGGGTGTATACCAATTTTGTGGTTTTTGAGGAAACCTAAAGAGGTCTCGTAGGATCTTGAGAAGCTAAGCAAAAAGTACATGGTACAAAAATGAACCTGTAGACCCATAGATATCCATCTCTAAGTGCATGTGGATGTGTTACCATGGAGATAACCGATATGGGACCTTAACAAGGTAGACAGGTCACCATGACCCATATGAAAGGATGAAAGTCAGCCCTTGAATGCAAAAGAGAGATGATGAAGGCTTGGGTAAGTTTCTAAGTTGGACATGTACTATAATAGAATCCTCAGTCTATCCTAGGGTCAGGTAGGGATAAGACCGATGGAAGTAGGAGCTGCCTAATTCCCTAGTTACACATGACCATAGGGTCGGGAGGTAACAACTATCATTGTATGAGGGCCATGGGGTAGGAGATTGATCACCTTCATGAACTCATGGGACCCAAAGGGCAGATGAGTAGGGCACTCTCTGGATGCATAAGGGATGAGGGATGACCCCAAAAGTGTCGACACCCTATAGCCCTAGAGGTGATGACCAAGGAATATGTGTGGACCCAAGTAGGTTCAAAACCAGTTTTCCATGGAGGTAACTTTGATATCAAGACGATTGTAATATAGAGGCATAAACGACACCTTTCAAATTAGATTTAAAGGTGTACTGGCAAGGTGGGATGTACCATCTCTACTCTTGGAACAGGAAGAACTCTATATTTGGACTGCAGCCAAATGATTATTTCCTCTTGTTATGGGAGTGAGAGATAGGATAGTATGCATGCCATACACCAAGGATAAAGATGATGTAGGTTGGAACATTGCCACGAGATATGGGGACAAAGAAGATAACATACCCTAGTAAAGTGAATGGTACACTGATGGTTTGCAAATACTAAGAGGAATGAGGTAGTCACCTTATGAGGATGTTTTTATCATGAGATATGAGTCATACAAGGTTGAGTTTGATCACCAAGAAGATGATCTCAAAGTGTTCTCAATGAAGACAGACTTAGAGTTTGAGTTTGAGATGATAAGTGAAATACATGGAAGTATATGTTTTCAATGTTACCTAATACATAAGAAGGTGAAGTGGTAATGGATGCTCTGGTTGAGATATATCTGCCTAGTTTGGCTAGAAGAGGTTGTTACACTAACCCTAAGTTTGGAAAAGAAGATATGTTTGGCTAACACTTAGATGTAATGAGATATGTTGAACAAGTTAATGATTGTTTGGTTAGCCAGTCTAGTCCTTGAAATAATGAAAGGATGGTTTAGAGCCTCAGATGCACTTCTTTGGATAGGAAGGTAATAAAACCCTGATGAGAGTGGTTTAGGGTTTCCGAGGAATCGATTTTGAGGAATCATGAAATACAGGAAATCATGATTTTAAGATCACCATACACCATGGTACTACTGAGATAATGAGTGGTAGCCATACTATGGATGTTGGAGATGAGGCTGCATGTGGTATGTTGTCATGCATGACAGAAGGTGAAGGATGAGCAATGGTAACCCAGTGCATTGATATAGCGGATAAAGGGTTCCCGAGAGGGAATGGGAGTTCATCACTATGGATGTTGTGATAAGTCTCCCCTAGACCAAGGAAGGTCAAGATGCAATGTGGATTATGGTAGATCGCCTTATCTAGATGACATGAGAAAGAAAGAGTATTGTCAAGAGATAGATCGGGTTGAACTACATATGAGAGAGATGGTTCAACTACACCATGAGGTGAGTTCAAAAGTTCTTGAGTATAACCTAAAGGTTTACTTCCGTGAGGTGGAAGTAGAAACATGAAGAACCCCACGTTAGTATAGTTTATCACCCCTAACTAATGGTTAGTATGATCAGACTAAAGGGTATGATGGGAGCATATGTGCTCGTTCAGGGTGATAGCTAGAGACAGTTCTTGTCCTATGAAATATGTGATGATGACAACCATAGCCAGTATCGGGATTTAAAGAAGCTTTGTAAGGAAGGTTGTGTCGGTCACCACTTCAGTAAGGTGATGTTGGTGAAAGGACCACATGATGGTTAGAAAAGGACCACAATGTGTGTAGATGAAGTCGCTTTGATCATGCAATGGCTGAAAGGAGCCTAGAGATGACGAGAATCATGAGAAGATGCAAAGTAGACTGACATGCAGTTCACTGTGGGAGAACATGTGACATGAAAATCCGACCCCTCTAAGTTATAGCTAAGAGGGCTGAGTCCCCGATGCATGGGTTCTTTTGACATGGTTTGGTGGAGAAGGTTAAGTTTGATCTTACCCCTCAGGATAAAGTAATGTGGGATGAGTTCCATGTGTTCAATTTAGAGCACTATGTGAGGTACCCCGACCATGTGCTGAGCAATGAACCTAGTGAGCCCCAAGGGAGGCTGAAATGGCTTGAGTCACCTGTGCAGTTTATAGATGCCAGGATGAAAGAACTCAGAGAAAAGAATATGTGATGATAAAGGTTCTTTGGAAATGCCATGGGTAAGGTAAAGCCACATAGGGGACAATGATGGACATGGAAAAGTCTTATCCTAAATTGTTTATTTGCTTGATAAGAATTTTGAGGACAAAATTCCTATAAGAGGGGAAGGATGTTACAACCCCAATTTTTGGGTTCAATTGGTGAGAAATGTAATTTCTCATATTAAAGATAATTGAACAAATAATGATATAATTTGTTTTGAATAAATGGATTTAATTTACAATAGCCTTGATGATTGCGTTGTGGGCTTTATTGGCTATTGGGCCCAATAATAAGGAAATGAAGACAGGAAATTCAATTATTAATTTAGTAAATGAATGATTAAATTTTTGAGAAAAGAATGAAATGGAAACCTCTAGAAGGCAAATCCAAAGAGTGATTTCGTGCCTCTTGGGTTCCTTGGGTTCCAAGGAGTCCAAAGTTGCAAAGAAAAGGCAATAAGAAAAGATTAATTAAGTATTTCTTTATTAAGAAAGAAATTGAAAATAATGGTAAAATGTGGAAAACAAGTGAAAAGAGGGATAGTTGAGTTATCCTTGGTAGAAATTCGTATCCCAAGGATTCCTAACATTAAAAGGGGCAAGAAATGAGGTAAATAAAAGATAAATAAAGAGAAATTCTCAAAAAGAGATAATTTAATGAGAAATAAACAAGATAATGTGAACTAATGCATATAGATGCATCTAGAAGGATAATAAGTATCCTTGAAAAAGGAATTTCGAAATAATAGAGTGTCTTGGGATCCAAGGAGTCCCAATAAAGAAGAAAGATAGAGAAAATACCAAAATTGCAAAATAAAAGGATAATCTGATACATTATTAATGAATTTTGTGTTTTTTTTCAAAAGGTGGTATTTTCTATTAAAAGAAAACATGATTTTGTGACAATACTTTAAAAGGCAAGTACAAGGAAGATAACGGAAGTAATTTTTTTTAAATCCTAATAATTAAAGAAAAAGGAATATCAAAGAGATGATGAAGAAAGAGGAGGTTGCTTTTATAAAAGGAAAAGAAGTTTCCAAGTTGGAAAAGGACTTGGTTTCTTCGTGGGCAAGAAGTATGGGGCGTGGATACCCTCCCTTATAAAAGGGGTAGAGCCCATGGTCGAGTTTCAAAGAGATCCCACATCTCCCACTCTCTTCCTCATCTTCTTCTTACTTCCCAACATTCAAAACTCTAGGTTAGGAGAGTGGTGTGATCCTTGGAATGAGGAAGAACCAGGAACTGGCATATGAGGTAAGCACGATGTTCCCACGCTGATGGGAGAGGAGTCCAACTACCCCCGGCCCCGACGTGATGCCTGTAGCAGGTCGACGATCAGTCGCAAGTCCAGAAGCATGGGCAACTCGGATGGGCCATTTTGGTCGCAACTCTGAGTTGCCCCGCACGCGCAGGAGCACAACGGAGGCAAGGGAGGTGTCCCTAGTGGACGCCGGATGCTGGAGAAGAAGGGGCACACCCACGCTTGCTGCAGCTTGACGGCTAGGGTAGAAGCCCTCGTGCTGCCCGAGGTTGAAGAAAGGAGAGTCGCGTTGGACAATTTTGCTCCTCCGCGGGATGAAGAGAGGATTGACGTAAATGGGAGCAAGATCATAATTTGGTTATAAACTCAAGCGAGCCGTGTTGCATGCATGAGGTGACATGGCGGCTTCTCGTTGGTCCAAAAAGGTAACTTTTTCTAAATTCATATCTAATAAACTGTAGCTCAGATAAATACGGATAATATATGTATTTTGATTAGGAGAATGAGAGGAATCTAATAAAAATGATAATAAAGATTGATTCCATTCCTAATTGCAAAAGTACAATAAGTTGATGAAAAGTGCATTAAAGTTAGGTTAAAAACCCTATTTGTGATTAAAGGTTGAATCTAGTATGCTTAATGGGTGAATTTAAGTATTAATAACCTATTGAATGATAATGTTAGATTCAAACCTGATCTAAATGTGAAATTGCATGATTTAGGGTTTTTACCTCATATGAGAATGATTAAGTATTTAGAAACCCTAATTTAGGGTAAAAGAGGATAATATCATATTTAATTTGAAAAATGTGAAAATATGTTGTTAAATGATGGTTCTAAGTTATTTGTATATAAAAGTTCCTAATTATGGGTAAATACCCTTAATATAGAAATTAGGGTTTTCTAATGAATAAAAGGTGGATTTAATGATATATAGAGTTCATTTGTGAATTAGACCATAATGAACTATGAATTGATGCTAAATGAGCATAATGATCTTGCCATGGATTAAAAGGATACTTTTAATATAAAAGAGGCATAATGGGATTAATTAATGTTTAAATGTGCCTTAATCCAAAATTAGGGTTTGTAAGTAATTGAATAGAAATAGGGTTTAAAATAGTAAATGAAGTGAAACCCTAAATGCAAAATGAAATCCTAAAATGGATACGGAAACCTTAGGAAGTAATTTCAAGTTGAATAGAAAGAATCTTGATAAAGTGTGTAGTAAATAGAGTACATGTGTTTTTCAGGATTCTTGATTATGTGGTTGAATTACTTGCTTGGATTGCTTTCTTGGTTGGAATGGATATTAACTTGAGAAATCTACTAAACATGTATGTGGTTACTCTTATGAATAATCACTTTAGTTTCACGGTGATTTCTGAACGAGTTTACCGGTTGCTTGAAAATAACTGTTGGATGCCTTTTATTTCATGCAACTATAAAGTGACTATGATTATCACCATGAATATATATATATAACTGGCTTAGATCTGAATCCACCTCTATAGCTTGTAAAGGTTAAAAAGGGGTTACCTAGAGTAAGGTCTAGGTTATCATGGGTTAGAAATTGGGCTACCAAGTGTAGTTCCGTGAGATCCTTTAGCATGCCATGAGTTGAGTGGGCTACTTACGGGTAGTGCCATGTGACTCAACCCTAGAAACTAGTTCACGTATAGGTGGGACCATGATGGGTTTAATGGGGAGCTACTATAAGGAAAGTAGTATCCAGGTCCACTGCAGGGACAACACAGAGGATAGGGAATGCTTGGATTGCACAGTTATATTTACATTGTAAAAGTGTTTGTTAAATGGTAATTGGCTGCAATACATTGTTATGAATAATCACACGATTATTGTTTCCCCCACATACCAGCTTTATGCTGACCGACATTTTGTTTGTCGGCATTTTAGGTATAAAGCCAAAAGGACAAACAGTAAATCATCATATTGTAAAGTACATGAATTAAAATACGAGGATTAGTTAGAATAGAATTCATATGTGGATAGAAGATTAGAGATCCAAGTTTTTCAAAAGGTATGTAAAAGTTTATTTTCTTACAGCTTTCCAGTTTAGTCTGTTAAAATTTAATAATTATTCTTGGTTAATTACCGAACCTTTGATCTGGAAATTATGGGTGCGGCTTAGACCTCTCGGTCTCCCTTAATTGGGGTTACCGGAAGGTGGGGTCGTAACATCTACTTTTCCTTATACGATTCTTCTATATATTCTTCTCTTACATTTTATATTCAATCAAAACAAGAGTTAGTGTTCTGATCACCATCCAACTATTGAAATGGATATTATAAGTATAAAATGCTACTTTATTTATCAGAAAACAATTTCATTTAATATATTAAACATCACTCATGCATAAAACATAAAAACCACCAGATCATATCGAAAACTGAGTTTAGAGTTATATGTCGAGGCTATCTACAAATTTGCACGTGCATCAAGAGGCGCTTGAATACGGTGGGTTGGAACCAACCCCACTTGGAAATAGTGCATAGATTGCAAAGCCATCCTTTGAGTGGACCACCATCAATTGTGGATCATGCATAGGGCTACCATACTGAATCATTGATGAGAATATGTGTTCACTTCTAATAATTGATATATGACACAAATGGAGGTCATCTTAGAATTTCAACTAAAGTTTATTTTGGTCCAAGCGATTGGTATGTTTATCAATACATAGTATTCTGAATTCAAATACGTCTTGTTTAGAGTGCACTTTCAAAGAAGTGATGTTTTGGCATCTCATACTCAAAGAGACCGATAAAACCTGTTTGTGTTTGATTAGTACCTCTTTTCCCCTTTGAGCGAGTATTATAAGGCACCGACTAGCCAACTTATAACCCAAACTGAGGCTATCTAGTGATTAGCATATGCATCGAGAAGGGCTTGAATATAGAGTGTTGCAGCTAACCCTACTTGACAAACATAGTGTATGGATTGCAAGCCAATCCTTTGAGTGGACCACCATCAAATGTAGCGCATGCAGAGGGCAGCCATATTAAGTCTTTGGATGGAAAATTTTATTCACTTCTGGTAATTGATGTATGACACGAATCAAGATCAAGGAAACTCCTCTGATCATACAAATAAAACACACCAATAAATACACACCAATGGACACTTCTGATAATCGATGCATGGAGAGCTAAAAGACCCGCAGTGTATGCCAATGCGTACACATCGGGACGAATACGGGAAGATCAACTCAAGAGACATGCGTGTCGGGGGTAACCTCCCCGGGGTTATTAAGCAAGTACGGGCCTGAACGCGGTGAGGCGGTTCTGTCCTCCGGCGGTGCTCTGGAAGACGTCGGCGCGGTAGACGCGGACGAGAGGTGGACGCGGCTTGTTGTCGGTTGCCGTGAGTGCAAGAAGGTAGATGGACCCATCTGGGCGAGTTCCCATGGCCGCCTCTAGCACGGCGTTTAGCGCCAACGACCCGCTGCTGCTGACGTTGAAGGTGTTGACGGCAAACTGAGCCACCTGCACGATGGAGGTGTTCTTTGCTGGTTCAATGATTGCCTGGAATACTACAGGAGATTCACGCTGCCCCTGTCCTTCGCCCTGCCCTTGTGGCTGACCCTGGCCCTGCCCTTGCCACTGCGGCTGTCCCTGCCCTTGCCCCTGTCCCTGCCACTGCGGCTGACCCTGACCTTGGCCTTGTCCTTGCCATTGAGGCTGACCCTGACCTTGCCCTTGTCCCTGCCATTGAGGCTGACCCTGACCTTGCCCTTGTCCCTGCCACTGCGGCTGACCTTGCCCTTGCCCTTGCCCTTGCCACTGTGGTTGTCCTTGTCCTTGCCCCTGCCCTTGCCCTTGCCACTCCGGTCTGCCCATCCCTCCTCCCGACTCCGGTGCCCCACCACCACCGAACTGCGGACCTCCACCGCCGCGGCCGCCGCCTGGCTGCGCTTGGGCCGGTGGAGTGGGAAGCACAAGGAGGACAAGGAGAGCTGTCGCGACCACGAAGAGAGGGGACAGCTTGGTGGCCATGGTGCTGGCCGTCAGTGCTGGCTAGTGCTGAGCGATGGTGCAGCTACCTGGGAGGTTAGCTGAAAACCGACGGGAAAGGCCGACAAGTGCTGTCCGACGAGGAGCTTGCTTGGACGTGGCGTTTTCGTGTGTATATTATAGCAGTAGTACGTAGGAACAAGACAGTGGTAGCTATATCTCTTTCCTGTTATGTTGTAATCATATCATTGGCACTCCATCTCCTTTTATAAGTCTTGGGAGTGGTTGGGTTCAGCCAATCGATCAACTCGGCTCAGCTTGACCAAGTTTCTTTTCTCGGAAAGAAAAGCTCAAAACAAATGAATATTGGACGCGATCAAGATCCAAAAGATAACAAGAACACATGGCCGTGGGGTGTTTTTTTTGACAAAGCTGTCCACCACGTGCTTTATCAGGAAGAGTTGTGTTTATTTTTGTATGTTCAACAGGGCGGCGGCGGCTTTTCCGTGTGAGGATATGGCATGGATCTCGTTCAAACCAGTGCGTGTGAGGATACGGTGTGCATAGACCACTTGCGGGGTGGGGTGGTTCTTAGCTGCTTCTCTGCCAACGACTCCAACAGGGTAACAAAACTTGGATCCAAAACAAAACTGCTTTTACAAACTTGACTATGTTAATATTGTCTATAAATCTACATATGAGAAAGGCGCCAAACTTGACTATGTTAATATTGTGTTTTACGATCTTCGGGTAAAATTAGAAAGATAGAAGGTGATTAGTTCAAATCTACATACGAGAAAGCCAAACGTTTTAGGATCTTCAGGTAAAATTAGAAGGTAGAAGAACAGTTTAACTGGAATTGATGGAGGAGAAGGATCCTCCGACTTTGTTATGAGAGATGAATGACCAAACTAGTGCATTGACGAGGCGGCGTTGATTTGATCAACTGGCCCGGCGCCTATCATTGCACGCATGTGTATTTGTCATGTGCTTCTGACGTTGTCTATTGATTTTATGCATTTGTTTAAAAATGCCTTTGACGTAGACAATTTCGGGAATTGTTTGCCCTACATCTTCACGTCTCTATTTAGATTGAAAAATTCAACACATAACACCTGACCTACCCGCTGGTCTACCCGGTACTCGGAAATAGATGATTTTTAATTAATCCCAGCATGCAATCGGTTTTTGATACTATTACCCATGTAAAAGCATGCAAAATACATACAAGGTACAAATACTCTGTCCACTCCATGCAACAGTCATGCAAATGGCAGATATCAATCCACTATAGCTTACAAAAAAATTCTATTGCATATTTATCCCCACTGCAGATTACGTAAGTATTGTACCTACAATAAATACATATACATTCACAAGTAAATTTGAGAAGTACTGTACTTATATTTGACAAACTGGGTTGAAAATTAATAACTGGGTACAATACTTATAGATGCATTTTATAGTTGATAATTGACTAGATGTGCACTACACTTTTGTAAAAAAGTTATGTCCAGGTGAAAAATGTTGTTATTGGATTCCGTAGGTACTGTACTTATGCTTCCGGATCAGTTATACAATTATGCTTGATTTTGTAATTTGTTATGTACTGTACTTATGCTTGGTTTTATAATTTGGTAAGTATTGTACTTATGTTTGAAAAAACTGAGTTGGAATTAACAAGTGGGTACAATACTTATAGATGTATTTTATAGTTGTATGAGATCCCGTAGGTACTGTGCTTATACTTCTAGACTAGTTATACAATTATGCTTGATTTTGTAATTTGCTAGGTACTGTACTTATGCTTCAGCAAATGAATTGAAATTAACAAGTGGGTACCATACTTATGGATGTAATTTATAAATGATTTTTAATATGATGTGCACTATACTTTTGAGATCATCAACAAATGGGCACTCAAGTTATCTCTCTATTTTGTAAAAATATTATGTCCAGATGACAAATGTAACTAGTGGATTCCGTAGGTACTGTACTTATGCTTCCAGATCAATGTTGCTATTGGATTGCGTAGGTACTGTACTAATGCGGGAATGCTGGTGGATGGAATAGAACTGGAGAGAATAATTACAAGAGAAAAAACGAATTAATAAAGATGAATGTTAAAGAGAAGAGAAGAGTAGAGAGAGAATCTCAGGAATCTTCATTTGCTGCATGAAATCAGTTGGTGGAGGAGTTAATTCCAATTAAAAGAAAAGGCTGGAACAGCTTTGTGTGGGTTTCCAAAAAACCGGGTGGTGCAGCGGGTAGACTATAGATTGTGGGTAGCATAACTCATTTAGATTAAGAAAAAGAAGCCGTCCTAACGTTTAGGAGATATTATATCACAAGACGCTGAAATAAACTCAGTCCGTGCTTGTAGGATCCATCAGGCAATCGCCAATTTGAAGGAAAAAACTCATCCATGAATCGTGTTTGGGAAGGCATTTCTCCCCCGAAAAAAAAAGCGTAGCCTATATAGCACCCTGAGAAAAATAAGTCCTGACTTCGTAGTTTCCATAAAAACATTAATAATCATCGGATTCTAAATCATGATATCCACCCCTTCATCATTTGGAGGGTCTTCAACAAGTTCTTCCTAGCACTCCTTTCCTTGCTGCCTGTGGAATCCCTACTGGCAACGTCAGGGACATTTCATCCAGGTTCGCACCACTATCCATCACGAAGACACCAATTTGATTGCAGAACCCAGATCTACATAGCAAGGTAATACCTCTAGGACTAATCAACCATGTCCACCATGGAAGCATGAATGGGGATACAACCAACAACCACATTTTGCATCTGTCGTCTCAATAGTACAACCCTTATATGGGAAGACGATGCGATTTTCCACCATAAGTGTACATGGTGTTGCCACCGGTCGACATTACCAGTTATCACAGAAGCATAGACAATTCAAGATGCATCCTAGATGGACCACTACCATGTTATAGATTTTCCACAAACTCAAACACATGTAGGGGAAAAAAATGGAACCCAGACATTCAGAAACTTCTGCCATTTTCCCATACAAAGGTGACATGTAACTTCATGTTGAAGTTTCTCAAAATTCAAGAGTAGGTGACCTACTTTCACATGTCAAGTCATATTTCTCAAACGTGGTAGAGGTATATAATGATGACAACTTTCTTATTTTTTATTTTGCCAAAACCATACCAGAGCACACCCTATCATGGTACAAAAAACATGACATGCCATCTCTCATCACTTAGATACAATTGACATAAATGTTCACCAATTAATATGCCTAGAACCTCAATTATGTGCCTACTAAAGAAGGCTCAGAAGAATTACAATAAAGGGTAAATGAAGACTTCTATGAGTTCATGGGAAGGTTGCAAGGTTTGAAAAAACAAATAGAATTCAAGCCAACAGACGAAGAATAACAAGACATGGTGATAAGAGTGACCACACCGACACATTTTCTGAACTATTCTAGCTAGAGTCTACATTGAAAATTGATGCATACACAATTATATAATTTTCTTTGTTTACTTTAGTGTACTTTTAGGACCAAGTTGAAAAAATTAGGCCATAGTTCCCATAGTTCATGGGAAGAACGACCTTGGCTCACCAACAAGCATACTCACCATGACAACAACCATAGTAACACCACTACCTGCCACAATTAATTAACAACAACAATACATAATGATGAATCCTACATGAAATACATGTAGGAAGCATCTATGGAGTCAATGTCAAGGATGTTGGATGTGATAATAAATTGATTGAAGGTTCCGATCACTTAAATTAGCATCCCATTAGGAGTACTCTTTGAACTAGATCATTTGATGAATTTATAACATACAAGCTTGTACCATTAGAATTCAAACTTTAATATATGGATCACATTTTGGGTGTACAAACTCCTAGTGGTAGGACCTTTTCATATCATGATGCACCCTATGTATTATATATATCATGGAAAATGTTTGAGTTAGACATGACTGTGCCTATGAGATATTCTAGGTGTGTGTTGGATGAAAACATTTGATGTAGCTTTATTTTGTGGGAAACATTTTATTCACCTGATGGACAACATTTTTCCCATAAAATGAAAAAAGTGGTATGATTGAGCTTTCATCATATTAACAATATAGTCTAAGTAGCTCATATCATATGGTTTGTAGAGCCAACCTAGTGTCTATTTTTTCTTGGGGCATTTTCCTATAGATGGTTCCCGTCAATGTGGTACGTCAATTCCCTAATGTCAATCAAAAAAACTTATAGGAATTCTTGTTACGCAATAATTGCAGTTCTCCATTGACCTAGTTCCTAGAACAAATCTTGTCTCAAATGTGTCATTACGTCATGGAACCTAATAAAGTGCTTGAGATCAAGAAGTAGTCGCAGGAGCATCTGGACAATAGGTTCATTCACTCCATTTTTACCCCTTGGGAGATCCAATTTTGTTCATCACGTAGAAGGATGAGTCAATGTGCATGTACATTGACTTCCATATGACATATCATGTGATGGTGATTGCTGTTATCCTCTAATGTCCAACATTGATCTATGTGACCAACGAAAGTCTAGAATCATTCTGCTCAAGATGGATCTACATAGTTTCTACTATTAGAGAGGACATACCCAAATATGATGTTTTGCACTTGTTAAGGTCATATGAGTTCTAATTCATCACACTAGGCTTGAAAAATGCACCAATAGTTGTCATGACCTTGCATATTAGATTTTATCCCTAGATTAAAGTTTCATGGTGTTGTTCATGATGATGTAGTCATCTAATATAAGTCGGTGGGAAAACAACATGAGAATTTGTGAGCCATGTCGTTATCATTGTGAAAACATAAGACATATCCACAATTCTTGAAATGCAAGTTATGGATCAAGCAGTTCCATCTTCCTGGGTCATGCGATATCTATGCGTCACAGTATTGTTAATCTAGCAAAAGTCGAGGTTGTGACAAAGTTTTAAACCCTAAAGAATCCTTTTGACGTATGTCGATTCCTCAACCTTACCGACTACTCAAAGTTTTAACTAAGGATTTCTAGCAGTTGGATGTCCCTCTAATAAAGATGACTCATAAATGATTAAATCTCATATGCCTTCATGATCACCAATCATGTTTCTTGGAATAGAAAAGATATGTGACATTTTCTCCCTCTCTTTCCATGCTAGATAGACACAAATCCTATGCCATATTTACTAAACTTCCAAGAAATGTATGAGTTGTCTCATCATGAGAAAGGAAATGCCATCTTTTACACATCTCATTCGTTGAGTATGAGAAAACTACATCAGCCTATGCATGACTTGGAGTTGGATTCAATAATCTATACTCTAAATACTTGGTGATAGTATATGCATGACCTACACTCGAAAGTTTCTCAATTCACAAGAGTCATCTATAACTGTTGATATAAAATGATTTGATCCTACCTCAAATATGGTGAGTGGAATACCATGATGATATGACTTTACTATCACATATCACCCTAGTATAGAAATTATTGATCTTGACACACTGAGTTGAAAGAAATATCTTATTTTACTCACACACAATGTTTCGTATGAGGAGTTTGAAACATATCTAAAGTTAGATGTTGAAACTCCCCAATGTTGGTGGTAATTTTACTAAAATAAATTTGAGTGTGCACATGCTTAGTCTTCGCATCACTTCCTCATGGATTTTTGAGGTTATTTCTCATTGAGATGAAGTTGCTGACCTAGAAGATACACCTTGAGCTTGAAATTAGTGTGCATGGTTCTATCCATTTATCGCACAAAATGTGCATACATGATGTTGATGATCAGAGACATTGAATTTTGAGCCAATTCATGGTTACAAGTACACCATTCATCCAAGAACAACAAATGTTTACAAAGACCAAATGGGGCTTCTTGTAAAGGAACATGAAGAAGTATATAGCCACATTTATTGGAAAATGTTTCACCTACCAACAAACCAAAATGAAACATCAGTGACCTAGTGGTCTTCTCCATACACTAAATATTCCTAATTGGAAGTGGGAAAAGATCTCATGGGAGTTTTCTATTGGGTTTCCTAGGTAAAAGAGTGACAACAATGTGGATTCAGTTGTCATTGATTGCATAACCTACTAGGCTCGCATTTTTCCCTTTGAAATAACAAATAAGGTTGGCGATATTTGTGCAAATCTACATCAATTTGATGGTTCAAATGCATGTATTTGTGAAAGTGAGAGTTTCAAATTGTAATCATAATATTACATCAAGATCGTGGAGGTAGATACCATATGAATTGGGTTATGATAAATGGTTTAGAATAGGTTTCCACCCATAGACAGATGAATATTCTCCATAGATAGTGTAGATTGTCGAACACTAATAGCATGTTTGTGTAAGGAAAAGGAAGATTCTTGCAATAAATACCATCTAATCACTACATTTTTTTATAATAAAATCCACCAAGTTGACATTACTATACCACCATTTGAAGCACTCTACGATTGCCTTTTTAGTTCCCCACAAGGTTGGGATGATGTTCGAGAATTTGTGTTATTGAAAAATGAAGATATGTAGATGATAACTAAGAAGATACATTTGATCAAGAAAATGATGAAAGCTACTCAAGACTAACATAAGATGTATTCTTGGAAGAAGATTTAGATGTGAGTTACTAGTTAGTTATTATGTGTTTTTGAAGATCAAGATAAATTGATCTATTTTGAGGTCCAACGTAAAGAGAGATCTTAGCGATAAATATGTGGGACAATTTGAGATTTTGTGTAAGGTTAAAGATTATTCCTACCACTAGAACCTTAATCATTGTATTTATTTTACTACATATCTAAAGGATCCCTCCCATGTCCTTTCTCGGGAGTTGTTGAAGATATGTAAAGATGTGGCCTAAAATGAGTTATCAATGGAAATTCTAGACACTAGAGTGAACAAACAAAAATAAGGAGATTAGTTTGAGGAAATTATTACAAAAGTACCATTTTGTTGGAGGGAAAACCTGGAAGCTTAGGAGGACATGTTGTGGGTTTACAACTCCCCTTTAAAATGATATTTTGGGGACATAAACCTTTTTGAGTAGTTGAGTGGTTTTATGTACTCAAACCTAGTTGTATACCTTAATCATGATTATTATTCATTTTTTCATTAGAGTTAGGTTAGTCCAACTTTTATTGAATTAGATGATAATAGTGGATTTGGATCTTAGAAAGGCAATGCGCAAGTTAAATGTTTCTATATATGAGGTTTTAGTTTAATTAACTAACTTGGGCTATTAAATTAGGGTTAAATTGCATATTGACTAACTAAAATAGTTATTGTATCAAATAAATAGTTATCAATATTCCTAGGCATAGGTAATCAGTAAAATACCCAAAAATACTCAAACCATAGTTATGATTAACATATTTTGGCTTTGAGTTTTTAAATAATTTATTAAAATTCATGAAAAGTTGAAAGTAAAGTGAAATTCAGACCCCTCATGTCTTAATTGGATTGAGTGTCAAGTTTCATTTATTTTGAGCTCTTCTAGATAACTATATCTTTTAGGGAAAATGTAGGTACCGACGAATGAAAACACAATCACAATTGGTAAATTTTTATAAAGGATAAGAGAGGTTCTCAACATCACATAATTGTCCATAAGTGTTTAGAGTTTCACTATATCATTTTTAACTCACTGGTCAATGTCGATCTGATGATGGTCACTCATAGTTTGCCTCTAGATGCTCCCCCATTCATTCAAGATGATACTCACCACCTTCCTCACCATTGCACTCTATGTCCACTCGATAGTATCACATGATTTCCCTACCATTAGTGTTGTACTGAACCCAAAAAATCTAATTGATGCTATAGTCATGGAAATAATAAAAAATCAAGAACAAAATGATAAAGCTCGTAGTCATCAACAAGCTAATACCTAAAGAAAGGAAAAAATGAAGTAGGCATTTAAATCAGAAGAAAAACACATAACAACATGATTTTGAATCCACCCACGGGTGGATAATCAATGTATACATTAATTCAAAGATCAGAATTGGAAATCCCCTTATGAGTGGGGAAGGTGTTAGTGCTCCCATCTCTCCCAAAAAAGGTATTGCAACCGTTATAGTCATCTTAGATAAATATAGGCGATGATCAAGGTTATTGTTAGAGAAAATGGTGCAAAAGTGAAAAAAATAATCTATTTATGTTGGAGGACCTTTGGGGATGGAAACGAACATGGATTTCTTATCATAGCCCTAAAGGTCCTAGTTTTTAGGAGTGTTGTGTGTCCTAATCACCTCAAGACCTCGCATGATGGAGATCCATTTTATGGCGGTTAGGACTAATGTGTAGGAAGAGAGAGAGGCAAGAGAGATTTGATAGAACAAGACCTTAGATCTTTAAAATGGTGAAAAAATATAAACAATTAAGAATATAATAGATTAGAGAAAGTAGTCGTTAGATATGGATATAATAGAGAAAACAACAGTTATTGTTGCACAACCTATCGACATCAGCAGAGTAGTTGGAATCAAAGGAAGAATCCTCTGATCACATGTAGAAAATAAAGGGGAGAGGAAGTCATTCGTCTAACTTCAGGAGAGATGATTGGGGACTGGAGTAGATAGGGTGTGAGTCTATATAGGTAGATTTTGGGTTCAAGGTTTCCAATTTGGAGGATTCTAGAAGAGGTGGTGGATCATGGTGTTGCGCCCCAAGGCATGGCCCATTGATCGAGGGATTCTGCCACATGGCACACATTAGACGACTTGGATCTACCGGGTGGCTCGAGCTGGATAATGTCAATTTTCTAATTTTTATATATTTTAGGAACATTCTGGAAAAAATCATGGAAAAGGCGTATTTTGAAAATAAGTTGAATAAAATAATAAAAGAGATAGAAAAGGCATTTATTCAAGATTATCCTTAATTATTATTCAAAAGATATGTATTTTTATGTGGATAAAGGAAATTGAATTATATGAGGGGAAAAAGAGAATATTAAATTTAATATGATTCAATTATGAAATTTATGGAAAAAGACTTATAAAAATCAGCAATAATAAGAAAATTGCACTTATGTCAAGATAATATATTTGGTTGGTAGAAAACCCTGAAATGGGTAATAATGGGTGAAAACGGGTGGATTAAATAGATGAGAAAATGTGGGAAAATATTAAAAAATATGGAAAAAGGTGAAAATGGGTAACATGTGGAATATATGATGAACTCTATCATTATCTAGAGGATTAACATTTAAGTATGATTTTCCACTGAGTGAGAAAAAATGGGGTGTCAACAATTTTCCCTCTCGAGGCAAGGTTCAATATAAGAGTGAGAGTCACAGGCTTGAGTCAAGTATGACCCTCATTTTTTGTTATGAAAGGCCAAAATAGTTGGGCTCATCAAATATATTCTAACAAAGATTATGGAGGGTGGAAAGCATATGCGATGTCTTTTCCTTCCAAGGATGAATTAGTGAGAAAAAGTGTGGCAACACATCCCACTATCACATAGACAGTGAGGTGATACGCAAAAACGTGCGAAAAACACCATAACCACATATTATAAAAAACACAGGCAAATAAAAAACCAATTTCCGAAAGCGGATAAACTGAGAACTATTACATTCCCGTCCTCATCCTGCAAGAAAACATGTTATATAAAGACATATACAAGATGGATACATGTCCACAGCTTAGGAGATCAACTATCCTGTCACCACATGAGTTCATCACCTGTTATATGTACATAACAGTCCAAATTTGGCCAGCAACAGGATATAAAAACCATCACATCTATACATCGTGAAACAACATCAAAATGCTCCCAAGGACCTGAGAGTACAGGGATGACTCTAGACTCTACTACAAAACAACCAAAATAGAAGCATGTCCATCTCTTGCCTTCTACTGCTCGTATTGCTGCTCGGCCGCAACTCCACGACCACCACCTCGCCTAGCTCGAACACCTGAAAACCAGCGGGGTGAGACAATTGAACATTGTCCCAGCGAGAAACATAACTCCCCGCCTAAACTATCAAAACTTATTCATACCATCAAGCTTACCAGGCTGTACGGAAGGCATATCACCAATTATCTCTTTATGGAACATGATTGACAAGATAAGATTTATAAGATCTTACTTTATAACATAAACAACGTATAAGCAATTGCATGTATAACAAAATTAACTACACAAGCAAGGACTCAACTAATGTTCTGTATTTTACCTTAAGTAGTAAGTACTATTCGGCTGGATTACATATTATTATGCCCTGAGGAAGTGAGCTGTACCGCTCAGATCCAACCCTCGGTTGCGAAACCCAAACCGGTGCCATACAAGGTCAATGGAAGAGTCAGAATCCACGACCTCCCACCTCGTGGTCAGTGTATGAGAACTAAAGCAGGACCGTAGTCTCTTACTTAAGTGGCCTCAGCCACATGGTCATCTCTATAGGATACCCTCCCTCTAGCCCGCCTTGGTACAGGTCACGACACTAGTATAACTGAGCCACATACCTGTTCACCGTGCTCTGAGCCATGAACGCATTCATGCTCTATGACACTGAGCCATGGGCTTGTTCACCATGCTCTATACATATCCTGAGTCTGCAACTGTAGCTGCACTCGATTCCCTCTATATTTTAGGCTAGGAGAAACCTCGCATATTCAACAATATGCGCTCCGGGTTAACCAGCATCGAAACCCATTTCACCATCACCATCTCCTGACGATGATGGATCTATGAGTAGGGAAAACTACATGATATATTCCACTGTGATTAATTAATATATTTTAAGTGGATTGCAAGATTCAACCAAGTTGTATAACATGCAAACTATAACAAGAATAAGCAATATGAAGCTTAACATTATGCTTTCATTGTAATCAACATCATCTTGATCCATCACAAGGATCCAACATTACATGCTACCACTTGGCCTCTTACTAATCATCTAGATCCCTCTCAAGGATCATCATATTGCCATGGGATCTCAATCCCTTATCACATAGTGCCACTTCCTCTCAAGGCATTCTCATTAACTTAGGTACTTTATTCAAACTTAGGTCCTTAGATCAAAACACAACATATATGATATCTCATCATCAAGAGTAACTATTCAAGCAGGGTTATTCAATTACATATATCTCATAGCCCTTGACCTGGCTATGCAACTACATGGAACACCTGCATGGTTAGTATGCACAATCACCATAGAAAGATCATATTATCAACATAGGGTGATATGGATGTTCTATCAATCATGCCTCAATTGTGACCATAGACATTTATCATATTATCAAACAAAGCATCTTACATGCTTATCATTTCCTTATCATTATACATAGTGTCAAGATGATCACATACATATGTAAAGTCATGTTAAGCTATAATGATTACCATCAAGCATATTAAGGGTCACCAACATAACTAAACATGATAGCAAGAACAACATATAACATATCCTTTTTCATAAGGGATAGGACCCTCCCTAAAAACACCCACTACCCTTACCAAAGGTGGTATCGGGCAGATTACTCCTCATATCATTCAACCACTTTAGTCTTATAATGGTCAAACAAACCACCAAGCTGACGGGCGACACCTGGGAGTATAACGCACAACGCGGTGTCGTGCTTCATGGTAATGGCCGCAAGGTTACCTCCTCAGGCCAGGTGTATCGGGCAACCAGGACTTGTTGTGTGACGCCCGACACTACCCTAACGACGTCAAACCATCACAGCGGCTTAGGTATCGGGCAGGCATTCATCAGGGGTGATGTCCGTCACACACACAAGGCAAGGACCCCTGGTGATGCCCGTCACAGACACAAGGGTAAGAGTCAGGTGTGACGCTCATCACAGATCTGACTAGCAACATCCAAATCTCAAGCACAATGACACTAGGCTACACCTAAGTCATGTGTGTCGGGCAGGGCACTCCTCAAGAGGCAACGTCTAAGGGTGCGACTCAAATAGCTAGTAGGGAACCTGTCGTTCAGCCAACCCATCCATGGCCTATCGGCCATCACAAAGCAAGGATGGTAATGTGGCACCCGTCACAAGGTCAGGGACCAAGGATATCATTCACCACAGCCACCCCAACATGTCGTCCAAGGTTCTAGGTCAAGCGATATCAGGCATCACCTCTCCCAAGACCATAACAGCCCAGAAGCAACTCCACAAGATCATCATCAACTTCAAGCACAAGGGCACCAAACCCTAAACGAGGTCCACAACTACCACCAAGCTCACCCTTCAAGTCCGTGGTTAGAGGAGGGTGTTGCTCAAGCTACTAGAATACAAGCTCACCTCTCAACTTAAAAGAGAGAGGAGTGTTGCTCATGATACTAGAACTCAAGCTCACTCCTCAAGACTTAGGAGAGAAGGGAGTATTGCTCACCAAGAAACCCTAGGACACATGGCTCGACCAACAAGAACAACTTAAGCAAGGAACTAACTAGCAACTCATATAGCAAAATGATCGTAAGAACATACAAGAAGGTAGTGTAGTTAGGTTTTGGAGTTATGTAACCCGCCTTAAGAAAGCTCCAAGCTTCATGAACCACCAAGGAAGGAGAGCAAGTTACTCTAGGGTTCGGCCACAATTAGAGGAAGAAGGAGACTCCAAGGAGGATCGACCACCAAGCTTGCAAGAGAAGAGAGTGTGTTGTGCACCAAGGAGAGGAAGACTAAGGAACTAAAGGGATCCTTAGCAAGAGAAGGGAAATGCATATATAGATGGGGATGGTGGAGAAACCAAAGTAGAGCAAAGCAAGGTGTCGCCCACCTAGGGACACTTTTTCATGGGCAATGCCACCACTCTAACATGCCCTAAACACATGTCCACGGCTATTGCCACATGCAAGCACCAAGCACCAAGTGTCCACTAGTGGTGACACAAACAAGGTCAAAGAAGGTCAAAGATCCATCGGCGACACACTTGGGTGACACACCACCACCATGGGTGACACAGCCCTGGGCGACACAAGCACCCTCTTGCCCGACACAAGGTTCAACCAAGCAAAGGCAAGACACCACAAGGCCCAACAAGCTCAATCAAGCCCAAGGCAACGAGCCCAACCCTTCCTCTCAACACTAGAGGAAGCAAGGAAAGGGAGGAACACCTCATAAGGTGACAAACTTGCCCACAAACCCTAGACTTGGGTTAATTGCAAGTAGCACCTCCAACTCTCAACAAGGTACCAACAAACCCTAATCACCACTAAAGGTGATTAGCAAGCAACAAAGCATCGAGGTTAAGCAAAGCAAACAGGGTAAACCCTAAACGGAGGTCAGGGTCCTTACAAGATAACCCCCTACAAAGGGATTTCGTCCCCGAAATCCGTAGAGAACAACGAGGGATACTTCCTCCTCATCTCTTCCTCAAGCTCCCACGTGGCTTCCTCAACACCACGATGATGCCAAAGAACCTTCACAAGAACCAGATCTTTCCTTTTCAGCTTCTTAACCCTTCTGTCAAGGACCATCACATGACTTTCCTCGTAGGTCACATCTTCATCAAGCTCAACTTTGTCTGGATGTATCACTATTCCTGAATTCGGATGAATTTTCTTCAGCATACTGGCATGGAATACTAGATGTAACTGGTGCAACTCTAGAGGTAGCTCTAACTCGTAAGCTACCTTACCAACACGTGCTATAACCGGGTATGGCCCCATATAATGGGGTGCTAGCTTACCCTTCCGGAAAAACCTCAACACACCTTTCCACTATGAGACTTTAAGATACACTTTGTCTCCTACCTGGAACTCCAAAGGTCGTCAACGATTGTCTGCATAAGACTTCTTCCTGTCCTGTGCCGCTTTCAACTGTTGTTGTCTCACCTTGATCTTTTCAGTTGTCTATTGTACTAACTCAGGACCCAAAAGCTGATATTCACTGGACTCGTACCAACACAAGGGAGATGTGCACTTCCTTCCATACAAGGCCTCATAGGGAGCCATATCAATGCTCTTCTGATAGCTGTTGTTGTAAGCAAACTCTATCAAACTGAGATGCATGTCCCAACTGCCTAGGAACTGCAAAGCACAAGCTCGAAGGAGATCCTCTAAAATATGAATAATCCTCTCAGACTGTCCATCTGTCTATGGGTGGAAGGCGGTACTGAACCTCAACTGCGTTCCCAACACTCTGTGCAATTGTTCCCAGAAATGACTCATGAACTGAGGACCTTGGTCAGAAACTATCATCGCCGGCACACCGTGCAAACGCACTATCTCATCCACATATACTCGAGCGAGCTTCTCGGCTGTATATGTTGTCTTTACCGGTATGAAATGGGCAGACTTCGTCAATCTGTCCACTACTACCCAAATGGAATCATGATTCCTAGTTGTCCTAGGTAGACCAACTACGAAATCCATAGTTATATGATCCCATTTCCATTGTGGTATTGGAAGGGGTTGCAACGTACCTGCCAGCTTCTGATGCTCAGCCTTGACTTGCTGACATACCACACATCTGGCCACAAACTCAGCTACATCTTTCTTCAAATCGGGCCACCAATACAAGTCCTTCAGACTATGATACATCTTGGTGACACCTGGATGCATAACATACATCGATGTGTGTGCTTCCTCGAGCACTAACTTCCTCAAATCATCAGCATCAGGAACTACCATCCTATCACGATAGCAAACTAGCCCATCCTCGGACTCATGGAACCCATCACGCTTTCCACTACCGAACTCTAATCTGATCAACTGTACCGCATCATTTGTTTGCTGTGCATCTTTGATATGTTATCTCAATGTAGGCTTGACTTGTATATGTGCTAAAAGTCCAGCTAACAAGGAAACTTCCATTTGTACATTCATCTGTCGCAAGGAGACAAACGTATCCCGTCTATGGCATACCAGGGAACTCAACTGTGCCTTCTTTGAAGAAAGAGAAGAAGACTTTCAACTAAGCGCATCAGCTACCACATTCACCTTACCAGGATGATACTCGATGGTGTAGTCGTAATCATTGATTAACTCCATCCATCGACGCTGTCACATGTTTAACTCATTCTGCGAGAAGATGTACTTCAGATTCTTATGATCCGTAAAGTTCTGACACACTTCCCCATACAGATAGTGTCTCCAAATCTTTAACGCATGAACCACTGCTGCCAACTCCAAATCATGAGTCGGATAGTTCTCCTCGTGTTTCTTAAGTTGTCGCGAAGCAAAAGAAACCACATGATCTTCTTACATCAGCACACAACCTAAACCTTTCTTGGAAGAATCGTAGAAAATAACATAGCCCTTCCCAGGTTCTGGAAGGATTAACACTGGAGCACTGGTCAACTTTTCCTTCAGATTTTGGAAAGCTTGTTGGCAACGATCGTCCCAAACAAAAGGTACATCTTTTCTTGTCAACTTCGTCATTGGCAACGCAATTGCACTGAAGTCCTTGATAAACCTCATGTAGTATCCTACTAAACCCAGGAAACTACAAACTTCTATCGGCGTCTTCGGTTGTTCCCATTCTGCAACAGACTCCTCCTTCTTTGGGTCTACTTTGACTCCTTCTGTAGATATCACATGACCCAAGAAAGTTACTTCTTCTAACCAGAACTCACACTTACTGAACTTGGCATATAGTTGATGTTGGCGAAGAAGAGTCAACGCTAGTCGAAGATGTCACTCATTCTCTTGCTTGTCTCGACTATAGATCAAGATGTCATCTATGAAGACTACAACAAACTGATCTAGGAATGAACGGAACACTCTGTTCATCAAGTCCATGAAAGCAGTAGGTGCATTGGTTAGCCCAAACGGCATAACTACAAACTTGAAGGGACCATACCTCGTCCTAAAAGCTGACTTTGGTATGTCATCCACCTTAATCCTCAACTGATGATATCTGGACCGTAGATCAATCTTCGAAAACACTGTGGCACCACACAACTGATCGAACAGATCATCTATCCTCGGGAACGGGTACTTGTTCTTGATCGTAACCTTGTTCAACTGTCGGTAATCTATACACAACCGCATCGATCCATCCTTCTTCTTGACGAACAACACTGGAGCACCCCAAGGTGACGTACTCGGTCAGATGAAACTTTTCTCTAACAACTCTTGCAATTGCTTCTTAAGCTCTGTCATCTCAACTAGTGCCATCCTATACGGTGTCTGTGCAATTGGCTATGTACCTGGGACCAGATTGATCTCAAAATCAATCTCTCGGGGTGGAGGAACACCAGGAAACTCATCAGGAAACATATCGGCAAACTCTCGAACAACTGACACCTCCTCGAGACTAGGACCTTTCTCCTTGGTAGCCATCACAGTATCCACAACGTGAGCTAGGAACGCCTCACATCCTTGTCGTAACAACTTCTTAGCCACCATAGCTGATACCAGACACGTCGGAAGAATCTTCCTATCTCCCTGGAAAATCCACTTCTCTCCATCATCATCAAACACTTCCTGTTTGGAACCACAGTCCAAAACCACCTTATACTTCTCTAAGGTATCCATCCCAAGGATAATATCGAAACCATGCATATCAAGTGGTATAAGATCCACTTGTATGATGTGTCCCAAAAAAGATAAGACACAAGATGGACACTCTTCTCGAAGCATCGAGGAACTATCAAGAGGAGTTTCTAACAACAAGCTATCTTCCTTACCGCTAACAGGTAAACGATAGTTCTCAAGCATACTATAGGAGATAAAAGAGTGTGTAGCACCCGGGTCAACCAGAACAGATATAAAGCAAGAAAAAGACATATCAAAATGAAATAACTCCATCTGACCTGTCACCACTCGCGGGTTGACTATCGCCTCTGACTGACTCATAGCATAGAATCGAGCCGTTGCTTGCTGTCACGTCCTCTGCTTCCTTGAGAAAATGATCCCGCTTGCAACGCTTGACCACGTCCTCGCCCTCTGCTACTACTGAGTTGCTGTCAATCTGACCCTTGATGATTCTGCCTCGGCTGCTGTGTCACTTTAGCATCTCTACTTGGACAACTTGACTTAAAATGCCTGGTATGTCTGCAGATATAACATGTCTTAACTTCAAATCGTGGCCTAGATGGCCCTGTCACTGCCACAGAAGTTGTACTATGTGCTTTTGATGGTGAAGAAACATAACCTCTTCCCTTACTCGGGGACCATTGCGACAGTGCACTGGAACCTCTCATCACTGATGGTGTTGAAATCCTTGGCTTCTTGAAGCCACCATACCTCTGTCCCTGAAACTGGGCAGGTCTCTTCTTGCACATAGACTCCTTCTTCTCCTTTACTGATCGTTCAATCCTCCAGACAGATTCCACAAATGTAGCAAACCACTCACGGTTCTCGAGCGCAGAAATAGGTGTTGTCAGCTCACAACTCATACCTTTCTCGAAACGTCTGATCCGCTCCTCATCAGTCGCCACCATGTGAGGACAAAACCTCAATAGGTCCATGAACTTGGCCTCATACTCGGTGATGTTCACCATTCCTTGTCGTAGGCTCTCAAACTGACTGATCTTCTCATCCAGGTACATCTTTGGGAAGTATCTGCTGACGAACTCGTGCCTGGAAAAACCTCCCAACCGGTCACCTCACCAGGTTGCTTTTCCTCCTCGATGGTCCACCAGTGACCAGCACTACCTTTCATAAGGTAGACAGCGTGCTTTACTTTGTCCTCTTTGGGGATGTTAAGGATCCGGAAAGCCTTCTCAAGACTTGTCAGCCACAGATCTACATCCGTTGGATCAGTCGTTCCAGCATAGTCTGAACCTCCGACTCAGCGAAGCCGCTCAAAGGTCTTCCCGAGACCCGATGTTTCACCATGGGGAGCCTGTGTGCTTGGCGGAGGCACTGGCAATATTCCTACCATGAGATTCATCGTAGCCATTATCTGCCCCATAAGCTGTTGATAGGCAGGGTGTTCAAGAATGGCTGGGTCAGGTTGGGGGACCTCAGGCCCCCGATCTTCATGTGCCTGCCCTATAGCTCCATCGACTGATGTAACATCACTCTACTCAGCAACATGTTCTTCATGGTTTCCAGACATCTTTACTTTTCTTCTGCTGAGGGCAGAGGACGAGGGTAAGAAAATCTGGAAAACTCACAAGAACAGACACAACCTAGTCCTAAATCCCTATAGACTCAACGAACCTAAAGCTATGATACCAAAACTTGTGGCAACACATCCCACTATCACATAGACAATGAGGTGTTATGCGAAAACGTGCGGCAAACACCATAACCACAGATTATCAAAAACACGGGTTAATAAAAAACCGATTTCCAAAAGCGGATAAACTGAGAACTATTACATTCCCGTCCTCGTCCTGCAAGAAAACATGTTATATAAAGACATCTACAAGCTGGATACGTGTCCACAGCTTAGGGCATCAACTGTCCTATCACCACATGAGTTCATCACCTGTTATATGTACATAACGGCCCAAATCTGGCCAGCAGCAGGATATACAAACCATCACAGCTATACATCGTGAAACAACGTCAAAACGCTCCCAAGTACCTGAGAGTACAAGGATGAATCTAGACTCTACTACAAAACAACGAAAATAGCAGCATGTCCATCTCTTGCCTTCTACTGCTCATCTTGCTGCTCAGCCGCAACTCCGCGACCACCACCTTGCCTAGCTCGAATACATGAAAACCAGTGGGGTGAGACAATTGAACATTGTTCCAGTGAGAAACATAATTCCCCGCCAAAACTATAAAACCAAAGGAAGGTAAAGCAACAGCAGCAAATAACTGGTAAAGGTACCACAAGAGCAATTTATATAGCAAAGCTTATTCATACCATCAAGCTTACCAGGCTGTATGGAAGGCATATCACCAATTATCTCTTTATGGAACATGATTGACAAGATAAGATTTATAAGATCTTACTGTATAACATAAAGAACGTATAAGCAATTGCAGGTATAACAAAATTAACTACACAAGCAAGGCCTCAACCAATGTTCTGTGTTTTTCCTTAAGTAGTAAGTAATATTCAGCTGGATTACGTATTATTATGCCCTGAGGAAGTGAGTCGTACCGCTCAGATCCAACCCTCGGTTGCGAAACCCAAACCGGTGCCATACAAGGTCAATGGAAGAGCCGGACTCCACGACCTCCCACCTTGTGGTCAGTGCACAAGAACTAAAGTAGGACCGCAGTCTCTTTCTTAAGTGGCCTCAGCCACAGGGTCAGTTCTATAGGCCACCCTCCCTCTAGCCCACCTTGGTACAGGTCACGGCGCTAGTAAAACTGAACCACAGACCTATTCACCGTGCTCTGAGCCATGAATGCATCCATGCTCTATTACACTGAGCCATGGTCCTGTTCACCATGCTCTATACATATCTCGAGTCTGCAACCGTAGCTGCACTCGATTCCCTCTCTATTTTAGGCTAGGAGAAACCTCGCATATTCAACACTATGAGCTCTGGGTTAACCAGCAGGGAAACATGTTTCACCATCACCAGCTCCTGACGATGATGGATATATGGCCAAGGCAAACTACATGATATATTCCACTGTGATTAATTAATATATTTTAAGTGGATTGCAAGATTCAACCAAGTTGTATAACATGCAAACTATAACAAGAATAAGCAGTATGAAGCTTAACATTATGCTTTCATTGTAATCAACATCATCTTGATCCATCACAAGGATCCACCATTACATGCTACCACTTGGCCTCTTTCCAATCATCTAGATCACTCTCAAGGATCATCATATTTCCATGGGAACTCAATACCTTACCACATAGTGCCACTGCCTCTCAAGGCATTCTCATTAACTTAGGTACTTTATTCAAACTTAGGTCCTTAGATCAGAACACAACATATATGATATCTCATCATCAAGAGTATCTATTCAAGTAGGGTTATTCAATTACATATATCTCATAGCCCTTAACCTGGCTATGCAACTACATGGAACACCTGCATGGTTAGTATGCACAATCATCATAGAAAGATCATATTATCAACATAGGGTGATATTGATGTTCTATCAATCATGCCTCAATTGTGACCATAGACATTTATCATATTATCAAACAAAGCATCTTACATGCTTATCATTTCCTTATCATTATACATAGTGTCAAGATGATCACATACATATGTAAAGTCATGTTAAGCTATAATGATTACCATCATGCATATTAAGGGTCACCAACATAACTAAACGTGATAGCAAGAACAACATATAACATATCCTTTTTCATAAGGGACAGGACCCTCCCTAAAAACACCCACTACCCTTACCAAAGGTAGTATCAGGCAGATTACTCCTCATATCGTTCAACCACTTCAATCTTATAACGGTCAAACAAACCACCAAGCTGACGAGCGACACCTGGGAGTATAACGCGCAACGCGGTGTCGTGCTTCATGGTAACAGACGCAAGGTTACCTCCTCAGGACAGGTGTATCGAGAAACCAGGACTTGTTGTTTGATGCCCGACACTACCCTAATGACGTCAAACCATCACAACGGCTTAGGTATCAGGCAAGCATTCATCAGGGGTGATGCCCCTCACACACACAAGGCAAGGTCCCCTGGTGACGCCCGTCACAGACACAAGGGTAAGCGTCAGGTGTGACGCTCATCACAGCTCTGACTAGCAACATCCACATCTCAAGCAAAACGACGCCAGGTTACACCTAAGTCATGTGTGTTGGGTAGGGCACTCTGCAAGAGGCAACGTCTAAGGGTGCGACTTAAACAGCTAGCAGGGAACATGTCATTCAGCCAACCCATCCATGGCCTATCGGTCGTCACAAAGCAAGGATGGTAATGTGGTGCCCGTCACAAGGTTAGGGACCAAGGATATCGTTCACCACAGCCACCCCAATGTGTCGTCCAAGGTTCTAGGTCAATACATATCAGGCAGCACCTCCCCCAAGACCATAACAGCCCAGAAGCAACTCCACAAGATCGTCATCAAATTCAAGCACAAGGGCACCAAACCCTAAACGAGGTCCAGAACTACCACCAAGCTCACCCTTCAAGTCCGTGGTGAGAGGAGGGTGTTGCTCAAGCTACTAGAACACAAGCTCACCTCTCAACTTAAACGAGATAGGAGTGTTTCTCATGATACTAGAACTCAAGCTCACTCCTCAAGACTTAGGAGAGAAGGGAGTATTGCTCACCAAGAAACCCTAGGACACATGGCTCGGCCAATAAGAACAACTTAAGCAAGGAACTAACTAGCAACTCATTTAGCCGAAATGATCGTAAGAACATACAAGAAGGTAGTGTAGTTAGGGTTTGGAGTTATGTAACCCGCCTTAAGCAAGCTCCAAGCTCCTAGCTCCAAGCTCCAAGCACCACCAAGGAAGAAGGAGAGCAAGTTACTCTAGGGTTCAGCCACCACTAAAGGAAGAAGGAGACTCCAAGGAGGATCGACCGCCAAGATTGCAAGAGAAGAGAGTGTGTCGTGCACCAAGGAGAGGAAGACTAAGGAACTAAAGGGATCCTTAGCAAGAGAAGGGAAACACATATATAGAAGGGGATGGTGGAGAAACCAAAGTAGAGCAAAGCAAGGTGTCGCCCACCTAGGGACGCTTGTGCATGGGCAATGCCACCACTCTTACATGCCCTAAACACATGTCCACCTAGGAGACACACCACCACCATGGGCGACACAGCCCTGGGTGACACAAGCACCCTCTTGCCCGACACAAGGTTCAACCAAGCAAAGGCAAGACGCCACAAGGCCCAACTAGCTCAACCAGGCCCAAGGCAACGAGCCCAACCCTTCCTCTCAACACTAGAGGAAGCAAGGAGAGGGAGGAACACCTCATAAGGTGACAAACTTTCCCACAAACCCTAGACTTGGGTTAATTGCAAATAGCACCTCCAACTCTCAACAAGGTACCAACAAACTCTAATCACTACTAAATGTGATTAGCAAGCAACAAAGCATCAAGGTTAAGAAAAGCAAATAGGGTAAACCCTAAATGGAGGTCAGGGTCCTTACAAAACGATTGGTCATAAATGATTTCTCTAGTGAAAGGGAAGCCTATCACTTAGGTAGTTTCCTATGTATGAATAATCATTTATTCCCTTGGAGTCCTGATGAGCCTTAAGAGGTTTATTGTTCGCAAAAGTGGCTCTCATCATTACTTCAGTTCTTAAACCAATATATGTTTGATTCTCCCACTAACTCATGTTTTGTGAGAAAAGGTGGATGTGAAAAGCGGATGGGATTTATGGTTTTTGAGAGGTATTAGGATTAGGATTCTTTGATCATGGAATATAATGCCAACTACTTGAATGTGAAGATCTTGATAAATAGTCATTGTTGGTATGTATGCCCATAGACCAATCATATTATGATTGTAATGGGGCATCATATACTTGATTGGATAATCATAAACGTAATTATGTTAATTATAATTGTTTCAATCATGATATGATGACACAAACATGATAAGTTGTCTAAAGAATGATGTTGCTCGATGACATATTTTTAGGTTGAGGACCTGAACAATGAGATCATATGTATGATAAGAGCACATGCATTCTTGTTATGTCCCCAGTCAGATATTACTGATGAAGAAAAATAGACAACGGTAATACATAAGACTAGAGTGTGTGTTGACTGATGATAGAGTTTCATTAGTCTTGATATCTGATATCAAGTGAAGCACACTGGTACATGTTATAGAACAATATATCAGACAAACCCACCTTGAGAGTTACCATGGAATGGTAGTTAGAATCAACTCTCATAGTGGTGATTGTGGTTCTTAGACCTAAAGTTGACATCATCTAATGTGACCTTGAATAAGGGTTGCTATGAAGGTGATATTCAAATATGTTATGACACATGGGGAATCACTATGAGTGATGTAGATGGGATTTTTCCCTCCTATAGGAGTATGATATCATGGCCACTTAATAAGTGAGGCAGAGAAATGTATGGCCATAATCATGTGACTCAGTATAAGATATGTGAACTCACATGCATCTCATATAGTCTGCACTAGTTCAAGGAACATGGATTGAACATTCAGAGGATGGTGACTCCATGCCTCAAGTTTTATCCAGATATCAGAGAGAAAGGAACTATACGATCATGGTAACACCAATCACAGATTGTAGGTTGAAGTTGTTATCCACCTATCCAAATTACTTGGGTAGCAATGATGTGTTGCTATATATCACTCATTACTTGTGATGGCATAAATTGGTTATGGACATTCATTGCTATTGTAATTTGGGACCTATAGGGTCACATGCATAGGATGCATCTGGAATAGTAGTTTATTCATGAATGATTCTTAGTTTGATTATAAAAATGTTTATCTATGCAATTTAAACAATAATGATTGAAAATTGACTATTTGGACTGTGAATAGACAAATTCAAGTGTTGAATTGATTGCTTCAAGTGTAAGGTCAATTGGAAACAACATTGGTTGAACAATACCTAAAACAAGGCATGAACTTACCAGTTCACCAAGTGAACTAACTGGATCAAGGTCTGAGACAACTGATTCAAGTTTTGAACCACATGGTTCAATGTTCAATTCAATTGGACCAAGGATTGATGTTCACATTGAATGCCAATGAGATTCAAAATAGGAAAGCATATGAACTGGTTGTTTCAAGGCATGAACCGATCAGTTCACCTATGAACTGATTAATTCAATAGTGAACCAATTGTTTCACAGTTTGTAGCTTCTAGAAATCATGAAACTCCATCTCTTTGACTCCCAGATTGACTGGAAACCCTGACCATGGCCCTCCTATAAATAGAGGGGTATTGGGGCATTTCCAGACACAACACTTTGATAATTGTTGCTCCCTATGGTTGTGGTAACCAGAGAGCTCGAGAAAGTCCTACTCATAAAAGGGAGGGATAGCAAGGGAGAGACAATTGGGAGTGTTCAAAGGGAAAACTCATTCACATTCACTCTCATAGTGCAATGTGGAGTTATCGATGGCCCATGTGGACTACTATAGAGGAAAGGAGGCCTTTTCCACCCTCTAGGAGAATGCGGTCAATGACCATCCATGGTGTTGCACCAACAGGCCGTTGCTGACAACCACTCGAGTGTTGCTTGGAGAAGAAGCATGTTGCTGTAAGGATAAGTCATTGGAATTGATCAAGGACTAGGTATATATCTTGCAACCCTCTTTCCTAGATACATGATTGTTGACACGATTTGCTGGTTTGGGAATCAGACATTAAATTTTTTTTTTCCATTACTGTATCTGTCGCTCTGATTTCCAAGCAGTCATCATATCTCTTCTCTTTCTATGCATTTAAGTTTTTTTTCTATATATAAATGGAGGACTACACCAAATTAGGGTTAGAACCATGACTCCAAAATGGTATAGTCAAGTGATTTCACCTATATGCAGCAGGGCTTTGATTGCTCATGATTGGAGATTGGGGCATCAGACAAATTCCTCATTAAGGTGACTGTTTTGGTTAATTGTCTTTTCCCTAGAGCATGTGTAATCTCATAGGATACGTTACTAGGAAGAGTGTTACAAAGTTGAAATTGGGAATCATGTGATCCTCCAACATTAAGGTATTATCCACGATGTGTTCTTCCACTGGTCCATCATTTGTACCCTAGATTATCGAATAGAAATTATCCTCGACTCTCTAGATCTCACTTGATTTGATTCACCTTCTTTTGAACTACATGCCTACTGACAAAGAATCATAAAATATGGAAATGATAGTGTATGTGATCATATAAAAGTTCCTACCAGATGTAGGGATCAACATTTTTAGAAATGATTGTTGTAGTCTGAGTCATGATCTTATATCTTGAAAGATTTAGAAATATGAGCATAGGTTTGGTTCAATTTTAGGTCATGATCTGGGACCATAAAAAGATGTGGAAATTCTTGAAAAATTGGTTCAATTTTAGATCATGATTGAGGACCATAGGTTGGATATCAGACATATTTTCAAATAAAGTGTTTTTAGTTTTCAAAAAGTGCTCAAGATAGATGAAGTTGGGTATGAAACAAAATTCTAGATTTAAGATTATCTTTACAACTAGTGATTTTATTTGTCTATTTCCTAATGTTTAGAGCATCAACAAGTTTTTCAAGGGGTTCCAGGTTACTTGTTAGGATCTTTAAAGGCATAATATTGGTTGTTTTATCTCTTTGAACATGCTTAAGATGGATAACTTTGGGAACCAAAAAAATATCCCGAGTTAAGGTGTGCTTCATAGACAATGATTATAGAAGGTTAATCATCTATCCCTCAGAGCATGTATAATCCCTATAGGATAGAGTTTGCAGGAAGGGTGTTGAAAAAGTTATCAGAGGTCTTAGGATGATTATCTAGTGTTAAGGTGGGGTCAAGGATGCGTTTCTCCACTATTTTATCATATGTCCCCTAGAGTGTCGATGAAAGACTACTCTCGACTCTCAAGTTCTCACTTGATTCAATCAACCCTCCTTTAAACTACATCCCCACTAGGATTGGTTTCGTTCTTGAAGTGATATTGAGTTTTATTTGATTTGGAGATATAAGGATCTCATTGAAGTCTTAAAATAATGAACTATTGATATAGCAATAGAAGTATACTTGATCATTTGGAAGCTACTACTAAATTTTGGAATCAATTGAGTATCATCATGTGATTCAGAGAGTTATAGGTTTCTTGTTAGGACCTTAAAAACATAGTCTTAGCTGTAATAGATCTACAAAAGTGCTTAAAATGGATATGTTGGGAATCACGCAAGTTTCTGAATTTAAGGTGACCTTCTCGGCCAACAAATGTATCGATGAATTGTTTGCTACCTTGAGCATCTCTCTATATTGAAAAGATTGATAAGGTTTATATGTTTGATAGGATTGAACTCTAGAAAAATTTCTAGATTTAAGGTGTTGTTGATGTCTAGTTATTATATCGGTCAATTTTTTGTTCCCCTGATAATTTATTATTTTTCAAAAGTGCTCAATATAGATAAGGTTGGGCACCAAACAAGTTTTCCACATTTGAGGGGGCCTTTATGACCAGTTATTGTATCAGACAACTGTCTGCTCCCTAGAGAATCTCATAAATACAATATGGTTTAACGGGATAAGAGTGAGATTTTCCTACTATATGTAGGGCTTTGATCAAGGAGCTGATATGTTGATATAGCTTTCACAAGGAGTGACCGCTCAAATGAAGGGTCCTATCTAGTATGCCTACTTGAATGTGGTGCTTGAGCACAAGGAGATATGTATTAGAGATAGGGCTTGAATGTGGATGTCCATTTATAAATGGACTTGATTCATGAAGAATTCCTATTCGAGATAGGGCACATTAGATTTGTCAGAGTCTGTTGGTGTATTCCTATTCAAAATAGGGCTTTGACGTAGATTCCTAACTGAATATAAGGCTTTGATCTAAGTACCTACCTAAATGTAGGGCCTTTTATCAAGAAGATGCCTATTCATGATAGAGACTAAAAGCAGGGGCCTACCTAAATGTAGCACTTAAACTGAAGGGAATTCCTATTTTGGATAGGGCTTGGAAAAAGGTTCCTTATAGATGTAGGGCTTCGACTAGAGGAATTGTATATTTAGTATTGTTCTTTAATGTGAAGATGACTACCTAAAAGTAGAAATTTCAACAAAGGTGTCTATCTAAGAGTAGGGATCAGACTAGAGGAAGTACCTATTTGAGATAGGGATTGTGGAGGTTCGTACTTGAGTGAAGGGATTGAATTGGAGGAAATGCTTGTTCAGAATAGGGAATGGGGAAATGCCTACCTAAATGTAGGGATTTAAAGGAATTCCTACCATGTTATAGGGCTTTGTTGGGAATGCCTATATGGAATAGCTCTTGAGGTAATGCCTACATGAATGTAGGCTTAAACATAGGGAGTTGCCCACTCATACTAGAGATTTCATAAGAGGACATGCCTATTCAGGATAGGTCTTGAAAGCATGGATGTATCAAGGTCAAATCAGATCATGAACATTTGAATCTTAGTGGCATGGGACACTATCTACGATTCATGATCTAGATGATAGTTAGGCCTTAGGAGTGAGCAAGAGATTAATTTGGTAGTGCCTAAATGGTGTAGGGCTTAGATTTTGTAGATGCTTACCAAAACGTAGGTCTTTAAGAAATGAAATGCCTATCTAGGATAGGGTTTTTAAAATCAAGGGTGCCTATTGATAATAGGGCTTAAGTATAGGTGCCTACCTGGTCTTAGGGCCTTCCTATTAACGTAAGGTGCATATTGGGGATGGGCTTGTGATCTAGTTTGAGGTCTTAGTCCAAGATCCAAGAGAGATTGGCAAATAGTGCACATGATTGGTCTAGTTTTAGGTCATGGTCCAAGACCCAAAAGAGATTTGGAAAGTGGATCAACTAGTTTGGTTCAATTTTATGTCATGATCGAGGACCATATAAGGATTTTGAAACATCATTGTCTTATGGGTCCTATTTTAGGTCATAGTCTAGGACTTAGAAAGATTGAAATATACACGATTGGTCCAATTTTTGGTCATGGTACATGACCCAAAAAGATTGGAAACGAAAATCCGTAGAAGTGGTCATGATTGAGGATGCTTAGAAGAGTGTAGGACCTTCAAACTGAGGCAAAGACTCCAGAAAGTGTGCTTCCACCAATCATACATTTTGATGAATCTATGTCAACTTTTATCTATAAAATCTAATGCATGTTGTGTTGACATTTGAACTTCTCAGCTTCAACTGTATAGAGTGGAAGGAATCTCATTGCAAAAGATTTGATGATGGTAATGATCTAGAATAAAGGAAACATATCAATGAATATGCTTTAGTGATGTGCCCTTGATGCCACATTTCTGACAGGTCTTGAGTGGGACTATGAAAATTGATAAGTGCATCTTGTTTGTAAGGTAGTGGTTTCAAGCTACTTTGTGGATGTCATACATATAGGTTGTATCATGTTGGATCTTCTACAAGAGGTGTGTTCTAAGGATACGTGATCTCATTGTAGCTGGATTGTGCCTCTACGGGGCTTTTTTACCAAGTGTCCTTTACTGATTCAATAGCTATTATGCAGAGAGTATGCCATGTGAGGCCATGCTAACTGATAAGAGGTAACCCTCATTCATTTTTTGTAGGTCTATCTTGGAGAGCAAGTAAGATTTTCATATCTCAAGAGATGATGTGCATTTTTTTGAACCTTTATCCAAGACGTATGCAAGCATTGTTGACACTAGATTTGAGTCGAAATTTATCTTTGTAAAGAGCAATTAATCTTTTTGTCTTTAACATCTATAATATTCTACCAATAGTTCCCTTATAGACCCTACTAGTGAACATATGTCATGATTGTTAAAGGACCTTCTTGATGTTGAAATGATCTATGATGCTGACATAATGTGATAAACTATCATTAGATATTTCCTTTCTTCATGGGTCTTTGTCGAGGCAGGGGGTTGTCATGATTTGAATAATGGTGGAAGCATATTTCCCGATTTTTTTTCCAAAAGTTATGTGTTCTTCTTTTTACATTAATGTGATCAAGATATCTTGTAAGAAGTTGTTTTTAAGGTTGATTTTTGATTAACTTTTGACTTATACCATGGTTTTTGGATTCTCATGTTTTTATTACTATGAATGGTGTTAGGATTTGACACTTAGAGGGTTTTTTTGTTAGTTTGTTTCTTTTGGGGTTTAGGACATTTTTCAACATTTAGGTTTTCTCGACTAAGACCCCTTTGACAAGTTGGTGGTAACCCATGTTAGTCAGGAGGCTTGTCATGAGATGTGAGGAAGTCATGTAATCATTGTTGCATATTTTATGGTAAATGAAAACTATTCTACTCACCTTACTTTTCAATTTCTAGTATTGGAATTTAAGGTGATTTGAGACCTCAAGCATGTTTAAGCTTGCCCAAAGTATTCTATATATTGGTTGGGTATTTCCTTGGGATTATCATATCTAGATGTACCACCAGGGGAAGGTTCATTAGGGTGGATTTGATGCTCTTCTAACTCTTGGTATCATTCATATACACCTCAAGTAGTGCTATGTGACAAGTATTCAAGTGACAATTACCTACACAGTGGGGTTATAGTGACAGGTGTTAGAGACACCCCTATGGGATCTATTCTTGACACTTCTTAGTGTGTGCAATTCATCACAATCATGAATCCACGTTTTCGGGTGTCCTTTGGACTTAGTTTTTTGTATTTGATCATTTTGCATCTAAGTGCATGGACATTGATGCTAATAAACTTAATATGGGAGACTTAGACTCCACTAATCATGGACAACCTACTGAATAATCAATTCATCACAAGCATATGTCCCAGTTTGGGTTCCCTTTAGTCATCATTGTTTACGTAAGTTTGGTTAATTCATTCACATTGTGGACATTGATGCTTAGAGCCTTAGGATGGAAATTTAATTGTGGATTGATGGGAGTTTCCTAGAGAAGGTCCTCTTTTGTGGTCCCCATGCTAGATCATCATGGAAAATGGTGAGAGATGGATAATTTCACAAGGGATCCAGGACTCCTTATCATCGATTCCACCTGTCTTGTCGGGCCTCAAGAGTAGGGTTTTTGTCATATTTAAACATTAAAGTTCATGTAGGGAATGGCCAATAAATTTTCTTTTAGGATGTCCTAACCTTGTGGGTCTGTTCCAACTTACCTATGGGGTATTCAATTTAAGAAGACTTAGAAGAGGACATTTGTTAATTTTTAAATGTGGTATCATCTTGCAATTGTAGATTTAGATGATTTGATTGATTGAATGATTTTTATGGGTGGGATTTTTTTTTGCTAACCATTGGGACCTTGAGATAACAATCGTGCTCCTTATATCCTTGACCTTATGGTGTTGCTTTACCCTTCTACTTCAGGGTGCACGGGTGGACGCATCCGGGAACGTAAGAAGATTAAGTGGATTTTTGGATTTTGATGATTTTTTTTTTCATTTTTTTCATTTTGAGTTTTTTTTTCATTTTGATTATTTTTCTATTTTTTTCTTTTTTTGTTTTTTAATTTTAAACTTTGATGATATTTTTTCATTTTGCAAATTGTAAAGAAAAAACATTAGACCCTTCACGATCCCTGGATGCTTTGGGGCTCATCATAGTTGTCTTTTGGTGCTCTTTGGTTGAGCATTGGCTTGAGTGGATGCTCACTCAACTTTGTGATTTCATATACTAGTGTGTTCTCGATGTGCTACTCAAGCATGGATCCAACCAATATTGTGGTTGCATATGGCTCTTCAGTGATAAGATCTAGAGTGACTTCTATAAGGGTGTCCATTTGGACCAAACTTTCATTGATTAGGTATTGAATTTTGTGTCTAAGGGCTATGCATGCATCTATTTTGTGTCCTAAGATGCGGTGATAGTCATAGTAAATGTTGATATTATAACTCTTTTACAGAGGATTACGAGGCTCCTTTGTGGCTAGAAATTTAACAAGATGCTTGACCAATGGGAGAATGCAATTGAGAGAGGCCCATATGTGTGATTTTCTTTGCTATATGCATTGGTATCTCCTCTTTGGCAAGGTTTGGAGAAATAGTCAATTCTAAAAATGTATGTCCCTTTGTCATGCTTTGGCAAACAAGCTTTTTGGTGTTTTGGTGGTGACATCTAAAGGTGCCAATTTATGTTATCTTAGCCTCTAGATCTCCCAATTTCTATTTGATTTCTATCATATTGTGATCAACCACATGCCAGATATTGGAACAGATGGCATCTCTTAATGTTGCCACCAAGATTGGATGAGGTGTGTACATGTATGGTCTTGGAACTAGAGGATAGTTATAAGGTGGTGATGGAGGGTATGTTGTGTGATTGACTACATAAGGTCTCTTCATATACGTCAAAATTGTAGTTTTCAGACATTTTACAACTTTTGGCCATTTGCTTGATAAACAATGACTTCTGATTATTCACTAGATTATTATGTCTAATCATTTTCTTAGTTATTTTGTGGAGTGACTATGTCACATAGACATCTCCTATTGTAGATGCTCATATGTAACATTCTGGTGTCGGTATGCCCTTGACTAATGTCGTATGGGGTGAATAGTTGTTCACCCTATAGGTTGTACGGTGAGGATAGTTGTGCATTACCTGCAAAGGGGAACACCGATGTCTGAGGATTTGGTTGACCCATGTTAGCTTGGACTTTCTACTTGACACTAAACTGAAGTGCCTTTGTCTTGTGGTTCATTAGCCCATTGTGACTATTTGATGGATCCTGTGTCGACCCGAATCTTCATTTCATCCTGAGAAACTTCAATTGTTGTCTTCATCACCTCGCCAATGTTGGACTATTCGTTGGTGCTTGTCATCTTAATAAGCTCTTTCAGAAATTGTCATTAAGTGTGTGTTTCCTAAGACTGGTTTGATGTCCTCCTCTGTGTTGAAGATGGAATAATTAGTTGTTATTCTTAGGATACCTATAGGGAATCTGCCCCTTGTGTATAAATGGTTTAAAATGGAAGAAATAGGGTTGTAAAGAAACTTCCCCTTGTGTTAGGCAATATGATTCAACATAGGCATTCATGTTTTCTATATACCCAACATTCCTAATATGACTCAACAGAAACTTTCCCTTGCATGGAATAGGGTTTCAAAAATCATGATAGACAAAGGTAACATGTCCCTTGCACAAAGAAAGGGACAAAGATCATGTTAAAATATGAAAGTCCACCCTTTGCGTGGAAAGGGGATTTTCATGTATTAGTGCAAATTATCAGATCCAATGGTATGGGAGAGGAACATGCCTCTAGATTGAGTGATATGGAAGTATTTTTTCAATCTTATCTAGATATGTATCCAATAGCATCATGATAAAGATGCATATTGTTCTTTGTGGGTCGATGAGAGGAAGTTAGGATGGTGGTCAGGGACAAGGTGACCCACTTGGAGCCAAAGACTATGGCTAGGTATCGATGTCTGAGGTTTCTTTCTTCTCAATGGTAATTATAATAGAGAAATGCTCACAAGGAAAAGAGTGTCTAGGGATATGGTGGCCCTTTTTGGGTTGATACAGGTGTGTGGGGTTCCTCTCTCCTCAGTGGAGATCTTATTTGAGAAACACTCACAACTAAAAGGGATATCCAGGGATAAGGTGACCTGCTCTTGGCCATAGAATGTGGTTGTATATGGGTGTGTGAGATTCCTCTCTCCTTAGGGGTGATCTTATGAGAGAAATACTCATGAGGTAAAGGGAATATCAAGACAAGGTGATCCACTTAGGGTCAAAGACTATGTTCGGTAGACTTGTCAAACTGGGTCAAAATCTTTGGGCACCTACGGGTCGGCCCGTTTAAGTTGGGTTTGGGTGATGAAACTCTTCACCCGCTGAAAATTACTCAAACCCATACCCACCCATTTATATAGAGGGTTTCACAGGTAACCCGTGGGCATCAGAAGGTGACCATGTTAACTGAAGTAAATATATTTATATACATAATATACACAAACACATATTAAAAGATGTTACTTGTTTTACACGAATTAACTCTTTACCTTTACCAACAACATGTATATTATCTTTATTTTGTTATTGCAATAGGCAACAACAAGTACTTGTAATATTAGGAACATCTACTATTACATGAAAAAATTATGTGCTTTTTTGTGATTTTTTATCTATGAGAACGACATTGGTTTTCCTATTTTGCATCAGCATACAACAACTAACTTCTATTTTTTCTTTAAATTTGTATAAACATATGTTGACAACTAATTAAATGATTTGACATCAAATATAAAGGTTGGTTGGTTCATTTGCACTATATTTGACATATAAAAAAATAGTTACAAGATATTCGAAATGTTGTTTTAGTGAAAAAGTTTTCTATCCAACTATTTTCCTTTACTTCCTTGTTGTTAACAATTAGGGAGGTTTTTAAGGAAATAATTTAGTCAAAAAGTTTTCTATCCAAATATAAAGGTATTAGGGAGGTTTTTAAGGAAATAATTTATTCAAAATGATTATTATTTCTTATTTGGTTTAAGTAATTGATTATACAAATTTGGGAATGTTTATCTCTTTCCAAACAAATATATAATCGAGTTAAAATATTTATTTCCATGATGATATGCTAATTTAATTGTTTTCATTTATTTATTGCTTTCAGTAGAGAGAATTAGTTCTTTAAAGTTTGTTATAATTTATGAAAATATCTTGTGTATTCCACATTGTAGAAATTATTTTGATTTATATTTCTATAACTCATATTCTATTTTAAGATTTTTGACCATAACAAATTTTCCATAGATTTATCATACTTGTAAAATATTGTTCCCCTTTATTTTATACCACAATTTTATTTACTACAACTTCACCTCAATTATACATTATATAATCCATAAAATTTGTTTATTCTATTTATTTAACATATGAAATGTTTTTTAATTAGTGACTAATTTAATATTGTTGGCCTTATCTTACATTTTCTTTTCTTAATGAAATTAGGATAGTTATAACTAATCAAATAAAGGTGAAACTTGGAACCCAAGGTAACTGGGACCCAAGGAACATGCTTTTACCATTATATTTGGATTGTGAAAATTCTTTGTTTGAGTTTTAATACAATAAAATTTTGGGGCTCATCACCATTATATTATTATAACGTTGCATCATTACCAGCATTACTTATTATGTAGAGTCTCATTGTCTTTACATTCTTAATAAAAGTGTTTCATTATATTATTATGCACGAATTTCCATATTTCACTTATTTATCATATCAAGTCCATCAATTCACTAGTTATTTAGATAATGGTACACTATTCATAGTTATGGACATGGAAATTCATAATTTTATTCCTATTAATGTATTAAGCACATTATTCCTCTTATTAAATGTATCATAGCTATTATGCGAATATTAGTTACAAAAGGAAGCATATGTGACATATTTCATGAACTTACTTCCATGTTAGCACATATACATGTTATTATGTTACTATGCCACTCAATATGCCTTTTTTAGGCCTTTATATGTTATGGGTTACCATTGGGTTATTCATGTAATATTCATTAAAAATGTTCGTTGAGGCCTAATTTTATCCTTGTTTGGTTAAATCTATAGAACTAATCATACCAGTCTCCTAACCATGGGAATAGGATTTCTAGAGTCAAGATGCTAGGTTTGGGTATGTTAGAACACTCCACCCCATAAAGAGGATTCTGTACTCAAAATCAAGCCTTCTTTATACTACCAACAAACTTCCTCAACCCTTTTAAAGGTTAATTTAATAATCCAAGTTAAGAAACATCAAGGTACTAGGTTTACTTATGTATTACTTAGTTGTGAATATTTTAGGGGTTTATGTTGTTCATATATCATGCATCGAATTAACATGTCATACCTACCTAGGGTTGAATTTTAGATCCTTGTGTGTCTAACCTAACAACCCTAAAATTCACATCTCACAATAAATGATTCATGTAGAACAACTTCCCACATTGTAGAGGGGTAAAGGGGGCAGGTCCACTACAAAGTTATGTTATGACACATATTTCTAGTCACCACCTCATAGTCAAAAATAGGATTGAGATTTCCATTATAACTAATTCAAAGGTTTCTCTTCCAAGACTTCATACATCTCTTAATTGTGATTTGTTTCAAAAACATCGTCAAAAAATCACAAGGATTTTTGTACATGTAATAGTATAACGGAAAATAATTTTTAATGGTAAGAAATCATGCGAGGTAAAATGAAGGTGGTACCAAAATCAATACAAGAACCAAGTCACAATTTTATCCATATTGATATTGGAAAATTTCCTTGCCAACTACTTTGTCATACTCATTCCAAAATCCCACCCTAAGGTTAGATCTTAACATCCAAAGAAATATACCACCACCGACTTATATTGCAAGGTAATAATACCTAAATCCTCATCACACTAGGGTTTTATAATCATGATTCTTACGTGTACTGCATATGACTCTAAATCAACCTTTAATCATCTTATGAAAATCATAGGTCAATTCTAGGGTAAACACCTCAGTTAGAGGGTAATTATGTAATGTAAGGTTTCTTATTTGGTAGATAAAATTGAAATTGTTAGAATATGACTATGTAATGAACCCAAACTTATTTTTACCCCTTTACCTTATAATATTTTATTTTCAACCATTGTAGTATATTGATGGGTACTAGGATGTTTATATCCTTCAAATTTGAGAGTTTAAAACAAAAGTGCAAAGATTTGGAGCCTTTATACAAGAAATTGGGGTAATTCATTAGTTTTGGGATTAATTGTGCAAAATTATCAAACTCAGGCATTTAAGTTTAAAATTATCCTTCTAGATTTTTCTTATGAGTATATTTTGTTAAGAGAGAGCTACATACAAAAGTTGGTTAAAAATGATAAAAGAATGCATTGATATGAAGAAAATACACTTCCCCTCAAATTGGGAGTTGGACACATTAAAGTTTTTCAAAAGGCAAATTTGACACAAAATTAGATTCTTTGGGTCCTTGTTACCTTACACATAAAATTCACTTTATTTGGGTGAGATTTACATTTCCAATTTAAGTGGGGAAGAAAAAGAAATTAATAACATGTCACTTCAGTCAAAATCAAATAGGAAAGGCCTTGATATCACACATGCTATTTTCTACAAATGATGTGTGCAATTTTTCTCGGCTTTTCGATCCTAAATCTGACTGCCCATGAGTCATTTTCAACCCGCTCCAGATTTGGAAACTGGTTAGCGGATATGGGGAGGATAAAACATAGATTTCTCTTCTAATTCTCAACCTTTCCTAGAGATTTCTTCGCCAACTAATTTGTGGTTTGATTCATCACAAATTGATACCTTACTTGAGCCCTAATATGTAGTATTTGAGAAACAACTAATCCTAGCCCCAGGTCTCTTGAAGCTACCACCTCTAAAATCCCTAATTCTCAACCTTATATAAAGGTGGGCCCTTCTCTAGTTTTAGTGGATCCCAACCTTTTCTTTGGTGGCTACAATTTCCACACACACCATAATTTCACCCTATGATGACTCCAGTATCTAGCCCAAGTTTGTGGAAACTTGTCCCCGTAGTTAGCCTCGCCCTGGTCTGGTTCCTCTATGGTATGCCTCCTTAATCTTGGTTCTTCACGAACACTAGGTGTCTTCGATGTGATCTAGCGCCAATCTGATTTCCCCAAATTTGGTCATCGTAGCTGCTTCTCTCTTGCGGCCATGGCTTGGTCGAGTGAGGGAGAAGGGGTCTAAGGTACAATTTTCATCTTTCACCCCTCACACCATCCCTTACAAAGTTATCTTTCCATGGGTATTTTGGTAATTCTACCATTTGTTTTGTTTTTCCACCTTGTTGAGTGAGAGGCATGATGAAGAGGAACCAAGCCACTTGGCTAGGTGTGGATGGGCCAACTCAATGGAGTTGACCTCATTTGACTATCTCCTATCCGCTGTCGTGGATATTTTTGAAATTTATGATTGGTTAGAGCTTCAAAATTTAATAACTTTCTTACTGTTTATCCAAAAATTACAAAAAATATAGAGGTTAGAATCCTGAGAATTTTCTCTACCTTTTTCGTATAGTTTTCATCACCTGGTTCACAAGTTTTAAAGAATTCATTTTTAGGGTGTTAAACCTCCATAATATCACCTTAAAAAGTAAGGAGAGGTTTTAAAGGGAAAAGTTGAGATCTTGGAGTCAAATGCGTGATCATTAACATTGAACTCTCACTAAGATAAAATTATGTGTCAATCTAGGTTTTGGTCAATGATTTGGATTTTAGGGTTTTCCCATCACTTATGATCTTAAAAGTAACTAAAGATAACATCATAATTAATAAAGTTGTGATTTTGGATCTAGATATCATTAAGAAACTCTAAACTCATTGTTAGGTCTTTATCATGAGCTGACCTAGGGTTTTTCTGATGGATTTGGATTTCTAAGGTTTTCACCATATATAAAATATAAGAACTTAAACCCTAATTGATGGACCTAATACTATTTGTAGGTTGATTTGTCTTAAGACTTGGAGAATTAGGATCCAATCTATGACTTAATACTCAAGTCATGTTATGTACATATACTCTATTTAAATTGATAATAATATCATGATTAAATATCTTCTTCCCATATGAGGCATTAACTAAATTGTGGACAATCCTATCATATTTTGAAAGTACCCTTCTTAGTTAATATATTTCTGATTTGTTAATGTTGGTACCACATTGATGGGCTTCTGACCTAATATTACCACTTCCTAGTGTCCTCTGACCTCATTTGATGTAGACTTGTCATTCTTATCCTTTCCATGAAAAATAACTATGCTTCATTCTTGTCTATCCTATTTTCATGTGTGGACAACTAGTCATAACTAGAAGTAGTGACTCCATATAGGCATTGGGTTTCATTTCCCTACCACATATATTTTTTATAGGAAATGGGTCTTATTCCCTTGTCAGGCATTGGGTTCTATTCCCCTGCTACTTATGATATTATGCAATGGGTCATATTCCCTTGCCATGCATTGGGTTCTAATTTCCTATAAAATACTATATCTGTTTGGCACTGAGGCTTTACTCCTCCTACCCTTTGGTATGTATACTTATGGTCTCTTACCCTACTTTTTATCATATGCCGGTCAATGTTTATTTATCACCGTGCAACCGATTATCTTTGTGATTTTGTCAATATGAGTATGGAAAGAAACATTGTATTAATCATATCCTTGTTAATAATTGCCTCATCTTTTGGACATGTTAAATCTTTTTGGAAAATATTTCTCTTCTGAATATCTCATTACTGACATCTCTTTAATTCAAATCTTCTCTCACTTTATTAGATGCCCAATTATTTTTACTCAGTGTATACTCAGCTTTTACTGATGTACTTCCTTTTGTTTTGTTTTTCCCTAGGTGTTGTTTTTCAACACACCAATAGTTAGCCCAGTCTGAGGTTTAGGAAGGAGAGGACTTCGTTCGGGCCCAAGTGCAAAGATGAGTTCTGAGATGGGAAGGTTTCTCACCACAATATGATCCTAACAATTAGATTCGTAATTTAGACTTTTCCTATAAGGCCCAATGTAAAGATGAATAATGAATTAATAGTTAGGTTTTATTTTATGCTGTCACAAACTATGTTTCTTTACTCATCTATTTGAGAGAAAAAATATTTCACCCCTTTTATTTGGTAATATTTGTGTTCATGGTGTTTCACATAAATTTATATTCTTTAAATAATTAAGGAGTGGTACCCTACTGAGTCCCACTCGTTACAGACAACCATGTCTCTAATACCATATGGTAATAAGTGGGACCCAAGAGGGTATCCACTCCCTACTTAAATTTTAGGAATGAATACATCTATTTCAAACACACTAAAAAGGAATGTTATAATAGGTGTAAAGTTTTCAATCTTCAAATATGATATACAAAATAACCAAATAACAACAACAGAATAATAAATCATGACTATATTCAATTTTACAAAAGTACATCATCATCTCCTGTGTAGGTTTTGCATGAAAGTTCCAACACTAGTATCTAAGTAGAGGGATATCTAACTATCTCAAGTCTATCTCCCCAAGAGTGCCACTTAGTTAGTTCCATGTCACCATGTCAAGCTCTCCAAATCATGAACCTAGGGGTTGAAGCATACCCCACAACAGAAGGCAAAGATGGAACTTACCAACATAAAAACTGGTATGAACATGTCAATAGGGAATGGAGCAACATTAGGAAAAAGGATATCAAATATAACAAGGCTTCCCATAGAAGATGAAAAATACTCTCCAAGTAGATATCAAGTGAATATAAATTGCAATAAGATGATAATCAAGAAAAACAGTTGCACTTTCCGTTAAAACAAATAAAGCATGTGCCACAAAAGCACACATAAAGAATGTAGGGGCACATAACCCATCAATAATATTAATCGACTTGCATGCATGTGAGATAGGTATATCACTAGTGAAATATAAATAACAATGAAGGTTAAGGCTCAACCTTAAAACATGGTAGAGTAAGGCACATAACCAAACTCCCAATTTAGAGAAAGGCACATAACCAAACTCCCAATATAAAGTGGGCACAAAACCCAGATATGGGGCACATAACCTCCATCCCAAAATAACATGGGCACATAACCCAGTGTATGGGGCACAACCTCCATCCCAAAAATAGAAGGCATGCCAACCCATAGACTAATGCACTTATATGTCCCTAGGGCTATTGAATCACAAAGCTAGAGGCAAGTGAAAGTTCAGTCATATAAATAGAATTAATGAGATTGCCATCACAAAAATGGACAATATAAAACATCCACCACATAAGTGGGTAAAATAGTTTATATGCACAATTAGAGTTTCATCATGTAGTAAAGTATAATGAAAATTTAATAAGAATATCAAAAAAAAAGTTTCATATCATCAAACTCACATGATTCAACCTCTAAGAGGAGAGAAAGAAAAATATATAAGGTATTGTGTCCCAAAGGACCAAGAGAATGATAATTTTGGGTGGTTGCTCAATATAGAATAATAGGGAATGAAACATACCCCAAAGATGTTTTTTAGATTGTGAAAGTGAAAACCTTTGGCCCAAGTCAAAGTCCCAAGGTCCAAAACACTAATAATTGAGAAAAGGTCGCCATATGAAAATTTTTAAGAGAGTAAAAGCATTTGACGGATTTTCCAAGGAACTTGAATAGGAGGATAAGGGAGAAGGTTAGGACTCATGTCCAATTGGCCAAGTGATTTGTATATATATGAATGCCATGGGGAGAAGTTTATATATAGAACAATTTGGCTTGGGTAGCAAGAAGCTTATTTTTTTTACTAAGGAAAATATGTAATATATATTGTAAAAGGAGAAACATTAATATTTTTCTAACACATAATAGGAAAGAATAAATAAAAAATACAATTTCTCCTTCATTTATTTGTGTCTAACTTTTATAATATGTTTCTTTTTTTTCTTCAACAACTTGGCCCCAAAAATATTTACTACCGCAATTATAATAAAGGGACTTCTAAATTTACTTTTATTCAATTATTTAATCAATGTAAATATGTATAGTGATTGAATATACAATTGTGTAGGATATAGTAGTTGAGTTACTTTTCTAGGATTTCATTCATCAACCTCTTATATACACTTATCCATCCCATTACAAAATAACTTTCCCACAATGTTTCACTTCTCACTTTATAGTCATTGAAAATAAATATACAATTTTATTTCAATAAAAGGCGTAATTTAACTAATATTAAGTTATATCCAAATTTCTAGATTTTAGGAAACCTTATTTACTGATAATACATTTTATATTAATTTTTTCATAGGAGTTAGGTTCTAATAAATTGATATATCCAAAACTAATTATTATAGAAAATTAATTTCAAAAGAAAAGGTGAAAACATTATCTATCTAACCATTTTCCTTTTCCTCCTTGTTGTCAACAATTTTAGGAGGTAATAATGGAGGATTGCAAAGGAAATCATTATTATTATTATTTCTAATTTGGGTTAATTAATTTATTATATAAATTTGAGAATGCTTATCTGTTTCAAAACATGTATATATAATCAAGTTAAAATATTTTTTCCTTGATGATATGTTAACGTGATTGTTTTCATTTATTTATTACTTTTAGAAATTAAGTAGAGAATTAGTTCTTTAAAGTTTTTTTATAATTTATTAAATATCTTGTGTGTTCTACATTGTAGCAATTACTTTGATTTATATTTCTAAGCTCATATTCCATTTCAAGATCTTTGAGCATGATAAATTTTCCAAAGATTTATCTTGCTTGTACAACATTGTTTCTCCTTACATTACACCACAATTTTATTTATTACAACTTCACCTAACTTATATAAGTATAATCCATACAAGTTATTTATACTATTAATTTAACATATTAGATGTTTTTCCATTTATGACTAATTTAATATTGTTGACCTTATCTTACATTTTCTTTAATTATTGAAATTAGGATAGTTAGGATTGTTCAAATAAGGTGAAACTTGGCCCTAAGGTAATTGGGAACCAAGGAACACATTTTTACCATTATATTTGGGTCACGAAGATTATTTTATGAGTTTTAATACAATTACAGTTTTGGGGTCATCACCATTATTTATAACATTACATCTCTACATCAATATATATTATGTAGAGTCCCATTGTCTTCACATTGTTACCAAAAGTCTTTTCTTACATTATTATCAAAGAATTTTCATATTTCACTTTTTATCATATCAATCACATCAATTCAATATTTATTTAGATAATGAAGTCATTCATAGTTATGGACATGTAAATTCATATTGTTATTTCTATTCATGTCTTAAGCATATTATTCCTCTTTTTCAACGTATGTTAGCTATTATTTGCATATTAGTTAGCAAAGTAATCATATATGACATATTTCATTAACTTAATCCCATTTTAACACGTATACATGATATTATGTTACTATGCCACTCAACATGTTTTTTTATTTGCATGCCTTTATATGTTATGGGTTACCATTGAGTTATTCATATTATATGCATTAACAATATTCATTAAGTCCTAACTTAATCCTTGTTCGGTCAAATCAAAAGAACCAATCATACTAATCTCCTAATCATGGGAATATGATTTCTAAAGTCAAGATGCTAAGTTTGGTTGTGTTACAACACTCCACCCCTTAAAGTGGATTTTGTCCCTAAAATCAAGCCTTCCTTATACTACTAGCCAACTTTACTCAACCCCTTAAAAGGGTTAAACTAATAAGACAAGTTAAGAAACATCAAGGTCTTAGAGTTACTTATGTATCTTTTAGTTATCAATATTTAAGTGGTTTATGTTGTTCATAGATCATACATCCAACTAACTGGTCATACCCACATAGGATTGAATTTTAGGTCCTTGTATGTCTAACCTAACAACCCTAAGGTTCACATCTCATATACAATGATTCACGTAAAACAACTTCCCACACCATAGAGGGATAAAGGGGGAAGTTCCCCTACTACAAAGCTTGTTAAAGCCGAAGGACAAATCCCTGACCAGTACCCCTGAATCCCTAACGGATAGGTGGTGGTCAGGGCTAATCCTTGACCATCGTACCCTCGACAAAAGCTTGGTGACCAATAAAGATTGGTGAGGACTTATCCCTGACTAATAGATGTGGAAGCCTTGAGCAACCATCAACCTAAAACCAATTTGTATCCCTAGTCAATACCTTGCACCTAAGGCACATCCCTGACCACTTTGAATTATCTCATTACAAATATTATGAGTCCATAATTGAATATATATATATATATATATATATATATATATATATATAGAAAGACAACACATGGGAAATTATTCATCTACCTTTCCAAGAAAAGAAAATGAATTTAACACAAAAACATTTCATTCAATTTGAAACTATTTTTTCTACATTCAAAACATATAATTGGAGCATATTTGTCTAGAACAATACATCACTTCTAAAAACAATTTATACAACACATAACTCATCATATTGCTTAACAATTGTTTCAAAACAAAACTGAGCTTTTACATCCGAGGCTTATCACTTCAAGAATTATCCTTAACATTTTTCCATTACTCCCATCATGAGGATTTTCTATAGCATGGGCATCATTGCTTCTACTTTGTAGGGTCATTGTCAACATTCTGCGTTACAAAATAATCTGTATTAGAATTTTTATAAATATACAATTGAAAAGTTCATAAAGTGATAATCAACACAATGTGTGAAACAAAAGTACTTTGACATACATACATATTTTATACACATGCACATGAGCACATTTATCACATATATATTAGCCATGTTTGTTACTTAGAATGCCTAAAAATACAATGTTCAATTGATGTCTTTATATATATATATTTATTTATTTATATATGTCTTCTTTTCATATCGTTTGGCAAAACCCCTAACCAGTAGTCCAATCTACATTCAAACCACACTAAAAGATAACTACTTTTGTCCATAAAAGTAAGTCATATCTAATAAAATCACACGAACATAACATTACTATACATCATATTCCATAAAAATTTTAGCAAAATAAATGTTTCAAGAAAATGTAAGCTCAAGTATATTTTAAGCATTTCTTTCATTAACAGCCTTGGATTTTCTCCAATGTTTCCATTGTTGTGGTAAGCTATGCTAAAATGAAATCGGTTGTGTATACAACAAGCCTCCGGTTTTGTGGCTTTTGTTCCATTTGTAATGAATTAAGGTGCACGTTATTTGCTTGCAGCCTATTTTAAAAGGGACATATACATATAGAGTTGAATTGAAAAATGACGGGATATGATTCCTATTGAACAAAGCAACAAAACATAATTTATATAGGCTTACCTATTGCCATTAAACTAATATATCCTTCATTGAATTGGACATCTGCGTGTTGTTTTCTGATCATCTCTCCCTAAATGGGCTTTTCTTGTCGTTCAAACCTTCTTACCTGAAAAAACAACAAATATGTGAACACAAGAGTAAAGCAAGGCATGGCGTAAAACCTATTTATGGAAAGATTATTCACGATCATGTAGTAGGAGATAAATGAATATGCTACTCTGGATTTTTTTTCATTTTAAGACAAGAAAACATTACCAACAGAAAAATCGTAGGTCACCATAATAAGAAAATATACACATCGGTCTCTACATTTTTACAAACACCTGTCGTTCAAGAAAAGTCAAGTAAGGTCTGCCATCTCACACACGAAATCTAAGTAGAAAAGGCTTTAAAATTTCTCAATCTGAAGCTCGTCACATGCTAGATATGTGCTCCGAATAACATTGATTCACCGTAGTAGGAAATAAGTAAACAACAAGCACCCATTATTTTACCAAACAAACAGTAGATGGGCTACCGTTTTCGATTTGACCAGAGAACAATCGAAAAAGGTGGGAGCTTTTGATGTTGGTACTCTGTATTCTCAAGGAAGGCAATAAAAAGTGAACGTAAATCATACGGTTGATTAGAAAACTAAAAAGAACAATATACATGCTTAGACTAGAGGGTTCGAGTCCAAATATGCATTACCACAAATTATTGGCACATTTCTCATCATCGTAAAGGATGCTGCCAGCACCGGTATATGTACAGTCACGAAGGCATTGTTGTCTCTTCTTTCCTACCAATGAGGGATGGTGAATAGACGCAGATCCAAGGCTAGTGAAAGCGTTCAGGCAAATAGGAGTGCATGATTGCAGTAAGGCACCAATTCGGACCTCAGGTCAAGGATGTGGCCAAAAGGCCCCTTATGGCAGACCGATGGGAGAAACCAAGAGAACTACTTGTGGGAAGAGAAGAAGAGTGGATTAGCATCGACGAGGGGCCCAGACCGGCATACAAGTTGGAGAAGCAGTTGTGGTCATGACGAGAGGGGGAGTACAGCGGTACTGGACTTGAGGAGAAAGGGCATAAGGGCGGAGAGGGGAACGCCGAAGAGTATTAGGTAAAAGGGCATATGTGCGGGGAAAAGGAAAATTTGGAGTTGCCCATTTGCATATGTAGGCGGGCTACATCTAAGTGAATAAATTTGAATTGAATTTATGCGCAGGAAAATGCGGGAGTGAATTCGATCGATGGTCAGGGACTTACAAGTTATACTTAGGGACTATATTTGGGCGTAGTCCTAAATCAGTCAGGGACCATATCCTTGGCCATTTGGCCCTGACTTTTGTCTAATTTTGTTGTAGTGTTCCCCTACACCTTTATGTCATGCCACATATTCCTAGTCACCACTTCATAGTCAAAAGTAGGATTGAGATTTCTATTCTAACAGATTCAAGAGTTTCTCTTCCATGATTTCATACATCTCTTCATAGTGACTTGATTGAAGAACATCGATAAAAAAATCCTCAAAATTTCTTTATATATATAATAGTAAAATGGAAAATATTTTTTATCATAAGAAATCATGCAAGGTAAAACAAAGGTGGTAGAAAAATCAATACAAGAACCAAGTCACCATTTTATCCATACTGATATTGAAAGATCTCCTTAACAACTACTTTGTCACACTCATTTCAAAATTCCATCATAAGGTCAGTTCTTAACATCCAAAGAAATATTCCACCACCAACCTATATTGTAAGGTTAGAGAAATTAAATCGCCATCACACTAGGGTTTTCTAATCATGATTCTTGTGTATATTACATATTATTGTAAATTGACCTTTCATCATATTCATGAAAATCATAGGTAAATTCTAGGGTAAACATCTCACTTAGAGGGTAACTATGTAATCTAAGAGTTCTAATTTGGGAGACAAAATTGAAATAGTCAGAATCTAACTACCATGTCTCTGATACCATCTTGTAAAGAGTGGGACTTGGGAGGGGATCCACTCCATACTTAAATTTGAGGAATGAATACATATATTCTAGAGACACTAAAATAGTATCTGAGAATATGTCTAAAATTTTCAATTCTCAAATAATGATATACAAAAGGACCAAATTATGGCAGCATAATAATAATTCATGACTATATTCAATTCTATAAAAGTACATCATCATCTCCCTTATGGAGTTTCTATAAAATTTACAACATTAGGATCTAATTAGAGGGATATCCAACTATCTCAAGTCTATCTCCTGAAGATCTCCTCCTAGCCATGCCCATTTTTCCATGTCAAGTCTTCCAAGTCCTACACCTAGGGTTGAAAGCGTGCCCCACAAGAGAAGACAAAGATGAAAAATTACCAACATAAAATTCAGTATGAGTATGTAATTGATCAATGTTAAGAAAAATAAATAAAATATACCAAGACTTCCCATTGAAGAGGAAAAGTGCTATTCAAGTGGACATCAAGAGAATATGAATTGCAAGAAGATGATAATCAAGGAAAACAAGTGCACTTGCCATTAAGAAAATAAAGGATGTGTAATAAAAAGACATAAAGAATGTAGGGTACATAATCCATCAACAATATCAATCAACCTACATGCATGTGAGATAGGTATAACATTAGTTAAATATAAATAACAATGGCATCTAAGGCTTTAACCTTAAAACCAATAGAGTAAGGAACATAACCAAACTCTCAATATAAAGTGGGCACAAAACCAAGGTATGGGGCACATAAACTCCATCCTAAAATAACATGGGCACATAACCCTGTCCATGGGTCTCATAACCTCCATCCCAAAAATAAATGGCACACAACCCCATAACCAATGCACTTTTACATCCCTAGGGCTACTAAATCAAAAATCTTGCAAAATGTCAAGGCAAGTGAAAGTTTAGTGATATAAATAGAATTAATGAGAGTACCACTACATAAATGGACAATATGAAACATCCACCACATAAGTGGGAAAAATAGTTAATATGCACAATTAAAGTTTCATCATGAAGTAAAGTATAATTCAGAGTCAATATGAATATCCAATAAAATATTGATATCATGAAACTCACATGAGTCAACCTCCAATAAGAGAGAGAGAAGAGTATACAGGGTATTGTGTCCCAAAGGACCAAGAGAATGATAATTTTGGGTGATTTCTAATATAGAATAATAGGGAATACAACATACCTAAAAGATGTTTGTTAACTCACCAAAGTTCAAACCTTTGATCCAAGTCAAGGTTCCAAGGTTTGAAACACCAATAGCTAAGAAATGATTTCCATATGATTTTCTATGAGAGTAAAAGACTTTTATGGGTTTTCCAAGAAAATTGAATAGGAGGATAAGGGAGAAGGTTAGGAGTCATGTCCTATCGACAAAGTGATTTGTATGCGTATGAAGGCCATGGGGAGGGGTATATATATAGAACTATTTGTCTTGTGTAGCAAGAAACTTATCTATTTTTGTTTACTAGGGAAAATATGCAATGTATATTGTAAAATGGAGAAAAGTTAAGCATTTGGTAACAAATAATAGCAAAGAATAAATACAAGAAGTGTCAATTTCCTTCCACTTATTTGTTTCTATGTTTATAATATATTTCTTATTTTTCTTTAATAACCCGGTCACAAAAATATTTACTAATGCATTTACAATGAAGAGACTTCTAAATTTATTTATTCAATTAATTAGTCAATATAAACATGTATAATAATTTAATGTACAACTATGTAAGATATAGTTATTGAGTTCCTTTTCTATGATTCAATTACCAACATCTTATATACAATTATTCATCCCATTACAAAACAACTTTCCCACAATGTTTCTCTCCATACTTTATAGTCAATAAAACATGTATAAAATTTATTTCAATAAAAGGAATAATTTAACAAATATTAAGTTAGATCCAGTTTTTGAAATTTTAGGAAACCATATATGTTGCTAACATATTTTATATTAATTATTTGAAGAGAAGTTAGGTGATAATAAATTTATATTTCCAAAATTAATTATTACAAAAACATGAATTTCAAATCAAAAGGGTGAAAACATTATCTATCAAACTATTTTCCTTTTCTTCCTTGTTGGTCACAATTTTAGGAGGTAATAGAGAGGTTTTATAAGGAAATAATTTAGTCAAGAGTATTATTATTTCTTGTTTGGGTAAATTAATTGATTATATATAAAAGAGAATGTTTCTTTGTTTCCAAACAAATATGTAACCCTGTTAAAATATTTTTTTCCTTGATGATGTGTTAACATGATTGTTTTCATTTATTTATTATTTTCAAAATTGAGTAGAGACAATTAATTCAATAAAGTTTTTTATAATGTTTTAAATACATTGTGTATTTCACATGTAACAATTACTTCGACTTATATAACTCATATTCCATTTTAAGATTTTGACCATGATAAATTTTCCATAGAATTATCATGCTTGTACAACTTTCCTTCCTTTTATGTTATACCATGATTTTATTTATACAACTTAACCTAAATTATGTATGTATAAATTATACAAGTTTTTATACTATCTATTTAACATATTAATTTTTTTATTAATGAATAATTCAATATTATTGACCTTATCTTACATTTTCTTTTCTAAATAAAATTTGGACAGTTATGATTGTTTAAATAAGGTGAAACTTAGCACTCAAGGTAATTGTGACCCAAGGAACAAGATTTTACCATTCTATTTGGATTGTGAAGATTCTTTGTATGAGTTCTAATACAATTAGAATTTTTGGCTCATCATCAGTATATTATTATAACATTACATAGTTACTATCATTGTTTATTATGTATAATCCCATTGCCCTCATTGTTACCAAAAGTTGTTCCTTATATTATTATGGATAAATTTCCATATTTGACTTATTTATCATATCAATCCCATCAATTCAATATCTATTTAGATAATGGTACATCATTCATAGTTATGGACATGGAAATTCATATTATTATTCCTATGCATGTTTTAAGTACATTATTTCTCTTATCAATATATTTTCTATCATGTGAATATTAGTTAGGAAAGGAGGCATATGTGACATATTTCATGAACTTACTCCCATAGCACATATATATGTTATTATGTTACTATGCCACACAATATGTATATTCATTTTCATGTCTTTATATGTTATCGGTTACCATTGAGTTATTCATGTTATATGAATTAACAATGTTCAATAAGGCCTAAATTTATTTTTGTTTGGTAAAATATAAAGAACCAATCATACTAATCCCCTAATCATGAGAATAGGATTTCTAGAGTCAAGATGCTAGGTTTGGGTATGTTACACTTACCTACTGTACATGTGGGAAGCCTCTTTTTAATGATTGTGATATATCAAAATGGTAATGTCACGCCTGTGAATAACAAGAATAATGTCATGGATAAATGTACATGACAATGTTAGCAAACAGAAGAGAGAAACGTTGATCCATATGAAAATTCACTACTGAATGCATAATTGAGCATCTTCTCAAAGGTTGGGCACATAACTAATGGTTGGAAAGCCCTTCCAGGAGATCCATTAAAGTTTCCCAAATTTTTATCTATTATGGAAAGTGGTTGGAGTATTCTCACTAGGTATGTTTTGATATATATCTATTTTTGGCAGGTAGGAAACTTCTGGACCATTGCATGAATATTGTCGCAACTGTCATGCCAAAAAAAGTACCTTTAAATGTGATGGAGAGTATTCTTGTACCCTGAATGACTCATTGGAGGAAAGGAGTTAGCATCATGTAAGATACTTGGATTTAGGGAGGAGGCACCATGAGTAGTATATTACCCATATAGAAGACAATGGAGTGATCTTCTACATACCTATAGATACTGAGATTTTTGGCATGAAATTTTTGGAAGAGTCTTATGTCATATGTGGATAGGGTATGTTGTGGTGGAGATGGGGAGTGGTTAAAGTAAGTGAATGGTCATCCATGTTGCATAACAATCAATAAAAATGCTTCAGAGAATTTTGGAAGTCAAAAGATATGTGTCTAGATATAGTTCTTGTTTGAAATCAGACATGTCATCTAATGTTGATGTTTGCATGAAGGCATATTTTCATGAATAGCATTGTTTCCAATTATTTTCGCACCAAAAAAATTCTCATTTCCCCTAAAAATATTCTCTTCAAGGACATAAACAATTTGTTAACACCCTGAATATTACCCAATGCTCCACTAATGGTGCTACCTAACCTAGACCAAGATTCTTTCACATCCATTAAAAGTCTTTACAGACATTTGATGAGCATTAGGTTAGCTAGGGCTATCATCTTATGTCTAGTAATTATGGCTCCAAATATGGTTGTATCTAAATAGAGTTGTAAATGCATTAGGTTAGGATACAAAAACATCTTTACCATTTAGCAGTACTAGAACAAATTTACTTAGTTTGTTGAAGATTAGATTAACGTGAAAAATAGATTTTAACTTGTGAAGACAAAAGTATCAATTTAAATAAATGCCCACATTGGTTTCTTGATAATATAGATGAACATCGAAAGCAGTACTAGCACACAACTAACACAACTCCTTCACCTTTTCACCCTTGTAGATTTACATAGTGCAAATGGTGAACCCTACTACCTTTATAGTTAATTAGTCATTTATGACACTTGTGATGGAAACATGTAGGGTTTTATGTTGTCCCAAGTCTTATGTTTTCCTTTTTACTAAATTTTGACTAATGTCAAACCATATAGGGTACTTCCAATTGTATAGACAAGTCAGCAAACAACAAAAAGAAAATATTTGAAAGATGTAACTCAATTCAACAAGCTATTTCCATTGCAAAGTGTAACTAAAGTTTCACCCACATTTAGATCAATTTATCACATAAAATTAGATCAATCTAGTGTGATAAATAAATGTTACCAATACATAAAGTAGCACAGAGGTAGGCCTCATCTAAAGAAGTGAGGCTGAAAATCTTACATCTAAAACTTATTTGATTGTTACCAACTTAGAGTTAATATATCAAAGCAATGTACTTGATAATATACTATTTTGCATACTCGAAGTAAGAAACATTGGTCGAGTAATGAGACTTAAGAACTCCAAGACAATATGAATTTGTCACAAACATAAAAAGTGGATGAAGCATAAACAAATTTATATCATACCATGTTTAGCTTTCCTTGTACCAAGATGAAGTCCCAGTTATAAGTTTAACTAATATAGATATACTAATAGGATTCTCAAATCATAGTGGCCATCTTATATTGAACCGAATGAATAATTCCTTCCAATATGAAACTTTTCTGAATAATTTCTAGGTTGGTTTTCTCTTAGATGTTAAGGGTTAACAAGTACCTTCAATAGAAAAAATGGGGTAAGTAGCCTTTTCCTTCATGGTGATGATAAATCATGGCCTGAAGAAGAAAGATCTATCGGTTACCAAAGATTAGAAAGTGCAAACATGGTTGTTCTCTTACTAGAAATAAGCTTCATCTTACGTTAGTATAGAGCATTTCCTAACCAGGTGGTGATCCAGTAATGGGTATAGTATAGAAACCACCTTCTTTCATTAATATATTGTGTGGAATGTTGAATGAGTTATTGACATATGTAATTGACAGTTACACAATGTTTTATGCCCTCAAAATTTTGATTCTAAACAACATTTTACTAAAGTAAAATTTAATTTTGAACTAATCAAGTTCTCAAAAATTATATAAGAATGTCTAGTTTACTATCTCAAATATTTTGTGATATTTCTATCAAAATGTATCACATTTCTTTTTTGGTCTCTCAAAACCCATTTAGCTTTTTTGTATTTTTCTTCAAAACTATACAAAACAAGAAATAAAAGTAGAAAGCAGTGGAAAAGACTATACAACGTATAGGAAGAGAACTATAAGGCACAAACATACCTACGATAGAGATAAAATGAGAAAGGAATACAATTTTTCTTCATAAAAGGATAGTTGTGAGTATTTGAACCACTAGGAGAGAAAAACTTGTTTGAGGCCTTCAACAAAACAAAAGTCTACCTCAAAGATAAACGAAAGGAGTATAGAATATGTGTTCGGAATCAACACGAGACAACTAAGAAAAGAAACCTTGAGGCAAATTCTCATATCAGAAGCAGAACTCCAGAAATGAGAAACACCATCACCACATGAGGATGAGTCAAACTGAATCCATCATCAAACATGGGATTCCTTCATTAGATTCTAGAAATCAGCATAAAGCATCTTAGGAAAAGCCTTCAGCTCCATGATAAAAGGATAACAGATAGTGAAGGAGCAAAGAACCATTGAGGCAATCTCCCATATCAGAAACAAAAACTTCAGAAGATAGAACCATCATCATTAGAGGAACAAGAATAAACCAAGTCATCATCCAACAACAACCTCCCTCATCAAATTCCAGAAACAACACAAGACAGCTCAAAAAAAGCCTTCAACACCATGGGAAAGGATAACATAATATATTGAAGGATAGCAAAAGAACACATTTATCAACAGCGAAATTAGAGCTTAAAAATATATATACATAATACAAAAGAAAGGCACATTTCCAAGTCAGAAATGGAACATTAGTGCGACATCCTGCTATCATACAGACAATGAGACGTCACACAAAAATGTGAGGAAACACCATAAACCACATATTACCGAAGACACAGGTTAATTAAAACTGTTTACGGAAAGTAGATGAAAGAGAACTATTACATGCAGATCCTGCAAGGAAACATATTATATAAACATTTACAAGTCTTAATATATGTCCACATCTTATCGGAACCAGTTGTACCATCAGTACCAGAGTTCATCACATGTTTATACATACATAACGGGCCACGTAAGGCCAGCAATAGGATATATAAAATTACAATAGCTAGTCATCATGAAACATCGTCAAACACCTCCGAGGACTTGAGAGTACATGGATGACTCTAGGACTCTACTAACAAACCACAAAAATAGCAGCATGTCCATCTCTTGCCTTCTATTTCTCTTCTTGCTGCTCGGCCGCAACCTCTCGACCACCACCACGTCTAGCGCGATCACCTAAGAAGGTTGTAAACCAGAGGGGTGAGACACATAGTCCCAGCAAGAAACATAACTCTCCGCCGAAACTATAAAACCTCAGAAGGTTAAAGCAGATAAAGCAGATAGATGCTTAAGACGTATAATAAGAGAAGCATACTGAGCAAGACTATTATTATCATCAATCTTACCAAGATATCCAGGCGGCATATAACCAAGTATTTCTTTATGGAACATGATTGACAAGATAAGCTTTATAAGAACTTATCACAAAATATATGGATCGTACACATAACTGCAAGGTATAACTAGATCAGCTATATAAGCAAGGCTTGAATCAATGTTCTGTGTTTTTCTCTAAGTAGTATATACTATTTGGATGGATTATATTTTATTATGCCCTAAGGAAGTGAGGCGTCCCTGGTCAAATCCAACCTTTGGCTACGAAGCCCAAAAACCGGTGCCATACAAGGTCAATCGGAGAGCCGAACTCCATGACCTCACCTCCTCATGGTCAGTGCATGAAAACCATAGCAGGACCGCAGTCTCATGCTTATATGGCCTCAGCCTTAGGGTCAGCTCCGCAAGCTACCCATATCTCTAACTCACCTTGACACAGGTGCTAGTATCCTTTTGAGCCACAAGCCTGATCACCGTGCTCTTGAGCCATGAACACATTCATGCTCTAACTCATTGAGTAATGGGCTTGATCACGATGCTCTTTATGATATAGAGTCTACAACCATAGTTGTACTCTAATCCTCCTATTTTTGGCTAGGAGAAAACCCCGCATATTCAACAATATGCGCTCTAGGTAATCCCGCAGGATAAACCTGTTTCACCATCACCAAAGTCTGATGATGATGGATCTATGGCCAGGGAAAAATACATGATATGTTCTACTATAATTACTTAGTATATTTTAAGTGAGTTTTTGAGGCAACCAAGTTATACAACATTGGGTTACATTAACATTGTCACTATCATGGGATCTCAATCCCTCCTCACAGATTGCTATTGTCTCTTAAGGCATCAACATCCTACATCAACATCCTGGGATAGCAATCCCTTATCTCATCATCCGAGGATAACACCTCAACTAGGGACTCAGCCTTTATCAGATCCTCAGACATATCTCATCATACGGGTGATGCATGTTATCTCATCAACAAGGAATTATTATCCTTTAGTGTTATTCGAAGCACATATACCTCATAGCTCTTACCTTGCTATGAATCCATTTAATATACCTACATGGTTAGCATACATATCAAGAGAGATGACTTAAATCACTGAACATAGATCTTTATGATTATCATACTATCATGTTTGGAACAAGATCCATGATTATATGAAGCATAAGTTGTATCAATCATATTATTGCTATCAAACCATGAGCATACACTATGCTCTATTCTTGAGAACATAACCATGTATCTTATCATCTTATGTAGCAGCATCTTAGATTCCCAATATACCCCAATTCACAACTTACCATCATATCCCATTACTAACATAGATGCGGGTTCAAGGTGATTAATCCATTTATTAGGATTTCTGGGTTAAACATAACCTTCACCAAAGATTCCAACTTCCCTCACTATAAGTGTGGCGGGTAGCGTTACCCTCATCAAAAGAAAAGTGGGAAAGATATTATCCCTCATTATAGCCTTTCAGCTAGGGTTTTCAAACCCTAAAGCACTTATGTCACCATATCGGCCATCAACAGTTCACCCTATCGTGCACTAGAGAGCAACCAGCACTAAGTTGTAGCGTGCAACTTGAACTAGAGGAGTGTATCATGCATAAGCAGCTAGGGTATCATAACTTATCCTATCGACCAAGAACCCTATCGTTTACTAGGGTTAGGGTTTCTATCAGCCAACCCTCTCAACAAGGATCATATCGACTAGGAGCATGGCGCCCAAGACACCCTATCGCTCAACCATCAAACCATGTCATCCAAGGGACCCTCATGTCGGCCAAATAACTCTACCGCCCAAAGCATCATGTCATCCATGGGCAAGGTGGTCACTAAGGCATCATATCAGCTAACTCAACTTAGGGTGTGTCATGCAAACACAAACCCCAAGCCCGACACAAGGTTTACCCATCTTACTCATATCGCTCAAGGAAGAGACTAGGGTGTCGCCCACCTACAACACATAATACTAAGGCACCACAAGAAGGCCTATCATCCAACTAGGTCAAGAACCTTATATCAGCCACCACTAAGGAACCTATTAGGGTTTCATCATGCAAACTCCATGTCGGGAAATCAATACCAAACCATGTCACCCAAAATAGAGATAACTTACCAGCCACCATGTCGACCAAGCAGACATCCAAGGAAAGGGATCATCTCGGCCAAAGCATATCATCTAAGGATACTAACAAGGTGAAATGGGTCATATCGGGCACAAAGCCAACAAGGCTTCACTAAACATATCGGCCAAGATAAAACCCACAAAAGGATGTATAGTGCAAGGGAATGAGAACATCACCAAGATGGTCATCTTCAACCTCAAACTCTTTAGCAACAAACCCTAATTGATCAAGATAGTTGGCTCACCTCTCAACAACCAAGTGAGAGGGGTTTTGCACAACCTCCATAACAAATCGGGCAACATGATGGATCATCTCAAACTTCGGTCATCACTCATCCAAAGGCTCACCTCTCAAATCCATGTTGAGAGGAGGGTGTTGCCCAAGCAAATAGAGCATAGACTCACCTCTCAATGACTAAGGAAGAGAGGGGTTTTGCCTACACCACTAGAGCTCAAACTCACTTCTCAAAACCAAGGAGAGAAAGGGGTATGGCCCCAAAGGAAACCCTAATCTATGGGTTCGGCCAACTAGGTCCAAAGGTACATAAGAAACAACAACATCATCAACCACATGATCACTATATCCACAAGATTAAAGGTACATACTAGAGCAAGAAACATATCTAACAAAATGCATGGTCGATCATGATCATATATGAACATGCAACATAAAAGAAGGTAGTATAGTTAGGGTTAGAAGTTATGTAACCCACCTTAAGCAAGCTCCTCAAGCTCCAAAGCTCCAAGCTTTAAGCTCATAGCTCTAAGGCACACCACCTTCGGTCACCTCAAGGAAAGGAACAAAGCTCATAACCACCATGGCCGAAGAGCAAGCAAGAAAGAGAAGGATATGCTAATGGGAGAGGAAAGATGCTTACCAAGGAAGCAAGACTCACCTATGGTTTGGCCACCAAGCTAGAGGAAGAAGAAGAGAACTCCTTCAAAGGGATCGGCCACCAAGCACGCCAAGGGAAGGTGTATCGTGCACTAAGGAAGAGGGAGGCAACAATGAACTAAAGGGATCCTAAGCAAGTGAAAGGGAAGGTATATATAGAAGAGGATGAAGGAGGAACCAAGGCTAGGTGTCGCCCACCTAGGGACACTTGTCCATGGGAAATGCCACCTTCTCCTCTCGTCACATCCACATGTCCAAGGCATTTGCCACATGCAAGCATCCAACACTAAGTGTCCACAAGGGGGTGACACAAACGATGCCAAAGGTCAAGGATGGTCAAAGGCTGACACACCTCATGGGCGATACACTCATGCCTGACACAAGTCATGACCGACACACACTAGGCCGACACAAGCACCCAAACACTCCCTTGCCCGGTACAAGGCCCATCAAGGCAAGGCAAAGCCCAAACAATGCAAAATAAGGCTCAACAAAGCCCAAGGCTACTGAAGCAATGAGCCCATCCCATCCTCTCCACTCTAGAGGATGCAAGGAGAGAGAGAAACATCTCTTAAGGTGACAAAACTTGCTCATCAACCCTAAACTTGGGTTATTTGCAAGTAGCACCTCCAACTCTCAACAAAGCTCAAATAAACCCCAATCACCACTTGAGGTGATTAGCAAGCAACTAAACACCAGGGTTAGGCAAAGCAAATAGGATAAGCCCAAAATAGTGATCAGGGTCCTTACAAGCCATAAACCTTTACAAAGGGATTTCGTCCCCGAAATCTGAAGAGAAAAGTGAGGATACTTCCTCCTCATCTCTTCCTCAAGCTCCCACATGGCTTCCTCAACACCACGATGATGCCAAAGAACTTTCACAAGAACCAGGTCTTTCCTTTTTAACTTCTTTACTCTTCTGTCAAGGATCGTCACTAGAACTTCCTCGTAGGTCACATCTTCATCGAGCTCAACCTCAACTGGTTGTATCACTGTCCCTGTGTCTAGATGTATTTTCTTCAGCATGCTGACATGGAATACTGGATGTAACCTGTGCAACTCTAGCGGCAGCTCTAACTTATAAGCTACATTGCAAACACGTGATATTACTGGGTATGGACCCATATACCTGGGTGCTAGTTTGCCTTTCCGGCCAAACCTCAACACGCCTTTCCAAGGTGAGACCTTGAGATACACTTTGTCTCCCACCTGGAACTCTAAAGGTCATCGGCGATGATCTGAGTATGACTTATGTATGTCCCGTGCCGCTTTCAACTTTTGTTGTATCCCTCTGATCTTCTCTGTTGTCTGCTGCACTAACTCAAGACCCAAAAGTTGATACTCACCAGACTCATACCAACATAGAGGAGATATGCACTTCTTTCCATATAGAGCCTCATAAGGAGCCATGTCGATGCTCCACTGGTAACTATTCTTGTAGGCGAACTCTATCAAACTAAGATGTGCATCCCAACTGCCTAAGAAATACAAAACACAAGCTCAGAGAAGATCCCCTAAAGTCTGAATAGTCCTTTCAGACTGCCTATCTGTCTACGGGTGGAAAGCAGTACTGAACCTCAATTGTGTTCCCAATGCTTTGTGCAGTTGTTCCCAAAAATTACTTGTGAACTGGGGTCCTCTGTCAGAGACTATCATTGTGGGTACACCATGCAAGAGTACTATCTCATTCACATATACCTGAGAAAGCTTCTTTGCTATATACGTTGTCTTCATAGGTATGAAATGAGCATATTTCTCAATCTGTCCACTATCACCCAAATAGAATCATGATTCTTAGTTGTCCTTGGTAGACCAACTACGAAATCCATGGTTATATGATCCCATTTCCACTGTGGTATTGGCATGGTTTGCAACGTACCTGTCAGCTTCTGATGCTCAACATTGACTTGTTGGCATACCGCACACCTAGACACAAACTCGACTACATCTCTCTTCAAGCCAGACCACCAATATAGGTCCTTCAGATTATGATACATCTTGGTGACACCTGGATGCATTACATACATCAATGTGTGCATTTCCTCCAGCACTATCTTTCTCAAATCATTAACATCGGGGACCACCATCCTACCATGATAGCAAACTAGTCCATCCTCGGATTCGTGGAACCCATCATGCTTTTCGCTGCCAAACTCTGGTCTTATCAACTGAACTGAAGCATTTTCCTATTGTGCGTCTTTGATATGCTATCTCAACATAAGCTTTACTTACAGCTGTGCCAACAGTCCTATCAACAAGGAAACTTATAACTATACATTCATTTGATGCAAAGAAACAAACATATCCCGCCTATGGCATACCAAGGAACTCAATGATGCCTTCTTCATGGGAAGAGAAGAAGACTTTCTGCTAAGCGCATCAGCTACCATGTTCGCCTTACCAGGATGATACTCAATGGTACAATCATAATCATTAATCAGCTCCATCCAGTGATGTTTTCGCATGTTCACCTCACTCTGCGAGAAGATGTACTTCAAGTTCTTATGATCTGTATAGATCTGACACACTTCCCCATATTGAAAGTGTCTCCAAATCTTCTACGCATGAACCACCGCTGCCAACTCTGAATCATGTGTTGGATAATTCTCTTCATGTTTCTTAAGTTTTTGCAAAGGAAAAGAAACCACATGATCTTCCTGCATCAGTACACATCCTATGCCTTTCTTGGAAGAATCGCAGAAAACAACATAGTCTTTCCCAGGCTCTGGCAGCACCAACACTGGAGCACTAGTCAGCTTCTCCTTCAAACTTTGGAAAGCTTGCTGACAACGATCATCCCAAACAAAGGGTACATCCTTCCTGGTCAATTTTGCCGATGGCAAAGCGATCACGCTGAAGTCCTTTATAAACCTTCGGTAATATCCTGCTAAACCCATAAAACTATGAAATTATGTCGGCGTCTTCGGTTTCTCCCAATCTGCAACTGTCTCCACCTTCTTAGGGTCCTCCTTAATCCTCAACTGATGATATCTAGATCGTAGATCGATCTTTGAGAACATTGTAGAGCCACGCAACTGATCAAATAGATTTTCTATCCTCGGCAACAAGTACTTGTTCTTTATCATAACTTTATTCAACTGCCGGTAATCTATACACAACTGCATCGATCCATCCTTCTTCTTTACAAATAGGACTGGAGCACCACATGGGGATGTGCTTGGCCTGATGAAACCTTTATCCAACAACTCCTATAACTGCTTCTTCAGTTCTGCCATCACAGCTGGAGCCATTCTGTACAGTGTCTGGGCAACTGGCTGTGTTCCTAGCACCAGATTGATCTCAAAGTCAATCTCTCGAGGTGGGGGAACACCATGAAACTCCTCGGGAAACACATCTGCAAACTCTCGGATAACAGGCACCTCCAAAAGGCTAGGACCTTTTGCCTTGGTATCTACAACATGAGCTAGGAATGTCTTACATCCTTGTTGCAACAACTTCTCTATCACCATCGTTGACACTAAACACGTTGAAATAATCTTCCTATCACCTTGGAAGATCCATCCTTCACCATCGTCATCAAACACTGCTTGCTTGGAACCACAGTCCAACACAACCTTATACTTCTCTAAGGTATCCATCCCAAGGATCACATTGAATCCATGTATCTCAATTGGTATAAGATCCACTTGTATATTGTGTCCCAAAAAAGATAGAATACAAGATGGACACACCTCTCGAAGCATCGAGGAACCATCAAGAGGGGTTTCTAACAACAGACTATCTTTCTTACAACTAACAGGTAAAAGACAACTATCAAGTGTAATACGTGCTATAAAAGAGTGTGTAGCACCCGGGTCAACCAAAATAGATATAAAGCAAGAAGAAGACAAATCAGAATGAAATAACTCCATCTGACCTGCCACCACTCATGGGTTGACTATCGCCTCTGGATGACTCATAGAATAGAATCGAGTTGTTGCTTGGTGTCTACGTCCTCTGCTTCCTTGAGTAGATGATCCCACTTATGATGCTTGACTGCATCCTCACCCTCTTCTACTACTGGGTTGTTGTCTATCTGACCCTTGCTGATTTTGCCTCAGTTGTTGTGTTACTTCAACATCTCTCTTTAGGCAATTTGACCTCAAGTGTCTGGTCTATCCACAGTGGTAACATGACGTGCCTTCTATCTGTGGCCTAGATGGGCCTGTCACTATTACCAAAGCTGTACTATGAGATTTGGATGGCAAAAATCCACGCCCTCTTCCCTCACTTGGAGGCCACTGAGATGGTAAATGAGAACTCTGCATCGCGGAAGGTGCTGAATACATTGGCTCCTTGAAGCCATCAGACCTCTGTCTCTGTAACTGAGCAGGCCTTTTCCTGGTCATGGACTCCCTTTTCTCCCTAACAGATTGTTCAATCCTACAGACGGACTCCACGAACATAGCAAACCACTCCCGATTTTCCAAAGCAGCAGCAAGTGTGGACAGCTCAGCACTCAAACATTTCTCAAACTGTCTGATTCTCTCATCATCTATTGCCACCATGTCACGACAAAACCTTAGCAGGTCCATAAACTTGGCTTCATACTTGATGATGCTCATCGATCCTTGGCGCAAATGCTCAAACTAGTTGATCTTCTCATCTAGATATGTCTTTGGGAAGTATTTGGTGACGAACTCTTGCCGGAAAACCTCCCAACCGATCACCTCACTGGGTCGCTTCTCCTCCTCGATGGCCCACCAGTGGCCAACACTACCTTTCATAAGGTAGACAGTGTGCTCGACTTTGTCTGCTTTGGGGATGTCGAGGATCCGGAAGGCCTTCTCAAGACTTGTCAGCCAGAGATCTGCATCTGTCGGATCATCCGTTCCAGCATAATCTGAAGCTCTGACTCAGGGAAGCCACTCAAAGGTCTTCCCAATGCGTAACGATTCACCATGGGGAGCCTGTGCTCTTGGTGGAGGCACTGACACTCTTTCCACCATGTGATTCATCATTGCCATCAATTGCCCCATAAGGTGTTGATAGGCAGGGCTTTCAATAATGGCTGGGTCAAGTTGGGGGACCTCAGGCACCCGATCTTCATGTGCCTACACTATTGCTCCATCAACTGATGTAGCATCGCTGCTCTCGGTAGCATGCTCTTCATGGTTTCCAGACATCTTTATGCTTTATCTTCCGCTGAGGGCAGAAGGTGATTGTAAGAAAATATAGAAAACTCACAAGAACAGACACAACCCTAGTCCTAGATCCCTGTAGACTCAGCGAACCTAGACCTTTGATACTAAAACTTATTGTGACATCCTGCTATCATACAGACAATGAGACGTCACGCGAAAATGCGAGAAACACCATAAACCACATATTACCAAAAACACGGGTTAATTAAAACCGTTTATGGAAAGCAGATGAAAGAGAACTATTACATCTAGATCCTGCAAGGAAACATGTTATATAAACATTTACAAGCCTTGATATATGTCCACATCTTATCAGAACCAGCTGTATAGTCAGCACCAGAGTTCATCACATGTTCATACATACATAATGGGCCACGTAAGGCCAGCAACAGGATATACAAAATTACAACAATTAGTTATCGTGAAACATCATCAAACACCTCTAAGGATCTGAGAGTACATGGATGACTCTAGGACTCTACTACAAAACAACCAAAATAGCAGCATGTCCATCTCTTGCCTTCTACTGCTCTTCTTGCTGCTCGGCCGCAACCTCTCGACCACCACCACATCTAGCGCGATCACCTAAAAAGGTTGTAAACCAGCGGGTTGAGACACATAGTCCCAGCGAGAAACATAACTCCCCGCTGAAACTATAAAACCTCAGAAGGTTAAAGCAGATAAAGCAGATAGCTGGTTAAGATATATTATAAGAGCAACATACTGAGCAAGACTATTATTACCATCAATCTTACTAAGATATCCATGCGACATATAACCAAGTATTTCTTTATGGAACATGATTGACAAGATAAGCTTTATAAGAACTTATCACAAAATATAAGGATTGTACACATAACTGTAAGGTATAACTAGATCAGCTATACAAGCAAGGCTTGAATCAATGTTCTGTGTTTTGCTCTAAGTAGTATATGCAATTCGGCTGGATTACATTTTATTATTCCTTGAGGAAGTGAGATGTCCCTGCTCAAATCCAACCTTTGGTTGTGAAGCCCAAAAACCAGTGCCATACAAGGTCAATGGGAGAGTCGGACTCCATGACCTCACCTCCTCATGATCAGTGCACAAAAACCAAAGCAGGACTGCAATCTCATTCTTATATGTCCTCAGCCTTAGGGTCAGCTCTGCATGCTACCCATATCTGTAGCTCACCTTGACATAGGTGCTAGTATCCTTTTGAGCCACGAGCCTGATCACCGTGCTCTTGAGCCATGAACACATTCATGCTCTAACTCATTGAGTAATGGGTCTGATCACCATGTTCTTTATAATACAGAGTCTACAACCGTTGTTGTACTCTAATCCTCCTATTTTCAGCTAGGAGAAAACCCCACATATTCAACAATATGCGCTCCAGGTAATCCCGAAGGATAAACCTATTTCACCATCACCAAAGTCTGACGATGATGGATCTATGGCCAGGACAAACTACATGATATGTTCTACTGTAATTACTTAGTATATTTTAAGTGAGTTGTTGAGGCAACCAAGTTATACAACATCGAGTTACATTAATATTGTCACTATCATGGGATCTCAATCCCTCCTCACAGATTCCTACTGCCTCTCAAGTGATCAACATCATGGGATAGAAATCCCTTATCTCATCATCAGAGGATAACACCTCAACTAGGTTGTAACATACCGAATTTTGGAATTTTGTCTTTTGACCCTATTTCCCACCTTTTCCTTTCATTTCTATCCTTATTGGCCTTTCTATTTAATTAGTGGAATTTATAGTGGTTTAGTGAACATTTATTCACTAATTGTGCCAATATAAGGGTTTATGCATAAATACCTCAGTGAAAGCTTAATTACCATAATTAAGTGCTCTAAACCTTAATCTATCTTTTTTATATGATTTGAAAACATAAAATGATCCTACGTTTCAAATTTGGTTCGATTTGGATGTTGTTTGTGCAAGTTATGCAATTTTAGGTACATTCTAGACTTTTATGCAATTTACCCAATTGGGAGGTTTTCTTTGCAAATTATCAACTAAATTTTAATCCTTAGATATTCCCTTGCCATTAACGTGATTTTAAACCATTGGAGAACCTAGTTTCACCTTGGTTTGATGGTATTTCTTTCCAAGGGCATTATAGGGATTACCCTCTATATAAAGATGCTTATCCTGAAAAGCTATCAACCAATGAGGTTATTTCTTTCTTGAAAAATGGTGGGGATGGCATAGAAGGATCTATGGGATCTTAGGACCAACTTTTGATATCCAACAAGAGTCCATGAACTGTCCTCTTGCATGGCCATCAAGCCCTAGGCTAAAGACACATGGAAAGTCCCTTAAGACACCTCATGCTTCACCTCTTTCTATATATAGCCATGTATACCACTTCCCAACTCACAATTCGAAAACTCTTGCTCTCCTTTTCTTTCCTCTAGCTTAGATAATAGTTTCTTCTGTATTTGGCCATGAAGTTGCTGTCCCAAGGTAATAGAGGGAGCCTACCTTGGTGAAGAAGGCTCCTAGGGTTTCCAAATTGCTCTATTAGGGTTTCTAAAGCTCCCTCTTGGTAATTTTGACCAAAACTAGTAAGTTTCCTCCCTTCCTTCCCTATTTTCATACTATCAATCTTCCTTACACCCTATTGTAGGTCGTAAAACGACATTTTAGAAAAAAAATCTCCACACCGAACTGTAAATAGAAGTAAAAACTTGTACTCAGAATGTCAAAATTGTAACCATAACCCTTAAATTATAATCAGAATTGTTGAATAACTAATTTATGTTACCCAATTGGGTAATGAATAAATCCTTATACACACACACGCACACACACACACACACACACATATATATATGGGTATATCTTCGCTACCCGTGTGGGTAACTAAGATTCGCTACTCGTGCATCAGTTTTGTAATAGGAAGGCATGCATTTGTAATGAGATAGTCCAAATTGTAATAGACGGACTCATTTTGTAATACAAAGACTTGTTTTGTATTACAACGTTTTTACAGTCATAAATATATATTTTACTATTTTCAGACGGAGAATACAAACATCACATTGTATTTACAAAATGAGTCTGTCTATTACAATTTGGATTGTCTCATTACAAATGCATGCCTTTACAAAATTGATGCACGGGTAGCGAAGATATACCCTATATATATATATATATATATATATATATATATATATATATATATATATATATACACATACACACACACACACACACACACACACATATATATATATATATATATATATATATACATATACATACAAAGAGAGAGAGACAAAGTCAGGCTAGAATACACTCAAGTGTATTCTGAGCATAATACACTCAAGTAGTTTCCTTATGATGCAATATTTTTTTAAAATATATTCCTTTGATCTTATTAAACATCTTGTGAATAGCTCATATATAAAATTTAAGCCAATTTAGACATTTATAGCTCATGTTATAAAGGCATTAAAAATAATATATTTCAAACTAATTTCATGTGTCGGTTTTGTTGCCCTCAGATGAGTGCCTTAAACTCATCCAAATGGGCTCAAAATTTGTATATAGCCTAATTATAGTATAAAAATGAAGATCTATGGTTTAAGTTTTGTAAAAAAATTGTCTTGATATGTAAATACCACTTGAGTGTATAGTGTAATCTTATATATAGGGTAGTGATCCAGTGAGAAACATCTTAGGTGAGATCATGAGAAGCATTTGAATAACTAAAATCTGATAGATGTTTTTTTAAATCCAACCATATAGATGGTAGAAACATCAATTTATCTAGCTTCCTATAAAAAATATTTGCAATCGGACATTGTTTACATGTCCAATTATACAATATACACTTTCTATATCCAACGGTCAGCCTGAAGGTCAGTAAGGAGTGTTGAAAAGTATTCTATTATTGTGAATGCTATACAAATCAGATGATAATAAAATTTTATAGGAAGGTAAATATTGAGGTATACTTTTAATCTATATGGTTGGATTATAAAAAGTTGGTCTCTAATGAGAGCTATTCAAATGCCTCTCATGCTCTCACCAAGATATGTTTCTCACTGGATTGTTATCCTCTCTCTCTCTCTATATATATATACATATATATATATATATATATATATATATATATATATATATATATATGAATGTATGTGTATATATATAAGATATGATATATCTATATATCATAAATATTTTCATAAAGATATGTTTTTTTCGTGGATGTGTGCATGGTTATGATCGAAGAGATATTTTATATATGCACGAAGTGGATATGAATGGACCTCTTTTTAGTTGATAAGTGTTTAGCTTGTATTGTCGAGTCTCATCCTTTTTATTCTATATGTAAAGGTTTCAATTCCTTATTACCTTCCTCAAATATAACTCAAATTTTCTTCACATCATTTAAATATTAGATAGGAATAGAATAAGCTTTGGAGGATTTGGCATGACGAGGAAACCAAGAAGATTCAAGGATCTTTTATGAAGTTGTTGATCGTTGTGCTATACAAATGAAAATTCATAGGCTGGTGATGCAAATGATGCAACAAACCTTAGGTGGATAATAATCCTTTGTAGATCCAAGGGATTACATATGCATGTACCTAACAACATTATATGATTGTGGATTGTATCTATAGATTGTTGATATAATGTGTATATGATATGTGTAACGTCTCTGAATTCTTCCGTCTCGTGACTTAGAAGGCCTGAGAGACAAATTTGAAAATGTTAGGAAATTGTATCAAAGTGTGTTGCAGAATTAATTTGCGCATACATGAACATTCAATCATAACATACACAATAAAAATTTCTCAACATTCAACATGTATATATTACAAACTGAGTCATTACAACATGATTTACAATTACATATTGAATGAAAAATTCTACAATCTAAGAACATGTATGCTAACTAGGATCTACACAATAGGTAAACATGTACAACTTGCTCGATCACATCTTTTTATCCCATGCTAGCTCTAAACCTAGAAAATATGTGAAACATATGAATCAACAAAAGTTGTGTATGCGGGTGAAATACTTATATAATAAATTGCATAATGAAATATTTAAAGAAAGAAAGAAAAAGAAAACATTTTTAGTGTGATAATCAGGTAAACACATATTTTAGCAGTCTTTTGATGTGAATGTACTACTAAGTGGTGTCGCACTTCACATTTCCTCACACCTTGGGCTATGAGGATCACCACCCCTTGGGCTATGGGATTGTGCCGACCTTATATTTAGAGAGAGAGGGGGAAAGATAGAATGTAACACTTAATTAGTAGCCACAATCCATCCATATTCTCTTTTATGTTTGGTGAAGCATATACTACTAATATGCATCCAAGAATTTATATGCAAATATAAGCATCCAAAGTACATCATATCATTATGCATTCATGAAAACTAGTCTTATACTTAATAAAACCCATGTACCTGACTTCAGGGATTCTTTATACATCCAAGGCCATCTACTACTCTGGTCATCACCTGATTGATAACAATTAATCATCATCATTAATTTTTCATCATATTATAGGTATTTTAGGTCCAAATTAGGGTTTAGACAAACCTAGGTTCAAACTGGCCTTAATTGATTTATGATATGTTTGTACTGATCTAGAGGTCATTATTTAGGTGTAATTCAATATTTGTATTTTTCTAATGACCGGACTATTTTCTAGAATTAAAATAAGATTAAAAGGCATTTAATTAGTCATTAATAAAAAAACAACTTAGTATTTTGTTCAGCCTTCACTTGCTGACACACCGCACATCTCGCTACGAACTCGGCTACATCTCTTTTCAAACCGGGCCACCAATACAAGTCCTTTAGACTATGGTACATCTTGGTGACACCTGGATGCATCGCATACATTGACGTATGTGCTTCCTCAAGCACCAACTCCCTCAGATTATCAGCATCTGGAACCATCATCCTATCACGATAGCAAACTAGCCCATCCTCGGACTCATGAAACCCATCACGCTTGTCGCTGCCGAACTCTGATCTGATCAACTGTACCGCATCATCTGTCTGTTGTGCGTCCTTGATCTGCTGTCTCAGCGTAGGATTAACTTGCATCTGTGTGAAAAGACCATATAACAAAGAAACTTCCATCTGCACATTCATCTGTCGTAGAGAAACAAACATATCTCGCCTATGGCATACCAGAGAACTCAACTGTGCCTTCCTAGAAGAAAGAGAAGAAGACTTTTTGCTAAGCGCATCAGCTACCACATTCACCTTACCAGGGTGATACTCGATAGTGCAATCGAAATCATTGATCAACTCCATCCATCGTCACTGTTGCATGTTCAACTCTTGTTGCGTAAAGATGTATTTCAGATTCTTATGATCCGTAAAGATCTGACACACTTCCCCATATAGATAGTGTCTCCAAATCTTTAACGCATGAACCACTGCTGCCAACTCCAAATCATGATTCAGATAGTTCTCCTCATGCTTCTTGAGCTGTCGTGAGGTAAAAGAAACTACATGATCTTCCTGCATCAACACGCAACCTAAACCTTTCTTGGAAGCATCGAAAAAAACAACATAGCCTTTCCCAGGCTCTGGCAAGATCAACACTGGAGCACTGGTCAGCTTCTCCTTCAAACTCTAGAAAGCTTGCTGACATCGATCATCCCAAACAAAAGGTACATCCTTCCTGGGCAACTTCGTCATCGGCAACGCGATCACACTGAAGTCCTTGATAAACCTCCGGTAGTATCCTGCCAAACCAAGGAAACTACGAACTTCTATCAGTGTCTTCGGTTTTTTCCAATCCGCAACGGATTCCACCTTCTTCGGATCTACTTTGACTCCTTCAGCGGATATCACATGACCCAAGAAAGTCACTTCCTCCAACTAGAACTCACACTTATTGAACTTGGCATACAACTGATGTTGACGAAGAAGACTCAACGCTTGATGAAGATGTTGCCCATGCTTTTGCCTGTCCCGACTATAGATCAAGATGTAATCTATAAAGACTACAACGAATTGATCTAAAAACGGACGGAACACTCTGTTCATCAGATCTATGAAAGTTGCAGGTACATTGGTTAACCCAAACGGCATAACCACGAACTCGAAATGACCATACCTCGTCCTGAAACCTGACTTTGGTATGTCATCCGCCTTTATCCTCAACTGATGATATCCAGACCGTAGATCGATCTTCGAAAACACTATAGTACCACACAACTGATCAAACAGATCATCTATCCTCGACAACGAGTACTTATTCTTGATCGTGACCTTGTTCAACTGCCGGTAATCTATACACAACCGCATCGAACCATCCTTCTTCTTAACGAACAACACGGGAGCACCCCACGACGACGTACTCGGTCAGATAAAACCTTTCTCCAACAACTCTTGCAACTGCTTCTTCAACTCTACCATCTCTGCTGGAGCCATCCTATACGGTGACTGTGCAACTGGCTGTGTTCCAGGAACCAGATTGATCTCGAAATCAATCTCTCGGGGTGGAGGAACTCCAGGAAACTCCTCAGGAAACACGTCTGCAAACTCTCGAACCACTGACACCTCCTCAAGACTAGGACCTTTCGCCTTGGTAACCACAATGGTATCCACCACATGAGCTAAGAATGCCTCACATCCTTGTCGTAACAACTTATCTGCCACCATAGCTGATACCAAACACGTCGGAAGTATCTTCCTATCTCCCTAGAAGATCCACTTCTCTCCAGCAACATTAAACACTGCCTGCTTGGAACCACAGTCCAAGACAACCTTATGTCTCTCCAAGGTATCCATCCCTAGGATAACATCGAAACCATGCATATCAAGTGGTATAAGATCCACTTGAATGCGGTGTCTCGAGAAAGACAATACGCAAGATGGACACTCTTCTCGAAGCAAAGAGGAACCATCAAGAGGGGTTTCTAACAACAAGCTATCCTTCTTACAGCTAACAGGTAAACGACAGTTTTCAAGCATACTATAGGCGATAAAAGAGTGTATAGCACCCGGGTCAACCAGAACAGATATAAAGCAAGAAGAAGACATATCAGAATGAAATAACTCCATCTGACCTGTCACCACTCGCGGGTTGACTATCGCCTCCGACTGACTCATAGCATAGAATCGAGCCGTTGCTTGCTGTCCACGACCTCTGCTCCCTTGAGCAGACGATCTAGCTTGAGATGATTTCCCGCGTCCTCGTCCTCTGCTACCACTGGGATGTGGTCCCTATGACCTCTGAAAACTCTTTCTCGGCTGCTGCGTCACTTCAACGTCTCTATTCGGGCAATTGAACTTCCAATGCCCGGCCTGTCCACAAAGATGACATGCCTTGTCCTCAAACCATGGCCTAGATGGCCCTGTCACTGCCACGGAAGCTGAACTATGCGCCTTAGACGGCGAAGAAACATAACCTTTCCCTTTACTCGGAGACCACTGAGATGGTACACCAGCACTTCTCATTGCTGACGGTGCTGAAAACCTAGGCTTCTTAAAGCCACCAAACCTTTGTCCTTGAAACTGAGCAAGTCTTTTAAGAGACATAGACTCTCTTTTCTCCCGTACCGTCCTCTCGATCCGTCAAACAGATTCCACGAACGTAGCAAACCGCTCTCTATTTTCCAACGCAGATACCGGGGTCTTCAACTCTGCACTCAAACCCTTCTCAAAACGTCTGATCCGTTCCTCATCTGTCGCCGCCATGTGAGGACAAAACCTCAACAAATCCATAAAATTGGCTTCATACTCGGTGATGTTCATCATTCCTTGCCTCTGATTCTTGAACTGACTAACCTTCTCATCCAGATACGACTTCGGAAAGTATCTGGTGACGAAATTGTGTCGAAACACTTCCCAACAGATCACCTCACCAGGCCGCTTCTCTTCTTCGATGGTCCACCAGTGACCAACACTACCTTTCAGAAGGTAGACAACATGCTTTACCTTGTATGCTTTAGGGATGTCAAGGATCTGAAAAGTCTTCTCGAGACTTGTCAACCACAAATCTGCATCCGCTGGGTCAACCGTTCCAGCATACTCTGAATCTCCAACTCGGAGAAGCCGCTCGAAGGTCTTCCCAATACCTGATGCTTCTCCATGGGGAACCTGTTCTCGCGGAGGAGGCACTGGTAATTGCTCGACCATGAGATTCATCATAGCCATTAACTGCCCCATAAGCTGTTGGTAAGCAGGATGTTCAAGTATGGCTGGGTTAAATTGGGGAACCTCAGGCACCCGATCTTCACGTGCCTGTCCATATGCTCCATCAACCGATGCAACATCACTGTACTCAGCAGAGTATTCTTCATGGTTTCCAGACATCTTGTCTTTTCTTCCGCTGAGGGCAGAAGATGTTGTAAGAATACCTGGAAAACTCATAAGAATAGACTCACCCTAGTCCTAAATCCCTGTAGACTCAGCGAACCTAAAGCTCTGATACCAAAACTTGTGGAAACACATCCCATTATCACACAGATAACGAGGTGTTACACAAAAACGTGCGAAAATCACCATAACCACAGATTATGAAAACACAGGTTAATTAAAACCGATTGCGGAAAACTGCTAAACTGTGAAACTATTACTTTCTAGTCCTCATCCTGCACAGGAACATGTCATATATATACATACACAAGATCTGATACGTGTCCACAGCTCAGAAACGACTGTTCATTCATCACATGAGTTCACCACATGTTCATATATAGAAAGGCCCACATCCGGCCAACAACAGGATATACAAAACATCATCGATCGTTCAACGTGAAACAATGTCAAAACACTGCCAAGGACCTGAGAGTACAGGGATGACTCTAGACTCTACTACAAAACATCCAAAACAGCAGCATGTCCAACGCTTGCCTTCTACTGCTCCTCAAGCTGCTCGTCCGCAACACCACAACCACGACCACGACCACGTCTACCTCAACCACCTAAAAGGGGTGTAAACCAGCGGGGTGAGACAATTGAACAATCGTTCCAGCGGGAAACATAACTCCCCACCGCAACTACAGAACCTCAGCAAGATAAGCTGTAACAGTAGATAACTAATTAACAAATATAATAAGGACAATCAAAATAAAGCAAAGCTATTCTTACCGACAAGCTTACCAGCTGTACAAAAGCATATACCAGATATTTCTCAATGGAACATTATTGACAAGATAAGATATATCACAATGTAACATGATTATCAGAATAAGATATATTGCCACGTAACTTGATTATCAAGATACAACATATTACCACATACCTGATGTATATATAGAAGTAACTGCAAATATAACAGAATTAGCTACACAAACAAGGCCTCAACCAATGTTTTGTGTTTATCTTAAGCAGCAAATACTAAACGGCTGTATTACGTATTATTATTATGCCCTGAGGATTTGAATCGTACCATTCAAATCCAACCTTCGGTTACAAAACCCAAGCCGGTGCCATACAAGGTCAATGGAAGAGTCAGACTCCACGACCTCCCACCTCGTGGTCAGTGCACGAGTACAACACAAGCAGGACCGTAGTCACATGCTGAAGTGGTCTAAGCCACAGGGTCAACTCCATAGGCTACCCTCACTCTAGCCCGCCTTAGTACATGTCTTGGCGCTAGTAAAACTGAGCCACGTGCCTGTTCACCGTGCACTGATCCATGAACGCATTCATGCTCCTTACATCACATGTCCTGAGCCATGGGCCTGTTCACCATGCTCTATATACGTATCTGAGTCTGTAACCGAAGTTACACTCTTACCTCCTCATTTTCAGGCTAGGAGCAACCTACACATATTCAACAATATGCGCTTCCAGGTTAACCCGTAGGAGAACCCGTTTCACCATCACCAAGTCCTGATGATGATGGATCTATGGCCACGGCAAACTACATGATATGATTCCACTGTAATTAATGAGTATATTTTAGATGGATTGCAAGATTCAACCAAGTTGTATAACATGCAAGATATAACAGAAAGTAAATATCATTATATTATTATTGAAATCACATCAACTTGATCCATCTCAAGGACCCAACATCACATGTTACCACTTGGCCTCTTGCCAATCATCCAGATCCATCTCAAGGATCATCACATACCATGGGATCTCAATCCCTCATCATGTACTGTCACTACCTCTTCAAGGCTCACATCAACATCATGGGACCAACACATCATACATACAACCTCATAGAATAATTATCAAAGTGATGTTACTCATCACATATATCTCATATCCTTTTCATGGCTAATCATCACCTGCATGGTTAGGGTATACAATAATCATACTTTCAACATAAAGACTATATTTACCATCACAAGATGATATTCAAGATACCGTACTTGTCATTTACACTAATTGGTGATAAAGTGTATTAAGCACATCATCAAAAAACTATATCCATGCTTACTCTTATCTCAAGATTATACAAATAATCAAAATGTTTACTTTATATAGGAATCATGTTGAGTATACAGAGAAAACACTATTATTACTACCATCATTACTGTCACCATCCACTATCATCATTATTATCATTATGCAAACTACTAGTGTAACTACCGCCATTCTCATTATCATTAACAATTAGGCATAAGGATTACTATATGCATGTCATTACCACTACCTTCCTCATCATCATCATATACTACTATCAACATCATTACTACCATCATTACCATCACTACTATTATCAGCATCATTGCTATCATTAGCATTGTTATGGTTTGCAAGGCATCATTATCATTTGAGCATAAACATTCACTTCCATAACACACGAGACCGTCACTATAGGATCACCTATCCCTCACTATAACTCCTCACAACCCTCACCTAAAACCTATCAAGGCCTATCGGCCGACACACACCAAGCCAAGGGCACGATGCCCGACACAACTCAACCCTATCGGGCGTCACAACTCAGGGATGTCACCCACCATAACTATCGGACACCATGGCTATCGGTCACCACACTATGCATGGCCTATCGTTCAACACAAGGAACAAGACACACATGGCCCTGTCGTCCGACACCAGCAACCATCATGCCATGCTTAGCCTATCGTCCACCACAAGAACAAAGGTGTTGCTCAACACAAGGACCATATCGGCCCATACTCACACTAGGTCAACCTATCACCCAACACAGGAGAAAAGATATCGCCCAACTCAAGAGCACCTTATGTCTTCCTATATAAGGATACCCATGTCGTCCAACACACCCCAACAAGAGAGAGTATCGCCCAACAGGGGTTATCATCAACCTCCAGCACAAGGATACTAAAACCCTAGAAAGCAAGGTATACTAGGTCACAAGGGAAACCCTAAACCCTAAGGGGATCGGCCACCAAAGGTACAAAAGCAAGGTATAAAAGCAAGGAACTAAGCTAAGCTACTAGAATAAGAACAAGATTATAACAAGAGGTAATGGAGTTAGGGTTAGAAATTATGCAACCCGCCTTAAGCTCCAAGCTCCAACGGAGAAGAAGCACTCCAAGGTCCAAGGGATATCGTCCACCAAAGCTTATCCAAGAGGGTGCATCGGCCACCAAAGCTATTCCAAGGAAGGTGTATCGGCCAACACAAGCATGAAGGAGAGGAGTGTCATGCACTCAACGTGGAGGGGAGACCAAAAGAGTAAAGGAAGTTAAGGCAAGGGAAAGAGCCACCTATATAGAAAGAAGGGGAGGAGAAACCAAGGTAGGTCCATGCTAAGTGTCGTCCACCCAAGGGACACTTGTCCTAGGGTTCAAACCAACACACTAGCACACCACGAGACATTGTCCAATATATGCACCAAGTGTCCACCAACCAAGACCAAGCAACATGGGCGACACATGCATCAGCTCTACTGGGCGACACACCAAGGCTCCTGGGCGACACACCACCATGTTGGGCGACACAAGCTACTCTAGGTCGACACAAACTTCACCTTGGACGACACAAACAAGTCTTGGCCGACACAAGGAAAGTCTTGGCCGACACAAGGCTCAACCAAGCCCAAACAAAGCATCTCAAGGCCCAAACAACTCAAACAACAAGCCCAAGCCTTCCTCTCAACCCTAGAGGAAGGAAAGAGAGGAAAACATCTCACAAGATGGCAAACTTGCACCCAAAACCCTAAACTTGGGTTATTTGCAAGTATCCCCTCAAACACTCAACAAAGAACATCAAAACCCTAATCACCACTAAAGGTGATTAGCAAGCACCAAAGCACCAAGATCAAGCAAAACAAACAGGGTAAACCCTAAACGCAGGTCAGGGTCCTTACATTTTGTTTCTAGATATAGTACATTTTCTATTCTATCTTCTCTTTTTGGTTATGATTGATGGTTTGGTTGATCTCTTTCTTGCTTGAACTTGCTTTTCTTCACAGATCAAAATAGTAGTTATAGAAATGGGTAATATAAGGTAGTTTGGATCAAAATTTAAGAAGAGGGCATCTAAGGGAGGATCATCAAAGAACACATGTCGGAGAGATATGACCTGAGCCTTGAACCTGATAGTGCTAAACCTACCTAGGTTCACAATCTGTGTTCTGCATAGGATCCTCTATTATTACTAACATCATTGAATAATCTAGACCTGAGAAAGCATCCAGGATATTTAGAGGTGTTTATCTATTATCCTTGAGAGAGGTTCTAAATCATTGATGGGGTTTTAGTCACGCTGCGCGACAACTAGTGGGATGACCCCCACATGAGTGCTTACCATAATACATGCTATGTTTGTAGTTTAGATGCTTTTTAGGGTGTTTTTGGGTTGTTTATGACTAAGAATGGTTGCATAGACTCCTTCTCCTTATTAGTAGGAGTCTACAGACTCTATTTTCATTGCTTTCTTTTGCTTTGTTTCGTATCATATTGCTAGACTCTTTCTAGTTCTTTACATACATCAACTATCAAATTGGATTAATTGACTTAAATGTGAGATCTTAAGAGTCTTAAACATCCCCACAACTTTGTGTTTGACACTATATGTGGCATCCAACTCATAAAAATAAGATTAAATAATGCGGAAGTGATCGTTAGCAGCAGAATTACTGAAAATCACTAAAAATTAAAACTTTTTACAAAGACATCCATAAACTGAAAAACTCTTTCATAAAGAACCAAAGTAAGTTATTGACATTCTGGTTCATCAGTACTGTAACGACCCTGGCCTGGGTTATGAGGTAACCCTATTTGTTTTGGCTAATAAATTTTCTTAGAACTTTAATATAATCCTCTAAGGTGTTTTTTTTATCATGTGACACACTCATGTTTCAAGTTTGGTCCCGATTGAATGTTGTTTGAGCAATTTTCCTTTATTTTGGACCAAAGTGCAATTTACCCAAATTGAGAGGCTATAATGCAAAATGTCACATGTTAAACATGCCTCATGTGTTGTAGCATCATTATAGTGAGAATTATGCAAGGTGTTGGCTTTTGGAAAGCCTAAATTCCAAGTTTGAACTTGTTTGAGCAATGCTGGAGCATTGTGTGCCAATTTTGGTACAAATTGTAATTTACCCAAAATGTGGGGTTGATATGCAAAATTAAAACCTTTAGAGTGTTCCTACTTCCTATATGTATCATTTATAGTAGAGAGAATGAATTTGACACCATGATTTATTCCATTATGAATGATGGTAATCTTGGTGAAGAAATGACCAAGAATAGGGTTGAATTTGAAAGTTTAACTTGAGTTGTATCAAGTTGAAAAGCTTATATATGAGTGCCTATCGGCCATGGAGCCCAAGGAGGTGTCCCATATCGTTTTTTGAACTCTTGGCAAAGTCCATATCGTGCAAAGCACCTCAAGGAGGTGAGGTGTGACGGCCAACAAGTTTCCTTAGAAAAAGTGTATCGGGTTGACTTAAAATAGTGATTAAACCTAGATGACTTATCCAAATGGATAAGTAATGGACGAATTTGCATCTCAAGATGATCCTCAACCATTTTGAAAGACAAAATAAATGTTGATGCATGCATGGATACGTGTCACCCATGCATGACACGTGGCACCTACTAGCTCAAAATGTTGACACCTCTTTTTGCCTTTCTTCGTGAACAACAAGTATATATACCCCTAGTTTCACCCTTAAGTGAAATTTTTAGACCCTTACCACCCTCCTACCTTGTGGTATCGTGCATGGGGTTCTTTTATTGTGCAGGAAATCAAGGGTATCGTGCATAGGCCCTTGGATATTGCCCATATCAAAAGCATATCGGCCAAGTAGGTGAAATTGGCCATATAAGGTGATATCGGCCAATAGGGTGAAGAGTTGAGTGCCATATCGTGCATGTGAGTGACATATCGTGCAAGTGAGTGCCATATCGTGCAAGAGTGTTGGCATATCGTGCAAGGGAACAAGGGTATCGTGCATAGGCCTTGGGTATCGGCCATAGTAAGTGTATCAGCCATACCATGTTGATATTGTCCATAGCAAGTTGATATCGGCCAATTGAAGTGATTTTGGCCACAAGTGAGGGGGTATCGGCCACAAGCAAGGTTGTGTCGGCCAAGAGGAAGTCCATATCGCCCAAGAGTGGTGGGGTGTCGGCCAAGGAGCTAAGGAACTCAAAACTTAACCCTAAGGTGAGGCAATGATCATCTTCAACATTGGATTGAAACATGAATTTAGGGTTTTGATCTTCTTTTCTTTTCTTCTTCACCAATTGCTTATCCATGGTGATTCCTTGTATATGAAGGAGTTTTGAACGAGCCTTGGACATTTGATAAAGTCATCTTCAACCTTAGGAACATGGAGCTTTGGAGCTTGAAGCTTTGAAGTGGTTCTTAAGGTGGGTTATATAACTTGAACTCAATCATGTTATTATTCATCACCTAAATTGTTGTATTTAATGATCTACTTTATATTCCAAAATTTCCTGAAATAGTTGATGAAATTATGAGTTCTAGTAGTTTCTTATACCTGTTGACTTGAACTATAATAGTTAGAATAAAGGTCTAGAGCTTGAAGATTGTGATATCACCTTATAAAAGTGATATCAGGTGCATGCACATAAGCAAGCACCTCTAACCCGATATGATGATGCACCTATTTCACTAAAATGATATGAATAGGTTTGTAAACCTTATTGAACGATATGGGGGTGTAGTATACACCTCTTTCACGATAGGAAATCTATTATAGACTCCATACACGATACAAGGTCAATTGTATACTTGTAAGTTGATAAGAAACCTTAAATTGGGTAACCCGATATAAGTGAAGAGTAACAAGTGTTGTTGCATGATATGATCATATGATACATCATTGATACTTAGTATCATGAGGTCTACATGACCTTTTATGACATGGTTGCATGACAGGGTTGCACGATACACAACCCTAAACAATATGGTAACCCTAACCCATCATGTCTAACCCTAGATGGTGACTAGCCCGATAGGGTGATTGAATGTACTTCTAGTCCGACATGGTGATGGGTTGATACCTCATAAGTATCATGGGCAACACATACATATATCTTGTGCCCAATATGAGGTTAAGAAGGTACCTCATGCCCGATATGGAGACAAGTGCAAATCCTAGCCTGATATGGTGAGTGTATATACACCTACAACCCGATATGGTGAACATATGCACATGATTTAACCCTATACACCTTGTAAAGGTAAGGGCAAGACACTCTTAGGAGTGATGAGTGTAACACCAAGTAATGGTGTGGATAATACCTTGATAGGTGAAACACCTAGAGTGGTTGATAATGGTTAATCCAATATCAATAATGCCTTAACCCAAGATGAGTTCATATAATTAATGATGGTTGAATAATTCGATTGTGTGACTTATGACCAATACATTACATGATAAATGTGATGAGCTAGTGCATAAAGTATTAGGATGGGACATACCCTAATACAAGATAAGTTGATGAACTTAAGTATGTTAAAAGTGATGAGGGAAGTGATACATCAAGACATGATAGATATCACATCCAGCACTTCAAGGTTGATGTACCTTGATGCACCTTAAATCCAATATACTTGGATGAGTAACACATGAAGTGTGTTATGTCAATTGTTAGATTGATATGTAATTAGTTTAATGCACTTTGATAAGTGTGGGATAACATACTTTGAGAAAGGGTTAAGCCAAGTTAATAAAGTATGATGTAATCATACCCTGGTAAGGATGAGAGAGGAACTCATACCTTGTGTTGATGATTCATTTAATGATAAATGATGAGAATGAATAAGTATGATTGAATTCTTATGATATCAATGGTTGATCCTAGATGTGTGGAGCAATGAATTAGGGTTTGATCATTGATAATATGATCTTGAAAACCTAAATGGTTAATAATGGAAAACCCTAACCCTAATGAAGGGTAATGATATGTAAGAGAAACCCTAATCGATAAGAAAGGGAAAACCCTAACCCTAATGATGGGAAAGTTGTATTTCTTTTATTGCATAAGCCTTGTAAGACATGTTAAATACTTGTATAAAAGTATAAAGATGTTGTATGGCCTTGTGAGCCATGTGATAATTTGTTGCCTAGTGAGAGGTGACAAGATGTGTTATGGCCTTGTGAGCCATGTGATAATTTGTTTCCTAGTGAGAGGTGACAAGATGTGTTATGGGATTTGTGAGCCATGTGAATAAGTTGTTGCCTAGTGAGAGGTGACAAGATGTGAATGGCCTTGTGAGCCATGTGAATAAGTTGTTTCCTAGTGAGAGGTGACAAGATGTGAATGGCCTTGTGAGCCATGTGAATAAGTTGTTTCCTAGTGAGAGTTGACAAGATGTGAATGGCCTTGTGAGCAATGAGAATACTTGTACAACAAGTGAAATGAATACCTTGGTCTGAGGACCTAGCGGTAATGGTTACCTGTTATAGAGGTAACAATGTTATGTGACGATCTAAGGGTTTGAATACCCAGATCCAGCAATCATGATAATGATTATGTGAAGGGATGAGAATTCCCAGTAATGTGATAAGGGACTGAGATCCCAAGTATCATGTGTTTTAAAGATTTGAAAAGTACGTGATAGATGTATTATACCTTTCTTTGTAGTATTTGTCATAATAATTCATGTGTGAAAACTTGACTGATGCTAAAAGAATATAGTAATGCACTTAATTAATCAAGTGGAATTTTATCATGTAGTGCCCTGGCCATAGATCCATCATCGTCAGCAGTTGGTGATGGTGAAATGGGTTCTTCTACAGGTTAATCCGGAGCACATATTGTTAAATATGTGGGGTTGCTCCTAGCCACAAATAGGAAGGTTAGAGTACGACTTCGGTTGTAGACTCCAGAGCACGGTTTCAGGCCCGTGGCTCAGTGTGATAAGAGCATGGTGAATAGGCCCATGGCTCAGTGTGATAGAGCATGAATGTGTTCATGGCTCAGGGTGCACGGTGAACTAGCCCGTGGCTCGATTCACTAGCACCAACACCTGTACCAAGGTGGGCTAGGCAGAGGGTAGCCTGACCCTGTGTGACTAACGTTACTTAAGCAAGAGACTGCGGTCCTGCTTGTGGTCTCGCACTGATCGAGACGTGGGAGGTCATGGAGTCCGGCTCTTCCATGGACCTTGTATAGTACCAATTTCGACTTCGCAATGGTCGGTTGGATTTGAGCGGTACGGCTCACTTCCTCAGAGCATAAGTGTGATTGTAAAATGTAATCATCCGTATAGCATGTTTGCTTAAGGATTGAATACGGAAATCATTGGATGATGTTATATTTCCTTTATGCATCCTTAGTGGATAGATGTGATTTATGTTTCTTTACATTCCTTGCAAAGAAGATAGTTGATTATTAATTCTACCATGGATAGATGCAATGTTCTCCTTAAGAAAGGAGATTACTTCATTATGTTTATACAATGATTAATCTTGCCTGTTAATATAATAAGAACCTCTGCTCAGTTTATAAATGTTTAACTGTGATAATAATATGGTCGGCGGAGAGTTATATCTCTCGCTGGGACAATTACAGTTGTCTCACCCCCGTGGGACCCAAATTTTTAGGTGGACATGCACGAGCAGGTGAAGACCTTTCTGTAGAAGAAGAACAACAACTGAGGCAGCAGTGAGAGCTCAGGTTGAGTGTACTGTCTGTCATGTCTTGTAGATGTGAGTCCTATGTGTCGTCTCTGTACTCTCAGGTCCTTAGAGTTGGTTCGTACTGGTTTTATGATCAATAAGAGATTTTGTCTTATGTGCCTCGAGGTTTTATGTTTCTCATGTATAGTTTGGTAAAGAAACTGTTATATGTTATTCTTGAGATGAGATGTACCAGATATGTACAATGTGAATAATGATGTATATAAGGTTTTGGACCTTTTTGTAAGAGTTTTCCTTTGAGTGGATCTATTTGAAAAATGGTTTTAATTTTTAGTGATTTTTGTTAATCTGTTTTTTATCTTTAATTCCGCTTAATTAGTAACGATTTGTTTGTCGGTCGTTACAGTTTTGGTATCAGAGCTAAGGTTCGCTGAGTCTACAGAGACATAGGACTAAGGTGTTGAGTCTATGTTAGTGTCCTCCAGTATACCCTATAGTGACTTCTGCTTGTGCAGAAGAAAGGGTGAAGTTTATAAATGACTGGGGAACACGAGGAATACATTGTTGAGGGCAATGTTGTTGCACCAGGAAAGGGTGCAAGGGTTCAGGCAAGAGAAGAATGAATGCCTGAGAATTCCCATCATGACCCGATCATGATAGAGAATCCTATGTTTATGCTCTTAATAGGCAGATTAAGACAATAGTGATACATATAGTATACTGGATACTAGCATTACAACCTAGGTTACCAGTCTTTACTACATAAACTTTGGGCTTTGAAAGGATTCCTGAATGACATCGTCATGTTGGAACAGTGGAAAATGTGGGGAAGATTAATAGATGGTGAGAAAGTAGACTCTGCCATAAATTTAGACAGATAGTATATCTATGATGGCAGTGCCCAAGAAGGGGCAATAAGCCGAGAATTAAGGAAATATCATTACAATTCCAGAAACGTTTGCCTAGTGGTTCTAAAAAGCCAAAAGTAACCACATGAAATAGCTAGACTCTATGGGTTGAGTCAACCTAATGCGATGGAGGACCGCGAGGGGTAACAATCAGATAGAGCTTTTTCATTTTGATATGTCTTCTTTTGATGTTACCTGATAATCCTAAAAAGGATTGTTGTTATGGACTTCCCTATTGATTGTCCTATGGGGATATAGGGAAGAAATGATGAGAACTAGAATTTATATTCTGTTCAGTATTCTTTTAAATGCTCTATAATTGCTCTTATCTGTGTGAAAAAGGATGAGGTATAGAAGAGATTCCTGGAGAAAATCCAAGAATGTTAAATCATGTGTTGGTTATTATATGAAAAGTAAGGAATATGATAGTAAACAAAGTGCATACTACTTAATCTCAGTACTTGTATACCCTAGCCAGGTATATAATTATTGGAGATAAGGTGAGTATGGAACTCTTAGATTGTTATCTTTCTGATTACTCTGATCAAGTAGTCATTCTGAGACAATCTAGTGAGTATAATGAAACTGGAAATATGGTATGGACATGTATATCACATCCTAAGTGCAATAAAGTGGAATCTGAGATGATCTCAGATCAATCTGTATGTATGAGGAAATGAAAAGTATAATCCTCATGATAAGAGTGAGAACAAGGGAGATGATCCATGTTAGATAAAGCATGTCTGAATAGTAAAGATCTTTTCCCATGATGTGGAAATGGAAAATGTGATAAAATCACAAATTTTTCATGAACATGTTAGACAATAACAAAGAAAGAAATAATGACATGTAATCATCCTTATAATTCCTATGCTCATGGCAAGGAACCTAGGATGAAACACGAGTAAATGACTCATGAATAGTTGAATGTTCATGCAATAATCAGAGGAGATGATAATCTCTTCTCTTTGATAAACAACCCTGGATGATGATGGGGTGATAACAGGAATATGTTCCTTTGTGTTCTTTCCCTTTTGGGACATGGTAATCATGTGGGTCTTATGACACTTGATGTGCATAAGCTAAAAATCTTCAATTCATGGATACTTAGAAAAGTATCAGTTTGTCTTAGACTTTGGTTCCAAGATAAAGATATGTGTAACAAGTAATGTCCCAAGATGAAAGAAAGATGAAGATGTGATGTGTTTTTGACGCATGTGATGGATACCAAGATAAGAAATTCTGGTATCTAAGAAGTATCAAGTGATATGGCAAAGTAAAAGCATAACTCCTAATCAACTGAATTATGTTGGTTGCCTGGGATGGCCAACTGTGAAATCAGTCTAGTTACATGAAATAGTATGGACATCATATGTTAGGGGTTTATGCCCTGCATAAACATAACATTGATGAGAATGATTTACTTGAAGGAATAATTGTAAAAATATTACAATAAAATCTTGTCAAATGAGATTAACAAACAACCTCTATCTGAGTGAGAAAAGTATTACCTGACATAGAGTTGACTCTACAGTCAATAATGAAAAGACAATGGAATATGTGCCCTGTGTGAAAGATTCAATGATAACCCTGTGTGGAAGAACTTTGTGTTGATCAAAGTTCTATGTCATCTCCATGACATTAAGATGTTATGTGGAGACTTGATGGTATGATGAATGAATAATATATGTCTTCCTTTACCTGGGATTTTGGGGACGAAATTCTTGTTAGGGGTTTATAACTTGTAATGACCCTGACCTGGGTTATGAGGTAACCCTATTTGTTTTGGATAATAAAGTTGCTTATAACTTTAATATAATCCTCAAAGGTGTTTTGTTATCATGTGACACACTCATGTTTCAAGTTTGGTCCCGATTGAATGTTGTTTGAGCAATTTTCCTTTGTTTTGGACCAAAGTGCAATTTACCCAAATTGAGAGGCTATAATGAAAAATTTCACATGTTGAACATGCCTCATGTGTTGTAGCATCATTATATTGAGAATTATGCAAGGTGGTGGCTTTTGGAAAGCCTAAATTCCAAGTTTGAACTTGTTTGAACAATGCTGGAGCATTGTGTGCCAATTTTGGTACAAATTGTAATTTACCCAAAATGTGGGGTTGATATGCAAATTACCACCTCTAGAGTGTTCCTACTTACTATATGTATCATTTATAGGAGAGAAAATGAATGGGACACCATGTTTTATTCCATTATGAATGATGGTAATCTTGGTGAAGAAATGACCAAGAAAATGGTTGAATTTGAAAGCTTAACTTGAGTTGTATCAAGTTGAAAAGCTTATATATGAGTGCCTATCGGCCATGGAGCCCAAGGAGGTGTCCCATATAGTTTTGTGAACTCTTGGAAAAGTCCATATCGTGCAAAGCACCTCAAGGAGGTGAGTTGTGACGGCCAACAAGTTTCCTTAGAAAAAGTGTATCGGCTTGACTTAAAATAGTGATTAAACCTAGATGACTTATCCAAATGGATAAGTCATGGACGAATTTGCATCTCAAGATTATCCTCAACCTTTTTGCAAGACAAGATAAATGTTGATGCATGCATGGACACGTGTCACCCATGCATGACACGTGGAACCTACTAGCTCAAAATGTTGACACCTCATTTTTGCCTTTCTTCATGAACAACAAGTATATATACCCCTAGTTTCACCCTTAAGTGAAATTTTTCGACCCTTACCACCCTCCTACCTTGTGGTATCATGCATGGGGCACAATAATCATGCATAGGCCCTTGGATATTGCCCATAGCAAAAGCATATCGGCCAAGTAGGTGAAATTGGCCATATAAGGTGATATCAGCCAATAGGGTGAAGAGTTGAGTGCCATATCGTGCAAGTGAGTGCCATATCGTGCAAGTGAGTGCCATTTCGTGCAAGAGGGTTGGCATATCGTGCAAGGGCACAAGGGTATCGTGCATAGGCCTTGGGGATCGGCCATAGCAAGTGTATCGGCCATACCATGTTGATATTGTCCATAGAAAGTTGATATCAGCCAATTGAAGTGATTTTGGCCACAAGTGAGGGGGTATCGACCACAAGCAAGGTTGTGTCGGCCAAGAGGAAGTCCATATCGCCCAAGAGTCTAAGGAACTTAAAACTTAACCCTAAGGTGAGGCAATGATCATCTTCAACATTGGATTGAAACATGAATTTAGGGTTTTGATCTTCTTTTATTTTCTTCTTCACCAATTGCTGATCCATGGTGATTCCTTGTATATTAAGGAGTTTTGAACGAGCCTTGTACCTTTGATAAAGCCATCTTCAACCTTAGGAACATGGATCTTTGGATCTTGAAGCTTTGAAGTGGTTCTTAAGGCAGGTTATATAACTTGAACTCAATCATGTTATTATTCATCACCTAAATTATTGTATTTAATGATCTACTTTTAATTCCAAACTTTCCTGAAATAGTTGATGAAATTATGAGTTCTAGTAGTTTCTTAGACCTGTTGACTTGAACTATAATAGTTATAATAAAGGTCTAGAGCTTGAAGATTGTGATATCACCTTATAAAAGTGATATCGGGTGCATGCACATAAGCAAGCACCTCTAACCCGATATGATGATGCATCTATTTCACTAAAATGATATGAATAGGTTTGTAAACCTTATTGAATGATATGGGGGTGTAGTATACACCTCTTGCACGATAGGAAGTCTATTATAGACTCCATGCACGATACAAGGTCAATTGTATACTTGTAAGTTGACAAGAAACCCTAAATTGGGTAACCCGATATAAGTGAAGAGTAACAAGTGTTATTGCATGATATGATCATATGATACATCATTGATACTTAGTATCATGAGGTCTACATGACCTTGTATGTCATGGTTGCATGACAGGGTTTCACGATACACAACCCTAAACAATATGGTAACCCTAACCCATCATGGCTAACCCTTGATGGTGACTAGCCCGATAGGGTGATTGAATGTACTTCTAGACCGACAAGGTGATGGGTTGATACCTCATAAGTATCATGCACGACACATACATATATCTTGTTCCCTATATGAGGTCAAGAAGGTACCTCATGCCCGATATGGAGACAAGTGCAAATCCTAGCCTGATATGGTGAGTGTCTATACACCTACAACCCGATATGGTGAACATATGCACATGATTTAACCCTATACACCTTGTAAAGGTAAGGGAAAGACACTCTTAGGAGTGATGAGTGTAACACCAAGTAATGGTGTGGATAATACCTTGATAGGTGAAACACCTAGAGTGGTTGATAATGGTTAATCCTATATCAATAATGCCTTAACCCGAGATGAGTTCATATCATTAATGATGGTTGAATAATTCAATTGTGTGACTTATGACCAATACATTACATGATAAATGTTATGAGCTAGTGCATAAAGTATTAGGATGGGACATACCCTAATATAAGATAAGTTTATGAACTTAAGTATGTTAAAAGTGATGAGGGAAGTGATACATCAAGACGTGATAGATATCACATCTAGCACTTCAAGGTTGATGTACCTTGATGCACCTTAAATCCAATATACTTGGATGAGTAACACGTGAAGTGTGTTATGTCAATTGTTACATTGAGATGTAATAAGTTTAATGCAGTTTGATAAGTGTGGGCTAACATACTTTGAGAAAGGGTTAAGCCAAGTTAATAAAGTATGATGTAATCATACCCTGGTAAGGATGAGAGAGGAACTCATACCTTGTGTTGATGATTCATTTAATGATAAATGATGAGAATGAATAAGTATGATTGAATTCTTATGATATCAATGTTTGCTCCTAGATGTGTGGAACAATGAATTAGGGTTTGATCATTGATAATATGATCTTGAAAACCTAAATGGTTAATAATGGAAAACCCTAACCCTAATGAAGGGTAATGATATGTAAGAGAAACCCTAATCGATAAGAAAGGGAAAACCCTAACCCTAATGATGGGAAAGTTGTATTTCTTTTATTGCATAAGACTTGTAAGACATGTTAAATACTTGTATAAAAGTATAAAGATGTTTTATGGCCTTGTGAGCCATGTGATAATTTGTTTCCTAGTGAGAGGTGACAAGATGTGTTATGGCCTTGTGAGCCATGTGATAATTTGTTTCCTAGTGAGAGGTGACAAGATGTGTTATGGGATTTGTGAGCCATGTGAATAAGTTGTTTCCTAGTGAGAGGTGACAAGATGTGAATGGCCTTGTGAGCCATGTGAATAAGTTGTTGCTTAGTGAGAGGTGACAAGATGTGAATGGCCTTGTGAGCCATGTGAATAAGTTTTTGCCTAGTGAGAGGTGACAAGATGTGAATGGCCTTGTGAGCAATGAGAATACTTGTACAACAAGTGAAATGAATACCTTGGTCTGAGGACCTAGTGGTAATGGTTACCTGTTATAGAGGTAACAATGTTATGTGACGATCTAAGGGTTTGAATACCCAGATCCAGAAATCATGATAATGATTATGTGAAGGGATGATAATTCCCAGTAATGTGATAAGGGACTGAGATCCCAAGTATCATGTGTTTTAAAGATTTGAAAAGTACGTGATAGATGTATTATACCTTTCTTTGTAGCATTTGTCATAATAATTCATGTGTGAAAACTTGACTGATGCTAAAAGAATATAGTAATGCACTTAATTAATCAAGTGGAATTTTATCATGTAGTGCCCTGGCCATAGATCCATCATCGTCAGTAGCTGGTGATGGTGAAACGGGTTCTCCTACGGGTTAATCTGGAGCACATATTGTTGAATATGCAGGGTTGCTCCTAGCCACAAATAGGAAGGTTAGAGTAAAACTTCGGTTGTAGACTCCAGAGCACAGTTTCAGGCCCGTGGCTCAGTGTGATAAGAGCATGGTGAATAGGCCCATGGCTCAGTGTGATAGAGCATGAATGTGTTCATGGCTCAGGGAGCACGGTGAACTGGCCCGTGGCTCGATTCTCTAGCGCTGACACCTGTACCAAGGTGGGCTAGGCAGAGGGTAGCCTGACCCTGTGTGACTAAGGTCACTTAAGTAAGAGACTGTGGTCCTGCTTTTGGTCTCGCACTGACCGAGACGTGGGAGGTCATGGAGTCCGGCTCTTCCATGGACCTTGTATGGTACCGATTTCGACCTCACAATGGTCAGTTGGATTTGAGCGGTACGGATCACTTCCTCAGGGCATAAGTGTGATTGTAAAATGTTATCAGCCGTATAGCATGTTTGCTTAAGGATTGAATACAGAAATCATTGGCTGATGTTATATTTCCTTTATGCATCCTTAGTGGATATATGTGATTTATGTTTCTTTACATTCCTTGCAAAGAAGATAGTTGATTATTAATTCTACCATGGATAGATGCAATGTTCTCCTTAAGAAAGGAGATTACTTCATTATGTTTATACAATGATTAATCCTTCATGTTAATATAATAAGAACCTCTGTTCAGTTTATAAATGTTTAACTGTGATAATAATATGGTCGGCGGAGAGTTATATCTCTCGCTGGGACAATTACAATTGTCTCACCCCCGTGGGACCCAAATTTTTAGGTGGACGTGCACGAGGAGGTGAAGACCTTTCTGCAGAAGAAGAACAACAGCTGAGGTAGCAGTGACAGCTCAAGTTGAGTGTACTATCTGTCATGTCTTGTAGGTGTGAGTCCTATGTGTCGTCTCTATACTCTCAGGTCCTTGGAGTTGGTTCGTACTGGTTTTATGATCAATAACAGATTTTGGCTTACATGCCTCGAGGTTTTATGTTGCTCATGTATAGTTTGGTAAAGCAACTGTTATATGTTATTCTCGAGATGAGATGTACCAGATATGTACAATGTGATTAATGATGTATATATGGTTTTGGACCTTTCAGTAAGAGTTTTCCTTTGAGTGGATCTTTTTGAAAAATGGTTTTAATTTTTAGTGATATTTGTTAATATGTTGTTTATGTTTAATTCTGCTTAATTAGTAACGATTTGTTTGTCGGTCGTTACAAGTACATCTATGTATCATCCCTTTCTCAAAAGTTACAAGCATCAACTGCCCTGTTAAACTATACATAGGCAGTATAAAAATCTCGAGGCATCAAGCCAAAATATCAGATCAATATTAAACTAATTACTGACTCCTAGGACCTGAGAGTACAGAGATGACACATAGGACTCTCTATTTACAGGACATGATAGCCAATGTCTCCACCTGAGGATTCACTGTTGTCCTTGTAGATGCTGTTGCTGCTGCTATTCTTCACCCACTGTAGGGTTTCTGCCTCTTCCTCGGCGTCTACCTAAAAAGTTGGATTCCGCGGGGGTGAGACAATTGAAAATTGTCCTAGTGAGAGATATAACTCTCCGCCAGAAACATTATTATTGCAGATAATAGAATAAAAACTGAGCAGAAGAATCATAAGTATTCAACAACAGTTAAATCATTAACTAAACTATTTAGAGCAGTATTCTCTATTCAGGTCATTTCAGCTATATCTTGATAAAGTAGCATATCATTTATTCAATAAGGAATATGAAGAACCTGTATAGCATTTATACAATTAAGACATATTAAATAATGTATCATCAACCATTGATTCTCGTATTCTAACTCTAAGCAAATATGCTACACAGCTGATTACATTTTACAAGCATACTTAAGCCCTGAGGAGATGAGGTATATCGCTCACACTCCAACCGACCATTGCAAAATCAAAATCGATACCATACATAGGTCAATAGAAGGGCCGGATTTCCATGACCTCATCTTTCTCAGTCAGTGTGAGGACCAACTACAGGACATCTAGTGTCTCTACCAAATAGCTTTCCTGGGTATACTGGCAACTTCGCTATTAGAGTTACAGTGGCATGCTGTACTCTCTTCGCAATTGAGAGATATTATATTTATCTCACATCGATCTGACATTAACATCATCAGGAGATTAGTGATACATCCATCTCGACATATATATATATATAATGAAGGATTGAGAGATTTAATATTTATCTCACATCAATTCCTCCATCAGGGCGTTAGGATATTCATGCCCATAACCCCAACATACTCAAAAGTATGCCCTCCAGGAGTTCCCGTAGGAAAACCTATTTCACCATCACCAAACTGCTGATGATGATGGATCTATGGTCAAGGCTCTACATGATATCATTTCACTTGATTATTTCAGTACATTACAATATTCTTTTAGCATCAAACATGTTCTCAAACATAAACCATTATAACAATTGCTATAAAGAATGAGTACTATTTCTATCAAGTTCTCTTCACAACTTTATTTACATTGGGATCTCAGTCCCTTATCATCTCATCATCATGATTCAAGAATATGGGTGTTCAAACCCTTAGATCATCAAAACACTTGTTACCACTTTAACAGATAACTTAATGCCTTCAGGTCATCCGACCCATATAAACGTAATAATTGCAATGCAGGTATTTCACATGGCTCTTAAAGCCCATTATTCTCTCTTGTTACCTCTCACTAGGCAACACAACATATTATGGCTTACAAGGCTTATAAAACACTTTCAATAAATAAAGCATTATAGCTCATACCTGGCTATGTTCATCATCTCATAAAACATGCATGATTAGAACAGATGATAACAGTTACATCAATTTCAAATCAACACTATACAAAACAATTATAGCATCAAAATTCAAGAGTAACACCACTATTCCTTCACTAGGGCTAGGGTTTCCCTTTTTATTTCTATCAAGGTTACTTATCCTCTTTGCTCAATTAGGACCAATGACTCTTCATTTCATTTTCCAAGATTAGAGTTTCATGCTATATAGTATAACTCATAATTAGGGTTTCACATACACCTTCACCTTATTTAGAATTAAGGTTTACTATTCACATCACATCACCCTAGATTAGGGTTTATATTCAATAACCCACAATTAGGGTTTACTATTCACCCCAAATAGAGTTGATCATCAAAATAACCCAAATTAGGGTTTCTCATATCATTACCCTAAATTAGGATCATACTATCACCATGGATTAGGGTTTCACCTATCATTGTCCTCAATAAGGGTTAGGGTTCATCAACCTTCTTAATTAGGGTTTCATGATCTCTTATCATGGATCATACCCTAATTACACATTCATATATGTTGAAAGTATTCAAACTTAACCACTACATGATTATCATTCATGTAGGAAGTCCTCTCTCTCTCATCCTCTATAAGATGATACTTACTTCAGACTTAATTAGATTAGGTCAACTCATTCTTGAATGAAGAGTTGACACAAAGGATTATGTCATTACTTCCATAATCATTAAAGAATAATTATTCAAAGGGTACTAGTCACCTTATCTCATTAAGGGTACAATTATTATAATCACTATTAATTTACATCATGTAATGTTCAATTAAACAATTGACCTTTAACCACTTTAAGTGTTCACACAGTTTGGTTAATTACCTTCCAAACGATCTTGGTCACTTAGACCCCAAACGGTCTTGGCCAACCAGACCTCAAACTGTCTTGCATGAATGACCTTCAAATGGTCTAAGACCGTTTAGACCTCCAAACGGTCTAGATCTCACGGTTTGAAACCGTTTAGAAACTTTGTGCTCAAAACCGTTTGACCAACACATTCATGAGATCGATTGGGCCTCAAACGGGTTGGGATCGTTTGGTCCCAAATGGTCTTGAGAGCGTTTGGTCCCAAACGGTCTTGAGACCGTATGGACTCAAACGGTCTTGAGACCCTTTGGTCCAAACCACCTCAAAACTGATTGAATCAAAAATGGTCTCAACCACTTACATTGATTTAGGGTTTTGAAGATTGAATCCCCCATCAATTGAATTCATGTAACCACTCATCAATTAAGCCTAAGAATCATACTTCAAGTAAGCTTAATAATTATCCTTCAATTGATTTAACTTCCAATTAATCATCAATTAGGGTTTTGAACCAAATTGGATTAGGGTTTGAAATCGATGAACCCTCAATGTTAATCATTGTGAAACAATTACTTTGAAATCAGTGGACCACCATCCAAATTGGACATGAACTGACCTCAAACGGTCTTGAGGTCATTTGGATGACCTCCAAACAGTCTTGAGACCGTTTTCCCATTCCAACATGAAAATTGGTGGAATGTAATTAGGGTTTAGGTCATTGGATTGATCATCAATTGGACTATTAGTTGTACCTCAATTCACTATCTTTGGATCTTCAAATACTCAACCATACTCAACCTTAGATCTCCAAACCATCTTGGTTGACCTCCAAACGGTCTTGAGACTGTTTGGGTGATATCCAAATGGTCTTGAGACCATTTGGGTTAATCAACCCAAAGTTCTAAGTCAATCAATTAAGAAATCAACACTTAACCCGATTAGGGTTTGGTAATTGATGGTCCTTCAACTAATGAACCCTTTGGAATTAATCAGTTATATTTAATTGATCATCAACCATCATTATTAGCATCAAATCTCCAAATGGTCGACTATGGTCAACTCTTCCAAATGGTTTGAAACCGTTTACTCCCAAACGGTTTGATGAAACCGTTTATTTCCAAACAATTTGATGAAACTGTTTAAGTTCAAACGGTCTTATGGAAACCGATTGAACACTTTTATTAAAACCGTTTGGATTAGGATTTTGTTGGGAAAAGTGTCCAAGATGATGTAATCATCATCTTACTTTGTTCATCCAAGAACTACTGTCATTTTCATGGAAATTATAGCAATGAATCAAAGGAAGTTCAAAATAGAACAAAATGAACAATGAATCACGGAGAATTGAGTGCAAAATCAATGTTTAAGGGTTTAAGTTATATAAACCACATTTTAATCTAATTCAAAGCTCCAATATCCACGGCTCTAGTGGTGGATGAAGCTTTGACAACTTCCCAAGGTCCGTTCTCAAGCTTTTGGATGAAAGAGTTGGCTAGAGTTGAAGATTGGATGGAGAAAACAAGAAATCAAGCATTGATTTTCAGTTTTTTACCATGAAACCTAGTTGAAAGAAGGTTAAGAACTTACCAACAGGTTGTGGGTCGTCCTCCTCCTGTTCCTAAGCTCTGTTGTGGTCGGCCAAAGCAAGAATAGAAAAGGAATTCCGAAAAGATCCTTTTGTGGGTAGGAAATGAGATATGTATAAGGAAATTCAAGGAAAGAGAAAATGGAATTATTTCCTTTAAATTTCCAAAATGTTGCCACATTTCCCCCCTAAATTCCTTGGCCACGAAGCCATCTTCTTACTCTTGCAAAACCTCTTCATTATCTAAGAATTAAAAGAAAAGAAATTAAGCACCTTAATCATATTATACTAATATCCCACTTCTAGTGGATAATACTTTTTATTAACTTAATGTGAGTGGAGTCTCCACTCACTCAAGATATTTTCGTGCCTTTGCAAGGCACAAGCTCATTCAACCCCTTTGAAAATTAATCCTTCAACTTTTGGTTGAAGGGCTCTCCAATTAATATATTTCTTTTTGCATTAAATTGAATTAAAGTTCCATTTATGCTTAAATCTTGATTATTTTAATATCAAGATTCTCTCTCCTCCAAAATAATTTAGATGAGGCGCCCCTCTCATTTTATTTTCTCTACATGATGCCAAGAAACATGGGGGACCCTCAAGAAGTGGTAATTTGCATGTTGAACCCTAAGTTTTGGGTAAATTGCACATTACACCAAAACTAGGTAGGTTTTCGATTATAAATTTAAAAGTTTAATTTACCTTTTGGATTGCACATGTGCTTTTCAGGTGCGCTCTCAGGGCCAATCACCAAGTCCACTTTCCTTTGGCTATATATCTATTAGGAGTGTGGACTTAGGGTAATAAATGGTTCCGTGACAAATGGTATTAGAGCCATAGACACATACCTCTATATATTTTGAAGGCATAACATATCTTAGGAACCTGGAGAGGACTAAAGTCCTTTCCTTAAAAGTTTAGAGAGTCTTCTAGAATCTCATATCTTATATAAGGATCACCTAATCCACCCAAGTAGATGATGATTAGTTAGTCTTCTCATCTCCTCATGTGATTCTTCTCTAATGACTATTAGTCACATGATCCCTTGATTTTGGGTAGCTTATGTCTGGGAAAATTAAAATTCATTTAAAATCTTGAAAGTTTGTTAAGATGATAATGCCATGATCTTATCTTACATTGAAAATGTTATTTGATGTATGAAAGTACTATAAAAGTAATGTACTCATGTGTAAAGTTTATGCAAACTCAATGTTACCAAATCGTATAGGAATGCTTTCTATGTTTGAGGTAAATCCTTTTTGTGGTGAAATAAGGTGGAAGTCATGTTTTATACCTCATGGTTGATGAGGTCCCTATTTATCATGTCTACGTCATCTCTATTTTGATCAAATCTCAAAATATCTAAGAAAAACTCACCCTATTGATATGTATCACATCACAATCCTTGATACGACTATGTCTTTAGACTCCTAGATCAAAATGTGAAGAGTCAACTTTAATTCCTCTTTGTAGTCTTGATTTTGAATAATATGATGGACATGGACTTTAGTCTTTCCCTTTATTCTCAAATTCTTATGTTCCCATTTTGACTTCTCAATATCCAAAATGTACCCTTACCTCGATCATGAAAGAAAGGGAATGCTATTATGAACTTAAACCTACAAAATCTTGAGATATGGTTGCCTATTAATGATCTTGATTTTTACTCAAGATTTGTGAAATACAATATGATAGTTGAAACTTGATCTATTTGGATATGATTGATGACTTGTGATTAATATGGACTAATGTGCTAGATTAGGGTGGTATTTGACTTATGACTCCCCCTAATATAGGTCACATCTCTATTATGATTGCCTTTAAATTTCATCTCATTGATTCATTTAGAGTTTGGAAAGGTAACCCCTTCCACCGTATTGCGATTTCTTGATCTAAGTCTTTAATAGGTCAAATCCATGATGATATTGATACTCAATCTTAATCACCATTTGATGATGATCTTGGAATATGATGACATTGACTGTAACGACCCTGACCTGGGTTATGAGGTAACCCTATTTGTTTTTACTAATAAAGTTTCTTAGAACTTTAATATAATCCTCTAAGGTGTTTTGTTATCATGTGACACACTCATGTTTCAAGTTTGGTCCCGATTGAATGTTGTTTGAGCAATTTTCCTTTATTTTGGACCAAAGTGCAATTTACCCAAGTTGAGGGGTTATAATGCAAAATGTCACATGTTGAATGTACCATATGTGTTTTAAAATCATAAGAGAGAGAATGGTGTTAAGTGGTGGCTCGTGCAATGCCTAAATTCCAAGTTTGAACTTGTTTGAACAATGTTGGAGCATTGTGCACCAATTTTGGTACAAATTGCAATTAACCCAAAATGTGGGATTAATATGCAAATTACCACATCTAGAGTGTTCCTACTACCTTCTAGAATCATTTAGGCGAGATATAAAGGAGGATACACCATACTTGATTCCATTATGAACGATGGTAATCTTGGTGAAGAAACGACCAAGAAAAGGGTTGAATTTGAAAGCTTAACTTGAGTTGTATCAAGTTGAAAAGCTTATATATGAGTTCCTATCGGCCATGGAGCCCAACGAGGTGTCCCATATCGTTTTGTGGACTCTTGGAAAATTCCATATCGTGCAAAGAACCTCAAGGAGGTGGGGTGTGTCGGGTTACAACTTCCTTAGCAAAGTTGTGATGAGTTGTGAATAAAGTGGTGATTTTGTTGATATATCTTATTCAAAGAGATATGTAATGGATAAATATTTATCCCTAAATGATTATCAACTGTTTTGCAACACTATATAAATGTTGATGCATGCATTTACACGTGTCACCCATGCATGACACGTGGCACCTACTAGCTCAAAATGTTGACACCTCATTTTTGCCTTCCTTCATGAACAACAAGTATATATACCCCTAGTTTCACCCCTTGGTGCAATTTTGCGACCCTTACCACCCTCCTACCCTAAGGTATCGTGCATAGAGCTCCCATATCGTGAAAGGATGCTGTGGTATCGTGCATGGGCCTTGGGGTATCGCCCATGAAAAGACCATATCGCCCAAGTAGGTGATATCGGCCATATAAGGGTGATATCGGCCATAGAGTGAAGTGTTTTGACTCCAAGTGAGTGCCATATCATGCAAGTGAGTATCATATAGTTCAAGAGGGTTGGCATGTCGTGCAAGAGCACAAGGGTATCGTGCATAGGCCTTGGGTATCGGCCATAGCAAGTATATCGGCCACAGCATGTTGATATTGCCCATAGCAAGTTGATATCGGCCAATTGAAGTGATTTTGGCCACAAGTGAGGGGGTATCGGCCACAAGCAAAGTTGTGTCGGCCAAGAGGAAGTCCATATCGCCCAAGAGTTTTAGGGTGTCGGCCAAGGAGCTAAGGAACTCAAAACTTAACCCTAAGGTAAGCTATAGTTGTCGTCAAGCTTGAATTGAACCATGGAATTAGGCTTATGAACTACCTTTCTTTTCTTCTTCCCCAATTGCTTATCCATGGTGATTCCTTGTATATGAAGGAGTTTTGAACGAGCCTTGGACTTTTGATAAGTCATCTTCGACCTTAGGAACGTGGAGCTTTGGATCTTGGAGCTTTGAAGTTGTTCTTAAGGCGGTTTATATAACTTGAACTCAACCACATTATTATTCATCACCTAAATTGCTGTATTTAATGATCTACTTTTAATTCAAAAATTTCCTGAAATAGTTGATGAAATTATGAGTTATAATAGTTTCTTAAACCTGTTTACATGAACTATAATAGTTATAACAAAGGTATAGAGCTTGAAGATGATGATATTACCTTATAAAAGTGATATCGGGTGCAAGCACACAAGTAAGCACCTTTAACCTGATATGATGATGCACCTTCTTCACTTGAACGATATGGATATGAATGAATACATTGTTTCACGATATGGAGGTGTAGTATACACCTCTTGCATGATAGGGAGTCAAGTATAGACTCCATGCATGATACAAGGTTAAATGAATACATATAAGTTGATGTAAAACCCTAATTTGGGCAACCAAATATGAGTAAAGAATAGCAAGTGCTATTGCACGATATGGTAGCCTGATACACAACCCTAGTTGATGTCTAGCCCAACATGGTGATGGATTAATACCTCATGCATGACATGGGTAACACATACAAATACCTTGAGCCCGATATGAATGGTGTGTATATACTTGTAGCCCGATATGGTGAGTGCTCATATACTTACAACCCGATATGATGAACATATGCACACTTCTAATCCGAGATACCTTGTAAAGGTGAGGGAAAGACACTCTTAGGAGTGATAAGAGTAACACCAAGTTATGGTGTGGCAAATACCTTTATAAGTGAAACACCTAAAGTGGTTGATAATGGGCAACCTTTTATCAACAATGCCTTAATCCGAGATGAGTCCATATCATTGATTATAGTTGGGTGGTTCAAGTGTATGACTTATGGTCAATACTTTACAAGATTAATATGATAGGATAGTGGATAAAGTATTAGGATGGGAAATACCCTAATACAATATAAGTTGATGAACTTAACTAAGTTAAAAGTGATGAGGGAAGTGATACACCAAGGTATGGTAAATATCACATCCAACACTTTAAGGTTGCTACACCTTGATGCATATTAAATCCAATATGTATGGATGAGTAACACATAAAGTGTGTCATGCCAATTTTTACATTGAAATGTAATGCACTTTGATAAGTGTAGGCTAACATACCTTGAGAAAAGGGTTAAGCCAAAACAATAAAGTATGATGTAATCAATATCCTAGAGAGGATGAGAGAGAAACTCGTACCTTGTGTTGGTAATAATTTAATGATAAATGTTGATAATAAATAAGTATGATTGGATACTTATGATAGAAATGTATGCTCCTAGATGTGTGGAGCAATGGGTTAGGGTTTGGATCAATAAAATAAACATGAAACCCTAATAGGTCATAAAGGGGAAACCCTAATCCCAATGATGGTATGGTTGTAATTCTCTTATTGCATAAGCCTTGTAAGGCATGTTAAATACTTGTATAAAAGTATAAAGATGTTATGACCTTGTGAGCCATGTGATAATTTGTTTCCTAGTGAGAGGTGACAAGATGTGTCATGACCTTGTGAGCCATGTGATAATTTGTTGCCTAGTGAGAGGTGACAAGATCTATTATGGGCTTTGTGAGCCATGAGAATAAGTTGTTGCCTAGTGAGAGGTGACAAGATGTGTTATGGCCTTGTGAGCCATGTGATAATTTGTTTCCTAGTGAGAGGTGACAATATGTATTATGGGCTTTGTGAGCCATGAGAATAAGTTGTTGCCTAGTGAGAGGTGACAAGATGTGTTATGGCCTTATGAGCCATGTGATAATTTGTTGCCTAGTGAGAGGTGACAAGATGTGTTATGGGCTTTGTGAGCCATGAGAATAAGTTGTTGCCTAGTGAGAGGTGACAAGATGTGTTATGACCTTGTGAGCCATGTGATAATTTGTTGCCTAGTGAGAGTTGACAAGATGTGTTATGGCTTTGTGAGCCATGTGATAATTTGTTTCCTAGTGAGAGGTGACAAGATACTAAATGGGCCTTGTGAGCCATGGGGATAGTTGTTGCCTAGTGAGAGGTAACACGGTGCTTATAAAAGTCTCATGTAAGAAATGATAATTTTCAAAATAAACTAAGAAATGGAAACTTAGTAATATAATGATAATAATAAATGGATACAATAATAATAATGAAATCTTGATCATACATGCTTTATGCTTATAGCCAAATAAAGGCTATAGTGTTTGAAATATATGACATGGATACTTGTTTATAGAAAGGATGTGATTAAGTATGATGGCTTGGCCAAGGTATAATGCCTAGTAAAAGTGATGTGGTATTCAGTGATGTTTGCATAGGATTGGCATAGTCCAATGCCTGAAATAGTTGCATAGGATTGGCATAGTCCAATGCCTGAATATAATATGATGATGTATACTCACATGACTGGTACAATTAAATATCTGGTTAGCAGATTGGCTGAAGCCAATAAATAGAAATGAGAATGATTCATGGATGACATACCATGATAATGAGTTTTACTGGATAAGTTTGAGATGTTGATATTGTATGATGAGTAAATGATATACATGTTCTTCCCATTCCTTATAAAGAGAATAAATGACTTACTGCTCTATCACAGATAGTTGCAATGCTTTAAAAGATGAGAATATTCTAAACTACTTATCTTCTGCTCAGTTTTATACCATTTAAATTGTGATAATAATATTGTTGGCAGAGATATATATCTCTCGCTGGGGAAATTTACAATTGTCTCACCCCCGTGGGATCCAAATTTTTAGGTGGATGTGCACGAGGAGGTGAAGACCTTTTTGTAGAGGAAGAACAACAGCTGAGGCAGTAGTGACAGCTCAGGTTGAGTGTATTGTCTATCCTGTCTTGTAGATATGAGTCCTATGTGTCGTCTCTGTACTCTCAGGTCCTTGGAGTTGGTTCGTACTGGTTTCATGAAAAATATGAGATTTTGGCTTGAATGCCTCGAGGTTTTATGTTGCTCCAGTATGTGTTTTGATAGAGCAACTGTTATATGTTGTCCTCGAGATGAGATGAAATAATGTTGTACAATGTCAATCATGATATGTATGAGTTTTGAATCTTTCAGTAAAAGTTTTCTATACAAGGATCTCCTTGCAAAATGGTTTTAAATTTTAGTGATTTTTGTTAATCCGATGTTTATGTTTATTTTGCTTAATTAGTAATGATTTGTTTGTCAGTTTGGCGACTGTCGTTACAAGTTTTGGTATCAGAGATTAAGGTTCGTTGAGTCTACAGAGACATAGGACTAAGGTGTTGAGTCTGTGTTAGTGTCCTCCAATATACCCTATAGTGATTTATGCTTATGCAGAATAAAGGGTAAAGTTTATAAATGACTAGGGAACACAAGGAACACATTGGTAAGGGAAATGTTGTTGCATCAGGAGAGGGTGCATGGGATCAGGCAAGAGAAGAACAAGTGCCTGAGAATTCCCATCTTGACGTGATCAGGATAGAGAATCTTATGTTTATGCTCTTGAAGGGAAGGTTAGGACAATAGTGATGCATATAGAATACTGGATCCTAGCATTACAACCTAGGTTACCAGTCCTTAATGCGGAAACTTTAGGCTTTGAAGGGGTACCTGAATGACATGGTCATGTCGGAATAGTGGAAATGTGGGAAAGATTAACATATGGTGAGAAAGTAGACTCTGCCATAAGTTTAGACAGATAGTACATCTGTGATGGTAGTGCCTAAGGAGGGGCAATAACCTGAGATTTAAGGTAAGGTCTCTATAATTTTAGAGACATTTTCCTAGTTGTTTGGAAAAGCCAAAGTTTTTGGTACCACCACTAGAATAAATGCCTAGTGCACCAGGGAAGTAGTCATTATGTAAGGGCAAAGGTCCTAACTTTTCACCTGTAAGAACTCATGGCATAGCTTATACATCAGTAATGAGAACGATAAGACCATGGTATGAGGACAAGACATGTTATGGATATGGACTTGTTGAGCATACTAAACTCTTTTCTTTGAAAAGAAGGGAGGAAATGACTCAAAAACCGAGGTAGACTCGGCAAGGCTTATGAAAGTTACAGCCCAATAATGTAAAAAGGCAAAAGCAACAACATGAAACAACTAGACTCTATGTGTTAAGTCAACCTAAAGCAGTAAATGACTGCGAGGGGTAATAGTTAGATGAAATAGATTCATTCTGATATTTCATTTCCTGATTCTATGTGTTAAAAATAAGAAAGTAGTTGTTTTTGAACTTCCTTTAAGCAGTCCTATAAGGACACAAGGAAGAAGAGAACTTATATTTTACTTAGTGCTCCTTAAAATGCTTTATAATCTCTCTTATCTGTGTAATAAAAGATGAGATATTGAAGCAATATCTGAAGAAAATTTAGAAATGAAAAATCATGTGTGTATAAGGAGATGAGAAGTGAGGAATATGATAGTAAATAAAGTACATACTACCTAACCTCAATACTTGTATACCCTGGCCAGGTATATGATTATTGAAGATAAGGCAAGTATGAAACTCTTAGATTGTTGTCTTTTTGATTACTCTAATCAAGTAGTCATTCTGAAATAATCTAGAGAGTATAATCCAATTAAATAGGAAAAGTTGTGTGATCATTCCTAAATGGGAAGAGCTGTGTGAACATTCCCAATTAAATAGGAAAAGCTATGTGATCATTCCTAAATGGGAAGAACTGTGTGAACATTCCCAATTAAATAGGAAAAGTTGTGTGATCATTCCTAAATGGGAAGAGCTATGTGAACATTCCCAATGAAATAGGAAAAGTTGTGTGATCATTCCTAAATGGGAAGAGTTGTGTGAACATTCCCAACTAAATAGGAAAAGCTACGTGATCATTCCTAAATGGGAAGAGTTGTATGAACATTCCCAATTAAATAGGAAAATCTCTGTGATCATTCCTAAATGGGAAGAGCTGTGTGAACATTCCCAATTAAATAGGAAAAGTTGTGTGATCATTCCTAAATGGGAAGAGCTGTGTGAACATTCCCAATTAAATAGGAAAAGTTGTGTGATCATTCCTAAATGGGAAGAGTTGTGTGAACATTCCCAATTAAATAGGAAAAGTTGTGTGATCATTCCTAAATGGGAAGAGCTGTGTGAACATTCCCAATTAAATAGGAAAAGTTGTGTGATCATTCCTAAATGGGAAAAGCTGTGTGAACATTCCCAATTAAATAGGAAAAGTTGTGTGATCATTCCTAAATGGGAAGAGCTGTGTGAACATTCCCAATTAAATAGGAAATGTTGTGTGATCATTCCTAAATGGGAAGAGTTGTGTGAACATTCCCAATTAAATAGGAAAAGTTGTGTGAATATTCCTAAATGGGAAGAGCTGTGTGAACATTCCCAATATAAAGGAAAAGCTAAGTGAGCATTCCCAATTAAATAGAGTTTTGCTAAGTGAACTTTTCCAAATGAATAAAAGATTGCTGAGTGAATTATCTCTATTAGATATATATGTTTCCCTTTTGATAAATATTCTTGGGTGATGATAGAAGTATGCTCTTTTATGCTTCTTCCTTTCAATAATATGGACATCATATGTTAGGGGTTTATGCTCTGCATAAACATAAACATTGATAATGTTGAATTAGTGAAAGGAACTTTGTGTGAACTATAGATCTATGGTATCTCCAGAACATTAAGAAGTTAGGTGGAGACTTGAGGGCATGATTAATGAATAATCTGTCCCTCCCTTTTCCTGGGATTTCGGGGACGAAATCCTTGTTAGGGGTTTATAACTTGTAACGACCCTGACCTGGGTTATGAGGTAACCCTATTTGTTTTGACTAATAAAGTTGCTTAGAACTTTAATATAATCCTCTAAGCTATTTTTTTTATCATGTGACACACTCATGTTTCAAGTTTTGTCCCGATTGAATGTTGTTTGAGCAATTTTCCTTTGTTTTGGACCAAAGTGCAATTTACCCAAGTTGAGGGGTTATAATGCAAAATGTCACATGTTGAATGTACCACATGTGTTTTAAAATCATAAGAGAGAGAATGGTGTTAAGTGGTGGCTCGTGCAATGCCTAAATTCCAAGTTTGAACTTGTTTGAACAATGTTGGAGCATTGTGCACCAATTTTGGTACAAATTGCAATTTACCCAAAATGTGGGATTAATATGCAAATTACCACATATAGAGTGTTCTTAATCCCTCCTAGAATCATTTAGAAGAGAGATAAATGAGGATACACCATACTTGATTCCATTATGAATGATGGTAATCTTGGTGAAGAAATGACCAAGAAAAGGGTTGAATTTGAAAGCTTAACTTGAGTTGTATCAAGTTGAAAAGCTTAGATATGAGTTCCTATCGGCCATGGAGCCCAAGGAGGTGTCCCATATCGTTTTGTGGACTCTTGGAAAAGTCCATATCGTGCAAAGCATCTCAAGGAGGTGGGGTGTGTCGGGTTACAACTTCCTTAGCAAAGTTGTGATGAGTTGTGAATAAATTGGTGATTTTGTAGATATATCTTATTCAAAGAGATATGTAATGGATGAATATTTATCCCTAAATGATTCTCAACTATTTTGCAAGACTAGATAAATTTTGATGCATGCATGTACACGTGTCACCCATGCATGACACGTGGCACCTACTAGCTCAAAATGTTGACACCTCATTTTTGCCTTCCTTCATGAACAACAAGTATATATACCCCTAGTTTCACCCCTTGGTGCACTTTTGCAACCATTACCACACTCCTACCCTAAGGTATCCTGCATATATCTCCCATATCGTGAAGGGATGCTGTGTTATCGTGCATGGGCCTTGGGGTATCACCCATGGCAAGACCATATCGCCCAAGTAGGTGATATCGGCCATATAAGGGTGATATCGGCCATAGAATGAAGTGTTTTGACTCCAAGTGAGTGCTATATCGTGCAAGTGAGTATCATATCGTGCAAGAGGGGTGGCATGTCGTGCAAGAGCACAAGGGTATCGTGCATAGGCCTTGGGTATCGGCCATAGCATGTTGATATTGCCCATAGCAAGTTGATATTGGCCAATTGAAGTGATTTTGGCCACAAGTGAGGGGGTATCGGCCACAAGCAAAGTTGTGTCGGCCAAGAGGAAGTCCATATCTCCCAAGAGTTGTAGTGTGTCGTCCAAGGAGCTAAGGAACTCAAAACTTAACCCTAAGGGAAGCTATAGTTGTCTTCAAGCTTGAATTGAACCATGGAATTAGGGTTATGAACTACCTTTCTTTTCTTCTTCACCAATTGCTTATCCATGGGGATTCCTTGTATATGAAGGAGTTATGAACGAGCCTTGGAATTTTGATAAGTCATCTTCAACCTTAGGAACGTGGAGCTTTGGATCTTGGATCTTTGAAGTTGTTCTTAGGGCGGGTTATATAACTTGAACTCAACCATGTTATTATTCATCACCTAAATTGTTGTATTTAATGATCTACTTTTGATTCCAAAATTTCCTGAAATAGTTGATGAGATTATGAATTTTAGTAGTTTCTTAGACCTGTTGACATGAACTATAAGAGTCATAACAAAGGTCTAGAGCTTGAAGATGATGATATTACCTTATAAAAGTGATATCAGGTGCATGCACACAAGTAAGCACCTTTAACCCGATATGATGATGCACCTTCTTCACTTGAACGATATGGATATGAATGAATACATTGTTGCACGATATGGAGGTGTATTATACACCTCTTGCATGATAGGGAGTCAAGTATAGACTCCATGCATGATACAAGGTTAAATGAATACTTATAAGTTGATGTGAAACCCTAGTTTGGGCAACCAAATATGAGTAAAGAATAGCAAGTGCTATTGCACGATATGGTAGCCCGATACACAACCGTAGTTGATGTCTATCCCAACATGGTGATGTCTTAATACCTCATGCACGACATGGGTAACACATACAAACACCTTGAGCCTGATATGAATGGTGTGTATATACTTCTAGCCCGATATTGTGAGTGCTCATATATTTACAACCCGATATTATGAACATATGCACACTTGTAATCCGAGATACCTTGTAAAGGTGAGGGCAAGACACTCTTAGGAGTGATAAGAGTAACACCAAGTTATGGTGTGGCTAATACCTTTATAGGTGAAACACCTAAAGTGTTTGATAATGGACAACCTTATTTCAATAGTGCCTTAATCTGAGATGAGTCCATATTATTGATGATAGCTGGGTGATTCAAGTGTATGACTTATGGTCAATACTTTACAAGATTCATATGATGGGATAGTGGATAAAGTATTAGTATGGGAAATACCCTAATACAATATAAGTTGATGAACTTAACTAAGTTAAAAGTGATGAGGGAAGTGATACACCAAGGTATGGTAAATATCACATCCAACACTTTAAGGTTGCTACACCTTAATGCATCTTAAATCCAATATGTATGGATGATTAACACATTAAGTGTGTCATGCCAATTATTACATTGAAATGTAATGAGTTTAATGCACTTTGATAAGTGTAGGCTAACATACCTTGAGAAAAGGGTTAAGCCAAAACAATAAAGTATGATGTAATCAATATCCTAGAGAGGATGAGAGAGAAACTCGTACCTTGTGTTGGTTATCATTTAATGATAAATGTTGAGAATAAATAAGTATGATTGGATACTTATGATAGAAATGTATGCTCCTAGATGTGTGGAGCAATGAGTTAGGGTTTGGATCAATAAAATAAACATGAAACCCTAATCGGTCATAAAGGGGAAAGCCTAATCCCAATGATGGGATGGTTGTAATTCTCTTATTGCATAAGCCTTGTAAGGCATGTTAAATACTTGTATAAAAGTATAAAGATGTAATGACCTTTTGAGCCATGTGATAATTTGTTGCCTAGTGAGAGGTGACAAGATGTTTTATGACCTTGTGAGACATGTGATAATTTGTTGCCTAGTGAGAGGTGACAAGATGTATTATGGGCTTTGTGAGCCATGAGAATAAGGTGTTGCCTAGTGAGAGGTGACAAGATGTGTTATGGCCTTGTGAGCCTTGTGATAATTTGTTGCCTAGTGAGAGGTGACAAGATGTATTATGGGCTTTGTGAGCCATGAGAATAAGTTTTTGCCTAGTGAGAGGTGACAAGATGTGTTATGGCCTTGTGAGCACAGTGATAATTTGTTGCCTAGTGAGAGGTGACAAGATGTGTTATGGACTTTGTGAGCCATGAGAACAAGTTGTTTCCTAGTGAGAGGTGGCAAGATGTGTTATGGCCTTGTGAGCCATGTGATAATTTGTTGCCTAGTGAGAGTTGACAAGATGTGTTATGGCCTTGTGAGCCATGTGATAATTTGTTGCCTAGTGAGAGGTGACAAGATACTTAATGGGCCTTGTGAGCCATGAGGATAGTTGTTGCTTAGTGAGAGGTAACAAGGTGCTTATAAAAGTCTCATGTAAGAAATGATAATGTTCAAAATAAACTAAGAAATGGAAACTTAGTAATATAATGATAATAATAAATGGATACAATAATAATAATGAAATCTTGATCATACATGATTTATGCTTATAGCCAAATAAGGGCTATAGTGTTTGAAATATATGAGAGGGATACTTGTTTATAGAAAGGATGTGAATAAGTATGATGGCTTGGCCAAGGTATAATGCCTAGTAAAAGTGATGTGGTATTCAGTGATGTTTGCATAGGATTGGCATAGTCCAATGCCTAAAATAGTTGCGCAGGATTGGCATAGTCCAATGCCTAAATATAATATGATGATGTATACTCACATGACTGGTACAATTAAATATCTGGTTAGCAGATTGGCTGAAGCCAATAAATAGAAATGAGAATGATTCATGGATGACATACCATGATAATGAGTTTTACTGGATAAGCTTGAGATGTTGATATAGTATGATGAGTAAATGATATACATGTTCTTCCCATTCCTTATAAAGAGAATAAATGACTTACTGCTCTATCATAGATAGTTGCAATGCTTTAAAAGATGAGAATATTCTAAACTACTTATCTTCTGCTCAGTTTTAAACCATTTAAACTGTGATAATAATATTGTTGGCGGAGAGTTATACCTCTCGCTGTGGCAATTTACAATTGTCTCACCCCCGTGGGATCCAAATTTTTAGGTGGATGTGCACGAGGAGGTGAAGACCTTTTTGTAGAGGAAGAACAACAGCTCAGGTTGAGTGTATTGTCTGTCCTGTCTTGTAGATATGAGTCCTATGTGTCGTCTCTGTACTCTCAGGTCCTTGGAGTTGGTTCATACTGGTTTCATGAAAAATATGAGATTTTGGCTTGAATGCCTCGAGGTTTTATGTTGCTCCAGTATGTGTTTTGATAGAGCAACTGTTATATGGTGTCCTCGAGATGAGATGAAACAATGTTGTACAATGTCAATCATGATATGTATGAGTTTTGAATCTTTCAGTAAAAGTTTTCTATACAAGGATCTCCTTGCAAAATGGTTTAAAATTTTAGTGATTTTTGTTAATCCGTTGTTTATGTTTATTCCGCTTAATTAGTAACAATTTGTTTGTCAGTTTGGCAACTGTCATTACATTGACTATAGTTAGTGGTTAAGTTCCTTGAAGGGTATAGGTTTAGATCATTCATCAACCTTGAATACCATGAAAATGAACTTGATATCGATGCCACGAAATGTTGAGTAATGCTCAAAATGTTGCTCAATTGTTGCTCGATTGTTTTGTACAGCTGAATGATCAACCTAAGGTCTAATAGGAATCTAAATTGTAGCTTCGAAATGTTTGGATCTATGACTTTAATTGACAAACTTGACTCTTAATATTGAATCTAAAAATCTTAACTCATGATTATTGATCTTTGATATTGATTTGACTCGTATAATCAACCCCATTTGGATCGTGAGATCACCCTCAATATACGACTGGAGACTTTCATCTTCCACATCTAAAAAAAACTGAAATGACCATTATGTTGACTCACTCAATTTATGACTAAGGGATAAGCTCTCGTTACTAGGATGGGACCTTCCATTGATCTTGAACACAAAATCACAATATTAGAATATGATGTATGTCTTGAATTGTTGAAATATGAAAAGTAGATCATGGAAGCATAACCCCACATAGGCCAATGAAAAAGTTATAACTCTAAATGTTGGAAATAAGAGTCATGTGTTACTCTTGAGCTCTATCCAATTGACTTGAAATGTGATCTCTCCAACTTGGGTGATATATATGATAATATATCTAAATTTGTGACTCATGTAATAATACTTCCAATTTGATGATCTATGTGACTATGTGTTGATTATTATGCTCGATTTCTTGATTTTTGTATGAGATTGATATTGTAAGCGGTGATGATATCTAATGGGAATAGTATTATGATTTTGATAATGAGTAGGAAATCCCAAATCTAGATTTCAGATTGATCTAATTTTGCAGAAAAATTTTCTTTAAAGGTGGGGAGGATGTGATAACATAGAACTTCCTCCTTTGTATGCAACTCCCAATTTTGGACCTAGATCTTTTTCTCACTCTTAATTTCATGTTTTATTGTGTTTTGATACTTGAATGGTTTATCTTATGTACATACATCTTGTAGTGACACTCATTTTAGGTTTAGACCTAAGTTTAAAATCATAAACATGTCACCATCTTTAAATTGACTTTTAACTTATTCAATGCCATAAACTTACTATCTAATGTGTCTCAAGTCGTATAGATTCGATTTATATTTCCAATGGCATGAGAGTCTCCCCAAACAGACCACCATAGCCCAAGATATGGCTTTTGAAACTTGCAAATTTAATCGTTGTTTTACAAAATTTTAGCTTGTTTTTGTAACATCCCTGATCTGGGTTATGCCTTAACCCTAGGTGTTTTGCTTAATAAAGTTAATTATTTGCTTTCTTTTAATTCTTGAAAAGTAATTAAGGCTCAAGAGGAACTTATGTTTCAATTTTAGTCCTTTTCAAATAATGTTGAAACATTATTTTGCTTGTTTTGGACTAAAGTGAAAATTATCCAAGTTGAGGGGTTAAATTGCAAATGTTACATGATAAGATGTTCCTCATGTGTTGAAGAATCATGAGAATGAAGATGATTCTGATGTATGGCTTGTGGTAGCCTGAGTACCAAGAAAGAGCTGATAAGGCAATGTTTGTGCATTAAAACCTAGTTTTTGGTGTAATGTGCAATTTACCCAAAACCCAGGGTTCAATATGAAAATTACCACTTCAAAATAGTCCCTAATGTTTCTTGGCATCATATAGAGCAAATAAAATGAGAGGGGTGTCTCATTGGTATCTCTTTGGAGGAGAGAGAATCTTGGTATTAAAATAATCAATATTTAAGCATAAATGGAACTTTACTTCAATTTAATGCAAAAATAAATATACTAATTGAAGTTCTCTTCAACCAAAATTATGTGGGTTGAAATCCATATATGTGGACGACCTTGTGCCTTGCAAAGGCACGAAAATATCCAAAAGAAGTGGATAACTCACTCACATTATTAAAAGAAAAAGAATTATCCACTCATTTTAGGATATTATTATTATAAGGGTTAAGGTGCTTAATTTGCTTTTATTTAAAACATGGATAATTGAGAGGAATAAGAGGCAAGGAAGATAGCCTCGTAACCAAGGAAGGGAAGGGGGCAAATGGCAAGGAAATGGAGGAGATAATTCCTACTTTCTATCTCTTAAATGAATTTTCAATAAAATTCATATATATGCTCCTTTATCCATGAGTTGAAAGGGAATTTCGAATCCACTTTCTCTTATTTCTTGAAAAAATGAACACGGGAGCTTGGAGCAACAGTAGGACGACCGCCAACCTGTTGGTAAGCTTCTTGACCTTCGTTTACCTTGATTCCATGGTGGAAATCGAAAATCAATGCATGATTTCTTCATATCTCGATCCCATCTTCAATCCTAACCATTAATTTTCACTCAAAGCTTGAGGACGAGCCTTGGGGTAGTGAAAGGAGGTGCATCCACCATTGTTTACGTGAGATTGAAGCGTTGAATCTCAATTGGAGGTGGGTTATATAACTTGAACCCCTTTACATTGTTATTCAACTATTAATCTTGCAATTTCGTTGATTCCTTCATCATCTTGATTAATTGTTGGTTGAAACTGGTAAATCCATGAAATCAAAAGTAATAAGAACTACAAGAACGAAGTTAGATGATGATGACATCATCTTAGACACTTTTCCCAAAGAAATAGTATTTCATTCGGTTTCAACAAACTTGCTCATTCAGTTTCAACAAAACCGTTTGAAAGCAAACGATTTCATCAAACCGTTAGAAGCTAAATGGTTCCAAACCGTTTGGGAGAGTTGACCATGGTTGACCATGTGGAAATTTTGATGATAATTATGATGGTTGATGACCCACCAAATTTGATTGAATAATTCCAAAGGGTTCATCAATTGAAGGTTAATCAATTAGCAAACCCTAATTGGGTTAAGTGCTGAAATTCAAATTAGTTGATTTAGATTTTTGGATTGATTATCCCAAACGGTCTCAAGACCATTTGGAGGTCACCAAAACGGTCTTAAGACCGTTTGGAGTTCAACCAAGACCGTTTGGAGGTCTAGGGTTGAGTATGGTTGAGTAATTGAAGGTCCAGAGATACCAAATTAAAATACAATTAATTGCATATTTGATGATCAACCCAATGATCTAAACCCTAATGAAATTTCAAAAATTCCAAGGATAGGATGGGGCAAACAGTCTCAAGACCATTTGGAGGTCATCCAATTCACCTCAAGACCATTTGGGGTCAGGTCATGTCAGAAGTTTGATGATGGTTCATTGGTTTCAATTGAACCAATTCCACAATGTTGATCATTGATGGCTACTAGATTCAAAGCCCTAATTGAAGTTTCCTCGAGTTGAAATCCTAGATCAATTGGGTTCAAAACCATAATTGATGGTCTAATTGAAGGTTGATTCAATAGTTCAAGTGATAAAGAAATCAAGGACTCAATTGATAATTGGTTCATCCATTGAAATCATGAATCATGTAAGTGTTGAAAGGACTTTTTGGTCCATTCAGTTTTGAGATAGTTTGGACCAAACGGTCTCAAGACTGTTTGAGCCCAAACGGTCTCAAGACCGTTTGATACCAAATGGTCTCAAACCGTTTGGAGACTCAAGTCCAATCAATTTCAACAAACTCCTTGCCGAAACGGTTTCAAACCATTTAAAGATCAAAGGTATCAAGATCGTTTGGTGACTCAATGTGATCAAATCAATTGATAACTTAAGGTGATGATTGATCCATTGATCCAATGGTTGATGTTAATGATTATTAATGATAGGTACAAAGGTGAAAACCCTAAAGTACCTAGATAATCAGTATCTTTAAAAATGGTTAACCCTACAAGCTTATGAAAGCAATTTGATTGAAAGGTTGATGTAACCTAATCAAGTTTAGAGGATGATAGAAAGGAATTCTTACATGGGTATTGATCATGTGGTGATTAAGTTATGATCCTTAGTAAGGAGATCATGAAACCCTAATCCATAAGGTTAATGAACCCTAACCTAATTCAGGATAACATAATGTAAAACCCCAATTATGGGAATGGAGAGTGAAACCCTAATTGAGGGTGATTCCATGTGAAATCCTAATTGAGGTTGATTCCATGTGAAACCCTAATTGAGGTTGATTCCATGTGAAACCCTAATTGAGGTTGATTCCACATGAAACCCTAATTGAGGTTGATTCCATGTGAAACCCTAATTGAGGTTGATTCCATGAGAAACCCTAATTGAGGGTGATGCCATGAGAAACCCTAGTTGGGATGAATAGTAAACCCTAAGTATAGGCAATGTGATGTGAAAGCCTAATGAAGGGTGATTCTATATGCAATCCTAACTATAATGAAGTATGATAGTATGTGAAATCCCAAATCCCTAATAAAGGGTAAAGGTATGTGAAACTCTAATTGGAGTTATAATACATGAAGACCTAATCTTGGGAAATATGATGACAAACCAAAACCCTAATAATAAAATAGTGGGTAAAACCTTATAAAGGTGAAATATCTTAAATGGTTGATTATAGGCAACCTTATTGTAAGCAATGCCTTAACCTGTGATGAGTCCATATCATGAAAGATAGTTGGACCATTCTTATGTATTACCTATTCACTTCATGGTAAGAGTGATAGGTTAGTGGATGCAAGGATTAAGATGGGAAATACCTTAATCCAAGATAAGCTGATAACTCAAGAAAGTTGGAAGTGATGAGGAAAGTGATACATCAAGATATTAAAGATATCACTTTTAGCATTGCAGGGTTGATATACCTTGATGCACCTCAAATCCAATAATACTTGGACAAGAAACACATGAAGAGTGTTATGTGAATTGTTACAATGAAATGCAATATATCTTCATAAGCATAGGCTAATATACCTTGAAAATAAGGTTAAGCCAAACTAATGACTATGATGTAATCATACCATGATAAGGATGAGAAATGAACTCATACCTTGTACTGATAATCAGTTAATGATAAATGTTAAGAGTAATAAACATGATTGAATACTCAAGATGATTAATGGATGCTCCTAGAGGTGTGGAGCAATATATTAGGGTTGATTTGATAAATATGAAATTCTAATGTGATATGGGAAACCCTAACCCTAAATTGGGTAATGGGATACGAGAAACCCTAATGTGATGTGAATAGTAAGCCCTAACCCTATTGAGGGAATATTGTTGTTACTGTTGTATTACATGAGTTAATATGTTGTTGTTGCCTAATAACAGGTGACAAGATGTGTAATGGTCTTGTGAGCCATATGGTTAGATGTTGCCTAGTAAGAGGTGACATGATGCTTTATGGGCTTTGAGAGCCATGAGATTAGTTGTTACCTAGTGAGAGGTAACAAGATGATTATGAAAGTCTCTTGTAAGGGATGATAATGTTCATAATAAACCAAGGAATGGAAACCTAGTAACATAATAATAATAACAAAAAGATACAATTATAATAATGGAACATGGATCATACATGTGTGGAGAAAAGAGGAATACTTGTAACACATAAAGAATGTGTTGAGCATGATTGGCCCAAAGTTTAATGCTAGTAAAAGAATAAGGTGCCCAGTGTTGTGTAAATAGACATGGGGTGTAATCAGGATTGGTTAGAGTCCAATGCCTGGATGTGTAATCAAGATTGGTTAAAGTCCAATACCTGGCAGAGGTGCAATGCCTGTAATCAGGGTTGGTTAAAGTCCAATGTCTGGCTGTGAAATCAGGATTGTTAGTGTCCAATGCCTGGCGGTGTAATCAGGTTTGGAGAAGTGCAATACTTGGCAGAGGTGTAATGCCTGTAATTAGGGTTGGTTAAGGTCCAATGCCTGGTGGTGTAATCAGGATTAGAGAAGTCCAATACCTGGCAGAGGTGTAATGCCTAAAATCAGGGTTGGTTAAAGTCCAATGTCTGGCGGTGTAATCAGGGTTGGTAGAGTCCAATGTCTGGCGGTGTAATCAGGTTTGGAAGAGTACAATACCTGGAAGAGGTGTAATGCTTGTAAGAAGGGTTGGTTAAAGTCCAATGCCTGGCGGTGTAATCAGGGTTGGTTAAAGTCCAATGCATGGCGGTGTAATCAGGGTTGGAAGAGTCCAATGCCTGGCGGTGTAATCAGGTTTGGAAGAGTCCAATACCTGGCAGAGGTGTAATGTCTGTAATTAGGATTGGTTAGAGTCCAATGCCTGACTGTGAAATCAGGTTTGGTAGTGTCCAATTCCTGGCGATGTAATCAGGTTTGGAAAAGTCCAATACCTGGTAGAGGCTTAATGCCTGTAATAATGACACATGATTGGTAATAACCCAATGCCTGTATTAATGATATATGAGTACATGATAGATATAACCCTATATCTGTTCAGTAGTTTGGCTAAAGCCAACCGATTGAAATAAGAATGTTTCATGGGTGACATATCAATATAATGAGTGTCACAAGAGAAGTTTCACATGATGGTATAACATGATGGATAAATTATATACATGTTCTTCCTATTCCTTATTAAGAGAATAGATGATCTATTGTTCTATCATAAATAGTTGCAATGCTTTAAAAGATATGAATGCTTTAAACTGCTTATCCTTTGCCAGTTTTATATCTTTAAACTGCAATAATAATGTTTTTGGCGGAGAGTTATACCTCTCGCTGGGGCAATTTACAATTGTCTCACCCCCGTGGGATCCAACATTTTTAGGTGGACAAGCACGGAGGAGATTGAGAATATTTTGCAGAGGAAGAACATCAACAAAAGCAGGGACAACAGTGACAACTCAGGTTGAGTGTACTGTCTGTCGTGTCTTATAGATAGAAGTCCTATGTGTGGTCTCTATACTCTCAGTTCCTCAGAGTTAATAGTTAATCCTTTTAATGAATCATTTCGAGATTTTGGCTTGATGCCTTAAGGTTCTTATACTTTCTGTGTTTAGGTTTTAACAAGGCAGTGGATGTTGTAACTATCGAGAAGAGATGGTACAAGTTATGTACTTATGAACCAGGATGTAAATGTAATACATTGGTTCTCATTGAAAGAGTTTTCCTATGATTGGACCTCTTTGAAAAAGGTTTTAATTTTTAGTGATTTTTAGTAATCCGTTGTTAGTGATCGCTTCCTCTTAAGTAAATCTTGTTTTTATAAGTTGGATGCCACAATTTAGTGGTATCAGAGCTCTAGGTTTGCTGAGTCTACAGAGACATAGGACTAAGGTATTGAGTCTGTTCTTAGTGTACCTTAGTGTATCTTATAGTGCCTTATGTTTGTGTAGAAGAAGATATATAACTCCAAGATGTCTGGCGAACACAAGGAACACGTTTCTGAGAGCAATATTGTTGCACAAGTGGGAGGTGTAAGGGATCAGGCAAGGGAGGAACCAATGCCTGAAAATCCCCATGTTGATGAAGTCATGGGAGGAAACCCAGATGTTCATAATATTTTTGGGCAACTCATGACCACACTGAGTTATATGACAGACCGGATGCCAGCAGCAGCACCTAGGGCACCAATTCCCAATGAGGGATATGGGTCTGGTAAGACTTTTGAACGACTGCGTCGTGTTGGAGCCATAGAATATGCTGGAAGATCTGACCCAACAGATGCTGATCTCGGGCTCACTGAGTTAGAAAAGGATTTTAAAATCCTTAGTATCTCGGATGCTAACAAAGTTAAACATGTTGTGTACCTTTTGAAGGGTAGTGCTGGACATTGGTGGGCTATAGAAGAAATAAAAAGGAATGATGAAGAGGTTGGATGGGAGGAATTTCATCGAGAATTCATCAATAAGTATTTTCTAAGGACTTATTTAGATGAAAAGATCTCACAGTTTGAGAAGATTCGACAGGGAGCCATGTCAATAAGTGAATATGAGGTTAAGTTCATGGAACTTTTACGATTTTGTCCTCAGATGGCTACTACTGAGGAGGAAAAGATTCAACATTTTGAGAAAGGATTGAATGCTGAGATGTCTATTCCGACATCTTCCCTAGAAAGTAGAGAGAGGTTTGCCACATTTGTGGAGTCAATTCGAAGGATAGAAGGGTCTATGACAAAGAAACATGAGGCTGACCTTAAAAGGAAGTCTAAATAGTCATAGGAACAAGGAATTGGTGGTACTAAACAATCAAAGATTTCAGTAGTACCGACTCAACCACAATGTAGTGCACCCAAGCAACAGTCACCTAAAAGGCTCAGAGCCTGCTATAGATGTGGACAGAGAGGACATCTGAGGTGGCAATGTCCAAATCGAAAGTGATGGGGTGACCCAACATACAAGACACTAGATAACTTGTAAAAGGTAGACTTGTCAAGATAGAACTTTCTATTTTGAATCATCTTATGTTCCCTACTATCAGGAAGGTAGTTGTTATTTAGTTCATCTATATAATCCTTTGAGGATATGAGGAAGAGATAAGTAGAATGAAAACTTGTGTTCAATTTAATATTCTTTTATATGTTTTGAAATACCTCTTTCTTCATTAAGGAAGGAAAGAGATGAAAAAGGAACTCATAGGAAATTTGAGATATTAAGTGTATCAAATTTAAAGAGATGAAAACATAAAATAAAATAAATGCATACTACCTAATTTCAGTTCTTGAACACCCTAGTCAGGTATTCATTTATTGAAGGCAAGGTAAGTATGCCATACCTAGATTGTTATCTTTCTGATTACTCTGATCAAGTAATCATTCTGAAACAATCTAAAGAAACCTAATCAGGAAGAAGATGTGGCATGGATATTTCTACCACATTCTAATTGATATACGGAGGAATTTGATTTAATTATAAATCAACTTATAAACAAAAATGAAGATGAGGATGTGATGTGTTATTAACACATGTGTTAGATACCAAGGTAAGGGACTCTAGTATCTGAGAAATATCAGGCTATCTTATGATAGTTACATGGAATGGTTAACCGTGGAATCAATCCAGTTACCTAATTTAGTATGGACATCATATGTTAGGGGTTTATGATTTACATAAACATAACATTGACGAGAATGATCTATTTGAAGGAATAATTGTAAAATTATTACAATAAAATTTTATCAAATTAAATTAGCAAATAACCTATATCTAAAAAAAAGTGTTACCTGACACAGAAATAACTCCACAATCGATAATGAAAGGACAGTGGAGTATGTGTCCTATGTGTTTGATTCTATGAGAATCTTGTGTGGAAGAAACTTGTATTGATCAAAGTTCTATGGTGTCTCCATAACAATGAGATGTTATGTGGAGACTTGATGATATAACAAATGAATAATATCTGTCCCCTTTTGTCTGGGATTTTGGGGACGAAATCCTTGTTAGGGGTTTATGATTTGTAACATCCCTAACCTGGGTTATTCCTTAACCCTAGGTGTTTTGCTTAATAAAGTTAATTATATGCTTGATCTTAATTCTTGAAAAGTAATTAACGCTCAAGAGGAACTTATGTTTCAATTTTAGTCCTTTTCGAATAATGTTGAGACATTGTTTTGCTTGTTTTGGACTAAAGTGCAAATTACCCAAGTTGAGGGGTCAAATTGCAAATTTTATATGATAAGATGTTCCTCATGTGTTGAAGAATCATGAGAATGAAGATGATGCAGAGGTATGGCTTGTGGTAGCCTGATTACCAAGAAAGAGCTCATAAAGCAATGTTTGTGCATTAAAACCTAGTTTTGGTGTAATGTGCAATTTACCTAAAACCCAGGGTTCAATATGCAAATTACCACTTCAAAATAGTCCCTAATGTTTATTGGCATCATATATAGCAAAGAAAATGAGAGGGGTGTCGCATTTGTATCTCTTTGGAGGAGAGAGAATCTTGATATTAAAATAATCAAGATTTAAGCATAAATGAAACTTTACTTCAATTTAATGCAAAAATAAATATACTAATTGAAGTGCTCTTCAACCAAAATTATGTGGGTTGAAATACATATATGTGTACGACCTTGTTCCTTTCAAAGGCACGAATATTCCAACGGAAGTGGATAACTCACTCACATTATTAAAAGAAAAAGAATTATCCACTCACTTTAGGATATTATTATTATAAGGGTTAAGGTGCTTAATTTTCTTTTCTTTAAAACATGGATAATTGAGAGGAATAATAGGAAAGGAAGATAGCCTAGTAACCAAGGAAGGGAAGGGGGAAAATGGCAAGGAAATGGATGATATAATTCCTACTTTCTCTCTCTTAAATGAATTTTCAATAAAACTCATATATATGCTCCTTTATCCACAAGTTGAAAGGGAATTTCGAATCCACTTTCACTTCTTGCTTGCAAAAACGACCAAGGGAGCTTGGAGCAACATGAGGACGACCCCCAACCTGTTGGTAAGCTTCTTGACCTTTGTTTACCTTGATTCCATGGTGGAAATCGAAAATTAATGCATGATTTCTTCATATCTCTATCCCATCTTCAATCCTAACCATTCCTTTTCACTCAACGCTTGAGGACGAGCCTTGGGATAGTGAAAGGAGGTGCATCCAGCATTTTTGATGTGATCTTGAAGCTTTTAAGCTCAATTGTAGGCGGGTTATATAACTTGAACCCCTTTACATTGTTATTCAACTATTAATCTTGCAATTTCATTGATTCCTTCATCATCTTGATTAATTGTTGGTTGAAACTGGTAAATCCATGAAATCAAAAGTACTAAGAACTACAGGAACGAAGGTATATGATTATGACATCATCTTAGAAACTTTTATCAAAGAAATTGTATTTCATTCGGTTTCAACAAACTTGCTCATTCAGTTTCAACAAAACTGTTTGAAAGTAAACGATTTCATCAAACCGTTAGAAGCTAAATGGTTTCAAACCGTTTGGGAGAGTTGACCATGGTTGACCATTTGGAAATTTTGATGCTGATGATGATGGTTGATGACCCACAAAATTTGATTGAATAATTCCAAAGGGTTCATCAATTGAAGGTTAATCAATTAGCAAACCCTAATTGGGTTAAGTGTTGAAATTCAAATTAGATGATTTAGATTTTTGGGTTGATTAGCCCAAATGGTATCAAGACCGTTTGGAGGTCACCCAAACGGTCTTAATACTATTTGGAGGTCAAACAAGACCGTTTGGAAGTCACCCAAATGGTCTTAAGACTATTTGGAGGTCAACCAAGACCGTTTGGAGGTCTAGGGTTGAGTATTGTTGAGTAATTGAAGGTCCAGAGATACCAAATTGAAATACAATTAATTACTGATTTGATGATCAACCCAATGATCTAAACCCTAATGAAATTTCACAAATTCCAATGATAGGATGGGGCAAACGGTCTCAAGACCTTTTGGAGGTCATCCAAATGACCTCAAGACCGTTTGGGGTCAGGTCATGTCAAAAGTTTGATGATGGTTCATTGGTTTCAATTGAACCAATTCCACAATGTTGATCATTGATGGCTACTAGATTCAAAGCCCTAATTGAAGGTTCCTCAAGTTGAAATCCTAGATCAATTGGGTTCAAAACCCTAATTGATGGTCTAATTGAAGGTTGATTAAATAGTTCAAGTGATAAAGAAATCAAGGACTCAATTGATAATTGGTTCATCCATTGAAATCATGAATCGTGTAAGTGTTGAAAGGACTTTTTGGTCCATTCGGTTTTGAGATGGTTTGGACCAAATGGTCTTAAGACCGTTTGAGGCCAAATGGTCTCAAGACCATTTGGGACCAAATGATCTCAAACTGTTTGGAGACCCAAGTCCAATCGGTTTCAACAAACTCCTTGCCTAAACTGTTTCAAACCGTTTAAAGATCAAAGGGGTCAAGATCGTTTGGAGACTCAATGTGATCAAATCAATTGATAACTTAAGGTGATAATTGATCCATTGATCCAGTGGTTGATGTTAATGATTATTAATGATAGGTACAAAGGTTGAAACCCTAAAGTACCTAGATAATCAGTATCTTTAAAAATGGTTAACCCTAGAAACTTATGAAAGCAATTTGATTGAAAGGTTGATGTAACCTAATCAAGTTTAGAGGATGATAGAAAGGAATTCTTAGATGGGTATTTATCATGTGGTGATTAGGTTATGATCCTAAGTAAAGAGATCATGAAACCCTAACCCAGAAGGTTAATGAACCCTAACCTAATTCAGGATAACATAATGTAAAACCCCAATTATGGGAATCAAGATGATTAATGGATGCTCCTAGAGGCGTGGAGCAATATATTAGGGTTTATTTGATAAATATGAAATTCTAATGTGAGATGGGAAACCCTAACCCTAAATTGGGTAATGGGACACGAGAAACCCTAATGTGATGTGAATAGTAAGCCCTAACCCTATTTAGGGAATAGTGGTGTTACTATTGTATTACATGAGGTAATATGTTGTTGTTGCCTAATAACAGGTGACAAGATGTGTAATGGTCTTGTGAGCCATATGGTTATATGTTGGCTAGTAAGAGGTGACATGATGCTTTATGGGCTTTGAGAGCCATGAGATTAGTTGTTACCTAGTGAGAGGTAACAAGATGATTATAAAAGTCTCTTGTAAGGGATGATAATGTTCATAATAAACCAAGGAATGGAAACCTAGTAACATAATACTAATAAAAAGAGACAATTATAATAATGGAACCTGGATCATACATGTGTGGAGAAAAGAGGAATACTTATAACACATAAAGAATGTGTTGAGCATGATTGGCATGGCCAAAGTTTAATGCTAGTAAAAGAATAAGGTGCCCAGTGATATGTAAACAGACAAGGGGTGTAATCAGAATTGGTTAGAGTCCAATGCCTGGTTGTGTAATCAGGATTGGTTAAAGTCCAATACCTGGCAGAGGTGTAATGCCTGTAATCAGGGTTGGTTAAAGTCCAATGCCTGGCTGTGAAATCAGGATTGGTAGTGTCCAATGTCGGGCGGTGTAATCAGGTTTGGAGAAGTCCAATACCCGGAAGAGGTGTAATGCATATAATCAGGGTTGGTTAAAGTCCAATGCCTGACGGTGTAATCAGGATTGGAGAGGTCCAATACCTTGCAGAGGTGTAATGCCTGTAATCAGGGTTGGTTAAAGTCCAATGCCTGGCGGTGTAATTAGGGTTGGTAGAGTCCAATGCCTGGCGATGTAATCAGGTTTGGAAGAGTCCAATACCTGGCAGAGGTGTAATGCCTATAATCAGGGTTGGTTAAAGTCCAATGTCTGGTGGTGTAATCAGGGTTGGTTAAAGTCCAATGTGTGGCGGTGTAATCAGGGTTAGTAGAGTCCAATGTCTGGTGATGTAATCAAGTTTGGAAGAGTCCAATACCTGGCAGAGGTGTAATGCCTGTAATTAGGGTTGGTTAGAGTCCAATGCCTGACTGTGAAATCAAGATTGGTAGTGTCCAATGCCTGGCGGTGTAATCAGGTTTGGAAGAGTCCAATACATGGAAGAGGCTTAATGACTGTAATAATGACACAAGATTGGTAATAAACCAATGCCTGTATTAATGATATATGAGTACATGATAGATATAACCCTATATCTGTTCAGAAGGTTGGCTAAGCCAACAGATTGAAATAAGAATGTTTCATGGGTGACATATCAATATAATGAGTGTCACAAGAGAAGTTTCACATGATGGTATAACATGATGCATAAATGATATACATGTTCTTCCTATTCCTTATTAAGAGAATAGATGATCTATTGTTCTATCATAAATAGTTGCAATGCTTTTAAAAGATAAGAATGCTTTAAAATGCTTATCCTCTGCCAGTTTTATATCTTTAAACTACAATAATAATGTTTTTGGCAGAGAGTTATATCTCTCGCTGGGGCAATTTACAATTGTCTCACCCTTGTGGGATCCAACATTTTTAGGTGGACAAGCACGGAGGAGACTGAGAATATCTTGCAGAGGATGAACATCAACAACATCATGGACAATAGTGATAGCTCAGGTTGAGTGTACTATCTGTTGTGTCTTGTAGATAGAAGTCCTATGTGTCGTCTCTATACTCTCAGGTCCTCGGAGTTAATAGTTAATGATTTTAATGAATCATTTTGAGATTTTGGCTTGATGCCTCAAGGTTCTTATGTTGTCTGTGTTTAGCTTTTAGCAAGACAGTGGATGTTGTAACTATCGAGAAGAGATGGTACAAGTTATGTACTTATGAACCAGGATGTAAATGTAATACATTGGTTCTCATTGAAAGAGTTTTCCTATGATAGGACCTCTTTGAAAAAGGTTTTAATTTTTAGTGATTTTCAGTAATCCGTTCTTAGTGATCACTTCCGCTTAAGTAAATCTTGTTTTTATAAGTTGGATGCCACAATTTTGGTCTTATTGGGCCCAAAGTTGGGGCAATGCCCAGTAAGGTGGGCACCCACTGGCTTCCATGTCATCAATCCAAGCTCTTCAACATGTTTCCTTTAATCTGGGCCCTTGGATCATGACCCTCATATTTCACCTCCTTTGATCTAATGGTAGTAAGGTGTTCTTCAATCTCTATACAAAATGCCAGTGGGGGTGGCACTACCTCCATTTACCCACCTTGGCCTCCACCAATTGACACCATTCTTGCTTCTTTTGCACAAGTTGATAGCAAAATCACTCCATTCATCATTCTCATTCTATTCCTCTATTTTCCCCTTATTTCATTGCCCAATAGCCCCTCTATTACTTCTTCTTCTTCCTTGTAACTCTAACACCCCATGGTGTCATTGTCGTAAAGCCTAGGCTCATTTTCTCACTCATCTTCCCTCTTCAACACATTCTACAGGAACCACCCGTATGGTGGTCACATGACAAGCACATATGGCATCTTGGCAAGAGTCGAAGGTCCCTATGGTTGTGCAACCTCTTGCACTGTCGAGCTCTGTGTCAAAGTCGTTGTTGCATCTATGCAGCTCACACACTCAATGGAGGACAGGAGGGTGTAACAAGCTCGCTCGGGTCAGTCCTGAGCCATGCCCAATGGAATGGACAATTAGAAGGGGCAGTTGACCCGATCCCAATGGCTGCTATTGACTGATGCACCAGGTAATTTTCATTTTCATTTTCATAGGCTATTTATTATTGATTTGTGTGCACTTATGATTCATTTTCATATTGATTTGTGTATTATTTACTATGATTATCTTGTGATACTTAATTGCATTAGATAAATATAATTTTAATGCTCCTGAATGATTTAATTTTATTTCAGAGCTTATGTTCAATTTTTTGTGGATTTTAGGTATGAAAATGATTTACAAAAATTAAATCCCTTTCTCAAAGGGTGATATAAAACACAAAAATTGATTTACAAGAATCTACACAGGTTAGTACTATTGACTTTGTTGTCAGTGGTATCAACATTTGCACAGTTTGGGACATGTTGAAATCAAAAAATTTCCATACTACTAACCCAGAAGTTGATACTACCGACAACTTCATAGGGATGAATCAAAATTTCTTGAGAAATCTCACAACTACCAACTTCAGCTCAGTAGTATCGACAGATGCATAGGCGGTCACAACTAATGAAGGTGTCGGTAGTACTGACACGGAGGGATCAGATAGATATGAAAATCAAGTTTAATCTGACGGTTGGCAATTAATGATGCCCGAAGTCACTTTTATGACTTTGGGAAATTTTGTCCAAACCTGATAATCTCATACTATTCCATTGGACGGAAGTCGAGAGAAAGGAGAGGAGAAAGTGGAGAAGAAGGCCACGTACCAGACGATTCAGACACCTCTAGTGGACGGATTTGTAGCCAGAAGGTAGCATATCCTCACGTTCGTCAGAGGGGATGATCCGGATCATCTTCTTTAGTGGTTCTTTTAATTTTCTAATGTTTCCCATATTTTTTCCTTCTCTCTCATGTATTTTATAATGGATATCATGCAGGGATAAACCCCTTGTTCCTTAGGATTCAGAAGTAGCCCGATTATGCATTAGTATATCTATTTATCTATTTATGCATTAGTATATCTATTTATCTTAATCTCTAGACTCATTTCTATGCAAACATCATGAACTATCCATGATTGATCACCATAGGTATTTAATTAGATCTTTAATTGCTTTGAAAAAGGGATTCAAGGTTGGAAATTCATAGAGGTACATGTTTTATATCACCCTTTGAGAAAGGAGGCTTACTAATGCAAAGAGATTACCCAAAGTCTTCGATAAAACACCTAATTAATAACACAATCGTTACGAGAGTGGTATTGATATTAGATTAGGTAGTGAAATATGCCATGAGAACATGTAATTATTGCTACATGTCTCTTAGTCTAGGGTTAGGAGAGATGTTTATTAATGTTATGATGTTAATTGTAATGTTAACTGAGGTGAAATTGTAATCTTAAGAAATTCACTCCAATTGAGATCAAAACCTGTAATCTTAGATTTCTTTTCTATATTTTAGACAATTAAACCTTCAATCAAAATTTTCATTGGCTTAGCTGATCGCATCATAGTTAGTATTAGTTTCTGGAAAGTGTTTCCCTGAGTTTGACATCTGGCCTATATTTCATTGATATGTATCCTTGCGTTTAACATGTAGTTTACCTGTATCAAGTTTTTGACGGCATTGTCAGGGAAATGGAAACTCCAACGCTACAAGTGATATGATCGTCCACTCGAGGCCATTATTTTGTTATTATCCATCTTATCTTTGTTCAAGAGCTTAATTGAAAATTTTGCTATTGTCAATTCACTAGTATTTCATGTTCTCACATCATTGTTAAGTTGTAGACACTAGTGCATGGTTCAGACTTGAACCACATATTATGGAGAGTCTACTCCATCCATTACAGATTAGGAGGAAATTTTTAGTAGGGAGCGAGGGTTAGGAGCTTATCTAAGAAGTTCATCCCATCTCCACCACCTCTAGCAACACAACCAGATCAAGCAGAGATGGTGAACCCAGTATAAGAACAAACTATTTGGAAGAAGATCCAGGCATCTTCCTCAATAGCTCAGGCAGGGACAATTAAAAGACACACTATAAATGTAAACAACTACAAGATAGATCCAGGCTTGGTGGCATTGGTGAAGTCATAGACTTTTCATGGCCACAACACTGAGGACTCGATGACGTACATCAGGAATTTTGTTGAAAGCTACTATATGGTAAAAATTGTCAGAGTGCCAGCGAGATTGATTTATCTGAAGCTTTTCCCGTCATCACTGGAAGACAATGCTAAATCTTGGTTATTCAGTCTCCCACCCAAGTCGATAGGAACATGGGAGGAGATGATAGTTATTTTCTTTGAGCATTACTTCCCACCTCAGAAGACAAATGAGTTGGTTAGAAAGATATACAACGTGAAGATGTAGGCAGTAGAGTCTTACTCTGAAGCCTCAGAGAGATATCAAAATATGTTGAGGATGGACCCTCATCACGAGATCAATATGTATGTCTAGGAAAAGATTTTCTATTGTGGTCTATATCAAGGAGAGAGGACCACACTTGACAGTGCAGGAACATGCTTCTTTCTAAAAAAACAAGACATCTAGGTGTCATGAGACCCTGAAGAATATGGCTAAAGACCAGTCCTAGGGAGAAGAAAGAGAATGCCTGACAACCCTTAAAAGTGTTGGGGAGTCCAATGTGATTTCAGCATAGAATGAGAAATTGGAATTGATTGCTAAGAAATTATGTCAGAAGGATGGAAGATCTTCTGGAGGAGAGGAAGAAGAGTGCATGTTTGCATGGATGTAGAATTATAGGGATAGACACTACTCTTAGAGGTAGGATCCTAAGTTTTCTTGGAAGGATCCCAATAATTTTGAGCAAGATCCGTCTCAAGCACAATAGGCCAAACAATACTAAGGGAATGCTCAACAATATCAATAGGATAAGGCCCCCAATAAAACAGACCACATTGAGGATATGCTAGGTAAGTTGGTCAGCCATAATGAAGTGCTCATTGGCCAAACCCAAGGGGAACTATAGAACCAAGGAGCATAGATTCATAGTATAGAAAATCATATTTCTTAGATAGCAGTGGAAGTAGCTTCCTTGAAGAAACCCATTCAGTAGGGATTTTCTGGAAATATAGAGACATCTCATCAACATCATCAAGTGAAGTTTATCTCTTTTATTAAGGAGCCAGAACATCATGCTGAGGAGTCACCCAAACTACGCATTCCAGATTTAGATTGGGTATATGTGCTAAAAGTTCCATATCCCCACAGTTTATATGGAAACCAGGAGGATGCAATAGGCCAGTGCAGTATGCTCATGCATGCGCCTCAGTTGATAAAGGGTCAGTGAAAAGTGACAAGGAGAACCCATCTTCACCGGCTATGCGAGATCAAGAATCTCAAAGTTCCACCACTGTTATGTCACCGCCTCTAGTTCTAGAAAAGGAGCCTCTACAACAAGAACAAGTGAAGGTTCTAATCTGTAGTGGAACAATCATAGTTAATAAGGAGGCACCCACAATTCAAAAGGATCCGCCACTTGTCAGTCGACGTTGAAGCAAGCTTAGGAGAGGAGATCCTGAATGTGCCATATTTTCCACCACATAAGCGTACAAAGAAGCCACATTTCCTATAGTTGGATAGTCTGAAGCTGATAAAGTTGGAAAAGCAGTTCAAGAATTTCCTAGACATCTTTCGAAAGCTCCACATTAACATTCTGCTAGTGGAGGCGATAGAACATATTCCTGCATATGGATGATTTTTGAAGGACATCATCAACAAGAAAAGACAGATCAAAGATACAAAGGTTTTGTATGTTGATGAAGTGGTTAGTTTTATAATCTAAGGAAAGTTGTCGAGGAAAAGAAAAGATCCATGATGTTTCTACATTCCTTGTTCCATAAGCAATCAACATTTTCGACAAGCACAATGTGATTCTGGAGCGAGCATAAATCTCATGCCTATATCTACATTTTGGAAGTTGGGATTGAAGAAGCTGACAAAAACATACATGACAATCGAGTTGGAGGACGGATCAATTGTGAGGTTTTATGGTATATGCGAGGATGTTCTAGTCAAAGTCGACAAATTTATCTTTCCTATTGATTTTTTTGTTATGGATATGCCCAAAATTCGAGGATTGGAGATATTATTAGGAAGGTCGTTCCAAGCTATGAACGACGTGATCACTTCCATTAATAGAGGTTACTTGAAACTATGGATAGATGATGATAGAGTGGAGTTCAGACTTCTAGACAAATTCTCACAACCATCCCATGATAACCTAGGATGAAGCAAATACATCCTGTCGAGCCTAGAACATTGAACAAGGGAGCTTGTTGGAGGCAACCAAACCATTATGTATTTAGGATCTTTGTTCTTTTCATAATTGTTCTTTACATTTTATCCTTCTTTACATTAGTTCTTTGTAAAAAGGTACATTAATCACTCTTATTTGGTGTGCAGACACTGAACAAGATGATCGTATCGATAAAAGAGTCGGTAGCACCTACGACATCACAGGGGGGCGAATAAAATTTCAAAGGAACTCGGTACTACCGAAAATATGTTCGGTGGCATCAACTTTTTCCAAAAAAGGGTTGAGTTAACTGATAAGGACTCGGTACTACCAACTTACAACTTAATAGTACCAATGTCCAACTATGCTCCAAGTTCAAAACATTTAGATAATGCTTGGAAGTATCGGAAAAAAATTCAAAGACTCAGTGCTACTGAGACAAAGTCGATCGTATTGACACTTGAACACACATATGTCGTAGAAGCCCCCGTCATTTCAAGAAACCTCCTACATGCACAATCTGACTTTGTCACAACCTCCAACACCACCTGTATGATCCGATACCGATATTCCATCTCTTAAGTTGAATTTTGACTATGCCGACACAGTCAAGTTCAAGCTTAGGAGGGGTGTTGGAAAAGCTCCATCATTTAGTTTTTATTTTTCTTTTAGTCTTTATTTGCTTTTTAGATTTTATTTTTCCATGTTGTAGGATCCACAATCTATATAGTGTAATAGTGGATCTTAGTTCATGATTCTTGTAATTGTCATGTGTTTTTGGGTGTTTGCAATAGAAAATAAAATGAAAAAAATGGCTTAGTTGTAAATTTCTTGAGTTGCACCACCTAGAGGAAGTGTACAGGCTAGTCAGCTTAAGGACATTTGATATGAATGGACATCTCAATTATTCATGTAATGTGGATGAAGATGAGGCTTGAGCCTTAATTGATCAAAAAATTCATGAGATCTAAATTGAAATTTAAGAAAGAATCCCTAAGGATACCCTATTCACATGTCATTAGTGAGGGACATATCATAATTCACGATACACATTGCCTCTTAATTATGTGATTTCATCCATTTTCCATTCATTTTGACCCACCACCTTAAGATGATCAAGTAATCTGATTTATTTCCTTTTATTTGCATTGCATGGAAAAATAGGTGACATGATAGTTAGTTTCTCTTTTGTTGCATTAGCTAAAAAATGAAAAAAAAATCATAAAAATTGTTGTGCATATTGATTTAGTTGCATAATAATTAAATGTAGATTGCATGCATTTTTCATTATTCATTTTTATATCATATGGTTAAAATGTTTTCCTCTAAAATAAGAATGTAGGGATACACATCTAGACCATCAGAAAAAAATCAAGAAGAAAAAAAATGAGATATGTTACTAAAGCCCAAGCATAATGTTCCATCATGCTAAAATAATGGGTAAATGAAAAAAAAAATGTTTGAAATAGAGAGGGAGAAAGGATGCCCTAAAATCTTTATAGAGAGATGGAAATATTCACATGATGTATTATCTTCTCTACTGTATTCTCATCCACTTGATGAGATTTTCAACACATGCATCATTCAACCCATAACATTAGACATTAGGATTCCTGTATTTTTCATTATATTCACCATATAGGTTCATCATGTTTTATTTTTGTATAAATAATTCAAATGTTACTTGGGATTCTTCATAAGCCACCCATTTCGTTCCATCCATTGCTCTTATCGGTGTGCCACTTAAATGATTATTCTCCTCATTCATTCTTATAAGAAGAATTGCTTCTAAGTAGTTGATAGTTAGGAAAGTGCAATGTAGATAGGGAATCAAAAGATGTACCAAGATAATGCCTGATGGGCTATGATATTATCTGCTCCACTAGTAGTGTTTCATTGAACTAAGGGTGGATAACTTATATGGATATTTTTGGTCGCTTGAGAGTAATTGATTTTTCAGTGGTCAGTAAAGGCTGGTTTGGGACCTCGAGGTGGGGATAGTTGAGAAATTAATTTTATATTTTATGTCCTTTTGTTGACTTGTCTCAAATAGATTCGAGGGTGAGTTGCTCGAGGATGAGAAACATTTAAGATTAGGGGAGTTTGATGCACCAGATAATTGTCATTTTCACAAGCTATTTATTATTGATTTTCATGCACTTATGATTCATTTTCATATTAATTAGTACATTATTTACTATTAATAGCTTTTGTGATACTTAATTGCATCAAATGAATGTAATTTTAATGTTCTTGAATGATTTAATTTTATTTGAGAGCTTATGTTTGGTTTTTTTGTATTTTAGGTAAATTTATAAGAATCTACATAGCTCATTACTACCAACTTTGTTGTCAGTGCTACTGACACTTTCTCAGTCTGGGACATGTTGAAATTGAGAAATCTTAGTAGTACTGACCCAATAGTGGATACTACCAACAACATCAAAGGGACGAATCAATACTACCGACTTCAGCTCGGTAGTACTAACAGATGGACAGGCGGCCACAACTATCGAAGGTGCTGGTAGTACTGACACCCTATTGGTAGTACCGACTCAGTGGCATCAGGCAGATCTGAAAATCAAGTTTAATCCAACAGTTGGCAATTAATGACACCAGAAGTCACTTCTATAACTTAGGAGATTTTGGCCAGACCTAATAATCATATTCTATTCCAATGGATGGCATTCGAGGACAAGGAGAGGAGAAAGCAGAGAAGAAGGCTACATTGTGGATGATTCAGACACCTCTGGTAGATGGATTTGTAGCTGGAAGGTATCCACCCATCACGTTCATCAGAGGGGATCATCTGGACCATCTTCTGCAGGGGTTCTTTTGGTTTTCTAATGTTCCCTACATCTTTTCTTCTTCTCTCTCATGTATTTGACAATGGAAATCATATGGGACTAAACCCCTTGTTCCTTAGGACCCGGGAGTAGCCCGTGTTATGCATTTTACTTGACTTTTATACATTAATATATCTATTTCTCTTAATTTCTGGACTTATTTCTATGAAAACATCACAAACTATCCATGCTTGATCACCATAAGTAGTTAACTAGATCTTTAATTTCTTTGAAAAAGGGATTAAAGGTTTCAAGTTCATAGAGGTGCATGTTTTATATTGTCCTTTGAGAAAGGAGGCTTACGAATGCGAAGAGATTACCCAGAGTATTTGATAAAGCACCGAACTTATAACACAATCATTATGAGAGTGGGATTGGTATTAGATTAGGTAGTGGAATACACTGTGAGAACATGTAGTTCTTGCTGCAGGTCTCTTAGTCTAGGGTTAGGAGAGATGTTTATAAATGTTATGGTGTTAATTGCAATTTTAACCGATATGAAATCATCCTAAGGAATTCACTCCAATCAAGACCAAAACTAGTAATCTTAGATTTCTTTTCTACATTTAAGATGAGTAAACCTTCAATAAAAGTTTTCATCATCTTAGCTGATTGCATCATAGTTAGTAGTAGTTTCTAGAGAGTGCTTCCCTGAGTTCAACATCCATCCCTCTTTGGCCTATATTAAATTGATACATATACCTGTGTTTAACATGTAGTTTACCAATATCATTGACATGGGTCACGGGGATACTGTGTGTGTATATGAGTTAGGCCACATTGATGGAGGCCTCTCCTTCACCATCAAGGGTCTACAATGACCGCTAAATAAATGTAATGGCCTCCTATCTTCTCTACTATAATTTTGATTCGGAACTTCTAAAATTCATATCATGAACATCCTTTGGCTAAATATGGTATATTATATATGATTATTGATTGTCACCATAAGATATATCCTTTGGAACTAGTTTCATAACATAATTCTTATTTCTATTTGCCTGATATCCAAAAAAGCACGACTTTTATGTATTGTTTGAAGTTTTATTGATGTATCTTTGTCCCATATAGTATTGTTACTTCAAATATCACTCTTAAACTTCAAACATTAACTTTTATTCATTTATTACCTTAAATCATGAAGTAGATATTTTTGATGTGCACCTTTACTCTTTTGACCTAAAAAAGCCCTTTTATGCATGTACATGATGCCATTTGTCTAATTAAAAGAATTTGTATTTGATCATCATATGTTCACCCTACCTCAAAATCAGTAATACTTGCTATGATTTATTCCTAAGTTCCACTTAACACACTCATGGGCACCTTTGACTGCATGTGACATACTTATAACAACTATCATGTATCAAATGAATAATGTCGATTGTAGAACTCCAACCTTTCTAGGACCTGCTCTAATATTACACATGTATCTTAAGACTGAATTAGTAGATTCATCAAACTTGTAGCACTAATACTAACTTTATATATCTAATGCTCTTAATGCTTCTATGACTTGGAAACTTAACCATATTGCATGAAATGGATATAATGTGACAAATTATGATCTTGCACAAATAAAACATGATGATAATCCAAACTTTCATGTATCCCTTATATCCAAATCAGAAATCATATTTATCTAGTATCATTCCTAATGTGGATGGTTCACCTAGACCTAAGGTCTAGTGTTGGTTCTTGTACTATGTTGAATTAGTGCATGTATGTTTCCATTCTAGGGACGGACGCCCAGGATCACTCGCCTTTGGCTATATAGCCATTAGGAGTGCGGACTTAAGGTAATAAATGGTTTTGTGATGGTGTCTTTTTTAAAGATTTGTGATTTTGAATCTTATGTTAAGAAATAATTTTCTAATAATACTCGGCTCAAATATGAAAAATGTAATATTGTTGAATACCCTAGTGAAATTAAGGAATATTACTTCTATATTTTATCCAAATATAAATTGTTTGTTATCAGAAATTATGTATATTTAGAAAAGGAATTTATTCCCAGAGGAACCACTATGAGTAAAATAGAACCAAAAGACATTTGAACCCAACATGATAACATTGAACCTAAAGAAGTCGATAAGGAACATGCTTCAACCATAAGACGTTGTGGAATCTCAAGTCTTCCATGTAACATAGGAACCTCAAAGATCTAGTGGGGAATGTCTTGAGCCATAGAGATATGGATTTCTCATGACTCAACAATATGATGTGTTAGTCATTGATGATGATTAACCAACAACATACAATGATGCTATTGAGGACTAGATTATGAGAAAATGGCTTGAAGCAATGAGATCTAAGGTGAACATTGTGTACCAACAAGGTACAAACCGTGGTGGATCTACCTAAAGGTGTAAAACTCATAGGGTGCAATGGGTCTGCAAGAAGAGACTGACATGGTTGCTATTATACAAACTAACAAAGGTCAATTGGTAGAAAAAGGTTTTAAACAAGTTCCAAGATGTTGAAAATGATGAAACTTTGTCACCAATTTTGATGGTTATATCCATCTGGACAATGCTATCCATTGCAACTTATCATGACTATGAAATCTTTAAAATATATGTTAAAACCACACTCCTTAATGGGAATCTCCTTGACGATTTGTACATGACACTAACTGAAATTTTTATCATTTCAAATGAATCCACAAAAGTGTGTAAGATAAAAAAAGTCAAGATACGTATTGAAGCAAGCATCTGAGAGTTGGAATCCTCACTTTGATGGGAAAATTAAACAATTTGTCTTTATTCAAAATGAAGATGAAACTTGTGTTTACAACAAGGTTAGTGGGAGCATAATTGTATTCCTTGAATTGTATATTGAATGCATACTATTGATGGCGAATGACATTACTATTGTACAATTGGTCAACATGTGGTTGGAAAGTACCTTTTTCATGAAGGACCTACAAGAAGCATCCAATATACTAGAACTCTAGGTCTATAGAGATAGGCCTAAATGTCTTCTTGGTCTAAGTCAAAGTACATACATTGACAAAGTGCGGAAAATATTCAGCATGCAAGAGTCTAAGAGAGGAAACTTACCCATGTCTCTTGGAATAAGTCTCTCTACAACTCCATGTCCAAATTATTTTGATGAGAGGGCACACATGAATAAGATTCCATATTTATCTGCAATTGGATCTATCATGTATGTAGTGTCATGTATACGCCTGAATGTCTCATATGCTCTGAGAATGATGAGTAGGTACTAGTTAGATCTTGGTGAGCATCAATGGACTTCTATAAAAAAAATCATTAAGTATTTGATAAGAACTAAGGAACAACTCCTTGTTTGCGATGGTGAGGAAGAGTTTGTTTTAAAGGGTTACACTGACGCAAGATTCCAAATTGATAGGGATGGTTATTGATCACAATCAAGTTTTTGGTTTTCCTAAACAACATAGATGTGAGCTATAAAAGTTCCAAGCAAGATACAATAGTTGGTTCTACAATAGAGGTTGAGTAAATTGTTGCCTCTAGAACATAAAAGGAAGATGTGTGGATTAAGAAGTTCATTGGTGAACAAGGAGGTTTCTTTCATTCATGATGTAGTAGAGATATATTACAAGAACATGGAGCTATTTTACAAGATAAGGACCCAAATCACACCAATGTTTCTAAGCATATACTATGGAAGACCATCTCATATAAGAGATCGTATAGCATGGAGTAATGAAGAATTATAGAGTACCAACTAAAAATTTTATTGATCATGTGACACCCCTTTCACAAAAGAAACATGATGGTCATGATAGATCACTTAGACATAGGCTTGAGAGTGATTAGCCCTAGTACAAGTGGGAACTATTGGTAGTATGTATTGAGAACCAATCATATGATGATGTAATGCTACATTGTAATTGATTTGAATAATAATAAAGTAAATCCCAATTACTATGCTTTATTCAATATTAATATAATGAATAAATATAGTAATGTCCTAAGAATATTTTGACTCAGTGACATATGGTGTGGGTTGAGTACCTAAACATGATATCATATGTCTACTTTAGAGTACACATTCTTGTCATCTCCCAAGTCAGTTATTATTGTGGATATTACAAGATAAAATAATACATAAGACTAGTATGTATGTTGTGTGATGACTATGTCTCTTTAGTCATGATATTAGACATCAACTAATACATATGGCACTTGTTAGACAACAAATTGTACTGAATGAACCCACTTTGAGTATGATACATGGAATCTATAAATGTTAATTAGAATCATATCTCAGCATGAGAATGATGATTGTGGTTTTTAGACCAGAAGTTACTACAGTGATCATGTGTCATTTGGTATACTTTAACACTACTCAAAGTGATCTTAAATAAGGGTCACCATATAGGTAATGTTTGGGTGCACTATGACACATACAGATTGAGTGTTGTAGGTGGAATTTGTCCCTCCTATTGGAGTGATATAGATGTCCACTTGATGAGTGAAACTATAAATACATGGTCATGCTCATGTAAGTGAACATGTGATGTTGAGCTTGTATGTACCTCAAATAGTCAACCCTGGCTCAAGAAACATAGATTGAATTTGGAGAGGATGATGTTTCCATGCCTCATATTCCATCTGGATGTCAGATGCAGGGGGACTATACAATAACTATAACACTAGTCATGATACTAGGTTAATGTTGTTATACATCTTATCCACTTAAATTTGTGCCAATCAAGTCTTTCTTGATTTTATCAGTTGATATTTTTGGAGTCACAAGGTGACTATGGACATCACTAACAAAGTGATTTGGATTGTTTAGGGTCACACAAATAGGACACATAGGGAAGAGGAGTATAATCATGAACATGTGATTCATTGATTACTAAATGGTTTTGGTATTAAATTGAATAATTGATGGACTAACTGAAAGCCCAGTCATCCAACTAGATTGAATCTAGCTTCCCAACTGAAGTGGTCATGGGTGGGCTATTGAAAAGTGGTTGTTGCCTTTTTGTTTCTAAGTATTGATTAGAAATTCTACCTCCCCTTCTTTCCTATAAATAGGGACATGACCGATAGGAATTTGTGTGACACACTAAGGCACCTATTGAGAGGCCTTTGATAAGCAGTAATTACCCACAAGGAAAAAGGGAGAGAGGAGAGGTTATGCAATGCTAGCATGTTACCAACGGAAAGGTTACTCCTTCCACACCGACTCCTGGTGGTGCAGTGTGGAGTTCCTGATCATGTACGTGGATAATGTAGAGATGTGGATGTGTTGGTGGCTATGTTGGGAGATCATTTTTAGACCATCTTGGTCAACTATTCTTGTGAGATTCATCCTTAGATCTATTCCGTGAAAAAGGTATAACCCCACAAACCTTCCTTCTTGACATCTCATTATTGATGAGATCTGCATGTGGATATGTGGAGAAATATATCTCTTTTGTTTATCAAATCCTTTGTGTATGTCTCTCTCTATAGATCCCTATAGGGGGATGGTCCATATACTGGCCACCTTAAAGGGAAATTCCTAAGATCTTTTAGATATGTACATTCTGGCAGAGTTATTGGATAACATGTTTCTTGCTCAAGGTTGTCAATTCACAACATCAATTCTTCGATTCATATCCACATGTTGAATTATCAGGTGTTTTTGGCATTTTGTTTGAGAATAATAGGAGCGGTTATAAATTGACAAATATGCCCTATTGCTGATTGAAGATGTGTCATGCTGGTGATAGGCATTTCAAGAATTTGGTATGTTATTTAGTTATCTAAATACACATTTTGAGTCAAGGTTAATCATTCATACACCATGTCACGTGGATAAAGTTTTAGTTTCTAATGAAAGGGAAATATTGATTTTTTTGTATGTATTGAGTAATAAATTAGTATATGTTTTTATTTTATAAAATGCATAACTAATTATGTGTTTATTAAAAAAATACAAATAATCATGCATTGGAATAAAGAAAATAAACCCTATTGGTTGGGATAATTTTCAAAACCTAACTATTAATAATAAAGAGTTTATAATTTAGGGTTTCAAGTACACACATTAATTGATGATATACATGTATGTATATGTTTGATGTGGTAATGTACATATGATACCCTACTTGGATCTAGGGTTTCACCTTGACTTGTTGATATACACATTTTAGGTATGTTGCTTCTCTATATGAGTCATATTGGAAAATTATTGTGAATTCTCTCTCTTGGTTGTATGTTAAATATCCCTTGAGTCATATTGGTCAATATCTTGTGTTTTTTCTCTCTCTCTTTCTCTCTATCTTTGATATCATGTAATGTGTCTCTTTGAAAAAAATTGATCTTTTGTATTGATATTGATTGAAATCTTCTATTCAAAATTTATGTTGTTTCATCATTGAATCATTGATAAGTGCAGATTGATTCCTAAATATAATGTATCATGCCTTCCTTTATTTAATTTGCACCTAATTACCTTTTTACATGTCTTTGTTTCATTCTATAAATGGAAACCCTCAATTGATGATCTACTTTAGAATAAAGTTATCTTGCTTCCTGATCAAATTTATGTTTGTTTTTTTCAAAACTTTTATTATCTATTTATTACAGTACATTTTAGGTTGGATACCATTGTACAACTTTTTTGATATATGGGTTGTTGGTGCTCTCACATAGCCCTAGGTTCTCTCACCTGATACATATACTATTAAATAGGATTATGGGTGCAATCACCTCCATTTTGGGCACAAAATGTGGAATTGTTTTATCCCTACTGTTAGATGATTGTAGGTTAGTATATAAATTGCATGCAAGTGAAACTACAATGAATTAAATAAGTTGATTCCATTGTTGCTCTCAATAATTGTGAAGGAAAGAATTTATGATTGTACCTTATTTTTTCTTCATATAACCTCTTTGTCCTACTATAGAAGATGCTTTTGATATCTTATTGGATATTCTACCTTCCTGATCATTAGGAACCATATTTACTTTAAATTGACATACTTTATTCATACATGAAGTCCAATCCCTATTTTAAGCACATACTAGCTTTACTGATAGTTTCCATATGCTCTTCACTTGTGGAGGTATTCCTAACCCCTTAGGTTGAGAAGACCTTGGCATGGTTGAGTTGGGTTGCATCTTTCATGAGAGTATTCATTTTCTTTGTAATAGATTGAAGTAGTCAGGTTTCCCTCTCAGGCCTATAAGAAATAGATTAGTTTCTTTAGATTCCACTGTAAGCACCATGTGTGGTGAAGAACTACATTTAGTTTGAGACATGTAATGGTCAGATATTTTGGATTCTGATGCTACACATTTTGTTTTAAACACACTGATTGAATAGATTGAACATCCTTTGCAAAATTTGATGACGATGCTTGTCATTGAGTTCATTTCGTTTGTTCATTCAAGTAAGCGAGTGGCTCCCCTATCGGGTTCCACTCCTTACAAGTTGCACTAATCTAATTGAGAGAGTACTTAGAAAAGGGAAGTAAACTCTAACATTTAATGTCTTATCTAATTAAGGTTGATCATTGATTAAAGGTCCTATGTAAGGCAAAACTTGTTCAATGGGACGGTGTGAGGCACCCTATTGCATCCATAACCACAATTTTTCCTATATTGAGAGGAAAACCAAAAACAAAATAAGAAAAAGAGGGGTAGATCAAGATGGTCTAAAAATGTTAAGATGACAAAAGGTAAGAATGTGAGAATTTCTAACGTAAAGGGGTCTCCCAACACTTATACCATCACACTATCTTAGGATCCCAAATTAACAGATACTAACCTATACTTCAAATATTTCACTACCATTTTATTGTGTTCTTGGTGGGATAGATACTAGTGGATGTCTCTGCATGGCTATCTAGTATTAGGGAGGAAAGAGAGTGGTTGTACACTTAAGATATTCTCCTAGACTCGGTGAGGAAGGGGATGTCTGCTAAGGTTAAGGGTACTCTTTCCTTTGGGATTCCTTTTGCATTTCTTTGCATAAAAATTTAGACTAATGTCAAAAGGAGACTTAATTTATAGTGGGAGGTCACAACCAGGAGCTTGGGCACATCATTCAAGTTTGAAACATGCTTGATCCAAGCTATTAGGAGTTGATAAAAAAATATCTCAAATCTGCCTAATAGATACATATCTAAGTATCAGATCTAAGTCTGTATTGGACTACGAGCTTGGGGAATAAGTTTTGACTAAGTCAAGGTTGTTTAGGTTGAGTATAGATATTTTTGATGGGCTTGTATAGGCATATAACAAATATTGCATACAGTGGGATTCTACGACTTTATTTTTTTTGTTAGATGTTAAGTTGAAGTTGAATTCGAACGTCTACATAGGTGTATAAAGGATCCATTCCTATGTGATAATGTTGGAAAAGTTAAATTTGGTGATTGATTTGTAGATTGTGTATGGTTTTAGGGTGTCATGATGGATCGGTATGGTTTGATTGAAGGGATGTATAATTATGACTTCCTTCGATAATATTTGAGCATGAACATAGCTAGGTATCCAAAAGGTGTGTCTACAAATAGGCATTGAGATTTTTATCCAGTGTCCATGATTTCAAATTTGATGTTGTTTTGGCCCCACTTCTTGAAAGTGAGTCTTTGCTAAAATACGCATGCCATGAATTGTTACCAATTATAGTGCAATGTTTTAAAGATAAGAGATATTGTTTATTAATTAAACTTCTTAATTAAATGCCTCATTTTTCTAATGAATTCATGATTATTTATTGTTGACATACTATATATGGAAACAACATTATTTGTGTTTATTCTTAAAATGCCCAATTATTTTTGAAAATACATATATATGTGTTATACTAACACATACCATATGTTCCATTCGAATGTATGTGTGTTGTTCCCAACCATGCTGGGGTTGAGCAACCGATGCAAGTTATCCAAGCAGGACATACTCCATTTTAGTGAAGAAAATGATATATGAGATGGTCATGTGTCGCTCTATGAATGGTCCTATTGTTAGTTATAGTTTAGCTTCCCTCTTGTTGTGCCATCTATGTGGTTGATGATATTGAAGATTTTGATTCCACAACTGATAATTATGTCTCATTCCACTGTTATGATAGGTAATCATAATGTGAGAAATGATGTGCATATTTTTTTTGGTTTATATCTGAGTGGTTGTCTTGATTGGATTATGACATATTTTCTCAATAAGTTATTGGCAGTCCCCTCTTCTGTCCCACTTATTATATGTCATGCAAATTTCTCAAATATCTTGTGTCACAGATTACCACATAATCAAAATGTTTATATTCCATGCAACACCTTGAATAAGCGCAAAATACATTCCTAACTACACCTTTGTCAAAAATTCAAAATATAGAATAATTCACAGTTTTGTAATTTTTTACATCACGTTGGCTTAATATTTTTTTAAGAATGTATAATATAATTGCATATATCTTTTTAAGGGCTTGTTTAGTACGTGGTGAATGGAGGGGGAAAACCTTGGAATTTTTGGTTGAACAAAGTGATGGGGAAGGGAGAGAAGTGAAGGGGAATGGAGAAGAATAGATGAGAACAAATTAAGTGTATTTTAAGCCACTACTCACCCATTCTCTCCCAGCCAAATCAGAATGGAGAAAAGTAGGGGAAAACTTGGAAAAAAATATATTTAAAAAGTCAGAAAAAATATAAAATATGAGAGAGAAAATACAAATAATATGGAGGGGAAAATTGGTATAGCCCACAACAAATGTGAATAAAGAAGTAGTATGTCATGTGTGTGCTACATCACTTGTAGGAACATATGGAATGATGGAGAAGTATTTGTAAAAAAAATTTGTGAAATTTTTTTCAATAAAAGAAAAGGAAATCAAAATAAATTGATATACATAATTTAGAAGAAAACTTAAAACTTTAATTTTTTTAAAGTTGAAAGCTTGGGATTATTATAGAAACATAAAAAAAAGATTATTGGAAATAGTGTAGTAGGTAATGACCGGGAGGTACTTAAAATTTATTATGAATACAAAATATGAAGGAACTTCTTCTATAATCACAATGAATGTAAAAAAAACTTGTATCTCCATCTTTACAAAAAAAATCTCGTTTGTGATACTTCCAACATATAACAAATAAGAATCATATTTGACCTTCATCTACATTTTATGATTTTATTTTAGATTATATGATTTATCATCTAGAAAGCTTTGATAGTTTGAGTTGTTGTTTGTGTCTCTGTGACAACATTTTCTTAGAATAATGTATATTAATAAATATATAAATATATTTATTTTATGTAAAAGTATTTTTGTGTTGCCAACATTCCATGTCACTATGAATTTTTTATATTTATATATATTTCATGTTTTCCTTCCTTTTCTTCCCATGCAAACTAAACCCATTAATATGTGTAACCTCCCCTCTCCTCTTCTCCTTCATTTTTCCTTTCCCTCCCCTTTACACTATATTTGGTACATGATGAATGAAGGGGAAGGGAAGGGAGGAGGGAGGGGAGGGGAGACATATGTTAGTGTGTTTTGTTAACATGAGGAGGGGAACAAAATGAACATAAAAAGTAATATAAATATAAAATTGTATAGTGACGTAGAATGTTGGTGGTATAAAGATATGTTTAAATGTAATATTTACATTTAGATATTTATTTACATACATTATATATTTTTCTTTGTTGGGATGGCAAAATTATAGATCTAAAAACAAAATCATAAAATATAGATGAAAACATTATATATTTTTCTTTGTTATTTGTTGGAAGTGTTACATAAGATTATTTTTTATAAAATATAAATTTGAGTTTTTTATATTTAGTATGGTTATACTGTTGGCTAAATTGGACATTATTATAATCCATTTGTTTTGATGATGACAAACATTTCATTCTTGTGAATCTAACGTGCTACTTGAGTGTTGCAGGAACTAGGTGGATGACACAACTTTAGAAGATCTAAACACTCACAATGTATTAATTTCATGATTGTAATCAAATGTAAAAAATGAGTACAAGTATATAATGTATAAGTACTTAGACATCATGTAAATCAAGCGTTTAGATCTTCCCTAGCCAATCACAATACTTAGATAGGTCGTTCCCTATAATAGTGTCACATTTGCACACTCATACACACACTTAGTATCTATTTAAAAACATTGAAACAGGGCCATTCTCGGTCGACAAACTCCTCGACCGAGACACTCTCGGTCGACAAATTCCTCGACCGAGAATGACCCAAGTAGCCGTTAGACCCAGCAAACAAGGTAGTTGGGAGTTAGAATCGAACATTATATACACTTGCTCTAGGACGTCCCTCGGTCGACAAATCCTCGACCGAGAAGGACCCTCAGTCGACAAATTGTCGACCGAGAAGAGTTCTGTCTGCACTTTTCAGAGTTAATTAACTAGCCGTTGCTAAAGAAACTAATGGATACTTAACAGCTAGTTAAGCACTTAGAACCCCCTAGAAAGTGCCTAGAACGCCCTTAAGCATTCATAGGCCATTCCTATAAATAGAACAAGCCTTAGGACACCCAGTACACACTTGTGCAATACTTGAGCATTCACACTTGCAATTGAGAATCCATTCTTATGAGCAATTGAGCAACTCCACCATTTGCTACTCATTTCTATTGCTCTAATTTCGTGTCCTATAGACTAGCATCTCCTACCCATAACACTTACACTTTCATATACATTGGTTAGGAGATCAAAATGCTTGATATAGGAAATCAAGCCTTGTGCTACAACGGTATTGTAATTTCTATTTTTCCTTCTTGTTCCTTTATATTATTTGTACTCTCCTTACTACTCCTAGGGTTGGAGGCTGCGGATTGGAGAGGATTTGACTTCGTAGGTAGAGAAGGGTCTTCTCGGTGGAGAAAATGGACTTTGGACTACTTCAAGAAGGCTGTCTCAACGGGAAGGTTACTTCAAGGAAGGTTGCTTCGAGGTTGGTGAGACTACTTCTAGGTGAAGGCTTTCCAAAGGGTTTGGTAAAAGTATTTGTAATTTTATGTAACATCCTTGTGAGGTAATAAAATTTAAGTACTTTCAAAATCCCGGTTGGGTAAGCAACCGGGTAGTGGATTGACTGCCTTAGTATTGGCTAAGGTTGGAACCACTCTAAATCCTTGTCCCCTTGTCCAATATATTTGTGGTTGCTTATTTTGGTTGAATTATTTTTAAAAAATCTCCATAAAACCCTATTAACCCCCCCTCTAGTGGTCTTTCATATACAAGTAAGTTCCTTCATATTCTTATATTTATAATAAATTTTATCTCTAAATATATAATTACTTCCTGCCATGATCCATCATATTTTCTCCAACTATCTGCCTTTTTATTTTTATGATTGTATAATAATCTCAAACTTCTCAACTTTCTTAACAAAAAGAACTTTTAAGTTTCCTTCTAAATTATTTATAAGAATCAATTTTGCTTTTTTTTCAAAAAAAAGTCCTCCAAATTTTATCAAATATTTTTCAATATTTCATGCCCTTCCAAGTAACATAACACATTTGTGACATATTACTTCTTTGTTCATATTAGTTGTGAGCTATACTATTTTTCTCTTGATATTATTTACATTTTTTCTCTTACATTTTATATTTTTCTCTGATATTTCTATTATGTTTTCCTCCAAGTCTTTTTCCTTCCCCTTATCTCCACTTTGACTTGATGGGGAGAGAATGAGAGAAAAGTGATTGAAAATACACTTGATTTTTTCCCTTTGTTCCCCTCCATCTTGTCACTTTGTTCAACCAAACAACTTAGATATATTTGGTACATTGTGAGTGAAGGGTTAGCAAAGAGAAGGGAGGGGAGGGGACTCTTATATTAGTGTGTCTGGTTAGTATGGGAAGCGAAAGGGAAAGAAAATATGTAATCAATGATATATAGAAAAAAGTTAAAGTGACGTCCAATGATGATGACATAAATATATGTTTACATATAAAAATATTATTTATACATTTATTCACATACATAATTTTACAGAAATACTTTCACTGAAGAACTTATATAAAAATGTAGATGAATGCATCATACAATTTTATTTGCTCAGTATTGAAAGGCCACACAAGATTTTTTTATATAAGAGAGAACATAAGTTTTTCTTATATTTGAAATTGTGGTTATAGGAGTAGTTTCCTTTTAATTTTTTTATTTACAACAAACTTTTCTTCCATGTAGTTCAATATTTCCCATCATTGTCCAATACATTCTCTCTAATTATTTTTATCATTATTTTTATTTATATAATAATCTCAAAATTTCAACGTTCCTACCAAAAAATATGAACTCTTATGTTTCCTTCTATGTTACGTGTAGAATTTTGGAGATATTTTTTGTATGGAGATATTTTTGGAACATAGTTCAAAACTTTTCCCCTCTGTTAGCCATGTACCAAACATGGCTCTAAATTCTTTCCCCTCCCTTCTCCTCTCTTCCTTTCACCACGTCCCAAAAAAGCTTTTATTGACCACATGGTCCACATCCAAACATAAGTAAGATAATAACAAAAGTAGAGTCCGCGCTTCGTCAAATTAGGTAGACGGCTCACTACAAATATCATTTTTGAATTGATAATGGAGAGTCAGAGAACAACAAGGTTGTATTGTTATTTCAACTACTACAAAATAAACTATATAGCCGATAAAATCATTGTATCTATACTACTATAAAAAGAACGAGTTTGATGTTGCGCTCTCCTTGATTCACTCTTTTCTCTCCTTTTTTCAAAAAATTTTGCTCCTACAAATATTTATTCTCACACTCTCCTATTAACTTTTATTATCTTTAATTATGTATCTCTCTCCATCCAACGGAAACGGTTCTTTGATTATCTCCTTTCAAACAACCAACTACAAATATTTATTCTCACACTCTCCTATTAACTTTTATTATCTTTAATTATGTATCTCTCTCCATCCAACGGAAACGGTTCTTTGATTATCTCCTTTTAAATAACCAACACAAATATCTTTTACTGGGACTTTTTCACAGACAAGTCTTCTCCCCACACATTTCCAACAAATTTTATATGTCACGTGAATGTGCATGTGCGCGTTCACTAGTATATTAATATATTCATGGTGATACCATCCACCGCGGCGAGACGTAATGACCACCGATCTTGAGGGCCGCAGCAGCAGGAGAATCATCAAAACAAGTTATTCCGTTCGCAATATCATAACAGCTGTAGATAAATTCATCTTCCTTGCACACGTAATAGATTGAATTGCTTTGGAATCCGCTACCATGAGATGCAAGTATCGGTTTCGTTCTCCACTACCACAAACAACCAGCCATTGGGTGTCGTATGTGTCCACTTGTTCAGTTGTAAACCGTGTCTCCTCGTAGTAGTCTTTATAGCCACAGTATTTGAACCGTTCTCTCTGCCAGATCTGCAGAAGGAAGAAACTGTGGATGATGCCGCGATCATCTTGGTGGTGGTAGAGGAGCCAAGCTTTGTTGATACATGAGTTGGGTAGAGAGTTCACTGACAAGAGATGTTTCTCTTTCGCTTGCAGGTGCTTTGGATTGCTTGAGGTGTTGTCCATTGGACATAAGCCACCCTTGTTAATTCGTTCTTCAGAATGATACCAACTTTCCTTATATGATTGCTGCCGAGTGGTACATGGATCAGATCTCTGTTGTGAATTTGTTCGTGGTTAAAAAAGCAAGGGTTAGGGTAAACAGATGGAGGGACCAGAGAAGGTCGAACGTACGTGTGAAAACGGGATCGTGGTAAAGGAAGATGAGGAGGATAAGGGGTTTCACAGATAAACACGAATTTGTAGTTATGGATATATGATGGCTAGGCAAGCCGGTAGCTAGTATATGACTGATTAATATAACCAATTTCGAGGTTTGTCATAATATACCAATATTTTAGATCTTTACTAATACAAGCATGTGAAACCCTACATAATCATCATCAAGTAATAAACTCGTTAGTCCATATTATAATAATTTTATAATAGGTTTAGTTTGTATTATATTTCTTGTATATTTCATAGATGTCAATTGCTCTTATGAGACTAGACAATACGATCGATTGATTTACACCTTTACACACATGAAGCTAACATGTATGCATAGAAAACCAGAACACTATTAGGTTACTCTTGGTATACCATAGGTTCTGAGATCTTCTACAATATATATACATTTTGCATTATATCGATTAGATCACTTATATATATATATGCATATGTATCTATCATATATTTGTAAGGTTAAGTGAACTACCTTTCGGCTTACGGACATGCCAACCCACACATGTACATCAGACTACAACCTTTTTTGACAAAGGGTTGCGTGGATCTATTGAGGATATTGTGGTATGTGGAGGTCCTTTTTTTTGGATCTTCAATGGCGTGTGGCATCCTTACATATTAGACTCGGTGGTTTGGGTCTATATTCAGCAATGGAGGCTTCTTTATATGCGTTCATGGCCTCTAGAGCCCAATCTTGGGTGCTCCAAGACCATATTTTGTGAGATAGCGAGATACATGGTATGTACTTTGATTTTAACTACACTTTAGATTGTCTACGTGTTACAATTCCATCTTTCAATCTTAATTGTTTTGCTAATAAGGACACCGTCCCCCCTAAAGCCCAAAATGCTTTGGCGAGTTCCCTTTTTAACAAAATCGTTAAGGGCATGGATGTTGAATTTGATATGATTGTAAGACAGAAAGCAGTCTTCCAGTGTTTACAGGCTGAACATGCTCAGGACTTTCTTCTTGCTATACCTATTGATGGCCTTGGACTACATATGTCTCCAGTGGAGTATTGTACTGTTCTCAGATATCATCTTATGATTCCACTTTTTCCTATTGATGAGGTATGCCCAGTGTGCCGCAAATCTTGCTTAGACACTTTTGGGGAGCATGCAGTTCATTGTAGGGAGCTCCCAGGCTTCAAGTATCGATGTGATCTTGTAAGAGATGTTCTTTATGATGTTCTTAGACATGCGGGAGTTGCAGCTAAGAAGGAAGCTCCTGTGAACTTTTTGACTGATCCTCAGGAGGGCAGGTCGACACTTAGGCCAACAGACGTTCTTATTTTTGGCTGGGTTGGAGGAAAACATGCATGTGTAGATCTAACAGGAGTTTCCCCATTGGTTGGTATGAAGGGTGGCGACTTTACTATGGGACATATTGCCCGTAAATTCGTTTCTGCTAAAGTGGCCAAACATGAGAAGACATGTATCGACAATCAACATGTTTTTATCCCGTTTAGTTTTGACACTTTTGGGTTCCTAGCACCTGAGGTTGTGGAGCTTCTTAAGAGAGTTCAAAAAGTTATGCATAGTAATGTAATGACTCCCAGATCTATGGATGTGGTGTTTCGGAGGATTGGATTTGTCATTCAGAAAGGGATGGTGGCGCAACTTGTTGCCCGCCTCCCTTCTATTTCCTTGTAATCTTGTAGTTTTCTACAAAAATAGCATCCAATAGGATAATTAGTGAACTACCTAAAAGTTAGTGTTACCATAAATACTCTGTAATTTCAAATATGAATCATTTTTACCGAATATGGTGTTATGCTTATCTCTTTAGCTAATGAGAAAATAAAATAACTATGCTACAAGAAGGTAGACACTAACCTACAATAGCTTAGTATAGCGATCCACTGATCTAATTTATATATCACCTAAGAATAAGATGTTTGTTTCATCGGGAACTTCTTGTGTTTTCTCCTTCCTCAGGTCAGGCCTGACCTTGCTACTAGTGCAACCTGAAGAGTCTGATCCTCTTTACCTAGTTGTTGATCTACTAGATCCATTCATATCTGATCACAAACTATATTGGATTTGTATTGGTCGTCATCCTAGCATCTATGGTGGGTTTGAGTTTCATGTTTCCAATTGAGTGATAGGATGTGACCGTGGGTATACTTTGTAGGTGTTGTAAGGATGTTGGGGTACCCATATGTAAGTTGTAGATTCAGTAGTGATGATGGCAAGGTTTCAACAGGTTGGGTGATGGTTTGAGAGGTGGTGGGAATTTTGTGAAGAACTAGAGGCGTCGTGTAGGTTTGAAATAAGAGGCTGCGAGGAGAAAAGAAAGGCAGAAGTTTAGGGTTGCTGATTGCAGAACTAGGCAAGATTCAGGCTGGCGTCACCATGTTGCGAAAGAGAGTATACAACAGTGTTGTTTCTCATATCTATAGCAGGTCAGTTTTGAGAAGGTAACGACGAGGTGATGGGTCTGTATATTGGAGACATTATTGAAGACCTATTGCTGGTGAGATAGAGTGGTGTTGAGGGTCGCAGTTCAACAAATAACATGCAAACCTGGTGGAGGTCGTGGTGGAGGTAGTAGGCATTGTATCAGGTGGCCATATCTCCTACCTCCATGGTTGTTGGATGCAAAAAGGGAGGGTGGAGAAGGGCGGCAGTGATGTTGAGGTTGATCTATAGATCTAGGAACTATAATTGAGGAGAAAGACATGTTGCAGGTTGTAAGATAGAAAGGACAGGAGGCAAAAGAAGAAATAGAGGAGGCAACTAGGGTTAGATTGGCGAAGAGGGAAAAGGGTCAGACAAAAGAAATAGAGGAATGGGAAGAGAGGGGAAAAAGAAACTGTCGGCATCACTAGCGTTTCTCAACGTAGAAGATGCATAATCAGTCTCAAAGAACGGAGACAGCATGCATTATAGGAAAAAATAACGGATGGTTTGAATGTAATAATTGATTTGATTAAATAAAATTTGTTATTTAGGACCTTTTTCTTTGAATTTAATCCGGGGAGTAATTAACCTCCAATTGACTCAAAAATTGATATCTAGACTGACTAGGATAAGAGAAATCTTTTTTTGGCATTCATATATCTCTTTTTGAAAATGCTTTGTATGTTATTTCTTTACTTGTATGTTGCATACTTATTAAATGCATTGATTAATGTTCGTAATTAAGTTCAATACTATATTTCATATTTACTCATTTTTCTACATAACCAAATTATAGTAAGACTTAGAGTGCCAAATTAAGGTCAATTCATATTAACTGGCGAATTTATATTCTTAATCCCAACTAGTTATTTAATTACTTAATTGGTTTCAAACCTCAAGTAAATGTATATTTATCATCTTAATATGAATTTAGATTATGAACTTGTCTAGTACAAATAAATTAGGATTTTTTTATATTAGCCATAATAAAAAGGGGGGGAAAGGAAAGTTAAGTTATGCACCTAGATTTGGATACGTTACAACACTCCACCCCTTAAAGAGGTTTTCGTCCCCGAAATTCACCAATTTATAGCCCAATATACTAAGTGATAATTTCTAACCAATTATAAGTTTCTAATTCACTAGATAGAGTTAATGTAGTGAGTCCTAGCATAACACACCTGCATCACACATATATAAAAAACCCAACAATAACTTATATTACTCCACCATCAAGTCTTTGTTATCTTCTCATATCATGTTGTGGACTAGGAAATTTACATTAAGATTGAGGATTATATTTAAAAATTTAATTTGTTACACTTACCTACATTGTTAAGGAGGCCTCTCCATCCTACTATTATGATGTTCGATATCATTTCCATGATCATTTTCTTAAGTAGATTTACATTTAGGGTCATTCATATAACAACCACCAAGTCGATGGGATAACCTTGATTAGGAGAAAGGACCTCAAAATATCACATCATTATTACTATCAGTCATCATTATCACTTTTTTTAAGATCAAGGTATAATATGTATACATGTATACTTTTCTCTCAGTGCTAGGGTTATGTATTAGAGCTATGATATTTATCGATTTTACCATGGAGTGTTAATTATTTAATGTCTAATGGCCAACCACTTTATAATAATAGTTAAATAGATTATGGTTAAGGTATAGAATTATGGATTTTGTTTGGATTCCTAGTTTCCATACACATTGATCACTATAGGGTGTTGTATGCAACTTATTGAATTAGTCATCATGATTTATCTACACACTTTACATAACATGTTTTGATATGTATGTAGTACATTGTGACTTTTGTTTGTTATGAATTTATGTAACTATATGCATTTAGTATTTTTTTATCATTCCTGGTGTACTCATCTTCACTTCTAGCATAGAATCATCCTTAACATCACACTCTTAGAAAATTAGGGGTCATGGCAAATATTTTTTCCAGCTCCTATTTACTTATTACATTCTCTGAATTAAGTTCATCCCTTAGGGATTAGTGAAGACACTTCTTTTTTACCAAGTAACATTTATGATGGCATAATTAGAAATGCTTACTCACCACCCTGATGTGGCAGTTCCTGTAAGGGCTTGACATTATTACCAGAAGTTACCTAAGATTTTCTATTCCAACCATTGATTTCCATGATTCATTAAATTAAGTTGCATACCCAAGTGTACAAGTCTCCACCCCTTAAAATTACCTCTCTAAACATACAAAGAATTGAGAGGGATAGATGACTAGTTTATAGATATTACATTTGTTCTTCATTCTAACACTTATGCCTAGGGTCGTAGGGTTGAACATGCAAGTCAATGATTTCTTCACTAAAGGGCCTATGTAGTACAACAACTTTGTTGTAGTGGTGACTTGGTTCCAAAACCATCGATGAAATTTGAAAACATTTTTTGTGTGTATATGTATAATTTAATTATGTGAATAAGTTTGACAATGAAAACCTTGTGATGGAAATCCAAAATGGCACCAAAAGTAATCCAAGAGCCAAGTCGACCACTTTCTACTACCTACAACATATACTATCACTATAACATCACTCCATCTTTGCAAAAGAGGCTTCTCTACACATATCATCCAGGAATACAACAAGCATATCCAAATTCTAGATGAGGGAATACATGTTTCTTCTAGCACGCAGTTAACTTATAGTAGGTCCTACTAGGAACAACCTCCATTATCCAACCATTCTCTTAATCATGACAACATACCAAAACATCATTTATTTATAAGATTGTGTAACCATAATAAGAACTATTAGAGTTTCTACTTCCCTAGTTGGTTTACATCCATGGTGTCATTACTAGCACAGATGAACTAGATAATCAAACTACTCCTCATCTTGCACATCAAGTGAACTAATTACATAATGGCCATGGGAGAGTGGTCAACTCTTTAAGGATCAAACCTAGATGTACCTAGCTCACATAACTTTGGTGTAGGTTTACATCCAAAGTTTCAAGAAAAATAGTATCCACTGTAGCTTCCAAACATGACTATGCTTCCACATGTCCTCGGGGAAATATCACATGGAACAAATTTTTATTATGTGATCCAACTACATGATCATTTCTTTATAGGACAAGGAACATAGAATAATTCCTACCTTATGGGTATGTGAGGGATGAAATCCCAAGGATATTTACTTAAAACCTATATATTCCTTCACCAAGCCCTCATTTATGAGATATCACAATTTGATCTAGTATAGTATCCAGCCCTTGGTTGATGAGTCTCAAGCAAAAATATATCCATATAACTCCATATTGTAGGCAAGACAAACCTAACTTTAAAGGGTCTACTTTATATCATCATGTATTATCATAGAACATCTCAAAATCTAAAATTCGTGTCAATATTCTAAGTTTATAACCATACATGCTCAATCCACATAATGTGTGTATCATAGACATTGTAGAAAATAAAAAAGCAAAAGATTATATGACTTGTACTGGGGTTACACACAGTAATGTGAGTTCAAGTAAACCTACTCTCTATAGTAGATGAATTTTCCTCCCATAAGGAGGGAGGTAGATGCTACTTCCTAGGAGAATCGACCTTTACGTATAGAAAGTTATACCTATAAAGAGAGGGTGATATTGATAAGAGTTTACTTAAAACTAGGTCATCCACATACTTTGTTTGAGATACATAAATATTACCAAATTAGATAAGGGGTGAAATCGTACTTGGTAAACATGATTTAGGTTTAGGTATGACAACAACCTCTAAAGGGTCACCTACCTACTAAGGAACAATCTAGGATAACTTAAAATAGTCAAGTTACTATTTGCTTAGGCTTTGATACCATTCTATAAGGAGTGTGACACTGATAGTGGGCCCATCAATGATACAAATATGAGCCATGAAATATCTAAGTAGCAGAAAACAAACTATTTACAAAGTTATAACATATTTTGTATACATAAATTCTTCACCCTAAAGGGTGATATAATAAGATAAAAAGGTTAGATCTATATACACATAAGCCCATATGCAAAATTTAACATGGCTATTTCAAGTTGTCCTTATGTTCACCAATGAGCTCATGATCATCCTGAGTCTTTGCCCTATAAATCACCTACGCCTAGGGTCAAGGGAACACCTAGAAAAATAGGAAAAAAGACATGTATAAACAAAATATGAGTATGTACATTTAACAATATTTTGGGCATCTAATTGAGTTAAAGGGGTAAAAGAAATGTTCCCATAAAATAGAGGGTCATAAAAAGATAAGCAAGTTATAATAAGAGATATATCAAGAAAATGAATTCTAAAAGAATGAGGCATATAAATAAATGAATGAGATAACACATCTTTCCTAACCATTCATAATATCACAACAATCATAAGCATCCTTGTGCAAATATGTTGGACTAAAATAACTATGGCAGGGCCAAGATACCGCTGAGTCATTGGCCTATATATAGTGGGTTGAAATGTACACCCTAGGTAGAAAAGCACACCCTGGGTAGAAAAGCACATCCTAATGGTTTTGCATAAGCATCTTGAGTTATCTAGTCAAATTGTCTAACATGCATAAATATAGTGGTAAGAAGCATCATTCTTCAAAATCATGTGGGTAGAGTCAAGAACACTAGCAGGTCATTGATCCAATACATCAAAGTAACAATAATCCCCAAAGAGAACAATAAATTTCAAATGATAGAATGTGATATTTAAATAAGTGGAGCAAAAAAGTAATTTTCCCAAGAGATGCCTCATTGTAAGAGGATTTAAGTCAAATTATGGCCAAAATTAAATAGGGAAGAGTACATACCTTATCTTCATGGTTACCCCATGTTCTAGGGGTGAAATTTATAATTCATCCTTCACAACCTAAAATTATTTTATACATGAATTTGTCCACAATTATCCATTCATAATTGAAAGTATGGTTAACCTAGTTATATGTATCTGTCATAATATGCTATTTATGGGTGTTTATGAGAGTTATCAACCCTAACTACCCATTTTAGGTACCTAATAATGGTTACATGCATATGTATCTATCATATAGTTATAAGGTTAAGTAAACTACATAAGTTTTAGCATTACCCATAATTACTATGCACTTTCAAATATGATCTCTTTAGCTAATGAGATAATAAAAGAACTATGCTACAAAAAGGTAAACACTGACCTAAAATACTTTGTTACAGGGATCCACTGATCTAGTTTATAGATCACCCAAGAATAAGAGGTTTGTTTCATTAGGAACTCCTTGTATGTTCTCCTTCCTCTGGTCGGGCCTAACCTTGCTGCTAGTGCAACCTGAAGAGACTGATCCTCTTTGCCTAGTTGCTGATCTATTAGCTCCATTCATATCTGATCACAAACAATATCAGATTTGTACTGATCATCATCCTAGCATCTTTGATGGGTTTTAGTTTCAAGTTTCTGGTTGAGTGGTTGGATGCGACAGTTGGGTGTACTTTGTAGGAGTCTTTTGGATGTTGGCGTGCCCATATGTAAGTTGTAGGTTCAGCGATGATGATGGCAAGGTTGCAACCGGAAGGGCGATGGTTTGAGAGGCGGCAGGAATTTTGTCAAGAACTAGAGGCGTCTTGAAGGTATGAGATCGGAGGTTGAGAGGAGAAAAGAAAGGTGACAGTTCATGGTGGTTGATGACAGATCTACGCAAGATTCAGGAAGGCATCACCATGTTGCAGACCGAAAAAGAATAAATAGCAGTGGTGTTTCTCAGATATGTAGCTGGTCAGGTCTGAGAAAGGGATGATGAGGTGATGAGATTGCATATTGGAAGAACTATTGCAAACCTATTGTTGGAGAGATACAATGGTGTTGAAGGTTGCAGTTCAAAAAATGACATGGATTGTAGAGGTCTTAGTGGAGATAGTAGAAACCGTTTCAGGTGGCCATATTTCCTCCTGCCATGGTTATTGGACGCAAAAAAGGATTGGGGAGAAGGGTGACAGTGATGTTGATTGTAGTTGAGGAGGAAGACGTGTTGTAGATTGTAAGAGAGAAAGGACATGAGGTAGAAGAAGAAACAAGGATGAGGCTAGGGTTATACTGAGGAAGAGGACATAGGGCCGGGAAAAAGAAATAGAAGAAGGGGAAGAGAGTGGAGCCAAGGAGAGGGGTAGAAGAAACCACCAACTGTTGGTGTTTCCCAGCACAGAAGACACACGTTCAATCTCAAATAAGGGAGACCACATGCATTACAAGAGAATATAACTGATGGCTTGAATGTAATAATTGGTTTGATTAATTATGCTTGGTTATTTAAGATCTTTTTCTTTCTAGTTTAATTAGGGGAGTAATTAACCTCCAATTGACTCAAAATTTGATATCTGGATTAATTAGGAAAAGAGGAATCTATTTTTGGCATTCATATTTCCTTTTGAAAATGATTTGTATTTTATTTCTTTGCTTGTATGTTACATACTTATTAAATGCATTAATTCACTTTATTAATTATGTTTGATCTTATATTTCATATTTCCTTATTTTTCTTCACTCCCAAATCATAGTAAGGCTTAGAGTGCCAAATTAAGCTCAAATCATATATATTGGCGAATTTATGTCCTTAAACCCAACTAATTATTTAATTACTTAATTGGTCTCAAACCCCAAGTAAATGTATATTTATCACCTTAATATGATTTTATATTCTAAAATTTTCTAGTACAACTAGATTAGGTAAAATAAATTTGATATTATTCATAATAAAAAAGGGGCAAAAAATGGGGAGTTAAGCTATGCACCTAGATTTGGGTATGATACACCACACCTCCTTCTCCTGATATGACATGCTAAAGAAAGAAAACTTCTAACAACCAAAACTCACTTTTGCTTAATTTAGCATAAAGTTGATGTTGTCTCAACAACTATAGGGATATCCTCAGATGTTGTTCATGTTGTCATGCATATATATAATATATAATACTGCCATCAATAAACACTATTATAAACTAATATATGTAGGTTTGAAAATTCTATTCATCATGTCCATAAAAGTTGTTGGGCATTTGATAATGCAAAAGACATGACTACAACCTCATACTTATGATATGTTATTTTGAGTGCTGACTTAGGTACAACTAATGCATTTATATATCCTTAATTGATGATAACCAGACCTGAGATCTATCTTTGAAAATATTGTTGCTTCATGTATCCAATCAAACAAGTTAGAAATACTAGACAAAGAATATTTGTTCCTAATAGTTATATTACTCAATTGCCAATAGTCTATGCACAACCACATATCCCCATCCTTCTTCTCCATAGATAGTATGGGCCTCTCCAAGGTGATGTACTAGGTTGAATAATTCCTTATTTGGTAACTCTCTAACTGAGTTTATAATCTCGTTAACTCTGTGGGTGCCATTCCATAGGCTATTGATGCTATTGGATGGCTACTAGGAACAATTTGTATCTCAACGTCAACTTCCCTCTGAGGAGGCAAACTTGGTAACTCATCAAGAAAGACATATGGGAACTCACATACAACTGGAAAATCCTCAATATTGGTTGTACTTTTCTCTATCCTAGAATCTTCCACATGTTCTAGAAAGGGGTGATATTGTAGTCTATAACTCTCTAGATGGTTTTCTTAGAAGAGGAGGATGAGATGAATAAAAGCACCTCCTGAGTTCTCCCCCAAAAAATTTTATAAAATGGTGAGTATTTTCAAGTAATTACAACTATATTAGTATAACATTTTAAGAATATTATTAACCTATAACATGACCACATATTTAGAATGATTTCCTCTTATCTACTCTCTCTCCTATATAATCTTTTCACTTCCTCTCTTTCTAATCTTATATTTTTGTATGTTGTAAATGTTCTTTAATTATTTTTTTCACTAAGTTAAATATAATCTAATTAAACATCTCCATTTAAGAACACTCATTCTTCACATCATATTATATTCTACTTTTAGTGTTTCTCTTCTTTTATCTATTTTTCTCCTTATTTTACAATTTATTACATGTTTTCTCTCTTATAGCTAGTATGTGAAAATACAATGGATTCTTGTCATAATAATGAATCTTTTTAAACTTTTGAAGGAATTGTCCCATATATTTGGATCTTTTTGATGATATAAGAGAAAAGAGTTTATTATATTATTAACTAAGAAGAAAACAAAAAAAGTGAGACAGAAGTAGAGTAAAAGTGAAAGAGGATTTATTGTAGAGAAAGAGTAGATAATGTATTTAGAAGAAGTGTATTTATTTTGTTGTATTGATATGTACACCCATGTCATATATATATATATATATATATATATATATATATATATATATATATATATATAGGAGAGGAGGATATTACAAGGAAGCACAAAGGATGTTACTAAACCCTAATGGACCATGGGAAATAGGCCAATGTAAACAATAGACTAATTAACCTATTAACTAAATTGGATAATATTCTAACAATATTTAATTATTAAGAAAATATAGTTATTTTTTCTATTTCAATCATGCTATATTAAAAATAATCATTTTGCATTTTTGTTTATCATTTGTTTAGTATATATCTATATGTTTAACAATATCAAAAGAATTTTAAGCATAAAGTTACATGTGTGTGGTGTTTTTCTCACAACCCTTCATTCAATATAAATAAATAATTAAAAACACACTTTAGATAATTCAAATTGAAATACATGATGTTGATGATAGTGTTGGTCAAGAATCAAAACCCAATGTGATACTTAGAAAATATTTCAAAAAGCAACAATTAATGTATCTTTCAAAAAAGTGATTGCATTTGTCATTGTCAACCAATCACTGCAAAAAAATCTTACTAGTGAGAAATGAGCGATGATAGAGTTTGTTGACATCCTTGGACAAAAAATATAGTATAAGAGTGGTTGGAAAGACAAGTCCTCACAAAAGGTGCAATGTGATCCCAAATTTGTAACACATTTTGAGTCATGATACTCCTCTAGGGATCAACCTGCTACTACCTCCCCTGAGGGAGTCTGGGATGTGTCTCAGTCCCAATGTGGTCTATCATTCAAAAAGATCAGTTAAGCATGAATGATTCAAAAGGTGCTACTAAATGACTTTATTACTGCTAGTTTGAGTTGTCAACAACTAGGATAAGTTGATAGATAATAGAATGTAGGTTAATCATTGAATGATCCCTTTTGAGTATTATTATTTCTTCATCCTTTCTATGTTCACAAGGTAAGTAAGAGCAAGGGTGGGTGATGGAATATTTATTGAACACTATACTAGGTGGTATATTTTTGTCAATATTGTGGCTATTGATTAAAAGCAATAAATCATTTAAACAAATCCAATGAATAAAATTCTCAAGAAGAATCGACTATTTCTTCTATAGTGCAATATGTTGGGGGCTAGGATGAGGACACCATATGTTAGTGAACTACTGCCTTATTTTTGACAAAGTGGTTGATAATGATTGATTTGTAGTCTATGATTGTCCATCGCTAGATAGGTACGTATTAGGATAGAGGATCCCTACTCCATTAGCTAGTTAGTATAAACTCTCCAAATTCAATATTCCCTTCAATTCTCTTATTATAAAAGATATCATTTATCAGCTCCTTTGAAACCACAATCATATGTAACATCCCTTCTTTTCATTTTAATCAGATTAAGTTTTCTTCTGTCTCTTTCTGTAGTGAATAAAAACTTATCACAATTATCATTATTGGAGTCCTCTTTTGATACAAATTTTGTCATTAAAAATAAAATTTAATGAAGTCTCCCCCTCTAAAAGAACACCAAATATTATACCAATAGAATCTTGAACATCAAATTTCCTTATGCATCATACCAATTTATTGAAGTACGAAACATACATGGGCATATGGATATGTAATAAAGTAAAAATTATGCCAGATCTTGCATACTTCATCACAAGATACAAATAAAATAATATGCCATATATGATTATGTTAAATACATTAGAATATACCACTAATTACATAAAGAGCATGTAGTATACAATACTAAAAGTTGTTATTTACAACAATACTGTAGTTTAAAACAAAAAGTATAATCTTATATAATATAAAATCCAATGATATTGTATTGGAGTTACCAAAGTACATACTTTTTATGTCTAATGCAAATAAAGTTTTGGGGAATTTATTTCATTATATTTTTAATAGTATGACGTTGTGAGATAATATGAATTTTTTTTGGTTATAATAAAACCTCCCATTCAAAATCTTTCTTAAGTATAAAAAGTTCATAACTTTTCTTAAGAAAATCAAAGACACTTTGATAATTAATGGATATATATATTATTTGTAACAAATTATGTATTTTGTACATAAGTGTATTTATGTGTTTAGTTCAATATCTATATAAAAGAATATATATTTCTTAGTCGCTGATAGTAATTCTTATATATTTTTCTTGACATAAGTTTTACCCTAATACATATTGAAGTTACATGAAAGACATATTTCTGATGTAACAATCTCCACATATACCCCCACTACTCACATTCCTTGAAAAATATTACCCATTTTGTACAAAGAAAGTGTGTCTTTACAAATTTAAATAAAATGTAGTATTGTAAATATTGATATCAACAATAACTAAGCACATTTAATGTTATGCATGCATGGGCACACATGTGTTTACAAATTCAAGAAAAAAAAGAGAGTGACATGTTATGCAAATGAGTGTTATTAGTAGGGTGTGATTTTAAAGGGAGAGAGTGAATGGAATTTTTTTATAAAAGTATTGATAAAGGAATTAATTTGGTTGAAAATTAGAATAGGAGTACGACGAACAATGAGAGAGTATAAAGAATATCAATTGAATGTAATTATTTAGTGTCCTAGAAAGTATTTAATTATATTTTCTTAACAAAGGAAGAAGATAGGAATTCTGACGCCCTTCGCCTCACAAAGTGAGATTACTCAAAACAAAGCACATAGTTATCACTAATAGCAATATTATGACAAAACAGTGTAAATTAAAACCATTTGCAATGCAATATTTCAAGAGGAATTATTTCATTAAGAAGCCTTCAACTCAAGACATCTATATTCCATATATGTCAAAAGATGTTACATATCATGTTTAGGCTATCAAGATAGAACTGTTACATATTACAACATGTTTACATGTACATGCCATTTCTATACACTCATGGGACAAAGAAAAAATATATGTGTCGAAATACAAAATAACAAAACCTCACCAAAGACCTTTGAGTACATGGATGACACATGGAACTCTACTACAAAACTTTAGCATCATATCCAACCTCTAACACTTATTACTCTCCTTGCTGCCCAACACCTGCACCATGACCTCTACCTCCTCCTCCACGACCACCTCAAAAGTTGTGGAACCCACAGGGCGAGACCAAACATCCCAGTAAGAGATATAACTCTTTGTTGCCAACTATTATAAACACAGTGATGTAATAGAACAATTTAAATGGAGCTAATATTACTATTTAAATAGTTTAAGAAGTTACAACTGAGCCATAGAAATCTTATGCTTTTAGAAGGATTATGAAGAACATGTATAACTATTACAAATTAAATAGTATAAGAAATAAGGAATGGGGTCATCCAATGTGATTCATATTTGACCCTAACCAAATATATTACATGGTTGTACTACAATTTTCATTATTATGCCATGAGGATTTGAGGCATACCATTCAAATCCAACTGACAATTGCTAAGTCAAAATCAATACCACACAAGATCAATGGAAGATTCGGACCCATGATCATCACCAACACTACTCGATCAGTTTGAGTCTGCAATGCAGTGACATAAGTCAAACTGCTAAATAGCAACTTATAGTCAAAGATATAGTCCTACATACAACAACTCATATTCAAGCTATGATCATGTAAAACAACTAGCCTGCCTTGGTACATGGCACAACACTAGAGAACAGGCTCACACATGGCCATTCCATACTAAATCATTATACTACTATATATCAACAATTTAAGGATACACATAGATGTCTCCACTTGCACCCCACATATTCAATAATATGTACTCTGAGTTTCCCATAGGAGTTACATTTTTCACCATCTAGCTAGATATTGATGTTGAAGATGGATCTATGGTATAGGGAAACTACATGATTAGGGTTTTACTTTATTAGATATTACAATTGGGTATCTTTTAATGCATCAATCAACTTACAACGTATAAACCCTAAACAAATTCTAGACAATTAAAGATAAGATACAACTTTAGAAAATATAAATGTACAAAGTGAGAATTTGTCTAATCATCACATGACACTTGTATCACAGCCATTATAAGTTGATCACCAATATCACATTACTATGGGGATATGAATCCCTCAATATATGCACGAGGCACTTTCTAAGTTATTAGACCAATTCATATAACTCTTGAACATTCATAGAGCTGGCAAAACTTGAACTAATATACCCGATACATGAAAATACCATCATGTATTACATAGGGATCAACATAGAATTCTCATATATACAACATTCATCTCACCTACAAGTTAGAGTTACACAAGTAGGAGAGAGAAAATACCATCATTTAATAATGATATTCAAACAATATAATAAAATGTGTATCCCAGATAGGGCTCACACCTGTCTCTAGGGTTTCCCCGACGGCTACCGCTGGGGGAGGGAGTGCCTCCTCGATGTTTTCCTCCCCCTCGCCATCGGCAACGGCACGACATCAGGGAGTAGGCACTAGTGTTCGTTGGAGAAAGGGTTTCAAGCGAGCAGCCCTTCCCATTTCCACCAAGTCCCCGCTCGGTATCCAGGATCGAAGGGAGGTGAAAAGCGACGTGTGGAGTCAAGATTGATGAGGGTTGGGATTCAACGCTGTTTGACTCCACTTCGTTCAAGTGAGATGGATGGAGAAGAACCTTCCCTACAGATCTGGCACCTTCGAGTTGATGCTCCTCGATGCTGAAGAAGCTTGTGTTCTGCTCGTTTCCTCGTCGCATCTTCTCTTTTGTGATCTGAGATCAACCAAATACCCATGGATTTGGTGGCCCAGAAGTGGTTGGGTCTGCTCCCGACGGTAGTGGTGAAGGGTGAGCTTCCTGTCGGGTGGCGGGGCTTGCATCCTGTTCGTCCACCAGGAGGTATCCCCCCAGTCGCCAATCTCAGGTTCTGCTCTGGCTTGGGAGAACTTGTTTGGAGACCTTGGCGGTGGTCGTCGCCATCGCAGGGAGACAAGGGTTTGTATCCTTCCTTCCATGTTGATGGTGCTTCCCTATTTTCCAGCGTTGCTATTCTTCCACGGGGGGTCTCCGACTCAAGGGTTCTAAATGCCCTTAAGGTGTTTGATAAGATTCTCTATGCGTCTGCAGCCTCATGTGGGTTTGGGATGGTGGGTTTGCTTCTTCTCTTCTTCTCAGTCCTGCTGCAAGCTCTATGTATTTGATGGAATGCTTCTATTAATCATAAGTGTTTGGAGCCTGCACTTTTGTGTGGTTAGGTGCTGGGTAAATAGCATCTTGGCCTAGCAGGAGGATATATCCCCATAGAAGAGGAAGAATGGTTGTCACCCTCTCCTTCCCTTTTTTTCCTGTTCCCGGACTGATAGGCAACTAATGCTGAGGTTCTATTTCTATTGTCCGAGAGCTGGATGATGCTTCCTGGTTCATGTTTCCACTACTTTTGTGGGTGTGGGTATTGTTGTGTGAAGGATGGGTCAGGTTGTTTGCACCCTGGTGTTCGATGTAGCTGATAACGAGTTCAAAGCTCATTGTGTGTCTGACAGGATTACAGGTTGGTTCTGCCAATGTTTTATTGTGTATGCGGTTGATGATAGATGGTTCTCTACTTGGTACCCCTTCAATAAGTCTGAGTATAGGCCTGGTAGATTTTCTTCATCCTCTTTGATGTATATTTTCTCTTTGTGGGTGGGCTTTATTGTATGTGCAACTCTTCATCAGATTAGGGTGTGAGTTTTTCTGCATGGCTTGTATGCTTTCTTGCTAGTGTGTAGGTCTAGGTTTGAGTCCTTGTCTTTCTGTTTGGGTCTTCTGCGCAAGACCATTAGTTGTCCTCTGGTGTTTTTTTTTGTAATCCTCTTATAGGATTAGGGGGTGCTTTGTTTTGTACCTAAAGTTTTGGTATTTCACAATAGTAACACGAGCTTTTAGTCGACCAAAAAATATATAATCAAATGTGTTTTACATATCAAGATTAGGGTTTCATATCATCCTTTAACCACTAAACCCTAATTCCATGACCTATCACATTGTTGGAGAGTACTAAGGTTAAGAAATATTGTTAAGATTAGTCATTCATAATCACAACACCTTATGTAAACCATTACACAATGTATTGACCATGTACATACATAAGAGTGTCGACCATGTTTAGAAATGAGGTGTCATGACCAAGACATTAGGAAGTGTAGTGACCAACACCTACAACATCACGTTCCGACCATGACATAGGGAAACAAACAACAAGGTGTCTCAACCCACCATCCATACATGGGTCATGACCGAAACAACAACCTGGTGCTATAATCAAAATAATCTCAACCCCAAAGTCTTACAACCATAATACAACCTAGACATGGCGTCGCGACCGGGACACCAAGAGACACCCAAATAGGGTGTTGCAATCGTGAATCCACCAAGGTGTGTCACGACTGGGACACATCAAGGTGTGGAGACCCTACTATCACAAAATGTTACAACCAAAACCCACTGGTATCAAGACCGCAACTAACTTATTTTTGACTTGTTACGTTCATGACACAATCTGAACATGCGTTTCAACCATCAAACTTAGCCATCTTGGCCACATCATCATATAGCAGACTGAGTGACCATGCAACAATGTAGTGTCACAATTAACAAGGTGTAGCGACCACCCTTATGGTTTAGCATGTTGCGGTTGACATTACCATTGAAACATACCTAAACTTGGACATATTGTCTTTTTGGCCCTTTTCCAAGCTTTTCTTTTCATTTCTATCCCTATTGACCTTGATGTTTAAATTGTGAAATTTATAGTGGTTTGGTGAACAATTGTTCTATAATTATTCCAATGGAAGGTTTTATGCACAAATACATCAGTGAAAGATTATTTAAGGATCTAAACTGCAAAATCAACACTTAAGTGGAACAATGATAAATAAATTTGTGCTAGAAGTGCAAGGCCCCAAACCGTGCTTAATGTACTAAACAAGATTAATTACCATATTTAAGTTCTATAAACCTTAATATAACTTTTTGATGTGTTTTGAAATCATAAAACGAGTCTAAGTTTCAAATTTGGTTCAGTTTGTATCTTGTTTGTGCAAGTTATGCAATTTTAGGTACATTCTACCCAATTGGGAGGTTTTCTTTGCAAATTATCACAATCATTATAATACTTATATATTCCCTTACCCTTCTCAAGATTTTGAACCATGGGGAACCTAGTTGTACCTTAGTTTGAAGGTGTATCTCTGCAAGGGAATTTTAGGGATTACACTCTTTATAAATGAGCTTATCTTCAAAAGCTATCAACCAATGGGGTTATTTCTTTGATTAGAAGTTGGTGGGGATGGCCTACAAATCGCCATGGGATTTTAGAATCGAAATTTGATATTCAAGAAGCCTCTATGATCTATCCTCTTGCATGTCCATTAAGACCTAGGCTAAGGACACATGGAAAGTCCCATAGACACCTCATGCTTGACCCCTTATTTATAAAGCCATGTCTACCACTTCCCACCTCCCAATTCGAAAACTCTTGCTCTCCTTCTCTTTCCTCCATCTTATAGAATAGTTACTACTCTATTTGGACATGAGCGTTCTATCCCAAGGTAAAAGAGGGTGCTTACCTTGGTGAAGACGGCTCCTAGGGTCCGAATTTGCTCTATTTAGGGTTTCTAAACCTCCTTCTTGGTGATTTCCATCAAAACTAGTCAGTTTCCTCCTTTCCTTCCCTATTTTAATGTTGTTCATCTTCCTTCCACATTCTTCCAGGTCAAAACCATGGCCTTTCATGGTGAAACCCCACCTAGAGCCCTTAAACACCTCATCTCCATGTTCTTTTGCTAGGGTTTTTCACCTCTAAAGTGGAGAAGGTACTTCTTGCTCGAGATATGAGCTTTATTGGAGAAACCAGCTCTCTAGCTCGGGAACCTTGCTCCTTGAACCTGTCCACCTTTCCTAGAGGTGAGTTTTATAAACCCCTTCTCTTAAATTACTTACTACATGCTTAAAACTTATGCTTCCATGTTTAAAATCGATGATCTTCATCTCTATTTACCATGTTCTTCTAGGGTTTTGCTTTCTTACTGTTTTACCTTCTCTAGAAGATCTAGTTTGGTTACCTATGCATCCCCAATCCTTATCTTTGGTAAAATGGTGTTTTCTCCCTCTCTCTCACTCTTCCTCTCACTCTCTCTCTTGAAGATTTCTGACTTGTCATTTCATGTTTGGTTAAAATTGAAAAAATCATATCTTTTAACCTTCTTATCCGAATTTGAGAAATAAACATGTTTTGGAATTGGAAAATTAATCTCTATATAATAAAAATATTTTCAAGGTCTTATTTCCAGAATTAATGAAGGGTGATTTTTGGAAAATGAATTTAATGCATAAAATCCATAAAAATTACATTTTAATCATCATAACTCCAAAATTAACATAAAAATACATTTTCTTGATCAGGAGAGCCTAATAAGTTCATAGTTGAGGTTTTCAAAGTCTAAATATAAGATTTGCTAAAAAGGTAAAAAATTAGGATTCTATACATTAATGTGCATTATGTACTCTAATCATCATACATTGAAAATAGGCAAAGAGGAACTTGGACTCAATTAAAGTGGTGAAAGATAGTAACTGATATCAGTAAGAGAGGTATGTGCATCTCTTACACCTTATGTTGGGATAATCACAACCACCCCTTATATTTCCCTAATGAGGCTTTAATGAAACTCTATTTCCTATATTCATGATTCTTTTGTTGTTTTGCCTCAAAATTGATAATGATATTCTTTTTCTTGCCCCATGTTCTAATTGATATGATGCTTTTACTTTCCATGATTTCTTCTCTAGCTTGTTGATTTTATTAACTATTTCTCTATAGTGTGGTACTTACGTACAACCACCCATAGATAGGGCATGTATTAATTTGCCCTGGGGAATGTCTTATTCACCCCCATTAAAATACGTGTACGTGAAAGGGAATGTATTAATTCTCCCCTCACCTATAGGTTGAGGTCCGGTAGGTGGCTCAACTCTACTTAGTCAATGTAGTCAATATTAATCATGCATGTAAATATTTTATTATTTTTCTTGATATGGAAAGTATCTATATGATTATGCCTCATACTCTTATTCTCTTCATCTTATGATGAATCTTAGCCTTTACTTTCATGTTATTTCTATATCTTTTGTTCTTATTCAATATTTGACATGTTGTTTTTCTCTCTCTTGATGTGTGTTTTCTCAACCACCCAGGTATAGATCAAGGTGTTGAACATGATCAAGGAGAACATAGTTTCCAAATGGACCTAGCGCTTAGAGATGTTTCTTGGAGATAGGTTTGAAGTATTTTAGACTTCCCTATACTTAGATCCTTATGTTGTATCATACATGTAAACCCTTTATGGGAAATTATAATGTACTTTTGTAATCTTTTGAGAGAATTGAATATAGTCATTTGTTTAATTCCACTGCTACAATTAGGTTGTTTTGAATCTTATTTATTAAAATTTGAAAATTTTACACCTATTCCAGCATACCTTTGAGTGTGTTTTAGAATGGATGTTTTATTCTACAAAATTTTAGCAGGGAGTGGATCCCCACTTGGGTCGCACTCCTTACAACATGGTATCAGAGCCCAAGGTAGTCAAAATCTGACTATTTCAATTTTGTCTCCATAATTAGAACAATTGCCTCATATAGTTCCTATTTAAGTGAGATGTTTGTCCTAGGACTGATCTATGCTAATCTTGAGATGATGAGAGGATTGATTTAGGATTATAAAAGTTTCACATTAGAAACATGTTTAATTAACTATAATGTGATGAGCCTATTAGGTTTCTATTAGGGCATAAGTTGAAAGAAAAGGTGTATAGAAAGGATCCGTGTTTGGGGGCTGGCAATATTTTCCTCTACACCACTAGATTGGTTTATGAGGACTCCGTGATCCATATGATATCTATCTGGCCTGAGCTGATACTGACTATCCAAAATAGCATGCTTATAGATAGTAGTAGCCTTAGGCACCTAAGTTGGATAGTCCTAAGAACCTTATATGTTGACCTTGTCTTTCATGTGTAATGACTTATTTGAGGATGGATACCTAATATAGTTCTCTTATGTCCCCTAGAACCACATGTTTGGATATTCTATCCCTAAGAACCTAGAATTTGAAGTTTGGTGTTTAGTAAGCAATCAGAGTGCATAGTGGAAGCGTGATGGATCTTATACATGGAATATTTGGACTCGCCGTTTTACCTCTAGATTAGTTTGGCTTGGTAGGTCAAACCTTTTAAGGGGTGCAGAGTAGTTGGTTTGATGATGTTTGGGTAGTTTGATTTCGAGGATGAAATCCTTTTTAGGGGATGGAGTCCTATAACATACCGAAATTTAGCTATACTGACTCTAGAAACCTTAACTCCATGATTATGAGGATAGTTTTCTTGGATCCTTAGTTTTAAACAAACAAGTCACAGTTATAACCTGACATGCTTGTTTATATACTAATGAACATATAATGGTCATCTAGTGAATAGTTCACATGTTTGACCCCTAATGAATATCTAATGCACATAATATGATTAACTCACATATTAATACTAATAGTGGGTACAAATGTTGCTAAACATGTCTTGGACCAATAAACCCTAATGATATGATGAGCAAGATAATTATAACCTAATCTTGTATTTAATGCATATTAAGAATGCATAGGTGAAGAATAATGATCATACTGACCTAAACCATAAGTTGTAACCATCTAATCTTAACCTATACATCCTTAATGACATTCTTGATACATTAGTGACATTAGGTTTCGTAATTAGATATCATACTTTAATACACATAAAAGATATATAATCACCTAATCATAAATTAATAAGGTCATCGATATGAAATGCATATCACCTTGTTCTCTAATATACACCTAATTAATCACCTAATAATTACTTGGTACGTCAATCAAATCATTAATATGTAATATGTCCCACCTTGATGACTAAAATACATATAATGAAGAGTGTTGTAACATACCAAAACTTGGACATATTTTCTTTTTGGCCCTTCCCAATCTTTTCCTTTCCTTTCTATCCTTTTTGTCCTTGATATTTAAATTGTAAATTTATAGTGGTTTGGTGAACAATTGTTCTATATTTATACCAATGTAAGAGTTTAAGCACAAATACCTCAATGAAAGCTTATTTATGGATCTAAAATGCAAAATCACCACTTAAGTGGAACAATGGTAAATAAATTTGTGCTAGAAGTGCAAGGCCCCAAACCTTGCTTAAAGTATTAGACAAGATTAATTACCATAATTAAGTAACATAAATTTATGATGTCAAATCATAAAATGAGCCTAAGTTTCAAATTTGGTTCAATTTGGATGTTGTTGTGCAAATTATGCAATTTTAAGTACATTCTGGACTTTTATGCAATTTACCCAATTGGGAGGTTTTCTTTGCAAATTATCACATGCATTATAATCATTTGATGTTCCCTTACAATTATCGATATTTTAACCATGGTGCATCTAGTTGCACCTTGGTTTGAAGGTGTATCTCTCCAAGGGCATTTTAAGGATTACCCTCTTTATAAATGAGCTTATCTTTAAAAGCTATCAACCAATGGGGTTAATTCCTTGATTGGAGGTCAATGGGGATGGACTAGAAGTCTCCATGGGCTTTTATAACCAAAATTTGATATTCAACAATCCTCTATGAGCTATCCTCTTGCATGGCCATGATGTCCTAGGCTAAGGACACATGGAAAGTCCCATAGACACCTCATCCTTGACCCCTTCTTTATAAAGCCATATCTACCCCTTACCACCTCCCAATTAAAAAAATACTACTCTCCTTCTCTTTCCTCCATCTTAGAGCATCATTCCTACTCTGTTTTTCCATGAAGGTGTTGTTCAAGGTAAAAGAGGGTGCTTACCTTGGTGAAGAAGGCTCCTAGGGTTCCAAATTTGTTTTGTTTAGGGTTTCTAAAGCTCCTTCTTAGTGATTTCGACCAAAACTAGTAAGTTTCACTACTACAGAACCAACCTTTGATGGGCATCGATTATTAGTAGGGAAACCGACGCCCAAAACCTTCGCGCCACAAAAAGGGCGCCAACAGGGGCACAATAGGCGTCGGTTATTAGTAGGGAAACCAACGCCCAAATCCTTCGCGCCATAAAAGTGTGCCATCTAGGACACCATCGGCGTCAGTTTCTTAGTAATAACTGAAGCCATATCACATGCCACCATGACCGTGCTGGCCAGCAAGGCCGTGTTGTCTGGCCACATTAGACGACAGTTTTTTGCTATTAACTGACGATGTAAGCCTTTGTTGTCAGTTTTTGACTAATAATCGACGCCTATGTTTTGATTTTTTTTTCTTATCAGTTTGTAGGCCTGTTGTGGCTGGTCGTAGGATGTAGAAACATGCAGTTCAATGGAACTATACTACAGGTTTATGACATCCATTGATATCAGCCAACAACAGGCCACAAACCAGCAAATTTAACAAGATTCATTTTCACACATTTAGCAACCCACAATTCTATTCAATTTTCACACATGTAAAGACATTCAGACACATGTAGAAACATTCATGTAGCAACCTGCGGTTCCTTTCATTTTCACATTAACACATGTAGAAACATTCAAACACATGTAGAAAATTCATGTAGCAACCTGTAGTTCCTTTCATTTTCACATTCACACATGTAGAAACATTTAGACACATGTAGAAACATTCATATAGCAACCTGCAGTTCCATTCATTTTCACATTCACACATGTATAAACATTCAGACACATGTAGAAACATTCAGACATGTAGAAACATTCACACATATGACAATTCAGAAAAATTCATTTATAAAATATCATTCTTTAGTCATTATCGCTATCAACATCCCAATTATATTTTAAAACCCCCACTACTTGTATGGCTTTTGCCCATTCTTCTCTTACATCATTTAATTCTTCTGTCGTATAGAAAGCATGTACATCTAATGAGGCCTTACCTGTACTGGTGTCAGTTTTAAACACCTGCAAAGATAATGATGTATAAGAGAATGATGCATATATATAATTAATAATATATAAATAAGATTGATATATTTCATATTATCTAATGAGACTATATATGATACCTCATGTATGGTATCGATATCCACTGTGGCATTTTTTATAATCATGTGCATAAATCACATCACATAGTATGCACATGCCCAACTTTTGTCTTGTGTAGCACACTATAAATTGAAACATACAAAATATTAAAAAATACAACTAAGCACAGTTCACATAAATAATATATACATTGGAGTCGGGAACTTACTTCCACGTTCTCCCAAATTATTGGCTAGTTCTTTTTCCTGGGTACCTTTCCTCTAGCCTTTTTGAACTCATGTAAACCCCTACATGTTAATGTAACACAGTAAATTGCATAATTAAATAGTAATGTAATAACATATGTTAACAGATATAAAAATGAAATATTTCTCACCGAAATAATATCATTTTCATTGCATGTCTATATTTTGGATTCAATTTAGACCCCTTAGGATCTAGATAATAGACAGTGAACGTCCCGGGGACAATAACTAGTAACTCCCAATGCGTACCCCTAGAGGTAAAAAAGATAAAAATTAATAACTCGAAATCCACAATAAAAATGTAATTTTCTTAAGTCCAAATTATAAGCAAAGTGAACTTACTCCACATTGAATGGAGCTATTATCACCGTCTTCTTATTTTTACTAAAATTTGTAAAAGCATCACAGTAGTATTGTTGAACTGACGAAGGATCTTTAGCTACTAGACTAATCAAATATGGAATATAAAATCCTACATGTTCAAATGAAAAAATTTGCACATATCTTGTCTAAGTAGCTGCAAAACATGTATTACATATGCATTAATATATGAGAAACCAGATCACCGGATCCTACACAAGGTATATGGATGTATAAACAATATCTCACCTTATCTATAGCTCTATCACAGATGTATTCAACCAATCATAGTGAAACAACTCCAAAATATCTTTTATAAATAGTTTGTGTTCGTATGATTGACCTACAACATCCAAATTTATAGAAAGATTTATAGGGCAATTTATATCATGTTCGCCTAACCATACTGCCATACCCCTACAATTAGGACCTAATGGGGCAGGTAGGTCATGTGGAACCCAACTTGGTAATGTAGGAGGTGGAGGTGGAGGCCTAGATTCTCTGGGTGTCTTTGTTTTAACATGTATATATAATTTCAGATTAATTGACCTCATATATACACTAACAATTTAACGTAATGTAAATTTACCATACAATTTCAGTATAGCCGACATACGCTTTGGGCCACAATATCACTCCGCCTTCTACATCACCAAGCATTTCACAATATGGGTGGGCATATAGTAATAGAAGATCTATCCAATTGGGGAATATACGTAGCGGGCTCACACGAACCCAACCATTTCGTAATGGAGACCCATGAAACATTTCCCCTGGAAGGGATGCGTAAGTCGATGCCTCTGCAATGATGTATTCGTTACTTTTTAGATGGCATGGCTTCAACCCCTACAAATTTACGTAAAGAATGTTATATGCATATATACATATCATCTTGAAAAGACTAGATACTATGTCATAAAAATACTTACAGCAGATGTGCTATATTTTGGGTCTACAGGATTACTCCCAACCTCTACAGTAGGAGTAGAGCGGGATGCCATAGGTACTGTCTGAGTGGCAGTCAGAGATGCCTGCCACTTGCTAATTGCTTCATAGAGTGTCTTATCAACTGCTTCCTTGACTCTCTTACCAACTACTTCATCGACTCTCCTTTCAACTATCTTATCTGCCTATACATGGGTAAAAGAAACATTAGCTTCTGATTATTGAATTCCCTTTTACAGTAGCATTCTAAAAAAATAATAGGTTACCTCTTCTTGTGAAATTGCCGCTTTTGGGACATGTTTGTACAGGGATGGCCCAAAGAATGCTTTGATGCCCACACCAGTGCCTGCATCCCTAACACGTCCAGGATGCTCTAGGTTACCCAAAGCAACTGTAAATTCATCCCTTGTGCCCTCAGGGATGAACTTGCCTTGTTTCCTCATCTTGTGCAGCTCCCGCTAATCGCCATCAACAGAAATTGGTAAGTAAACACCACAAATAATCAATATTCGAACGATTGCTCTAAGAGTTGTATTTTACCATTTTTGCAGTCGCCTCAGCAGTTGTAGGCATCTTTATTTATCCCTTCTTGTTTTGCCTCCCAACTATCTAGTCATGATGGTGAGGCAGAGGTGTGATACCTATAGTATAGGACTCTTGAGTAGCGGTAGACTGAGCAGTACACTCATCATGTAGTCTTTGGCGAACGCCTGCATAGCCCTTTGGACCCATTGTGTGGTCATGCACATTCAGTGCATGCCTTGCTCTTTGCACCTCATTGGTAGCCTAGTTAGTATGCACATTGATTTGGTTAGTAACACTAAAGGTTAATCTTGAATAGGTGAATATAACGTATATTAATTAAATAGGGAGTAACACCTAATACCTTGAATTCATCAGTGTTTCTTGAAGAAACAAACGCATCCCATTCTTCTGGGTCCCGGAAGTTCCACTGTTCAATGGTTGACTTCTTCCTCTTCTCACCATCTTTTATGTATTCTCGGGTGAGATTTGTCCTATAGTTCCCTAGGACCCTCCCACAACATTGCATCATGCATTTACGATGTAGCTTTTCATGCAACACAAATATAATCTACAAAATAGAATTGATATTAACTAGTATCCAAAAAAATAGTAATTTACAAAATAGAATTGTAAATAATAATAACTCATGCATAAATCCTTCCATATTAAGTCTTTCTTCCCCTTAGGAACTTTATGCCAAGAATCTATCTTACAACCACAATGGCTACAAGTAATATACCCAAGATATGAAACAAACGAATTGTGGTTCACTCCAATTGCATTTCCTGCATTATCAAAATCCACAACCAGTTTGGGTCCATTGCCCCTTAGCGTTGTTAACTTCTTCATCATAGTGATTCCCCTTCTCTTTTCAAATTATTGGTACTACTCATCAAGTGCCTCAAGTGCTTCAGAGGGTACATGTTCATCATCAACCTAAAATTTCACAAAATAAACACACTTACAAGATATAACTATAAATGGACATATAGATAGAAATATATGATATATTTTTAAAACTTACATTGTGAGGTGGTGCATTGGTATCCTCACCATGCTCATCATGGACATCATGGTCATCATGCCCATGCTCATCCATCTGGAAATTTCATTGAAAAATCAAACATTTAGCATTTGATATAACTAGAAGATAATGAAACATTGAAAAATGAAACATTATATAGTTCGCATATACAAATGAAACATTGAAAAATGAAACATATAAAAAAATATAAACATGCATGCCTCTAATATTGCAATCGTTTATCAATTAACAATCCTTCATTGTGATCTCTGCGCACATACAAGTCATCATTAGCTTCAATATTTGTGGTGTTGGAAACCCAACTAAGAATGGACTGGAGTCATCATACTTATCATAGTACTCTTCTTCATCTATATGATCTTCAATGATCTGTCTTTTACCATGAAGAACAACCGACCATTTATCATTTTCAAGATCATCGATATAAAATACTTGTTTCGCCTGTGATGCCAATATGAATGGTTCACCCTTCTCGCCAATCTTTTCAAAGTTCACTAAAGTGAAACCCAATTCATCCACTATAACTCCTTTAGTGTTATCAACCCAATTACATTTGAAGATCGGAATTTTGAAATCTATGTATTCAAACTCCCATATGTCTTCAATGACACCGTAATATGACATTTTAGTTTCACATGGACTCTTATCTTTACAGTTGCAAAAAACATAGTTGACGCTTGAAGGGTGACCCCACTGTTTTGGATGACACTCTTATCATCTTGGAACTTTGTGTAATATGTGAATCCATTAATGTCATACCCTTCATAAGACATAACATTCAATTTTGGTTTAAAGGTGATGCATTTGATAGTTTCAGTAATATCATCTGGTGTTTGAGATAGTTGATGTAAGACTTTATCTTCAAACCACTTAATAAATGTCTTGTTATGATATCTAGCAAGCCACATTGAATTGGCTTGGGGATATTGTCTCTTGATGAAATTGGTATGTTCCTTGATATAAACACTCACTTCGTCCATGTTATGTAAAATATACAAGTGACCTTGTTCCAACTGCTCACGGCTGATTACTTTCACCCATGATCCCAAAATTCCTTTGCCAAATTGCTCCTCAATATTCTTGTCATTACCACTCAGAAAGTCATTGCAAAAATCCATAACCTCTCTCACCACATAACCCTCAACAATACTCCCTTTAAGCCGATAACGGTTTCAAACATCACTTTTAAAAATGTTCATGTATCGTTCAAAGGGATACATCCAATGTAAGAAAACTGGTCCCAACATTTTCACTTCCCTAGTCAAGTGGACAACAAGATGTACCATGATATCAAAGAACAAAGGAGGGAAATACATCTCAAACTGACATAGGGTAACAACCCCTTCTCTTTACAAAGTATCGAGAGTATCAAGGTCAATAAATTTGTTGCACAGACTGTTGAAAAAGAAACAAAGTCTGGTGATTGGAAACCTTACATGCTTCGGCAATATAGATCAAATTGCCACGAGCAATATTTTTTGCATTAGAGTGTGACAATCATGAGATTTAAGACCTATCAACTTCAGATCTTTCATTGATACCAATCTACGGATGTTGGATGAGTAACCCTATGGCACCTTAACATTTACCAAGCATTCACAAAAAACTTTCTTCTCCTTTCTAGACAACGTGTAACTAGCGGGAGGTAAGTATGTTCTCCAATTTCCCATTTCATGTAATTCTGTTAATTCTGACCTTATTCCCATTTCATGTAGGACTAGTCTAGATTTTATCCCATCTTTAGGCTTATCTAGTATATTCAACAGAGTACCAATGACACTATCATAGACATTTTTCTCAATGTGCATGGCATCGATACAATGCCTGACTATCAAAGAACTCCAATAAGGAAGATCCCAAAATATTGACTTCTTCTTGAATAAAGATTTGTCACTCAATGTGGCCATAGTACATTGTGATCTCTTACCAAATTCATTGACAAAGTCTTTTACTCTTTCATAAACAAACTCCCCCGATATAGGTTTAGGTGCACTTCGTTCCTCATTCCATCCTTTGTATGCATTGCGCCTCCTACGATACAAATGGAATTTTGGAAGAAACCTTCGATGATCAAGATATATATATAGTCTTGCCGCCATGTTTTAGTCTTGTTGAATCAGTGTTCTCTTCACATATAGGACACACTTTAGCTTCTTTGACACTATATCCAGACAAATTCCCATATGCTGGAAAGTCATTAATAGTGCAAAACAACATAGCGTGCAAATGAAATGTCTCTCTTTGTGAAGCACCATAGGTCATCACACCTTTACCCCAAAGTTTCTTTAAGTCATCAATCAGAGGTTCAAGATAAACATCGATATCATTTCCAGGTTGTTTAGGGCCCGATATCAACAACGACAACATAATGTACTTATTTTTCATACATAGCTGGGGAGGAAGATTGTATATAACAAGCATGACTGGCCAAGTGCTATGTTGGCTGCTCAGTGTCCCATACAGATTCATCCCATTTGTACAAAGCCCAAGTTTTATATTCCTGACTTCTTCACCAAATTTAGGGTACAATAGATCAATCTTCTTCCACTGTGGGGAATCTGACACATGTCGTAGGATCCCATCATTATTTTTCTTAACATCTGCATGCCACCTCAAATTCTTCACATCTAACGGATTGGAAAACAAGCATTGAAACCGTAATATCATAGGTAGATACCACATCACCTTGGTAGGAAAACCAGTTTTGGACTCCCCCGAAGTCGTCAATTTATACCGTGATGCACCACATTTTGGACAATCTTTCAAATCCACATAGTCCTTTTGAAATAATACACAATCATTTGGGGATGCGTGTATCTTCTTGGCCTCCATTCCCATTGGGCACAACAATTTCTTTACCTGGTATGTTGATATTGGCAGCTCGTTTCCTTCAGGAAGCATTTCTTTCAACAAAGACAACAATCACGTGAAGCTTTTGTCGCTCCATCTATTGTTAGCTTTCAGCTTATACAATCTCAACACAACACTAAGCTTCATAAACTTAGTACAACCTGTGTATAACGGTATCATAACATCATGCACAATGTTTCTAAACATGGGAGGGAGATCGGTTTCGGTGTGCTCTACCCCACAACTATCCAACATCACATCAATGATGTCTACTAGATCTGGTTCGTTCACATCTACATCATTGGAGGCAGTAACTTCTTCCACACAAGCAATGCTATTGACATCCATTGGTTTCGAGTTTGAAATCTCTCCATGCCAGTGCCATTCTGTATAGCATTGTACAATCCCGTTGCACATGACATGACTTTTGATTTCGTCACTAGTGTTGACTTTCAAGTTGTTACTGCAATGCCTACATGGACAGTAGAACCTATCTCCAGCTTGTTTCCTATGTTCCTCAGCAAATCTAATAAACTGATCAAGACCAGAAATAAACTCTGGGGTGCAGTGATTGCGAATGGACATCCATGATCTATCCATTCTATGATCAAAGAGAAAACAAGTATATATAACAACAAGATTAGAGTCTAGGGTTAACATATTAGAGTTTAAGCATGGTTAAAACTTTAGGGTTTCTAGGCCAACAAATACATGTGATGTCATTCTTATATATAATAAATGTGTACCACCTATCCCATTCTTGAACACCTAATCTCACTAGTAAGTGTATAATGTGTATTGGGTTTTCAAGAAAATTTCAACAGCATTTCCCTGCTGTTCTCCAAGTACATATGTACTTAGAGAACAAACGGGTAAATGCTACCGAAATTTTCTTGAAAACCCAATACACATTATACACTTACATCCTAAGTGAGATTAGGTGTTCAAGAATAGTCCCAAACCGGGGACTATCCAAGATTTACTCCTATTGAGTAAATCTTGGACGGGTTTCTAGGCCAACAAATACATGTGTTGTCATTCTTATATATAATAAATGTATACGACCTATCCCATTCTTGAACACCTAATCTCACTACTAAGTGTATAATGTGTATTGGGTTTTCAAGAAAATTTCAGCAGCATTTCCCCACTGTTCTCCAAGTACATATGTACTTAGAGAACAAATGGGGAAATGCTGCCAAATTTTTTTTGAAAACCCAATACACATTATACACTTACATCCTAAGTGAGATTAGGTGTTCAAGAACAGTCTCAAATTGGGGACTATCCCAGATTTACTCCTAATGAGTAAATCTTGGACGAGTTTCTAAGCCAACAAATATATGTATGTTGTCATTCTTATACCTACAATCCTAGTTTCATCATTCCTATCCTAAGTTTTGTGTAACATCATTTAATCATGCTTGTCAATAAATACTAAACAGTAAATAAACCATGATTCCATATATCAAATATTTGAATCAGGGGGTGATGTAGCCCTATTTTAGGGCTCCATCATGTGCCATTTTGTACTTAAATCACATCTAAACATGTTAGATTATAAGCTTTTTCCCTTAATGTGTTTATCATTGCCAAATGAACTTATGATGTTCTTTGCACTGTTTTTAGGTACTTGGACCATGCCTTAGATGGAAGAGAGAGAAATAAGGAGTTCTAGGGCTCCTCCACTCATTGGGAGGTCCAAAGGAGGCCCCAAAATCTCCCTCAACCTACCTCCAATGGCCAAGAGTCGTCACCAAGAAAAGAAATCCAAGAATGATGAAGTTTAAAGGATAATCAAGTGGTGCAAGCCTCACCACGGTCGTGCGAATTTATGACCAAGAACCATCATTTCAACAAGGGTTTTCCCCAAGTCGCCACGACCGTGGCCATCTACCATGATTGTGTCCAATCAAGAACAAAATGACTATGATGCTGCTCCATGACCACATCCCCCTCCTCCAAAACAGTCGTGTAACCCAACATAGCTGTGGTGCCACTCACCCACCACGTTGTGGCACTCCGTCACGGTCATGGCCACCAACATAACACATCACTACCAGCCCCATACCACGAACGTATTCTTACCCCACAACCATCCTATACTACCCTCACCATGGCCGTGGCACACCAACATGACCGTGGTGACCAACCTACCCTACCATACTTTTACACTGATTTTCCTATCCTATCCCTACTTACCCTAGTGCTTCCCCACCACCTATACATAGGTGGCAGCTGGGGCACAAGGGTGAGCTACCCTAGAGCCACCCATATCTTAGTCTTTCCTTGCTTACTTAGTCTTAAGTTAGTCTAGGGTTAACGTAGATTTCATTCTTACCTTTAATTCCTCGTTTTTTCTTAGTACTTTAACAATAAAATCACCTTTAAACCCTTAACCCTAGTCTCCGCAGTAGGAACCCAGCAAAAGTAACCTAGCTCTAGTGCCCCCTCTTTTCCCTGTGGATCGACGCTATACTTTCCACCTTCCTATACTAAAACAAGACCCTGTGCGCTTGCGGGTGTAGCTGTTTTAGTAGAAGTCGGTGTGTTAGTTAGGTTTATAAATATTGAAAGTTAACCCTCGTGTGTGTTTCAATCTCGTGGGGTGCATCTAGTTGAGTCAAATTGGCTAGTGTGTATCACCTCTAGTGGGCACACCAGGGGTCAATCTTGAAGTTTTAGCTAGATCTTCATATATCAACATACATACTAGGTCATATTTCAAGTCAAGATTTAGGCATTTAATCACCTTAGGGCGCATACATGATTCACAAGGTATTTGGGTGCACAAAGAATAATATATGTTACTGATTTATGAGTTCACATAATCATTTTATAAATAGAAGACCCACATGTGGTTGAAATCCACAATTTCATTCAGGTCAAAATAGTAGACAATATTGTTGTCTTCGTCCTTCTCCATTTGACTGTCAAGGATGAGAAGAAGTATAGATTTGTTTATGATTAAAGGGGAACAGAGATCACAGTAAGACCTAATGAACTATAAGATCTAATGAACAGAGTTGCTTAGTAGGCTGGCATGGAGAAAGAAGAGGAGTAGGCCGGCGTGGAGAAATGTATCTTTAATACGCATGTTTCAAGGTTCAAAGCACATAATCAAATCAAATTAGGATGCTAGAATGGACAAGTTTGAATCTTATTTCAACATGCATCAAAATTTACTGAATTAGGTCAAGAATGAGGATTAGAAGCACAAATATATGCAAGCACAAGATTTATTCATATCCTAGGTTGATTTACAATAGCAACATCTAAGTTGATAAACAAATATAAATCAGGAGATGATTAAATAATTTCAAAAAGTAGATGAACAAATATAAAGCCCTAAATTTAAATAACGTGATGAATAAAAAATCATTAGATGAATGAATGAGTAGATAAGTAAATACAAATAAGTATTTAAGTAAATACAAATTAGAGCATCTTATTCTGGAGCTGGGAGAGAGGGCAAGAAAGAGGGTTTTTGGGGATGTTTTCCTCTATTTGAGCCCAGCCAGGCATCTTGCTCTAGAGCAAGGAGAAAGGGCGAGACAGAGGGGTGTACGTGGAAGCCGAACGGGTAGGCAAAGTGGGCACGCAAGCATGGAAGAGCAGTGAGCAGGTAGTTGACGAGTGAGCAAGGAGGAGGGAGAAGCAAGGCGGTGAGTAGGAAGTAGGTGGTGAGCACTGGAGTAGGCAACCAGTGAGCGGCGAGCTCTGGAGCAAGCAGAAGGCTGACGAGCTCTGGAGCAGGTAGAAGTTGACCGGCCTAAATCGCGCGTCCTAAAATTGGAGGCGGATTCGAGGTAGTCGAGCTTTTACATTTATAAACTCGAATCCTTCTAGGCCCCCACAACTTTGTTTACGGGGTCAAAGTATTTCGGGTCGAACACAGGGACAAGGGGGTAGTGTTGAGAATGCGGAATCGACATGCTACACTCAGGCAGGTATATAGAGAGATAAATCCCCAAAAAGGGAAGCAGTAAGATGTCACGAACAAAACAAGAAAACTATCTCCAAGTGGAGTTACTAGAGAGATTTAAGGTTTTAGACATTTAACAATTTTTAGGGGTTTTCATGCAATAGAAACAGAAAGATAAAACTAGAGCTAGAGCAAGGTACGAAGGATAAGACTACAGTAAAACAAGTGGCAACAGTAACATCATGCACCCCTCCTCTCAGAGCGGGTACCTCTAACCAAGCCTCGGCACCCCTCTCTCGAGGTTGCTGGGCTCAAAGTTTGAGTGGAATGTTACTGAAACAACTCCGTTCCAGGCACTCTCGTACTCTTGAATCGGACCAAACACTAGAGCCACAACACAACTCTCGAAGTTGTTGCGATGGGAAAACACGATTCGGTAGCTAAGCGAAGCGCGATTTAAAACATGCAAGCTAGAGTTCAGATATCAAACATAGCAGTCATCCAACATATTGCACCAAGCATAGAGCAGCAAGTAATTAAGCATTTCCATTTCTATAAACATTAAAGGTCTTAATTACAATGCATAAGTAAAGGATTGAAATAACATAATTAAAGATAAGTATCACCTTCTTGATGTAGAAGGACGATAGGCTACAGTAACTATCCCGCCCGATATCGCACAGGGGCCTAGCCCAATACATCCGTGTTGGGCGGCATGCTCTCTCAAGCGGCACACCGAGACAGGCGACTGCATCGCTCAAGGACCTGGCTGATACGCTCAAGTCGGGAGGCACACCCTCTCGGGCGGCACGCATGACGGGTGGAGCGTATCAGGTTTGATATCGTGTCGGGCATGGAGCTGCTTATCCTACTATCAGGCACTGGTGTCGGGCACTCGTGTCGCATATCTACATCGGCCGATATCGGCTCTCAGTGTCGCCCGGTACAGTCCTAGGTGAACCAGTCCCCTCCCTCTCAGGATGAGGAAGAGCTCACCTAGTGTCGCCCGGTACGAACACTGGATCACGATACGCCTGCTCTCGCAGTCTCCTCCGAAGATCTCTCGACTGTCCGAAACCTGAAGTGACCAAGCTTATCCGACCTTCTTTTCGGCTCCCTGTAGCTACTATTTATAGGCAACTGGTCGGGGAGAGATATGGTGCTCGAAGCGCCACGTGTCCTCTTTACCGCCGCTCAGTTGGTGGTCGGCTAACGCTAGTATCACCCGACACAAGGATGTCGGCTGTCGGGCATTGTGGCGAGAGGTGCCTGCCGGTGGGTGGTCGATATCGCACGTAATACCTGGAGTAGTCACGGCGTGTTCGGCTCCCTGTCGGGTAAAGAGGTGTGTCGTCCATCGGGACCCTTTCGTGTGGCATTCTTGCGTCGCGCGTCGTCGTATCGCGCAGCCCTGCCGGTCAGTGTGCGCATCGGCCGTTAGGGGGCTGAAATAGTCTTGGACTTATTTGCGGGCCGGAACGGCCTTATTGGTGCTAAATGGGCAAAAATAGGAGGAAAACTCTGCAAAGATGGAAATATTGGATTGAGAGCATTGTTTGACTAATTATTGTGAAAATGCATATAAAAGAGAGGAAAATAGCAGAAAAGGGCATTTTTGATAACAGAATAAAGGCCAAAATCATCACAAAATTTGGTGTTATCAACTCCCCCAAACTTAGCGTTTTGATTGTCCTCAATCAATATTTAAACTTTATTTAGTGATGCTTCTTCTTGCGCAGTAAAGTTCTCATGCCGAAAAGTAAAACAAGTATAGTAATGCCTTTAGAGATAATGTTGTCTCACAACGAACAAAAGACTTCGTCTTTCTTGCCTTATTATTTAAGTAAGATTCTTCTCTACAGCTTCGGAGAGACATTGTTGTATGATTCCGAAGTTAGCTTCCACACCAAACAGCTTTATTTTCAGGGCAGAAAGTTGTGTATAGGGTAGGCTAAGGCTTTTTGGGTTTTCTTCTTGTTTCCCATCAGTCCATCCAGGTAAGGGTCCGTTAACGGGAGAGTGGTCCCTACAGTCCAAGCCAGTTGGCTTTAGAGCAGTGATTTCACATCCTATGTACCACTGTCCCGGATCTACCATGCCTAAAGATGGGTACTTTTGGAAAACAAATGTGTGTGTATATATATATTTTTCTTTTTCTTTTATTGGGCACAACTCTCATGCTTTTATTCACGCTCGTAAGGCTTCTCTCTCATTTTACGATTTTTGTCGGGTAAGGGGAAACAAAGAGATTCTTGCTGTTTGGGCAGCTTTTTCCTTCTCCATACTCGTCTCTTAACTGTTTGCGAGATTATTATTATATTTTTTGAAAATTTTGGCACGGAAAAATGTAATCTTCTGTTTGTTTGAAACATCATTATCAGAAAGATATAACAGAACTTGCATCACATTAAGCATACAAAAAACAAACTTGGCAAGCAGTTGCATCAGGTTTTTACTAATATAGCGACTTTGTACATATGTATGGGAACAAAATAAGAAAAAAATTTCAAAATTTTTCTATGATCAAGAGTACAAGCACATGATATAGGGGAAAAGAAAAATGGCACAAGAGAGTTTTATACCTCCTTCCCTGGTACATGGGTACCCCCCCAAACTTATCCAATACTTTGTCCCAGAGTAGTGAAGAAGAGGGTGAGTTCATGTTAGACCAGTGAAGGTTATTTAGCGGGTTCGCTTGAGCCTTGTAGAAGCTGCAATATGCTTCTTTGCTGCCGCCTCCTTCTTTCTCATTTGGAAAGAACTTCGACAGGTGCGGACACTTGTGGATGCTTCCCCTTTATTAAGTAGCTGGGACCGAGATGCCCAGGTTCCCTCTGGAGGTCGTCGGCAAAGCGCTTTCCAAGCTCAGCCTCCGCTTTATTTCCCAGCTCAGCCGGAACACACGTAATAGCTCACGGTAGACAGAGAGCTCTTGTGCTGTTCCGGAAGTCACCGGGGCTGTACTCGTGTTGTCTCTGTAGTTGGCCCCAGGCTACTATAGAAGACAAACTATGATAAGGAAATGAGCCTCTTTCGAGGCTACCTAATTAAGGAAATCTCCCCTTGCTCATTTTTTGGTGGTTGGTGGCCCATTGTGACGTTTCTGTCCGACAGTTGCTGCTTCGGCTGTGGCCTCCATTCTGCCTGTTATCAAGTTCATTAACCATTAAGAGTGTTAGATAGCTAAAGAGACTTGATAAAACAAGACTTATTTCGAAGATCCGAGTATCGTCCATCAGAAGAACACTCGAGTCGATACACAAGGTTGGGCGATACGAGGAGAGCTGCATGGCACACCGTCTCGCGCGACACGGAGGTATCGGGCGGTAAGGTTGCCAAAGACCAACTGCCCGTCAGGATGTCATAAAAGAAGAACGTGTCACCCGTCATGGCGTATCGGGCAAACACTAACGGTCATTATTTCGGGCTTAACAGCGTCGGACGATACAAAATTGACTAGGCTCGTAACCCCGATAAGTAGCGCGCGATATGAAAAACTCGTGTCGAGCGATAAGCCTGTCGGGCGATAAGAGAAAGATTGACCAAGCTTGTCAACTTGACATGTATCGTGTGATAAGAAACCCCGTGCTGAGCGACAGACTGTCGGGCTATACCTTTGCTCATAGGAGCCATCGCCCGATACCGGAGTGAAGGCAAGCTGGCTGACACGCGAGCAAAGGTTGATCAATGCATGCGCTATAGGTGGCTACAAAGAGAAGTGAGTATGCCCGTCATGATGAGCCCACCTTGCTATATATAGCAAGCTCAGCTGGGGGCGAAATGGACATCCCTGGGGCGCGTGTTGGCCAACGGGTCAGGCGGTTCCCGAGACGATGGTCTAATCAGTCTCATTAAGGGCATTTATTCCCATGCACAAAAGGGTGCACGCCGCCCAGGAATGCTAACCGTCTCGGCCGTTGTGATGCCCGAGAGACCAGACCCCGATACATGTGGTTCTGCGCGTCAGTTGAGCTGCTTCCCGACATGGCCTACAGTAGGCGGGCATAAAAACTTAAGAGCAGTAACAGCGATCAAAGGGTAAAACATCATCGGCTAAGGGTCAAGCCCCCGACCTCAGAGTGCAATACTCTTCAAAGCTTCGGAAAATACCGCGATGACCCATAAAACAAAAGATTCGGTATGCCCGACGCGTACTCTGACTTTGGGTCTTATTACAATCCATGAAGTTTGTCTTTACTTTTTATAATAAACATGCAACCTATTCTATGAAAGGGAAAAGAACTCGGGCTGCCTCCCGAGGAGCGCTGGGGGTTGTGTCGCCAGCTCGACCGGTGTAGGATCATCTTGTTCAGCCCTCAACTGTACCCATATCTTGCAGGTTGATCTCTGCTCTTCTGACAAATGCTTCATCTTCGTAGAACTTTTCACCCTGTGCCCATTCACCTAAAAGGCCTTGGTCGGGTCATCTTTGTCGTAGAGCTCCATCATCCCTGATGGATATATCTTCGACACTGTGAACGGTCCAAACCACCTCGTTTGCAACTTCCCAGGGAAAAGATGAATAGAGGACTTGAATAACAATACCTTATCCCCTTCGCTTACATCTTTTCTCCTGAGATGGGCATCATGCCACAACTTTGTCCTATGTTTGTAGATTTTTTCATTTTCATAGGCATTCATTCTCAGCTCTTCAAGCTCTTGAAGCTACAAAAATCTCTTTTCTCCAGCTATCCTGAGGTCCATATTTAGGAACTTGATTGCCCAGAGGGCCTTGTGTTCCAATTCTAACTGTAGGTGCCAGGATTTTCTGTAGATGAGACGGTAGGGGGTGGTTCCAATGGGTGTTTTGTAAGCGGTGCGGTAGGCCCAAAGTGCATCGTCCAACTTCATGGACCAATCTTTTCTTGTTCGGCTGACAGTTTTCTGCAAGATCTTCTTGATTTGTCTGTTGGAAACCTCTACCTACCGTGACGTCTGGGGATGGTAGGGTGTAGCGATCTTGTGCTTCACTCTGTACTTGCACAGGAGTGCTTCAAACTGTCTTTCTCCAAAGTGCGATCCTCCGTCGCTAATAACTGTGCGCGGGACGCTGAAACGAGGGAAGATGGTCTTCTCGAAGAGCTTGATAACCGACTTGGCATCGCAGGTTTGGGTGGCTACCGCTTCCACCCACTTCGATACATAATCCACAACCACGAGTATGTACTGATACCCCCAAGATGGGGGAAACGGTCCCATGTAGTCGATCCCCCATACGTCAAATATTTTGACTTCAATCCAGCTCACCATTGGCATTTCAGGTTTCAAGTCGCGATTTAGGCCGGTCAACTTTTTGGCGCCATTGCCGGGGACACGGGGTAGTGTTGAGAACGCGGAATCGACATGCTACACTCAGGCAGGTATATAGAGATATAAATCCCCAAAAAGGGAAGCAGTAAGATGTCATGAACAAAACAAGAAAACTATCTCCAAGTGGAGTTACTAGAGAGATTTAAGGTTTTAGACATTTAACAATTTTTAGGGGTTTTCATGCAACAGAAACAGAAAGATAAAACTAGAGATAGAGCAAGGTACGAAGGATAAGACTACAGTAAAACAAGCAGCAGCAGTAACATCCTGCACCCCTCCTCTCAGAGCGGGTACCTCTAACCAAGCCTCGGCACCCCTCTCTTGAGGTTGTTGGGCTCAAAGTTAGAGTGGAATGTTACTGAAACAACTCCATTCCAGGCACTCTCGTACTCTGGAATCGGAACAAACACTAGAGCCACAACATAACTCTCGAAGTTGTTGCGACGGGAAAACACGATTCGGTAGCTAAGCGAAGTGCGATCCAAAACATGCAAGAAAGAGTTCAGATATCAAACATAGCAGTCATCCAACATATTGCACCAAGCATAGAGCAGCAAGTAATTAAGCATTTCCATGTTTATAAACATTAAAGGTCTTAATTATAATGAATAAGTAAATGATTGAAATAACAGAATTAAAGATAAGTATCGCCTTCTTGATGTAGAAGGATGACAGGCTACAGTAACTATCCCGCCCGATATCGGACAGGGGCCTAGCCCGATACAGCCGTGTTGGGCGGCACGCTCTCTCAAGCGGCACACCGCGACAGGAGACTGCATCGCTCAAGGACCTGGCCGATACGCTCAAGTCGGGCGGCACGCATGACGGGCGGAGCGTATCGGGTTCGATATCGTGTCGGGCATGGAGCTGCGTATCCTACTATCGGGCACTCGTGTCGTGTATCTACATCTGCCGATATCGGCTCTCAGTGTCACTCGGTATAGTCCTAGGTGAACCAGTCCCCTCCCTCTCGGGATGAGGAAGAGCTCACCTAGTGTCGCCCGGTACGAACACTGGAGCACGATACTCCTGCTCTCGCAGTCTCCTCTGAAGATCACTCGACTGTCCGAAACCTGAAGTGACCAAGCTTATCCGACCTTCTTTTCGGCTCCCTGTAGCTGCTATTTATAGGCAACTGGTCGGGGAGAGATATGGTGCTTGAAGCGCCACGTGTCCTCTTTACCGCCGCTCAGTTGGTGGTCGGCTAACACTAGTATCGCCCGGCAAAAGGATGTCGGTTGTCGGGCGTTGTGGGGAGAGGCGCCTGCCGATGGGTGGCCGATATCACGCGGCATACCTGGAGTAGTCACGACATGTTCGGCTCCCTGTCGGGTAAAGAGGCGTGTCGTCCATCGGGACCCTTTCACGCGACATCCTTGCGTCGCGCGTTGTCGTACCGCGCAGCCCTGCCGGTCAGCGTGCGCATCGGCCGTTAGGGGGCCGAAACAGTCCTAGACTTATTTGCGGGCCGGAACGGCCTTATTGGTGCTAAATGGGCAAAAATAGGAGGAAAACTCTGCAAAGATGGAAATATTGGATTGAGAGCATTGCTTGGCTAATTATTGCAAAAATGCATATAAAAGAGAGGAAAATAGCAGAAAAGGGCAGTTTTGATAACAGAATAAAGGCCAAAATCATCACAAAATTTGGTGTTGTCAGAAGTCTGGCGGTTGTGAGCTCTAGAGCAAGCAGAAGTCGGCAAGCTCTAGAACCAGCAACGGCAGGGCAGCGGCCGATGAGCTCCAGAACCAGCGGTGGCAGGGAAGCACAGGCATTAGCAGAGGCAGGGAGAAGGGTGGCCGGCAGTGGTGAGCAAGGGTGGCGGCGGCACACAAGGAGGAGGGAGCAGTCTGGAGCATGACCGGCGGCGTCGGGAGCGTAAGGGCTAATTTTGCGATGAAACAGAGACAAATGGGGAAGAGTCTATTTCTCGCGGGGGCTATTAAGTTAACAAAGACATCAGCCTTCTATTAAATTGACACCTAATATCCATCAGTGTCAGTTGCCTGAACAAACCGACGTCCATTGGACAATCTTAACCCTAAAAATTTTCACAGGGATGACACACGAAACTTTATCAGCGTCGGTTTTTTCAGGAAAACCGACGACCTTTGGAGGTAATTTTTTTTGTCGTTAGGCGTCGGTTATTAGGTAAACAACCGACGTCGTATGTGAAACTTTGGGGGTAATTTTTTTTCTTTCAAAAAATTGGATTTGGCAGGCTATTTTAGGCGTCGGTTCATCTTAGGGAGCCGACGCTTAATAAAAAGTGATACCCGTGTCTGGCCGGTCTTCAAATATAGATGTCGGTATCTGTAATTAGCCGACATTGTAGGGTTTAGGCGTCAGTTTTTGGTAATAACTGACGTCTCTAAATGTGATGTTATAAGCTATTTCTGTAGTAGTATTTCCTCCTTTCCTTCCCTATTTTCATGCTTTTCATCTTCCTTCCACCTTCTTCCAGGTCTGAACCATGGCCTTCCATGGTGAAACCCCACCTAGAACCCTTAAACACCTTATCTCCATGTTCTTTTACTAGAGTTTTTCACCTCTAAAGTGGACAAGGTAATTCTTGCTCGAGATAGGAGCTTTGTTGGAGAAACGAGCCTCTCCATCTTAGGAACCTTGCTTCTTGAACCTGTAAACCTTTTGTAGAGGTGAGTTTTATAACCCCCTTCTCATATATTGCTTACTACATGCTTAAAACAAACACTTCTATGTTTAAAATCAATGATCTCCATCTCTATTTATCATGTTCTTCTAGGGTTTTGATTTCTTGTTGTTTTACCTTCTCTAGAAGATCTAGTTTCGTTACCTATGCATCTCCAACCCTGATCTTGGGTCAAATGATGTTTTCTCCCTCTCTCTCACTCTTCCTCTCTCTCTCGAAGATTTCTAACATGTCATTTCCTATTTGGTTCAAATTGAAAATTTCATATCTTTTAATCTGCTTATCCAAATTTGAGAAATAAATATGTTTTAGAATTAGAAAATTAATCTATATGTAATAAAAATATTTTCAAGGTCTTATTTTGTGGTCTAAAAATTAATCTATATTTAATAAAAATATTTTCAATGTTTTATTTCGAGGTTTGACGAAGGGTGATTTTTGGAAAATGAATTTAATGCATAAAATCTATAAAAATTACATCTTAATCAAACTCCAAAATTAATATAAAAATACATTTTCTTGATCAAGAGAACCTAATAAGTTCATTGTTGAGGTTTTCATAGTCTAAATCCAAGATTTGTTGAAAAGGTAAAAAATTAGGGTTTCTATACATTATTGTGCATTATGAACTCTAGTTCATGTTAAAACATTGAAAATAGGCAAAGAGGAACTTGGACTAAATTAAAGTGGTGAAAGTTAGCAATTGATATCAATAAGAGAGGTATTTGCATTCCTTACAACCTATGTTGGTATAATTTCAACCAAACCCTATATTTCCCTAATGAGGCTTTAATGAACCCCATTTCCTCTATTCATGATTATTTTATTAAATTGCCTCAAATTTGGTAATGATATTCTTTTTCTTGGATCTTGTACCACATTGCCATGTTCTAATTGATATGATGCTTTTACTAGCCATGATTTCTTTTTTAGCATGTTGATTTTATGGACTATTTAGCTATAGTAGGGGTACTTATGTACAACCACCCATAGATAGGGCATGTTTTAATTTGCCATGGGGAATGTCTTATTCTCCCCCATAAAAATATGTTTAGGTGACTGGGAATGTATTAATTCTCCCCTCACCTATACGTTGAGGTCTGGTAGGTGCCTCAACCCTACTTAGTTAATGTATTCAATATTAATCATGCATGCCAATCTTTTGTTATTTTTATTGATATGGCAAGCATCTATCTGATTATGCCTGATACTCTTATTCTCTTCATCTTATGATGAAATCTTAGCCTTTACTATCATGTTATTTCCTTATTTTTGTTCTTGTTCATTATTTACACATATCTTATTTTTCTCTCTATTGTTGGATGTTTTCCCAACCACCCTGGTTTTTCTCTCTATTGTTGAAAACAAGTATATATAACAACAAGATTAGAGTCTAGGGTTAACATATTAGAGTTTAAGCATGGTTAAAACTTTAGGGTTTCTAGGCCAACAAATACATGTGATGTCATTCTTATATATAATAAATGTGTACCATCTATCCCATTCTTGAACACCTAATCTCACTAGTAAGTGTATAATGTGTATTGGGTTTTCAAGAAAATTTCAACAGCATTTCCCCACTGTTCTCCAAGTACATATGTACTTAGAGAACAAACGGGTAAATGCTACCGAAATTTTCTTGAAAACCCAATACACATTACACACTTACATCCTAAGTGAGATTAGGTGTTCAAGAATAGTCCCAAACCGGGGACTATCCAAGATTTACTCCTATTGAGTAAATCTTGGACGGGTTTCTAGGCCAATATATATAATAAATGTATACGACCTATCCCATTCTTGAACACCTAATCTCACTACTAAGTGTATAATGTGTATTGGGTTTTCAAGAAAATTTCAGCAGCATTTCCCCACTGTTCTCCAAGTACATATGTACTTAGAGAACAAATAGAGAAATGATGCCGAAATTTTCTTGAAAACCCAATACACATTATACACTTACATCCTAAGTGAGATTAGGTGTTCAACAACAGTCTCAAATTGGGGACTATCCAAGATTTACTCCTAATGAGTAAATCTTGGACGAGTTTCTAGGCCAAAAAATACATGTATGTTGTCATTCTTATACCTACAATCCTAGTTTCATCATTCCTATCCTAAGTTTTGTGTAACATCATTTAATCATGCTTGTCAGTAATACTAAACAGTAAATAAACCATGATTCCATATATCAAAGATTTGAATCAGGGGGTGATGTAGCCCTATTTTAGGGCTCCATCATGTGCCATTTTGTACTTAAATCACATCTAAACAAGTTAGATTATAGGCTTTTTCCCCTAATGTGTTTATCATTGCCAAATGAACTTATGATGTTCTTTGCACTATTTTTAGGTACTTGGACCATGCCTTAGATGGAAGAGAGAGAAAGAAGGAGTTCTAGGGCTCCTCCACTCATTGGGAGGTCCAAAGGAGGCCCCAAAATCTCCCTCAACCTACATCCAATGGCCAAGAGTCGTCACCAAGAAAAGACATCCAAGAATGATGAAGTTTAAAGGATAATCAAGTGGTGCAAGCCTCACCACGGCTGTGGGAACTTCCCACGGTCGTGTGAATTTATGACCAAGAACCATCATTTCAACAAGGGTTTTCCCCAAGTCGCCACGACCGTGGCCATCTACCATGACTGTGGCCAATCAAGAACAAAATGACTATGATGCTGCTCCATGACCACATCCCCCTCCTCCAAAACAGCCGTGTAACCCAACATAGCCGTGGTGCCACTCACCCACCACGTTGTGGCACTCCATCACGGTCATGGCCACCAACATAACACATCACTACCAGCCCCATACCACGACCATATTCTTACCCCACAACCATCCTATACTACCCTCACCATGGCCGTGGCACACCAACACGACTGTGGTGACCAACCTACCCTACCATACTTTTACACTGATTTTCCTATCCTATTCCTACTTACCCTAGTGCTTCCCCACCACCTATACATAGGTGGCGGCTGGGGCACAAGGGTGAGCTACCCTATGGCCACCCATATCTTAGTCTTTCCTTGCTTACTTAGTCTTAAGTTAGTCTAGGGTTAACGTAGATTTCATTCTTACCTTTAATTCCTCATTTTTTCTTAGTACTTTAACAAGGGGGAAGGAGCTGAGTTCACCAAAAAAAAAAAAAAAAAGTTAGTCTAGGGTTAACGTAGATTTCATTCTTACCTTTAATTCCTCATTTTTTCTTAGTACTTCAACAATAAAATCACCTTTAAACCCTTAACCCTAGTCTCTGCAGTAGGAACCCAGCAAAAGTAACCTAGCTCTAGTACCCCCTCTTTTCCCTGTGGATCGACCCTATACTTTCCACCTTCCTATACTAAAACAAGACCATGTGCGCTTGCGGGTGTAGCTATTTTAGTAGAAGTAGGTGTGTTAGTTAGGTTTATAAATATTAAAAGTTAACCCTCGTGTGTGTTTCAATCTCGTGGGGTGCATCTAGTTGAGTCAAATTGGCTAGTGTTTATCACCTCTAGTGGGCACACCAGGGGTAAATCTTGAAGTTTTAACTAGAGCTTCATATATTAACATACATACTAGGTCATATTTCAAGTCAAGATTTAGGCATTTAATCACCTTAGGGCGCATACATGATTCACAAGGTATTTGGGTGCACAAAGAATAATATATGTTACTGATTTATGAGTTCACATAATCATTTTATAAATAGAAGACCCACATGTGGTTGAAATCCACAATTTCATTCAGGTCAAAATAGTAGACAATATTGTTATCTTCGTCCTTCTCCTTTTGACTGTCAAGGATGAGAAGAAGTATAGATTTGTTTATGATTAAAGGGGAAAAGAGATCACAGTAAGACCTAATGAACTATAAGATCTAATGAACAGAGTTGCTTAGTAGGATGACATGGAGAAAGAAGAGGAGTAGGCCGGCGTGGAGAAATGTATCTTTAATACGCATGTTTCAAGGTTCAAAGCACATAATCAAATCAAATTAGGATGCTAGAATGGACAAGTTTGAATCTTATTTCAACATGCATCAAAATTTACTGAATTAGGTCAAGAATGAGGATTAGAAGCACAAATATATGCAAGCACAAGATTTATTCATATCCTAGGTTGATTTACAATAGCAACATCTAAGTTGATAAACAAATATAAATCAGGAGATGATTAAATAATTTTAAAAAGTAGATCAACAAATTTAAAGCCCTAAATTTAAATAATGTGATGAATAAAAAATCATTAGATGAACGAATGAGTAGATAAGTAAATACAAATAAGTATTTATGTAAATACAAATTAGAGCATCTTATTCTGGAGCTGGGAGAGAGGGCAAGAAAGAGGGTTTTTGGGGATGTTTTCCTCTGTTTGAGCCCAGCCAGGCATCTTTCTCTAGAGCAAGGAGAAAGGGCGAGACAGAGGGGTGTACGTGGAAGCCGAACGGGTAGGCAAAGTGGGCAGGCAAGAATGGAAGAGCAGCGAGCAGGTAGTTGACGAGCGAGCAAGGAGGAGGGAGAAGGGAGGCGGTGAGTAGGAAGTAGGCGGTGAGCTCTGGAGTAGGCAGCCAGTGAGCGGCGAGCTCTGGAGCAAGCAGAAGGCTGACGAGCTCTGGAGCAGGTAGAAGTTGACCGGCCTAAATCGTGCGTCCTAAAATTGGAGGCGGATTTGAGGTAGTCGAGCTTTTACATTTATAAACCTGAATCCTTCTAGGCACCCGCAACTTTGTTTACGGGGTCGAAGTATTTCGGGTCGAACACAGGGACAAGGGGGTAGTGTTGAGAACGCGGAATCGACACGCTACACTCAGGCAGGTATATAGAGAGATAAATCCCCAAAAAGGGAAGCAGTAAGATGTCACAAACAAAACAAGAAAACTATCTCCAAGTGGAGTTACTAGAGAGATTTAAGGTTTTAGACATTTAACAATTTTTAGGGGTTTTCATGCAACAGAAACAGAAAGATAAAACTAGAGCTAGAGCAAGGTACGAAGGATAAGACTACAGTAAAACAAGCGGCAACAGTAACATCCTGCACCCCTCCTCTCAGAGCGGCTACCTCTAACCAAGCCTCGGCACCCGTCTCTCGAGGTTGCTGGGCTCAAAGTTAGAGTGGAATGTTACTGAAACAACTCCGTTCCAGGCACTCTCGTACTCTGGAATCGGACCAAACACTAGAGCTACAACACAACTCTCGAATTTGTTGCGATGGGAAAACACGATTCGGTAGCTAAGCGAAGTGAGATCCAAAACATGCAAGCTAGAGTTCAGATATCAAACATAGCAGTCATCCAACATATTGCACCAAGCATAGAGCAGCAAGTAATTAAGCAATTCCATTTCTATAAATATTAAAGGTCTTAATTACAATGCATAAGTAAAGGATTGAAATAACATAATTAAAGATAAGTATCACCTTCTTGATGTAGAAGGATGATAGGTTATAGTAACTATCCCACCCGATATCGGACAGGGGCCTAGCCCAATACATCCGTGTCGGGCGGCACGCTCTCTCAAGCGGCACACCGAGACAGGCGACTGCATCGCTCAAGGACCTGGCTGATATGCTCCAGTCGGGCGGCACACCCTCTTGGGCGGCACGCATGACGGGCGGAGCTTATCATGTTCGAGATCGTGTCGGGCATGGAGCTGTGTATCCTACTATCAGGCACTGGTGTCGGGCACTCGTGTCGCGTATCTACATCGGCCGATATTAGCTCTTAGTGTCGCCCGGTACAGTCCTAGGTGAACCAGTCCCCTCCCTCTCAGGATGAGGAAGAGCTCACCTAGTGTCGCCCGGTACGAACACTGGAGCACGATACGCCTGCTCTCGCAGTCTCCTCCGAAGATCACTCGAATGTCCGAAACCTGAAGTGACCAAGCTTATCCGACCTTCTTTTCGGCTCCCTGTAGCTGCTATTTATAGGCAACTGGTCGGGGAGAGATATGGTGCTCGAAGCGCCACGTGTCCTCTTTACCGCCGCTCAGTTGGTGGTCGGCTAATGCTAGTATTGCGCGACACAAGGATGTCGACTGTCGGGCATTGTGGCGAGAGGCGCCTGCCGGTGGGTTGCCGATATCGCGTGGAATACCTGGAGTAGTCACGGCGTGTTCGGCTCCCTATCAGGTAAAGAGGCGTGTCGTCCATCGGGACCCTTTCGTGTGACATCCTTGCGTCGCACGTCGTCGTATCGCGCAGCCCTGCCGGTCAGCGTGCGCATCGGCCGTTAGGGGGCCGAAACAGTCTTGGACTTATTTGCAGGCCAGAACGGCCTTATTGGTGATAAATGGGCAAAAATTGGAGGAAAACTCTGCAAAGATGGAAATATTGGATTGAGAGCAATGCTTGGCTAATTATTGTGAAAATGCATATAAAAGAGAGGAAAATAGCAGAAAAGGGAATTTTTGATAACAGAATAAAGGCCAAAATCATCACAAAATTTGGTGTTATCAACTCCCCCAAACTTAGCATTTTGATTGTCCTCAATCAATATTTAAACTTTATTTAGTGATGCTTTTTCTTGCGCAGTAAAGTTCTCAGGCCGAAAAGTAAAACAAGTATAGTAATGCCTTTAGAGATAATGTTGTCTCACAACGAACAAAAGACTTCGTCTTTCTTGCCTTATTATTTAAGTAAGATTCTTCTCTACAGCTTCAAAGAGACATTGTTGTATGATTCCGAAGTTAGCTTCCACACCAAACAACTTTATTTTCAGGGCAGAAAGTTGTGTATAGGGTAGGCTAAGGCTTTTTGGGTTTTCTTCTTATTTCCCATCAGTCCATCCAGCTAAGGGTCCGTTAACGGGCGAGTGGTCCCTACAGTCCAAGCCAGTTGGCTTTAGAGCAGTGATTTCACATCCTACGTACCACTGCCCTGGATCTACCATGCCTAAAGATGGGTACTTTTGGAAAACAAATGTATGTATATATATATTTTTTTCTTTTTCTTTTATTGGGCACAACTCTCATGCTTTTATTCACACTCATAAGGCTTCTCTCTCGTTTTAGGATTTTTGTCGGGTAAGGGGAAACAAAGAGATTCTTGCTGTTTGGGCAGCTTTTTCCTTCTCCATACTCGTCTCTTAACTGTTTGCGAGATTATTATTATATTTGTCGAAAATTTTGTCACGGAAAAATGTAATCTTCTGTTTGTTTGAAACAACATTATCAGAAAGATATAACAGAACTTGCATCACATTAAGCATACAGAAAACAAACTTGGCAAGCAGTTGCATCAGGTTTTTACTAATATAGCGACTTTGTACATATGTATGGGAACAAAATAAGCAAAATTTTTCAAAATTTTCTATGAGCAAGAGTACAAGCACATGATATAGGGGAAAAGCAAAATGGCACAAGAGAGTTTTATACCTCCTTCACTGGTACATGGGTACCCCCCAAACTTATCCAATACTTTGTCCCAGAGTAGTGAAGAAGAGGGTGAGTTCCTGTTAGACCAGTGAAGGTTATTTAGCGGGTTCGCTTGAGCCTTGTAGAAGCTGCAATATGCTTCTTTGCTGCCGCCTCCTTCTTTCTCATTTGGAAAGAACTTCGACAGGTGCGGACACTTGTGGATGCTTCCCCTTTATTAAGTAGTTGGGACCGAGATGCCCAGGTTCCCTCTGGAGGTCGTTGGCAAAGCGCTTTCCAAGCTCAGCCTCCGCTTTATTTCCCAGCTTAGCCAGAACACGTGCAATAGCTCACGGTAGACAGAGAGCTCTTGTGCTGTTCCGGCAGTCACCGGGGCTGTACTCGTGTTGTCTCTGTAGTTGGCCCCAGGCTACTATAGAAGACAAACTATGATAAGGAAACGAGCCTCTTTCGAGGCTACCTAATTAAGGAAATCTCCCCTTGCTCATTTTTTGGTAGTTGGTGGCCCATTGTGATGTTTCTGTCCGACAGTTGCTGCTTCGGCTGTGGCCGCCATTCTGCCTGTTATCAAGTTCATTAATCATTAAGAGTGTTAGATAGCTAAAAAGACTTGATAAAACAAGACTTATTTCGAAGATCCGAGTATCGTCCATCAAAAGAACACTCGAGTCGATACACAAGGTTGGGCGATACGAGGAGAGCTGCACGGCACACCCTCTCGCGCGACACAGAGGTATCGGGCGGTAAGGTCGCCAAAGACCAACTGCCCGTCAGGATGTCACAAAAGAAGAACGTGTCGCCCGTCATGGCGTATCGGGAAAACACTAACGGTCATTATTTCGGGCTTAACAGCGTCGGACGATACAAAATTGACTAGGCTCGTAACCCCGATAAGTAGCGCGCGATATGAAAAACTCGTGTCGAGCAATAAGCTTGTCGGGCGATAAGAGAAAGATCGACCAATCTTGTCAACTTGACACGTATTGTGCGATAAGAAACCCCTGTGCTGAGCGACAGACTGTCGGGCTATACCTTTGCTCATAGGAGCCATCGCCAGATACCGGAGTGAAGGCAAGCTGGATGACACGCGAGCAAAGGTTGATCAATGCATGCGCTACAGGTGGCTAAAAAGAGAAGTGAGTATGCCCGTCATGATGAGCCCACCTTGCTATATATAGCAAGCTCAGCTGGGGGCAAAATGGACATCTCTGGGGCGCGTGTCGGCCAACGGGTCAGGCGGTTCCCGAGACGATGGTCTAATCAGTCTCATTAAGGGCATTTATTCCCATGCACGAAAGGGTGCACGCCGCCCAGGAATGCTAACTGTCTCGACTGTTGCGATGCCTGAGAGACCAGACCCCGATATAGGTGGTTCTACGCGTTAGCTGAGCTGCTGCCCGACACGGCCTACAGTAGGCGGGCGTAAAAACTTAAGAGCAGTAACAGCGATCAAAGGGTAAAACATCATCGGCCAAGGGTCAAGCCCCCGACCTCAGAGTGCAATACTCTTCAAAGCTTCGGAAAATACCGCGATGACCCATAAAACAAAAGATTCGGCATGCCCGACGCGTACTCTGACTTTGGGTCTTATTACAATCCATGAAGTTTGTTTTTACTTTTTATAATAAACATGCAACCTATTCTATGAAAGGGAAAAGAACTCGGGCTGCCTCCCGAGGAGCGCTGGGGGTTGCGTCGCCAGCTCGACCGGTGTAGGATCATCTTGTTCAGCCCTCAACTGTACCCATATCTTGCAGGTTGATCTCTGCTCTTCTAACAAATGCTTCATCTTCGTAGAACCTTTTCACCCTATGCCCATTCACCTGAAAGGCCTTGGTCGGGTCATCTTTGTCGTATAGCTCCATCATCCCTGATGAATATATCTTTGACACTGTGAACGGTCCAGACCACCTCGTTTGCAACTTCCCAGGGAAAAGATGAATAGAGGACTTGAATAACAAGACCTTATCCCCTTCGCTTACATCTTTTCTCCTGAGATGGGCATCATGCCACAACTTTGTCCTCTGTTTGTAGATTTTTGCATTTTCATAGGCATTCATTCTCAGCTCTTCGAGCTTTTGAAGCTGCAAAAATCTCTTTTCTCCAGCTTTCTCGAGGTCCATATTTAGGAACTTGATTGCCCAGAGGGCCTTGTGTTCCAATTCTAACGGTACGTGGTAGGTTTTTCCGTAGATGAGACGGTAGGGGGTGGTTCCAATGGGTGTTTTGTAAGCGGTGCGGTAGGCCCAAAGTGCATCGTCCAACTTCATGGACCAATCTTTTCTTGTTCGGCTGACAGTTTTCTGCAAGATCTTCTTGATTTGTCTGTTGGAAACCTCTACCTGCCCTGACGTCTGGGGATGGTAGGGTGTAGCGATCTTGTTCTTCACTCTGTACTTGCACAGGAGTGCTTCAAATTGTCTTTCTCCAAAGTGCAATCCTCCGTCGCTAATAACTGTGCACGGGACGCCGAAACGAGGGAAGATGGTCTTCTCGAAGAGCTTGATAACCGACTTGGCGTCGCAGGTTTGGGTGGCTACCGCTTCCACCCACTTCGATACATAATCCACAACCACGAGTATGTACTGATACCCCCGAGATGGGGGAAACGGTCCCATGTAGTCGATCCCCCATACGTCAAATATTTCAACTTCAATCCAGCTCGCCATTGGCATTTCAGGTTTCAGGTCGCGATTTAGGTCGGTCAACTTTTTGGCGCCATTGTCGGGGACAAGGGGGTAGTGTTGAGAACACGGAATCGACACGCTACACTCAGGCAGGTATATAGAGAGATAAATCCCCAAAAAGGGAAGCAGTAAGATGTCACGAACAAAACAAGAAAACTATCTCCAAGTGGAGTTACTAGAGAGATTTAAGGTTTTAGACATTTAACAATTTTTAGGGGTTTTCATGCAACAGAAACAGAAAGATAAAACTAGAGATAGAGAAAGGTACGAAGGATAAGACTACAGTAAAACAAGCAGCAGCAGTAACATCATGCACCCTCCTCTCAGAGCGGGTACCTCTAACCAAGCCTCGGCACCCCTCTCTCGAGGTTGCTGGGCTCAAAGTTAGAGTGGAATGTTACTGAAACAACTCCGTTCCAGGCACTCTCGTACTCTGGAATCGGACCAAACACTAGAGCCACAACACAACTCTCGAAGTTGTTGCGACGGGAAAACACGATTCGGTAGCTAAGCGAAGCGTGATCCAAAACATGTAAGCTAGAGTTCAGATATCAAACATAGCAGTCATCCAACATATTGCACCAAGCATAGAGCAGCAAGTAATTAAGCATTTCCATTTTATAAACATTAAAGGTCTTAAATATAATGCATAAGTAAATGATTGAAATAACAGAATTAAAGATAAGTATCGCCTTCTTGATGTAGAAGGACGACAGGCTACAGTAACTATCCCGCCCGATATCAGACAGGGGCCTAGCCCGATACAGCTTTGTCGGGCGGCACGCTCTCTCAAGCGGCACACCGCGATAGGAGACTGCATCGCTCAAGGACTTGGCCGATATGCTCAAGTCGGGCGGCACGCCCTCTCGGACGGGACGCATGACGGGCGGAGCGTATCGGGTTCGATATCGTGTTGGGCATGGAGCTGCGTATCCTACTATCGGGCACTGGTGTCGGGCACTCGTGTCGTGTATCTACATCGGCCGATATCGGCTCTCAGTGTCACCCAGTATAGTCCTAGGTGAACCAGTCCCCTCCCTCTCAGGATGAGGAAGAGCTCACCTAGTGTCGCCCGGTACGAACACTGGAGCACGATACTCCTGCTCTCGCAGTCTCTTCCGAAGATCACTCGACTGTCCGAAACCTGAAGTGACCAAGCTTATCCGACCTTCTTTTCGGCTCCCTGTAGCTGCTATTTATAGGCAACTGGTCGGGGAGAGATATGGTGCTTGAAGCGCCACATGTCCTCTTTACCGCCGCTCAGTTGGTGGTCGTCTAACGCTAGTATCGCCCGGCACAAGGATGTCGGTTGTCGGGCGTTGTGGCGAGAGGCGCCTGCCGGTGGGTGGCCGATATCGCGCGGCATACCTGGAGTAGTCACGGCATGTTCGGCTCCCTGTCGGGTAAAGATGTGTGTCGTCCATCAGGACCCTTTCACGTGACATCCTTGTGTCGCGCGTCGTCGTATCGCGCAGCCCTACCGGTCAGCGTGCGCATCGGCCGTTAGGGGGCCGAAACAGTCTTGGACTTATTTGCGGGCCGGAACGACCTTATTGGTTCTAAATGGGCAAAAATAGGAGGAAAACTCTACAAAGATGGAAATATTGGATTGAGAGCATTGCTTGGCTAATTATTGCAAAAATGCATATAAAAGAGAGGAAAATAGCAGAAAAGGGCAGTTTTGATAACAGAATAAAGGCCAAAATCATCACAAAATTTGGTGTTATCAGAAGTCTGGCGGTTGTGAGCTCTAGAGCAAGCAGAAGTCGGCAAGCTCTAGAACCAGTGACGGCAGGGCAGTGGCCGATGAGCTCCAGAACCAGCGGTGGCAGGGAAGCACAGGCGTTAGCAGAGGCAGGGAGAAGGGCGGTCGGAAGTGGTGAGCAAGGGTGGCGGCGGCACACAAGGAGGAGGGAGCAGTCTGGAGCGTGACCGGCGGCGTCGGGAGCTTAAGGGCTAATTTTGCAATGAAACAGAGACAAATGGGGAAGAGTCTATTTCTCGCGGGGGCTATTAAGTTAACAAAGACATCGGTCTTCTATTAAACCGACACCTAATATCCATCAGTGTTAGTTGCCTGAACAAACCGACGTCCATTGGACAATCTTAACCCTAAAAATTTTCACAGGGATGACACACGAAACTTTATCAGCGTCAGTTTTTCCAAAAAAACCGACGACCTTTGGAGGTAATTTTTTTTGTCGTTAGGCGTCGGTTATTAGGTAAACAACCGACGTCGTATGTGAAACTTTGGGGGTAATTTTTTTTCTTTCAAAAAATTGGATTTGGCAGGCTATTTTAGGCATCGGTTCATCTTAGGGAGCCGACGCTTAATAAAAAGTGATACCCGTGTCTGGCCGGTCTTCAAATATAGATGTCGGTATCTGTAATTAGCCGACATTGTAGGGTTTAGGCGTCAGTTTTTGGTAATAACTGACGTCTCTAAATGTGATGTTATAAGCTATTTCTGTAGTAGTATTTCCTCCTTTCCTTCCCTATTTTCATGCTTTTCATCTTCCTTCCACCTTCTTCCAGGTCTGAACCATGGCCTTCCATGGTGAAACCCCACCTAGAACCCTTAAACACCTTATCTCCATGTTCTTTTACTAGAGTTTTTCACCTCTAAAGTGGACAAGGTAATTCTTGCTCGAGATAGGAGCTTTGTTGGAGAAACGAGCCTCTCCAGCTTAGGAACCTTGCTTCTTGAACCTGTACACCTTTCGTAGAGGTGAGTTTTATAACCCCCTTCTCATATATTGCTTACTACATGCTTAAAACAAACACTTCTATGTTTAAAATCAATGATCTCCATCTCTATTTATCATGTTCTTCTAGGGTTTTGATTTCTTGTTGTTTTACCTTCTCTAGAAGATCTAGTTTCGTTACCTATGCATCTCCAACCCTGATCTTGGGTCAAATGGTGTTTTCTCACTCTCTCTCACTCTTCCTCTCTCTCTCGAAGATTTCTAACATGTCATTTCCTATTTGGTTCAAATTGAAAATTTCATATCTTTTAATCTGCTTATCCAAATTTGAGAAATAAATATGTTTTGGAATCAGAAAATTAATCTATATGTAATAAAAATATTTTCAAGGTCTTATTTTGTGGTCTAAAAATTAATCTATATTTAATAAAAATATTTTCAATGTTTTATTTCGAGGTTTGACGAAGGGTGATTTTTGGAAAATGAATTTAATGCATAAAATCTATAAAAATTACATCTTAATCATCATAACTCCAAAATTAATATAAAAATACATTTTCTTGATCAAGAGAACCTAATAAGTTCATTGTTGAGGTTTTCATAGTCTAAATCCAAGATTTGTTGAAAAGGTAAAAAATTAGGGTTTCTATACATTATTGTGCATTATGAACTCTAGTTCATGTTAAAACATTGAAAATAGGCAAAGAGGAACTTGGACTAAATTAAAGTGGTGAAAGTTAGCAATTGATATCAATAAGAGAGGTATTTGCATTCCTTACAACCTATGTTGGTATAAATTCAACCAAACCCTATATTTCCCTAATGAGGCTTTAATGAACCCTATTTCCTCTATTCATGATTATTTTATTAAATTGCCTCAAATTTGGTAATGATATTCTTTTTCTTGGATCTTGTACCACATTGCCATGTTCTAATTGATATGATGCTTTTACTAGCCATGATTTCTTTTTTAGCATGTTGATTTTATGGACTATTTAGCTATAGTAGGGGTACTTATGTACAACCACCCATAGATAGGGCATGTTTTAATTTGCCATGGGGAATTTCTTATTCTCCCCCATAAAAATATGTTTAGGTGACTGGGAATGTATTAATTCTCCCCTCACCTATACGTTGAGGTCTGGTAGGTTCCTCAACCCTACTTAGTTAATGTAGTCAATATTAATCATGCATGCCAATCTTTTGTTATTTTTATTGATATGGCAAGCATCTATCTGATTATGCCTGATACTCTTATTCTCTTCATCTTATGATGAAATCTTAGCCTTTACTATCATGTTATTTCCTTATTTTTGTTCTTGTTCATTATTTACACATATCTTATTTTTCTCTCTATTGTTGGATGTTTTCCCAACCACCCTGGTTTTGATCGAGGTGTTGTACATGACCAAGGAGAACATAGCATCCAACATGGACCTAGATCTTGGAGATGTTGCTTGGATACAAATTTGAAGTACTTTAGACTTCCCGCTACTTAGATCCTTATGTTGTATCATACATGTAAACCCTAATGGGATATTATAATGTACTTTTGTAATATTTTGAGAAAATTGAATATAGTCATTTGTTTAATTCCACCGTTACAATTTTGCTATTTTGAATACCATTTATTGAAATTTGAAAACTTTACACCTATTCATGCATACCTTTGAGTGTGTTTTGTAATGGATGTTTTATTCTTCAAAATTTTATTAGGGAGTGGATCCCCTCTCGGGTCCCACTCCTTACAACTACTTGTAAGGGTGTCGACCGGGATGGAAGACCAAGGGTTTCCTTGACCACAGGTCAGCTATATGCCCAACACCATAATATGTCCAAACAAGGTTGAAATAGAAGATTGGAAAGCTAGAATAGCAAACATCAATAAGAGTAACTTTCCATACCACGATGCTCATCAAACCCTAAAAACATGGGTCATAGAAGGTCACTTTGAAGATTGTGATTGAGGGATTAGAAATCAGATTTATTATGCATGTAAATGACATTAAAAACTTCTTTTAATCAAGGTAAACAAATCATTAAAAAGATAATATAGTTCCATAGATAAGGATCCAAATAAACACACCCACCTCCCAATCAACACAAAATTGAGTACTACGATTTGTGGGGTTTATAACAAGAATAATATTCTCAAGAATCCTTCAAAGTCTAAACTGTAAAAGTTATATAACCCACCCAATTTGAGGATCAAAGCTTCCAAGATCTCGAACTCTAGGATAGAGAAAGAAGCCTCAACTTGGTTCAAACCTTCAGCCAGTAGGTCACCTCCAAAAGAGAAAGAAACGTCATGGTGAAAAGAGAGATCGGGGAATGAAAAATGCAACCCTAGTTCAATCCAAAGAAGAAGAAAGAAGAGGTCTTATTCTTACTTGGATAACATCATGTCAAAACATGATATGACTCTTGTGAATAATAGATATATAAGGTAAAGACACCATGGCTGATCCACAGTCTCATGGCCGAGAAGAAGGAAGAGGATGATGGGGTTTATAGAAAAGAAAATGTGATCTTGAGAAGAAGATCACTTACCAAGAGTAGCACCACCAAGAATTACCACCAATGTTGACTCTAGCATAAGATCATCAATCATACAAGGTGGATCGACCACCCAAGCTTCAAGAATAGACCTTCCTTTATCCTAAAGCTCCAAGGTTGATTTTAAGAGAGAACAAAGAGAGTAGGGCCAAAAAAGTTACTCATATGTTAAGAGAAGGGGTTATGTACCCAAAGGAGGAGGGAAGTAAAGGTTTATGAGGTGTCAGCATAATAGACTATCAAAGTACACATGCCCTCCAAGCAAACAACCTTGTCCCCACTCACATGCATATTTCAAAATGTTAATGTTTATCTAGAAAATTGTAGCTACTTTCAAGGTCGGATACCACCTTGTCTCGGTCGAGACACATCTCATGCACACTTGGTTCCGACCAAAACCTTAAGCACCATATACATGGTTGAGAAACTCCACTAGAGGACAAAGTATTTTGACCTACTCACCTCTAAGTCATCACAGTCGAAACCACACTATATTGAGAATGTGTTGTGCTTGTTACCCTCACCTAAAAGTGGGGTAGTGGTCCCAACATTTAAACCCTAGATTAGTCAACATATTAATAACGCAAACCCTAGCATCACCATAAGGTGTCACATCACTAACCATGATTCCAACAAGGTGCCCCGTATCATAATATTTTCTCTCATGTGACCAGATTTTATGAAACATTCTCAACATGTAACAATTTTCAAGATAAACCTCACTTTTAGGTAAATTGCAAACGAGTTCAAAACAAGTACATATATAGCAAAGATAGCTAAAACATCAATTAAATTGGACCAAAATGAAAATATAAGCTTGTCACAAGATATTTAAGGCATTTCATAAGATTAACTTAAGGTGTACGCATCTCATTATACAAAGTAATTACAATTAAGCATAAAGCTAGGTCAGGGCTCTTACACCCATAATCCCCTAACAAGGATTTTCCCCCCAAAATCCTATGCAAAAAGATACGGATACTTCTTCCACATCTCATTCTCAAGCTCCCACGTCACTTTCTCAATGCCACGATGATGCCACAAAACCTTGACTAACACAATATCCTTCTTTTTCAACTTCTTAAGAATAGGACATTCTACATAACATATGTCATTATCTAGCTCCACCTCAATAGGTTAAAGAGTCAACTCTGTATCAGGGTTACACTTCCTCCACATAGAGATATGAAATACATGATGTAACTTATACAACTCAGGTGGAAACTCTAACTTATTTGCCACCTTCTCTTCACGTGAAACCACAGGGTAAGGTCCTATATACATAGGAGCTAACTTACCCTTCTTCCCAAACCTTAGAACACCTTTCCAAGGAGGGACTTTATAGTACACCATGTCTCCCACTTGGAACTCTAAAGTCTACGACGATTATCAACGTACGACTTTTATCTTTCCAGTGCTGCCTTCAGCTGTTGCCGAATCACTTTGATTTTTTCTATCATTTTCTATACCAGCTCAGGACCCAGAAGATGATATTTTCCCGTCTCATACCAACACAAAGGAGATATGCAACGTCTCCCATACAATGCCTCATATGATGCCATGTCGATGCTCCTATGATATATATAGTTGTAGGAAAACTCTATCAAACTGAGGTTTATATCTCAACCACCCAAAAACTATAACACACATGCTCTTAATAGATCCTCTAAGGTCTGTATAGTCCTTTCAACATGTCCATATATTTGTGGATGGAATGTCATATTAAATCTCAAGTGCATACCCATTGTTACATGCAAATGCTCCCAAAAGTGACTAGTGAATTGTGGACGTCTATCTGAAATGATGGTAGTTGGGATACCATGTAAATGTACTATCTCATTGACATACACTTGTGCAAGTTTCTCAGCCATATACGTCATCTTTACTAGCAAAAAGTGTGCTGACTTAGTCAACCTGTGCACTACTACCCAGATGGAATCATGACCTTTGGCTATCCTTGGAAGTCTAACCACAAAGTCCATTATAATATGATACCACTTCCACTATGGTATAGGCAATGGTTGCAAAGTCCCTGCAGGCTTCTGATGCTCGGCTTTAACCTACTAACATATTGCACACTTAGCCAAAAACTTGATGACATCACGCTTTAATCCTGACCACCAATATAGTTTGTTCATATTTGGATACATCTTGGTGATCCATAGCATACATAGAAGAGTGAGCCTCTTCTAGAACTAATGTTCTCATATAATCTACATCTGGCACAACTATCCTGCCATGATAACACATTGTTCCATTCTCAGACTCGTGGAAGCCATCACGCTTCTCACTTCCCAACTCTACCTGAATCTATTTTTCCACAGTATCATTCTGCTACACATATCTGATCTACTTACTCAACAACAACTTTTACAACTGTGCTAACATACCTGCTAATATGGACACATCTAGCTGTAAATTCATTTATCACAAGGAGACCAACATGTCTCACATAATGGAAGATGAAATAACTTTTGAGTGGACAATAGGTTATTATCTCGAATTTTTGACTTGAGGGATAAAAAAGGAAAGTATTTCCTCAATTTTCTAATGTATTCATCACATTTAAATGACTAATAAGGAATTGTGTGGAATTTTCTAGAAAAAGTAGGTCGAGAGTAACCAATGCACATAATTGAACCCTAACTTGCACCTAAGAGAAATTTACACTTAAGTAGGGATCCTAGCCAATTTTAGATGGAAAGAGAAGTAACTTAATGTATTAAATAAATCAAATATGTGTTTTACTTAAGAGGCAAGAAAATGGTATCTAACTTTTGTATTTTGACTCCAAATCTTGCCCACGTGTAGATTTAAATATTAAAATCTATCCTCTAAAACTTGGGTCCAATCTGAGTTAAGGAGAAAAAGATATGAGTTATTTAGTGTTTCCTAAAGTGAAAGGGTTAATTGATGAAAGATATTAAATGTCACAATTAAAATCGGATTACGAAACTATACCCACACCGTTTAATTTTGTCACATGTTTTGTGATCCTAGGATCCATATCCAATGGTTGAGAGTTTGTCTCCCACCTCCAGCTTGTCTAGGAAACCAAGAACAATTCTCTCCTTTTTGTTCTCATGAAGTTCTCTCTCTCTGGTTCATGAGCACTCCTATAAAAGAATCTCTTTTCCATCATGATGCTTTTATGCATAGGGAAACCCCTAGTCTGGTCGAATTCGGAAGGCTATTGAGGAATAACCTAATTCACAAACTTTCCCCTTCGACCGATCTCCATAACCAGGGCTATATAAGGGGTTATGCACCCTGTGCGAGGATGGTTTTGGCTTTACAAGGATCTACTCGACACCAGGATCTCCCCTTTATGCTTAATTCTACTGTGCCATCATCCTTCATTGCTATCCCTGATCTGAACCTCATCGGAGATTTCCTTCACCTCTCTCTCTGTTCCCTTCGGCTCCAGAGCAATTGAAGCCGATGGCAACTTTGGAAGGGTGATACGAAGGCTCTGGTTTGCTCTCCTGACGCTCGAAGGCCCTGAATCCTGGAGTCAACTATCCATATTATGTATCAGAATTTGGTAAATATATTCTGACAGCCTCCTACAAATTAGTAGGAGGTCAAAAGATACATGTAGGCCCAACGTCATACACTCCATACTGGATACAACTCACCCACTAGCTAATGTATAACTTACATTTAACACATTTACAAATTTTTACAGCAATAATATTTGGGTTTGTAGCTGGACCACCGTGTCTTCGGGCATTTGTTTCCTCCCATATAAAGAAGCAGAGAGCAGCAAAGGAAATTCTTTTCTTTTCATCATTTCCGCAGCACATTAGCATTCTTCTCGGGTCATTTTGGAGCTGTTCACGAATCCTCAACTCGTCACACATGATTCCCCACACTTCTTTTGTGAATTTGCAGCAGTAAGCAATGTGAAATTGTGACTCATCCTCCTCCTTACAAAGCATACATGTAGCAACAATCTCTTGGTTCCAACTATGTATTTTGTCTAGAGTAGCAAGAGCATTATGAAGAATTTTATATAAGCATATGCTCCATTTTGATACTTGGATCCCAGCCCATATATGTTCCATATGTCTGTCCTTCTATGCTCACTATCCATATTATGTATGTATGTATGTATGTATGTATGTATGTATGTATGTATGTATGTATGTATGTATGTATGTATGTATGTATGTATGCAATGAATGTTATGAATGTGTTATCTATTTCAATTGCTTAACATCAATGAATTTGTGATGAATTGAATGTAATGTTCTACTATCCATATTATGGTATCATCTTCATGCACATTAAGAGTAAAGTCAATATTAAGATTTAAGAGAAATTTAAGAGAAAGTTAAGGTTTTAAGAGAAATATAATGTTAAAAGATAACTTATATAAGCTCCTCATCAAGAGGCTCCTCAGAGCAAAACTAAGAAGCACTCTAGTGCAAAAGAGAAGAGGCACTTAGGTGCAACCCAAGGGGCACTTTGGTGCAATCCAAGAGGCACTTAGGTGCAACCCAAGAGGCACTTCGGTGCAATCCAAGAGGCACTTTAGTGCATAAGATAAGAGGCACTTCGATGCAAAACCCGAGGTTTCTTATATAAGTCAAGATAAAAGAAGTATTTTAAAAGGAATTGTGTCTCCTTATCAAAGTTTAATGTTCAAAGTCTATTTTTAAATTTACATGCTTTCTTTAAATTATAATATGTTCAATTCCATTTACCATTGGTTTTATGCATGGGTGGGGGCACGATGCCCGCAGGTGAGGAGCAAGCTTAGGAGGAAGAAGCTTTTGATATGCAAGGAATAGATCAAGGAGTCTCCAAGAAGAAAAGACCTAGTGGGGTGCCTTTCACCAAGATGATCCAAAGTTTAGATATCTTTGACACTATGTATAATCTTGTTATGAAAGTAGATAATATGAACTTGATGTAGTTTTGCTTTTGCCAAAACTATGTATGAATCTGATTTCTATCAATGCAAAGTGTTTCATTTACTTTAAATTGCAAAGAATAGCATCTTGTGACACCCCTTGAGTAAAGTGCTTTCGCTCAGTGATTTATACATGTTTTGAAAAGAAGGGTGTTACAATATGGTATCAGAGAAATTTGGTAAATGACCACTAGGAAAGCATGATTCACATAGTCACCCCAGAACTAAGATATAATATTAAGGTATAGGAAAGGATTCTAAGGAAAAGTATTAAACCCTAAGATTACAAGATCTTTCTCCCTAGAGTAGAAATTATATATATTAGTGATATGTGTATATCTAGTTTGGATCATAGGTATTGACCTAATCTTAGCTAGTGGCATATTCTCTCTTTTCTCATTGGTTGGTGCACACCATGTGAGGAATGTTGAGAGATGCCATAAGCATTTGACTTATTGTGCATCTTTCCCCCTCATAATAGTATGTGTGGTATTGGACATGTGTACTATTAGGTTGGTGAAGGGTAGCATAATAGGATCCCTCATCGTTGGGTATGTGCCTGATCAACACCCTCATCATTGGGTATGTGCCTGATCAACACCAACCTGGGGATGTCAAAAAGATGGGCAATATAAAAGACCTAAAATAGATTGTCATCTACACCTAATGTTAGAAAGTTATACCCTAGGTATGGATATGAATTGGTTTATTAACCCTAAGTATAAGTTGAGAAGATGAGGAGTAAAGTAATAGTTAATTCATGTCCACATAATAATAATGAAACTTAGATGCCTTATTTAGATATTACTTTTATGAAAAAAAAAGTGAACATAAATGAATCTTGAAATGTTAACTATCATTGAATGAAGAGGTGAGCAAAACCCAAAGGTGGGTAGTAGCTTAAGGAAAATTTTGAGGATGAAATTTATTTAAGGTGGGTAGAATTGTAACATCCCAAAATTTTCAAGAATAATTTGAACATTAGAATGTGGTTTTACTCAAAATAAAACAGTTGAGGGTTTTAATGCAAAAAGGCCATGAAATGAAATTTCTGAAGAGATAATGGAGTGAGAAGAGTAAATTAGGACTCAAAATACTTTTTATTTTTTCATATGCACATAATGTGCTATAATTAACTCAAAGATATAAATGTTGGTTTCTTTTCTCTCTCCTCAAAAGAAGTTACTCAAAAAGGTACAAAAGGGAAGATGGAATAACTTTTGAGTGGACAATTAGTTATTATCTCAAAATTTTCACTCAGGGGATCACAAAGGAAAGTATTTTCCCATTTGTCTAATGTTTTAATTAAATTTAAATGACTGATAAGGAATTGTGTGGAATTTTCTAGAAAAAGTAGGTTTAGAGTAACCAAAGGGCATAATTCGACCCTAACTTACACCTAAGAGAAATTTACACTTAAATAGGGGTCCTTAGAAATTTTAGATGGAAATGAAGTAACTTCATGTATTAAATAAATCAAATATTGCTTTTATGTAAGGGACAAGAAAAGGGTATTTAACTTTTGGATTTTGGCCCCAAATATTTCCCATGCGTAGATTTAAATATTAAAAGCTATCCTCTAAAATTTGGGACCAATCCAAGTTAAGGAGAAAAATATATCAGTTATTTAGTGTTTCCTAAAGTGAAAGGGTTATTTGATAAAAGATATTAAATGTCAAAATTAAAATCAGATTAGGAAACTATACTTGGACCCTTTTATTTTGTCACGTGTTTTGTGACCCTAAGATACAGATCTGACATTCGAGAGTTTGCCTCCCACCTCCAGCTCAGCAAGGAAACTAGGAACAATCCTCTCCTTTTTGTTCTCGTGAAGTTCTCTCTTTGGTTCGTGAGCACTCCTAGAAAGAATCTCTTTTCCATTAGGATTCTTTTCCGCATAGGGAAACCCATTGTTTGATCGCCTTTGGAAAGCTATTGAGGAATCCCCTAATTCACAGAATTTCCCCTTCGACCAATCTCCATAGCCATGACTATATAATGGGTTATGCACCATGTACAAGGATGGTTTTGTCTCCACAAGGATATGCTCGACTCTAGTATCTCCCCTCTATGCTCAATTCTACCAGTGCCATCATCCTTCTCGCTATCCCCAATCTGAACCTCTCCAGAGATTTCCTTCACCGCTCTCTCTGCTCCATTTTTCTCTGGAGAAATTGACGCCCATGAAAACTTTGGAAGGGTGAGACAAAGGCTTTAGTTCACTCTCCTGACGATTGAAGGCCATGTTGGATCAATGGGCTCTAGAGGGGGGGTGAATAGAGCTACACACACTTCACAAAATCAATTAGACCACCAATTTAATTGTAGTGCAAAAGCTAAAGCAAGCAACAATTTGATGTCCTATTCTAGCATACAAAGCAAGGATAAGAGATAATGAATAGCATTGCACTTGGATAGGTGGTTTAGAGTGGTTCCACATCCTAAACTTAGGAGCGATGTCAGTCCACTACCTAGAGTTGGTTAGACTCTAGGATTTGCAACTTGGTTCTCTTATATATCACAATAAGATTACAAGATACATAAACCACACAACCAAGGTCTTAATTTCTCAAGCTAAGATCTTCTACCTATCCAAGGACTTACCCACAAAGCAAGATTCTTCAGCCTTCTTCAAAGGACTTACCCAATCTTACCTTTGTCTTCAGCCTTGCAGGATTTACCTATCTCACTTGAGCTTTTCCTTGCACCTCTCCTTCACTTGGAGAGCTTCTCCACGTTTTCCCTTCACCAAGGGACCTGGAGCAACCAGCTATCTTCACTATTGAAGATCAGCAACACATCTTCCCCTTCACTCGGAGAAGAACAACAACAACTCCTCTTTCACTTGGAGAAGTAGCTTCAATCAATCTTCAATGGGATTTAGAGGTAGGAAGAGAGAAAGGAGAGATTTACATAACACAAAGGATAGCTCTCATACACAGGGACCTAACTCACTCTTAACTCACGAATTTGTATTGAAGGTAGAGAGAGAAAGGGGCTCAAGGGCTTGGAACACTCTCAACTAAGCTAGAACCAAGTTTGCAATGGAAGAGCAGCTTGGAATGAACTCCAAGGGGTTCTATTTATAGTTGAGGGTTGCCCTTTAAGTTGTGGGACACTTGGGTGCAAAAGTAGTCATTTTTTGTTCAAGAAAACGGCTCTATATTTTCCCAAAACAATTCACCAACGGTCATATTACTTTTTCTGCAAATTCTGTACAGTACAATCGGTCGAGTTTCAATGGGGGTAACTCGACCGATCAAGTAAGAGGCAAACCGATATTCAAATGATCGGTTGAGTTTGTCCTCAGGAAACTCGACCAACCATTTCAACTGGAAATGGTCTGCTACCCGATCGGTCAAGTTCTGTGAGTGCACAACTTGACCGATGCAATCTTCAGAAAATCAACCAAGGATGATCGGCCGAGTTTCAGGCTAGGGAAACTTGACCGACCAAGTGCCTGTAATTGATTTTCTGATTTGCAATAAAAGTGATTAGCACTGGGTGAATTTTTTCCCAAACATTTTTCTCTTCTAAGTTACAAGTCAATTCATCATTACAAGTGATTACATTGATGTTCTAAGGTAGTTAACATAGAAATCCTAAAATGCACACTTGTAGCCATTTTGGCTTGCACTTGGCCCATTCTAGGGCTTTGTATATATGATCCTTTTCACGTACCTAATGCCTGCAAACAATCTTTAACGCACATATTAGATACATATGAATGGAATGGTTAAGTCATTATCAAAATATAGGTAATGTATAACCTCTAGGTCAACATTGTCCCCCTTTTTGACAATGACAAACCATTCCTCAAACATATTGAAAAGGATAAGAAAGTTATACCTTTGCCTTGTTAATTAGGGGGATTCATGATAAGAACAATTTGAATTGCTCCCCCTCAAACTATGCTTCCTCTCACATGCATGTTAGGTTTTCTATACATGGCAAAACCAATATCCGTGTAATATGTAATCCTTTGCATGTCATATGATCAATCAGCAAATTAACAAGACAAGGATCACCTAGGCAAGAAAGCAATAGTATAACACAAGAAACAATATGATTGAGTCTCAAACCATGAGATATTTCTCCCCCTTTTGACATTATCAAAAAGGTAGGGGGGGTAGAAGAGCAAAAACTAGGTCTTCTTTAAGACTCAACCACACATATATGCAAAGATAATAGACAACATTGTAAAGGCATATAATAGACAACCAAAGAGGAGATCATACAATCAAAGTCAAAATCAAAATATAGCTTAAAAAGCACCAAGCATAAGATAACACAAATGAAATAGCCAAAGTGCATAGCAATGATATTCCAACTTAGAAAGATGTCCTCATAAACAACTACAACCATAAAAGCAAGAAAATAGGAAATAAGAAAATAGTACAACTCAAAATAATGTGTCAGGATGTTGCTTATACAAAAGAGTCGAGAAAGATATATATAATAGACATGCTAGACTATAAGCTAAGACAACCTCCTAGACATCTAAGCTATCTATGTCAACTGCTTCCTCGTCATTTCCTGGGTTGTAGTCCTCATCGCCATATGAAGGCGGAGCAGCTGTGCCAGCAGAAGAACCAACACCATCATCACCATCCTCATCAGAAGCATCCTCAGTGTCACCATCATCAGCATCAGCATCCTTGTCGGCATCCTCAGCCTGGTCGGGCATCTCCTCGTCGTCAGGACCAAAAGAGCGATCGGGCCAACGGGCATTCTGCTCGGCCCACGACATACCAAGAGCAAGAAGCTCCTTGGCCTGCGGGAAGGATGGAGCAGAGTCCCCCAAGGAAGCGAGCAGAGCGGCCAGGGGGCCAGTAGGTAATGACAGGAAAGCATGAGTGGAACTACCAGCAGCATACTAAGGTGGAGCGGCAGCAGAAGGCTCGGTAGCAAATGGTGGTGGAGCAGGGAAGTAATGCTCGTATGCATAAGAGGCATAGGCACTACCCGAGTAAGGCTGGTAGACAGGGTAGGGTGAAGCACATGATAGGTTCATGGTAGACATGATCGAACACAAATCCTGGAGGAGGTGGTCCTGGACCTGGCGATTGTACGCCTGTTCATGCATCATGTATCCAAGAAGGGTTTCATTTGATGCATGAAACGATGCACGACTAGGGCGGGGATGCGAATGCGGAGGTGGAGCATGGGTGGAGGTGGGAGGGGCACCAGAAGCAGAGGTTGAGGCTGAGGCGGAGCCGGAAGCACCAGGGGCAGAGGTAGGAACCGGGACAGCCTTCAGAAGGGTGGTTTCACTAATGCACACTCCTTTTCTAGCAACCGGGTAATGGAAGTCAAAAAAGAGTGATTTATCAGTGGCAAACTGGAAAAGACCACAAATCAGGGCTGGGTAGGGAGGGTGGGTGCCCTTGGTGTTCTTGTCGGTGTCAAAACATGTCATATGATGTAAGATGTAATGAGCCCATTTGACACTGATATTGTTTAACAAACAATACATCAGGACCGCTGTGTTTTCCGCAATGTCTGTTTGATTACGCTTGGGATGGATATTGCAGTTAATCACAAGGGCCAAGATGCGCCTCTGGAGGTCAAGGGAGGAGGAGCGTAGGGTTGACCGCTTCTTATAAGCCACGTCAAGTTTCTTTAAAAAATGATGAATATCCGGTAGCGTCAATTCATGGTGTTTATAGAAACCTCCCGGGTCAAGAAGATCAAAATACGCATCATAGTCCTTACGCCAAGTGTTGTTTTCCTCGTCCCCGGCAAGATAGTAGTTGAAAGTTTCCTCGGAGAGTTGAAAACGACGACCGTCGATCATCGATGTGAGGACTACTTCAGTATTCGGCGGGGGAACAAGCGAATCGTAGTTCCAACGCAGATTTGCGTAGAACTCGTGAACTGCTTTTGTGCTAGATAACTGATTATTGAAGCAGTCACGTTCGATTTCTAGGGCGGATAAGTGGTGTTTGTCTAGAAGCTTCGAAACAGAGGTGATATACTCTTGAAAACGATTTGCATCAACTAAGGGGTGAAAAGGAAAAGGAGATCGTGGAAGAAGATCCTTATACCGATTTACCGCCTCAATAGACACAAAGGAGGTGTTATCGAACGGAATCAAGCGATTAACGGAGGAGGAGGCTGGAGCATTGCCAGGAGCAGCACGTTTTCGTCTATGGGAAGCCATGGAAACGAAAATAAGGATAAAAATGTGCACACAAGCAAGATCAAACCTCAAACGCTGAAGAAAACACACCACAGACGCCCGGGGAGGTCAAGAACAGGTTGCTAAGTCACCCTAGGGTTAGGAACGGGAGAGGGTTAGGGCTTGGGTTAAGAGAACGGGCTAGGAGATGAGGAATCGGTCGGCTATTTTCTAGTTGCAAGGGAAAATAGTCAGCCGATCCTAACTTTTAAGTTGGCACTACACGTCGATCGGTCGAGTTCTGAGGGTGTACAACTCGACCGAATGGTCCACTGAAGACATCTCTCGGCTCCTGATCGGTCGAGTTTTCCGGGGTGGAAACTCGACCGAAGGTCAACCTGACCTAGCAGTCTAAATCTTAGATTCTAGCCATATACATGCCGATTAAAATTATTTTTCCATTCTGTTATGCATAATTAACATACCTAGGCACATTTTGCTCATCATTGGTTACTATTTAGCGATAAAACGTGAAATTTGATAAAACCCAAAAACAAGCATAAAACTAAGCATGTTGATAGACAATTTAAGCATAAACAAGCATGTATATGAGCAACATAAGGTGAAGATTGACATGAGCAAGCATATAGAGAAGAGACAACTAGCTAGATCACATAGCAAGATCATTCAAATCAACAATGAGCAATTTAAATCGAATAAAATTAAATTGATCTCTAGCTAGAGGTTTTGTAAAAATGTCCGCCAACTGATTTTCCGTGTCCACATGTGTTATATATATATATATATATATATATATATATATATATATATATATATATATATATATATATATATATATATATATATATATATATATATATATATATATATATATATATATATATATATATATATATATATCTTTCTTGGCAATGTGGTCACGAAGAAAATGATGGCGAACCTCTATATGCTTGGCTCTACTATGCAATATAGGATTATAAGATAGATTAATTGCACTAGTATTGTCACAAAAGATAGGAGAAGCATCAAAAAATATGTTAAAGTCTTGGAGCATTTGCTTCATCCATAGGACCTGTGCACAACAACTCCCGGCTGCAATGTATTCAGCTTCGGTAGTTGATAATGCCACTGTGCTTTGTTTCTTGGAGAACCAAGACACTAAGCATGGTCCTAGGAGGAAGCAAGTTCCACTTGTGCACTTTCTATCAATCAAACACCCTGCATAATCCACATCACTATATGCTCTAAGAGTTAAATCCCTTGATTTAGGATACCATAGACCAAAATTTTGGGTTTTGGCTAAGTACCTCAAAATTCTCTTAACAGCAGTGAGATGTGACTTCTTAGGGCAAGATTGAAAGCGAGCGCACAAGCCAACACTAAACATAATATCAGGTCTAGAGGCAGTTAAATAAAGTAAATTTCCAATCATACCTCTATAGAGCTTCTCATCTACCTTTTCACCTTTTTCATCTTTGTCAAGTTTGGCGGTGTTTGACATGGGTGTATCCATCGGCTTCATATTCTCCATCCCAAAGTGCTTGAGTAGTTCAGTTGTGTATTTGCCTTGGTTGATGAAGTTTCCTTCCTTTGTTTGTTTGATTTGAAAGCCGAGGAAGAAGGTCAACTAACCCATCATGCTCATTTCAAATTCACTTTGCATAAGAGAACTAAACTCCTTGCAAAGATCAAGATCAGTCCCGCCAAAAATGATATCATCAACATATATTTGAATTATAAGAAAATGGTCAGAAGTGTGTTTTAGAAACAAGGTAGAATCAACTTTTCCCATGACATACCCATTATCTAACAAAAAGTTCTTTAATTTCTCATACCAAGCTCGAGGTGCTTGTTTGAGTCCATAGAGAGCTTTTTGTAACAAATAAACATGATTGGGTAATTTTTCATTTTCAAAGCCCGGAGGTTGAGCAACAAATACTTCCTCCTTGATTGTACCATTCAAAAACGCACTTTTAACATCCATTTGATATAGCAAGAAATTTTTATAACTGGCAAAGGCAAGTAGCATATGGATAGATTCTAATCTAGCAACAGGAGCATAAGTTTCATCAAAATCAATACCTTCCTGTTGGTTGTAACCTTGTGCCACTAACCTTGCTTTGTTCCTTACCACTTTTCCTTGCTCATCTAGCTTGTTGTGGTAGACCCATTTGGTGCCAATGATTTTTCTATCACTTGGTCTTGGCACTAAGGTCCACACTCGATTCTTCTCGAATTGCTCAAGCTCTTCTTGCATGGCAAGGATCCACTCATCATCACCAAGGGCTTCTTTGATGTTCTTTGGATCAAGTTGGGAGATGAAGGCACTATCTGCTTGTTCTTTGTTGTGAGCAGCTTGTGTCCTCACTCTCTCAAATGGGTTGCCAATGATCAACTCCTTAGGGTGATTCTTTGCAAAGCGTGGAGTGGGATCCTTCTTTTCTTCTTCTTTTTCTTCTTCTATCACATGCTTGCCTTTGTCTTTGATGTTGAGATCTTTTAATATAGGAATTATTTCATCTGCAACATCATCATCACCAATATGCTTGCCAACAACAGGGTTAGTTTCAATAAACTTAACATTGATAGATTCTTCAATTTTAGACAATTCAATGTTAAATACTCTATATGCCCTGCTAGTAGTGCTATATCCTAGGAAGAAAGCCTTATAGGATTTCGGATCAAACTTGTCGAGAGAATCCTTCGTGTTTAACAAAGCAAGGACATCCGAAAACATGAAAGAAATCAATAGACGGCTTCCTACCACGCCATAGTTCATAGGGGGTTTTCTTGAAAGACAGATGTGTGAAAACTCGATTTTGCACAAAACATGACGTGCTAACAGCTTCAGCCCAAAACTTCTTAGGAGTGTCATACTCAATAAGCATGGTCCTAGCCATCTCTTGTAGTGACCTATTCTTCCTCTCAACAACCCCATTTTGTTGAGGTGTGCGAGGAGAAGAGAAATTGTGCGAATAGCCCGATTTTTCACAAAAACGCTCAAAAAGATCATTTTCAAACTCTCCCCCATGATCACTACGGATAGAAACAATATGGCAAGAAGCTTCATTTTCAACCCATTTATAAAAGCTCGAGAAAACATCAAGAGTATCGCTTTTAGAAACGAGAAAGAAAGTCCAAGTATATCTAGAGAAATCATCAACAATAACAAAACAATACTTGGAGCCACAAAGCGTTTGAGTTCTCATTGGTCCGAATAGATCAATATGAAGAAGTTCAAGAACTCTCTTGGTGCTCATGAATCCTTTGGATTCGAAGGAGGATTTGGTTTGTTTCCCTTGTGTACAAGTTTGGCATTCCTCATCCTTATCAAAATCCAATTTAGGAAGTCCTCGAACCAAGTCCTTTTTGTTCAATTTCTTCATTTGATGCAAATTCACATGACCCAAACGACGATGCCAAAGAGAAAGATCGTTTTTATCCACAACTAAGCATCTATTTAGTATGGGCTTAAGAGCATCGAGAACAATAACATAAAGATTATCATTTCTAGTTCCCTTATATATAACATTGTAGGAAAGGGAATCTAGAAGCAAGCATTCTAAAGCAGTAAATAGCACAAGATAACCATTATCACATAATTGTCTAACACTAATTAAATTGTGATGTAGGCCATCAACAAGCAATACATTTTTAATACATAATTCATTGCCTACATCACCCTCACCTATAACCTTACCCTTCTTGTTGTCCCCGAAAGTTACTGATCATCCTTTCTTTTTCACAAATTTGTTGAAATGGTTGATTTCTCCAGTCATATGCTTAGAGCAGCCACTATCAACAATCCATTTCTTTTTAACCTGCAATTAAAGAGGATGTCGGAACCCAACTCAAACTTTGGGGTTCGGGGTTAGCTTGGGGACCCATTTCATCTTTGGGTTGGTCCCCTTGGGCTTGTAAGGATAATAGGTGGAATAATGGTCATCACATTTGCAATGAATACAAACCATAGGGTTTTTAGAGCCGGAAGACTCTCCATTAAAAATTGGAGGTTCCACACTATTTTTCTTATCCTTCTTCTTCTTACCTTTGGGAGAAGTCCCATTATATCCTAAACCACTAGTACCAACTTGTTTGGTAGAGTGCTCTAGGACATCATTTAGGGATTTCTTTCCCGAAAGAAACCTTTGTAAAGTAGATGTTAATTTAGCATTATCATCACTAAGATTTACAATAGTAGTAGATAGACTAGAAAGATCTTCTCTAGTATGCAAAAGGTCGTCCTCAAGACAGAGGGATTTAGTAAGAAGAGAATCTTTTTCTAGAGTTAAGCTAGCAACTTCATTTCTAGGAAAAACAGGTCTAGAAGATAGATCATTAATTTGAGCAAGCAATTTTGCATTTTTATATTTAAGAACAACTATTTCTATTTGATAAGCATAGATTTCTTCTCTCCTAGCATCATCAATAAGCTTGAGTTCTACATTTTTAGTTCTAAAAGTATCAAGCTCATCTAGGCACTTTTGGTTTTCTATCTTAAGATTTTCAATATTTTTAAGATATGTACCATTCTCAACCTCTACTCCATTGTATTGAAGTTAAAGGTCAAGAAATTGCCCTTGCAAGGATTCTATGCTATCAAGATGCGCTTTTTCATTTTCATCAAGAATATCAATTTTTGCATAAAGATCATCAACAATTTTACCTAATCTTTTCCTCTTAGATTTACATTTAGCAAAAGATGATTGGCATTCATTAAGCATATCAATGAGAGTTTCCTTAGATAGCTCAAGTAAATTAACATCACTAACCTTGCTTACCTCACTTACCTCAATTACATCTTCACTAGTTGAGGCCATGAGGGCAAGATGACATTCTCCATCTTCAGAGCTTGAGGAGCTTGAAGAAGACTCCTCCCACGCCGCATGAGCTGCATCTTTGGATCTTCTCTCCTTTTTGTCTTTCCTCTTGTACTTTGCTTCTCTTTTGTACTTGTCATCCTTCTTGTTGCTGCTCTTATGATGGCACTTCTTGGCCTTTGGGCAGTCACTCTTGTAGTGGCATTTTTGACCACACTCATAGTGTAACATCCCTGACCTGGGTTATACTCTAACCCTAGGTGTTTTGATTAATAAAGATGATTATATGCTTAATAATATCTTATTAAAAGTAATTAGGGCTCATGAGGAGCTTATGTTTCAATTTTGGTCATGTTTGGACAATGTTGAAGCAATGTTTGCTTATTTTGGACTAATGTGCAAATTACCCAAGTTGAGGGGTTTAAGAGCAAATTGTGCATGATAATACGTTCCTCATGTTTTGAGTCATCATGAGAGTGAAAATTATGCTGAGGTATGGCTTATGGAAGCCTGAATACCAAGAAAGAGTTGATAAAGCAATATACGTGCATGAAAACCTAGTTTTGGTGTAATTTGCAATTTACCCAAAACCTAGGGTGCAATATGTAATTTATCACTTCAATAAGGTCCCTAATTTTTCTTGGCATCATGTAGAGCAAAAAAAAATGAGAGGGGCACCTCTTTTGGATTAAGTTGGAGGAGAGAGAATCTTGATATTAAAATAATCAAGATTTAATCCTAATTGAAACCCTATTTCAATTTAGGGCAAAAATGAATATATTAATTAAAGGGCCTTCAACCAAAATGTTATTGGTTGAGTTTGAATAAGGATAGACGTCCTTTTGCATAGATAAGGCACGAAAATATCTAAAGGAGGTGAAACTCCACTCACCTTATTATAAAGGAAAGTAATATCCACTCACATTATGGATATTACTATTATATGATTAAGGTGCTTAATTTGCTTTTCTTTTAATTTGAGGATAATGAAGGAGAATTAAAGGCAAAGGAAGGTGCCTTCGTACACAAGGGAGTGAGGGGGTTTATGTGGCACCAATTTGAGAGTTGAGGGAAATTAAAAATGCTTTCTCTTTCCTCAATTTCCTTTATAAAAACTTCATTTTCCAAATCAATTGAAAGGATTTTTCGGCCCTCTCTTCTTCCCTTGCTTTGGATGCGCTCAAGGGGACTTAGGAGAAACAGGAGGACGAGCCCCAACCTGTTGGTAAGCTTATTAACCCTCATTCATCTTGATTCCATGGTGGAAATCAAAAATAAATTATGGATTCCTTCTTATTTCGATCTCCTCTTCAACCCTAGCAAACTTTTACAACCAAAAGCTTGAGGACGAGCCTAAGGGGGAGTTGGAAAAACTTCATCCACCATTGATGTCGTGAGCTTGGATCTTTGGAGCTCATTTGGAGGTGGGTTTTATAACTTAAACCCATAATCATTGCTATTGCATCAATTCTCTATGCTTTGTTGATTGTTTTCTTCAATTTGATACACTTTTGTTTCTTTTCTGCAATTTCCATCAAGAACGGTTTCTGTTCTTGGTTGTTCAAAGGAAGGGGATGATGACATCATCCTAGATTCTTATCAAAAGAAAAGTACCAAGCCAAATGGTTTTGATAGCTATTCCAAATCGTTTTAATTTGATTGGCTATGCGGTTTCAGCAAACCGTTTAAAGGCAAACGGTTTGAAACCGTTTGGGAGAAAACGGTTTCAAGACCGTTTGATATGGTTGACAAAGCGTTGACCGTTTAGTAATTTTGTTCCTAATTATGTATTCTAATGACGCACCAAATTTGAGGGGTTAACTCAGAAGGAATCGTAGGTTGAAGGCCAATCACTTAGGCAAAGGGAATTGAATTAAATGCTGATTTTCAACCTGATTAACTTGACCTGTTTGGGAAAACGGTTTCAAGACCGTTTCAGATGGTTGACCAAGCGTTGACCGTTTGGGAATTTTGTTCCTAATTATGTATTATAATGACCCACCAAATTTGAGGGGTTAACGCCAAAGGAATCGTAGGTTGAAGTCTAATCAATTAGGCAAATTGAATTAAATTAAATGCTGATTTTCAACCTCATTAACTTGGCCTGTTTGGGAAAACGGTTTCAAGACCGTTTGCGTGAGTTGACCAAGCATTGACCGTTTGGGATTACTATTCATAATTATGTTGGTTGATGACCCTTCAAATTTGAGGGATTAACTCCCAAGGAATCGTGAGTTGAAGGCTAATCAATTAGGGAAACCTAATTGGATTAAGTGCTGATTATCAATCTGATTTAATTGAACTTTTTGGGAAAACGGTCTCAAGACCGTTTGAGTGCGTTGACCAAGGGTTTAACGTTTGGTATTACTGTTCCTAATGATGTGGTATAATGACTCACCAAATTTTAGGGATTAACTCCCAAGGAATCGTGAGTTGAAGGCTATTCAATTTGGAAAACCCTAATTGAAAACAGTGCTGAAATTCCAATGAGTTAATTGGAGATTTTGGGTTGATTAGCCCAAACGGTTTCAAGACCGTTTGGGAATCACCCAAACGGTCTCAAGACCGTTTGGGGGTCAACCCAAGACCGTTTGGAGGTCTTTGGTCAAGTATAGTTGACCAATTGAAGGTCTAAAGGTACCAAATCATATTGCAATTAAGTGTTGATTTGTTGATCAACTCGATAGACCAAACATTGATGATTTTTCACTAGAATCCAAGGTTTGGATGAGCCAAACGGTATCAAGACCGTTTGGGACTCATCCAAACGGTCTCAAGACCGTTTGGGGGTCACCCAAGACCGTTTGGAGGTCTAGGGTTGAGTATGGTTAAGCAATTGAAGATCCAATGTCACTAAGTTGAAGTGTAATCAATTGCTGATTTGGTGATCAATCCAATGATCCAAACCTTAATTGGTTGACTTGGATATTGATGATATGATGGACAAATGGTCTCAAGACCGTTTGGTGGTCATCCAAACTACCTCAAGACCGTTTGGGGTCAGGTCATGTTCAATTTGAATGATGGTTTAATAGTTTCAATGTAACCAATCTTGTATTGATTAGTGTTGATGAATCATCGATTCCAAACCCTAACTGAGTTGAACCAAACCCTAATTGATGACCAATTGAGGGTCAATTTAGGGTCAAATCATTTGAAGGTTGACCTATTAAACTCAATTGAAGTATTAGGATAGGTCCAATTGATGATTGATTCCATTAATTCAATGATTGAAGGAATCAACATTGGAAACCCTAATTCAATTGGATACTTATGTAATGGAGGTCCAATGTGATTGAATCTCTTGAGAATCAAGATGGTGAATGATCCATTGATCCAATGCTGATTAGTAATGATAGTCAATGAAGGTACAAAGGTTGAAACCCTATTAGTACCTAAGTGGTTAGTGCCAATTAAGGGATGAACCCTAATTGCTTATAGGATCAATGACTTGATATAATATGTTAATCATAGTTGTATGAACTCGATTGAAGGGTTGATATGACCTAATCAAGTTGAGATGATGATAGCATGAATTCCTATAAGAATATGATTCATTTTGTTTTTAAGGGTATGATCCTTAAGTAGAGAGATCATGAAACCCTAATCATGAACATAAACCCTAATTATGGGCAATGTGATAGGAAACCCTAATGAAGGGTGATGCTATATGCAATCCCTATTCTAAAGAAGGGAGATGGTATGTGAAACCCTAATCCCTAATGAGAGAATAGAATTCATACTTGAATATGATTCATGAGGTGAACTCCCTTTGCACGACCATGCAAGGTAGCACGGCCGTGGTAGCTTCCTCTCGCACGGCCGTTCTTGGTTGCACGGCCGTGGTGCTCTATGCTTGATTTAGAGGTGATTTGAAAGTGACCTCATATGATCGTATACCTTGATATGATTATAAGTCCAATATAATTGGATGAAGGATACATAAGATATGTGATGAGAAACCCTAGTTGAGGGTGTATCATTGTGATTGTTTATAAGCAACTTTATAATAAAGTCATGCCTTAAACTAAGATAAGTCCATATCATGTGAGATAGTTGTACAATTCTAATGTGTGGCCTTTGCATTATATGCTAAAGGTAAGAGATTAGTGATGGAATGTATTAAGAGGGAAATACCTTAATACAAAATAAGATGGATAACTCAATAGAGTTTGAAATGATGAGAAAGTGATACATTAAGATATGATAGTTATCACATTCAACATTTCAGGGTTTATATGCCTTGATGTACTTAAAATCCAATATAATTGGGTAAGAAACATATGAAGTGTGTTATGAAACTATTACAATGAAATGTAATGAGTTGTTACACCTTGATGAGTGTTAATTAATGTACCTTGAGAATGGGGTTAAGCCCAAATGATGTGTATGATATAATCATACCATGATAAGGATGAGAAATGAACTCATACCTTGAATTGATGATCATTAATGCTATATGATGAAAGTAATGTTCTAGAATAATCAAATATGATATCCTTGAATGCCCCAAAGGTATGGAATAATGTATTAAGGGTTGGACAGATAATGAGATCATGAACTCTTTATTAATGAGAAATGGGGAACCCTAACCCTAATTTGGGTAAAGGGAATGAAAATCCCTATTTGATAGTAAACCCTAATTCCTGGTAGAGGAATAATGGTGTTACTATCACATCACATGATGTGATGAATATCTTGTATGACTGTTATCATGCCTAATAACCATACAGATATTATGAGATGATGTATATAGCTAGTGTGAGCTGTGACATTTATATAATAAATGTTGATTGGAATTATGTGCCTTAATGTTGTTGTTGCTTAGTAAAAGAAGCAATATGCATGGACTTTTATGAGTCACATGAGTAAGTTGTTACCTAGTGAGAGGTGACAAGATATTTCATGGCCTTGTGAGCCAGGTGTGATGCTTGTGTAACAAGTATCATGAATGCCTTGGTCAGATGACCTGAAGGTGATAGTTACCTGAAAAAGATATAATAATGCTCAATGATGAGTTAAGGGTTTGAATACCCAGAACCATATGATTATGGTGATGAGAAAGTGAAGGGATGATAATTCCCAGTATTGAAATGAGGGACTGAGTTCCCAAGGTCTTTGAAAGACTGATAAATATCTGATAAAAGTAGTACATGTCTCTTTATAGCATTGTTGTAATAAGTTATGTTTGAGAACTTGGTTGATGCTAAAAGAATATGAGAATGTACTTAATAAATCAAGTGAAATCTATTCATGTAGTGCTCTGACCATAGATCCATCATCGTCAGGAATAGGTGATGGTGAAACGGGTGCCCACGACAAAACCCAGAGCACATATTTTGAATATGTGGGGGTAAATGGGCGAAAATATCCTTACGTCCTCTTGAAGAGATTGTTGGAAGGTAAACAAGAAACCTCTCAATCATTCATGAATATGTCGGGATGGATGTATCATGAATCTCCCAATGATACTTAATGTCGGATCGAGGAGATAAACAAGAAATCTCTTGATTGGCGATGAGAGTGCAGTTGACGCTGTAACTCTGTAGCGAAGGTGCCAGAATACCCTGGCTAGCTAGTTAGCAGAGACACGAGATGTCCTGCATGTGGTCTCGTACTGACCGAGACAGATGAGGTCATAAGAATCCGACTCTTTTGATGACCTATGTATGGTACCGAGGCGGTTTCATAATGGTCGGTTGGAGTATGAGCGGTATATCTCATCTCCTCAGAGCATAAGTGTGATTGTAAAATGTAATCATCCGTATAGCATGTTTGCTTAAGGATTGAATATGGAGATTCATTGGCTGATGTTGCATTTCTTTGTGCATTCCTTAGTAGATAAATGTTAATTATGTTTCTTTATATTCTCTACAAAGTAGATAGATGAATTACTTATCTACCATGGGTAGATGCAATGACCTCCTTGAGAATGGAGATTATCTTATTATGTTCTATGATGAATAATTCTGCCTGATAATGTAAAAGTAACCCCTGCTCAATTTTAATTTGATAAACTGCAATAACAATGTTTTTAGCGGAGAGTTATATCTCTCGCTGGGGCAATTTTCAATTGTCTCACCCCCATGGGAAACATTTTTAGGTATGCATGGAAGGCAGAGCAGAAACCCTAGAATAGGGAAAGAGCAGCAGCAACAACAGGGACAGCAATAAGATCTCAGGTGGAAATATTGTCTGTCTATTCATATAGATAGTAGTCTTATGTGTCGTCTCTATACTCTCAGGTCCTCGGAGTTTTAAATGTATCAATCTGAGTTTTGTCTTAGTGCCTCGAAGTTTTTATACTGCCTGTGTATATTTGTTAACATGGCAGTCAATGTTGTAATCCTTGAAAAGGAATGGTACACGTTATGTACTTGTGAACCAGGATGAATTTGGAATACTTTGGTTCATGGTGAAAGAGTTTTCCTGTGAATGGATCTCTTTGCAAAAAGTTTTAAATTTTCAGTGATTTTCAGTAATCCACTGCAAATAATTCACTTCCGCATTAGTTAATCTTGTTTTCACGAGACGATCATTTTCAATTAGTGGTATCATAGCTCTAGGTTCGCTGAGGTATCGAGTCTATGATAGTGTCCTCCGGTATACCCTATAATGATTCCTGCTTGTGCAGAGAAAGGGTAAAAGTTAAAATGACTGGAGAACACAAGGAACACATTGCTGGGAGCAATGTTGTTGCACCAAGAAGAGGTTCAAGGGATCAGGCAAGAATAGAATGAGTGCTTGAGAACCCCCATTAAGACCTGATCAGGATAGAGAATCCTATGATCATGCTCTTGTTGGGCAGATTGGGGCAACAATAATGCATATAAGTGGACTGGATACTAGCCTTACAATCTAGGTTATCAGTCCTTAATACACAAAGCTTGAGCTTTAAAAGAGTTCCTGAATGACTTAGTCATGTTGGAACAAGGGAAAATATGGAAAAGATTAACTTATGGCAAGAAAGTAGACTCTGCCATGAGTTTAGTCAGATAATAAATCTATGATGGCAGTGCTCAAGGAAGGGAAATAAGTTGAGAAGTAGGGAATGGTCTCTATAATTCTAGAGACATTTGCTTAATGGTTTTGAAAAACCAAGTTTTTGGTACTAATAGTGCAACAAATGCCTAGTGTACTAGGGCAGTAGCCATTAAGTAAGTGCAAAGGTCTTAACCTTTCACCTGTAAGATCCCATGGCTTAGTTTTTGCATCAGTAATAAGACTAATAAGACCATGATATGAGGAAAAGGTATGCTATTAATGTGTACATGTCGAGTACACTAAACCCTTTTTGTTATAGGAAAAAAAAAGAGGATTGTTGATTTTGTTTTCCCTATTGGTTGCTATATAGGAAAGAAATGATGAAAAATAGAATTTGAATTTTGTTCAGTATTCTTTTAAATGCTCTATATTGGTCTTACCTCTATGAAAGAGGAAGAGGTATAGAAGAGATGCCTGGATAAAATCCAGGGATGTTAAATTTTATGCTTATAATAAAAGCAAGGAATATGATATTAGACAAAGTGCATACTACTTGATCACAATACTTGTAAACCCTGGCCAGGTATACAACTATTGATGATAAAGTGGGTATGGAAACTCTTAGATTGTTGTCTTTTTTATTGCTCTGATCAAGTAGTCATTCTGAGACAATCTAATGAGTATCATGAAATCAGAAATCTGGAATGAATAAATGTGTCATATCTCATGCATAAGAAAGAGAAGCTTGAGATAATCTCAGATGAGCATGTTGTATGAGGAACTAAAAATGTACTCCTCATAAGACAAGAATAAGAATGAGGGAGATGGACCTTGTTAAATAATGTTGCCAGTATAATAAAGATCTTTTCCATAATGAGGACATGGGAAATGTGATGAGATCATGAGATGATCATAAACATGCTAGATAATAATAAAGAAAGGGATAATGACATGTAATCATCCTTACAAATTCCAATGCTAAAGGCAAGCAACCTAAGATGAGATAAAGAGTAAATGGTTCATGAAAAGCTAAAAATACATGAAATAATAAGAGGAATATGAATCCTTGTTTTCTTTCCTTTCAGGGACATGGCAATCAAATGGGTCTTAGGACACCTGATGTGCATAAGATAAATATGTTCATGTGAGGGATACTTAGAAAAGTATCAGTTATCTTGGACTTTGGCTCCAAGAAAAAGACATATGTAACAAGTAATGCCTCATAATGAAAGGAATATGAGAATGTGATGTGTTCCCAACACATGTGACTGATACCAAGGTAAGAGATTCTGGTATCTGAGAGATATCAGATGGTTTAGGTTGGCTACCTAGAGTGGTCAACTATGAAATCAGTCTGATTATATAAAATGATATGAACATCATATGTTAGGGGTTTATGCTTTTCATAAACATGATATTAATAAGGAATGTAAGATATCTCTATGAACAAGAAAAGTGTTATGTGACACAAAGTTGACTCCACAGTCTATGATAAGGGGACAGTGGAGCATGTGTCTTGTGTGTTGATTCTATAAGAATCCTGTAAGGAAACACATTCTGTTGTTGAACAAAGCTTTTTGGTGTCTCCATAATAAGGAGATGATATGTGAAGATTAGATAGTATGATGAATGAAATACATCTGTCTTCCTTTATCTGGATTTCGGGGACGAAATCCTTGTTAGGGGTTTATAATTTGGAACATCCCTAACCTGGGTTATACTCTAACCCTAGGTGTTTTGATTAAGAAAGATATGCTTAACAATATCTTGTGAAAAGTAATTAGGGCTCATGAGGAGCTTATGTTTCAATTTTGGTCCTGTTTGGACAATGTTGAAGCAATCTTTGCTTATTTTGGACTAATGTGCAAATTACCCAAGTTGAGGGGTTTAAGTGCAAATTTTGCATGATAATATGTTCCTCATGTTTTGAATCATCATGAGAGTGAAAATTATGCTGAGGTATGGCTTATGGAAGCCTGAATACCAAGAAAGAGCTGATAAAGCAATATACGTGCATGAAAACCTAGTTTTGGTGTAATATGCAATTTACCCAAAACCTAGGGTGCAATATGTAATTTATCACTTCAATAAGGTCCCTAATGTTTCTTGGCATCATGTAGAGAAAAAAAAATGAGAGGCGCACCTCTTTTGGATTAAGTTGGAGGAGAGAGAATCTTGATATTAAAATAATCAAGATTTAATCCTAATTGAAACCCTAATTCAATTTAGGGCAAAAATGAATATATTAATTAAAGGGCCTTCAACCAAAATGTTATTGATTGACTTTGAATAAGGATAGACGTCCTTTTGCATAGAAAAGGCACGAAAATATCTAAAGGAGGTGAAACTCCACTCACCTTATTATAAAGGAAAGTAATATCCACTCACATTATGGATATTACTATTATATGATTAAGGTGCTTAATTTGCTTTTCTTTTAATTTGAGGATAATGAAGGAGAATTAAAGGCAAAGGAAGGTACCTTCGTACACAAGGGAGTGAGGGGGTTTATGTGGCACCAATTTGAGAGTTGAGGGAAAGTAAAAATGCTTTCTCTCTCCTCAATTTCCTTTATAAAACTTTCATTTCCGAATCAATTGAAAGGATTTTCAGCCCTCTCTTCTTCCCTTACTTTGGATGAGCTCAAGGGGACTTAGGAGAAATAGGAGGACGAGTCCCAACCTGTTGGTAAGCTTATTAACCCTCATTCATCTTGATTCCATGGTGGAAATTGAAAATAAATTATGGATTCCTTCTTATTTCGATCTCCTCTTCAACCCTAGCCAACTTTTACAACCAAAAGCTTGAGGACGAGCCTAAGGGGGAGTTGCAAATAATGCATCCACCATTGATGTCGTGATCTTGGAGCTTTGGAGCTCATTTGGAGGTGGGTTTTATAACTTAAACCCATAATCATTGCTATTGCATCAATTCTCTATGCTTTGTTGATTGTTTTCTTCAATTTGATACACTTTTGTTTCTTTGCTGCAATTTCCATCAAGAACGGTTGCTGTTCTTGGTTGTTCAAAGTAAGGGGATTATGACATCATCCTAGATGCTTATCAAAAGAAAAGTACCAAGCCAAACGGTTTTGATAGCTATTCCAAATCATTTTAATTTGATTGGCTATGCGGTTTCAACAAACCGTTAAAGGCAAACAGTTTGAAACCGTTTGGGAGAAAACGGTTTCAAGACCGTTTTATATGGTTGAAAAAGTGTTGACCGTTTGGTAATTTTGTTCCTAATTATGTAGGATAATGACCCACCAAATTTTAGGGGTTAACTCCAAAGGAATCGTAGGTTGAAGGCCAATCACTTAGGCAAATCGAATTGAATTAAATGCTGATTTTCAACCTGATTAACTTGACCTGTTTGGGAAAACGGTTTCAAGACCGTTTCAGATGGTTGACCAAGCGTTGACCGTTTGGGAATTTTGTTCCTAATTATGTAGGATAATGACCCACCAAATTTTATGGGTTAACTACAAAGGAATCGTAGGTTGAAGTCCAATCAATTAGGCAAATCGAATTGAATTAAATGCTGATTTTCAACCTGATTAACTTGGCCTGTTTGGGCAAACGGTTTTAAGACCGTTTGAGTGTGTTGACCAAGCTTTGACCGTTTGGGATTACTATTCATAATTATGTTGTTTGATGACCCTTCAAATTTTAGGGATTAACTCCCAAGGAATCGTGATTTGAAGGCTAATCAATAAGGAAAACCTAATTGGATTAAGTGCTGATTATCAATCTGATTTAATTGAACTTTTTGGGCAAACGGTCTCAAGACCGTTTGAGTGGGTTGACCAATGTTTTACCGTTTGGTATTACTGTTACTAATGATGTGGTCTAATGACTCACCAAATTTTAGGGATTAACACCCAAGGAATCGTGAGTTGAAGGCTATTCAATTGGGAAAACCCTAATTGAAAACAGTGCTGAAATTCCAATGAGTTAATTGGAGATTTTGGGTTGATTAGCCCAAATGGTTTCAAGACCATTTGGGAATCACCCAAACGGTCTCAAGACCGTTTGGGGGTCAACCCAAGACCGTTTGGAGGTCTTTGGTCAAGTATAGTTGACCAATTGAAGGTCTAAAGGTACCAAATCATATTGCAATTAAGTGTTGATTTGTTGATCAACTCGATAGACCAAACCTTGATGATTTTTCACTAGAATCCAAGGTTTGGATGAGCCAAACGGTCTCAAGACCGTTTGGGACTCATCCAAACGGTCTCAAGACCGTTTGGGGGTCACCCAAGACCGTTTGGAGGTCTAGGGTTGAGTATGGTTAAACAATTGAAGATCCAATGTCACTAAGTTGAAGTGTAATCAATTGCTGATTTGGTGATCAATCCAATGATCCAAACCTTAATTGGTTGACTTGGATATTGATGATATGATGGACAAACGGTCTCAAGACAGTTTGGTGGTCATCCAAACGACCTCAAGACCGTTTGGGGTCAGGTCATGTTCAATTTGAATGATTGTTTAATAGTTTCAATGTAACCAATCTTGTATTGATTAGTGTTGATGAATCATCGATTCCAAACCCTAATTCAATTGAATCAAACCCTAATTGATGACCAATTGAGGGTCAATTTAGGATCAAATAATTTGAAGGTTGACCTATTAAACTCAATTGAAGTATGAGGATAGGTCCAATTGATGATTGATTCCATGAATTCAATGATTGAAGGAATCAACATTGGAAACCCTAATTCAATTGGATACTTATGTAATGGAGGTCCAATGTGATTGAATCTCTTGAGAATCAAGATGGTGAATGATCCATTGATCCAATTCTGATTAGTAATGATAGTCAATGAAGGTACAAAGGTTGAAACCCTATTAGTACCTAAGTGGTTAGTGCCAATTAAGGGATGAACCCTAATTGCTTATAGGATCAATGACGTGATATACTACGTTAATCATAGTTGTATGAACTCGATTGAAGGGTTGATATGACCTAATCAAGTTGAGATGATGATAGCATGAATTCCTATAAGAATATGATTCATGTGGTGTTTAAGGGTATGATCCTTAAGTAGAGAGATCATGAAACCCTAATCATGAACATAAACCCTAATTATGGGCAATGTGATATGAAACCCTAATGAAGGGTGATGCTATATGCAATCCCTATTCTAAAGAAGGGATATGGTATGTGAAACCCTAATCCCTAATGATAGAATAGAATTCATACTTGAATATGATTCATGAGGTGAACTCCTTTTGCACGACCATGCAAGGTAGCACGGCCGTGGTATCTTCCTCTCGCACGGCCGTTCTTGGTTGCACGGCCGTGGTGCTCTATGCTTGATTTAGAGGTGATTTGAAAATGACCTCATATGATCGTATACCTTGGTATGATTATAAGTCCAATATAATTGGATGAAGGATACATAAGATATGTGATGAGAAACCCTAGTTGAGGGTGTATCATTGTGATTGTATATAAGCAACTTTATAATAAAGTCATGCCTTAAACTAAGATAAGTCCATATCATGTGAGATAGCTGTACAATTCTAATGTGTGGCCTTTGCATTATATGCTAAAGGTAAGAGATTAGTGATGGAATGTATTAAGAGGGAAATACCTTAATACAAAATAAGATGGATAACTCAATAGAGTTTGAAATGATGAGAAAGTGATACATCAAGATATGATAGTTATCACATTCAGCATTTCAGGGTTTATATGCCTTGATGTACTTCAAATCCAATATAATTGGGTAAGAAACATATGAAGTGTGTTATGCAACTATTACAATGAAATGTAATGAGTTGTTACACCTTGATGAGTGTTAATTAATGTACCTTGAGAATGGGGTTAAGCCCAAATGATGTGTATGATATAATCATACCATGATAAGGATGAGAAATGAACTCATACCTTGAATTGATGATCATTAATGCTATATGATGAAAGTAATGTTCTAGAATAATCAAATATGATATCCTTGAATTCCCCAGAGGTATGGAATAATGTATTAAGGGTTGGACAGATAATGAGATCATGAACTCTTTATTAATGAGAAATGGGGAACCCTAACCCTAATTTGGGTAAAGGGAATGAAAAGCCCTATTTGATAGTAAACCCTAATTCCTGGTAGAGGAATAATGGTGTTACTATCACATCACATGATGTGATGAATATCTTGTATGACTGTTATCATGCCTAATAACCATACAGATATTATGAGATGATGTATATAGCTAGTGTGAGCTGTGACATTTATATAATAAATGTTGATTGGCATTATGTGCCTTAATGTTGTTGTTGCTTAGTAAAAGAAGCAATATGCATGGACTTTTATGAGTCACATGAGTAAGTTGTTACCTAGTGAGAGGTGACAAGATATTTCATGGCCTTGTGAGCCAGGTGTGATGCTTGTGTAACAAGTATCATGAATGCCTTGGTCAGATGACCTGAAGGTGATAGTTACCTGAAAAAGGTATAATAATTCTCAATGATGAGTTAAGGGTTTGAATACCCAGAACCATATGATTATGGTGATGAGAAAGTGAAGGGATGATAATTCCCAGTATTGAAATGAGGGACTGAGTTCCCAGGGTCTTTGAAAGACTGATAAATATCTGATAAAAGTAGTACATGTCTCTTTATAGCATTGTTGTAATAAGTTATGTTTGAGAACTTGGCTAATGCTAAAAGAATATGAGAATGTACTTAATAAATCAAGTGAAATCTATTCGTGTAGTGCTCTGACCATAGATCCATCATCGTCAGGAATAGGTAATGGTGAAACGGGTGCCCGCGGAAAAACCCGTAGCACATATTTTGATTATGTGGGGGTAAATGGGCGAAAATATCCTTACGTCCTCTTGAAGAGATTGTTGGAAGGTAAACAAGAAACCTCTCAATCATTCATGAATATGTCGGGATGGATGTGACATGAATCTCCCAATGATACTTAATGTCAGATCGAGGAGATAAACAAGAAATCTCTCGATTGGCGATGAGAGTGCAGTTGACGTTGTAACTCTGTAGCAAAGGTGCCAGAATACCCTGGCGAGCTAGTTAGCAGAGACACGAGATGTCCTGCATGTGGTCTCGTACTGACCGAGACAGATGAGATCATAAGAATTCGGCTCTTTTGATGACCTATATATGGTACCAAGGCGATTTTGTAATGGTCGGTTGGAGTATGAGCGGTATATCTCATCTCCTCAGAGCATAAGTGTGATTGTAAAATGTAATCAGCCGTATAGCATGTTTGCTTAAGGATTGAATACAGAGATTCATTGGCTGATGTTGCATTTCTTTGTGCATTCCTTAGTAGATAAATGTTAATTATGTTTCTTTATATTATCTGCAAAGTAGACAGATGAATTACTTATCTACCATGGGTAGATGCAATGACCTCCTTGAGAATGGAGATTATCTTATTCTGTTCTATGATGAATAATTTTTCCTGATAATGTAAAAGTAACCCCTGCTCAATTTTAATTTGATAAACTGCAATAACAATGTTTTTAGCGGAGAGTTATATCTCTCACTGGGGCAATTTTCAATTGTCTCACCCCCATGGGAAACATTTTAGGTATGCATGGAAGGCAGAGCAGAAACCCTAGAATAGGGAAAGAGCAGCAGCAACAAAAGGGACAACAATAAGATCTCAGGTGGAAATATTGTTTGTCTAGTCATATAGATAGTAGTCTTATGTGTCGTCTCTGTACTCTCAGGTCCTCAGAGTTTTAAATGTATCAATCTAAGTTTTGTCTTAGTGCCTCGAAGTTTTTATACTGTCTGTGTATATTTGTTAACAGGGCAGTCAATGTTGTAATCCTTGAAAAGGAATGGTACAGGTTGTGTACTTGTGAACCAAGATGAATTTGGAATACTTTGGTTTATGGTTAAAGAGTTTTCCTGTGAATGGATCTCTTTGCAAAAAGTTTTAAATTTTCAGTGATATTCAGTAATCCGCTGCAAATAATTCGCTTCCGCATTAGTTAATCCTGTTTTCGCGAGACGGTCGTTTCACATAGCACCTAGGAGTTGAAGAGGAGGGCTTTCTCTTGAAGTGTTTCCCTTTTGAGTAGTTAGCTTCATGATCATTGACACCTTCATCTTCACTTGAGGAAGGGCAGAGAGACTTCATGGCAAGTTGTTGTTGTCAGACCATTTCTTCAATTTGAGCTTTGAAGGTTGTGTCCTTTATCTTCTTTGATTCTTTCTCTTCTCTTTTCTCCTCTTCTTCTTGCTTGTCGAGCCTAGGTTCATGGGCTTGGAGGTTACCAACCAGCTCCTCGGGTGACAACTCGCTTAGCTTGTAAACTTCTTCAATTGAAGTGACCTTTGGCTCCCATCTCTTTGGAAGAGATCTCAAGATTTTGGCATTGATTGTACCTCTATCCATGACACTCCCAAGGACTGCAAGGTTGTTCAAGATGATGTTTAGCCTTGTGTACATATCTGCCACTCTTTCATTTTTCCCCATCTTGAAGTTCTCAAGGAGAGCACCAAGCATGTAGACTTTGGCCTCCTTGACTTGCTCGGTCCCTTCATAGGTGACCACAACTTGTGCCATATCTCATGCGCCGTGTCCCAAGAAGAGATCCGGTTGAACTCGGATGGAGTAAGGGCGGCGTAGATGATGCTCACAGCTTTGGCATTGAGTTGAGCACGCTTCATCCCAGCTTCCGTCCATGTGGTGATGTCCCCTTTTGGATCTTCATACTTGAGGTGGACAATCTTCCACATTTCGTAGCTCACCCCTTGTAGGTAGAATTGCATTCTCTTCTTCCAATATAGGAAGTCTGTGCCGTTGAAGATTGGGGGTCTCATTGAGAAGCTTCCTTCAAGGTTGAGTGACCCAAGAGATGAATCGCCCATCTTCTCCTACTTGTTGAAGTAGTTTGGTGAAGACCTGCTCTGATACCACTTGTTGGATCAATGGGCTCTAGTGGGGGGGGTGAATAGAGCTACACACACTTTACAAAATCAATTAGACCACCAATTTAATCATAGTGCAAAAGCTAAAGAAAGCAACAATTTGATGTCCTATTCTAGCATACAAAGCAAGGATAAGAGATAATGAATAGCATTGCACTTGGATAGGTGGTTTAGAGTGGTTCCACGTCCTAAACTTAGGAGCGATGTCAGTCCACTACCTAGAGTTGGTTAGACTCTAGGATTTGCAACTTGGTTCTCTTATATATCACAATAAGATTACAAGATACATAAACCAAACAACCAAGGACTTAATTTCTCAAGCTAAGATCTTCTACCTATCCAAGGACTTACCCACAAAGCAAGATTCTTCATCCTTCTTCAAAGGACTTACCCAATCTTACCTTTGTCTTCAGCCTTGCAGGATTTACCTATCTCACTTGAGCTTTGCCTTGCACCTCTCCTTCATTTGGAGAGCTTCTCCACGTTTTCCCTTCACCAAGGGACCTGGAGCAACCAGCTATCTTCACTCTTGAAGATCAGCAACACATCTTCCCCTTCACTCGGAGAAGAACAGCATCAACTCCTCTTTCACTTGGAGAAGTAGCTTCAATCAATCTTCAATGGGATTTGGAGGTAGGAAGAGAGAAAGGAGAGATTTACATAACACAAAGGATATCTCTCATACACAGGGACCTAACTCACTCTTAACTCACGAATTTGTCTTGAAGGTAGAGAGAGAAAGGGGCTCAAGGGCTTGGAACACTCTCAACTAAGCTAGAACCAAGTTTGCAATGGAAGAGCAGCTTGGAATGAACTCCAAGGGGTTCTATTTATAATTGGGGGTTGCCCTTTAAGTTGTGGGACACTTGGGTGCAAAAGTAGTCATTTTTTGTTCAAGAAAACGGCTCTATTTTTTCCCAAAACAATTCACCAACGGTCATATTACTTTTTCTACAAATTCCGTACAGTGCAATCGGTCGAGTTTCAATGGGGGTAACTCGGCCGATCAAGTAAGAGGCAAACTGATATTCAAATGATCGATCGAGTTTGTCCTGAGGAAACTCGACCGACCATTTCAACTGGAAATGGCCTGCTACCCGATCGGTCGAGTTCTATGAGTGCACAACTCGACCGATGCAATCTTCAGAAAATCAACCAAGGATGATCGGTCGAGTTTCAGGCTAGGGAAACTCGACCGACCAAGTGCATGTAATTGATTTTCTAATTTGCAATAAAAGTGATTAGCACTTGGTGAATTTTGTCCCAAACATTTTTCTCTTCTAAGTTACAAGCCAATCCATCATTACAAGTGATTACATTGATGTTCTAAGGTAGTTAACATAGAAATCCTAAAATGCACACTTGTAGCCATTTTGGCTTGCACTTGGCCCATTCTAGGGCTTTGTATATATGATCCTTTTCATGTACCTAATGCCTGCAAACAATCTTAAACGCACATATTAGATACATATGAATGGAATGGTTGTCATTATCAAAATATAGGTAATGTATAACCTCTAGGTCAACAGGCCCTAAAGCCCAGAGTCAACTCCCAAGTTGACTCGCATGCGGCTGCTGTATCGCAAGCCAGAGGACGGAGACGACCTGGGCAAAACGTCTGTGCCACCCTCAGCTCTCCTGCTAAGAGGTATGGGCTTTTCAGCCTTTTCACATTGTTTTACTCGTCTAGCCTCCCTAGCACGGGTGCCACCATGGCGTGTGCCTATTGGTCAGTAGCGGCCGAGTGGCACGACCGGAAATGTTGTTGGTCACCTATGTGGCGTGCCCTGATTGGCCCAGAACTATTTTATTTGCTAAAACCCTAGAAAATAATTGATAAGTCCTAACCTAACAAGTTATGCATGAAAATTTATCAGAAGAATGCAAGGAATTCAATTAAAATATTTTCAAGACCTAGGTCTGCTTCTAATTGTAAAAGTACCTAATGTTACCAACTTTAATGTGCTAAATGTATAAAACCCTAATTCCTTAGTTTTTAGTGATCATGATATGTTTAAATGATCCTAATAGTCAAAGTCTAACTTATTTGGATTAAAAGATCATCTTATATGTAATTCAAGATTAATAGTTCATATGTTATCAAAAATTATGGTTTTAGGTGATGGATGAAATAAAATCTGATATATGGACTATTATGAATAGGATGTTTAGGGTTTTCAAACCCCAAGGACATGATTAGGGTTTATAGAACTTAGGAAGGAAGATCAGATATCCTCTAAATGCAAGGTAAGTGGTCCATGCTAATTGAAAATAAGTAATGTTTTCTTTTATGTATGTATGTATGTATGTAATGAATGTTATGAATGTGTTATCGATTTCAATTGCTTAAAATCAATGAATTTATGATGAATTGAATGTAATGTTCTACTGCCCATATTATGGTATCATCTTCATGCACATTAAGAGTAAAGTCAATATTAAGATTTAAGAGAAATTTAAGAGAAAGTTAAGAGTTTTAAAGGAAATTTAATGTTAAAATATAACTTATATAAGATCCTCATCAAGAGGCTCCTAGGAGGAAAACTAATAGGCACCTTGGTGCATAAGAGAAGTGGCACTTAGGTGTAACCCAAGAGGCACTTCAGTGCAATCCAAGAGGCACTTCGGTGCATAAGAGAAGAGGCACTTTGGTGTAAAACTTGAGGTTTCTTATATAAGTCAAGATAAAAGAAGTAATTTAAAAGAAATTGTGTCACCTTTTCAAAGTTTAATGTTCAAAGTCTATTTTCAGTTTACATGCTTTCTTTAAATTATAATATGTTCAATTCTGCTTACCATTGGTTTTATGCATGGTTGGGGGCGTGATGCCCGCAGGTAAGGAGCAAGCTTAGGAGGAAGAAGCTTTTGATATGCAAGGAATAGATCAAGGAGTCTCCAAGAAGAAAAGACCTAGGGGGTGCCTTTTACCAAGCCGATCCAAAGATTAGAAATCTTTGACACTATGTATAATCTTGTTATGAAAGTAGATTAGATGAACTTGATGTAGTTTTCCTTTTGCTAAAATTATGTATGAATCTAATTTCTATCAATTCAAAGTGTTTCATTTACTTTAAATTGCAAAGAATAACATCTTGTGACACCCCTTGAGTAAAGTGCTTCCTCTTGGTGACTTATACATGTGATGAAAAGTGGGGTGTTACATGTAGTCAAATGCTTTCTCGAAAATATGTTTGATCGCTATCAAAGGGGGTTTGATTTTGTAGCATAGGTGAAGAGTTTCATTGACCATGATGAAAGCATCGTGCATGCTTCAGTGCTTCAAAAAAGCATTTTGGTTATGTGCTATGACGTCTTCAAGCTGTGGTTTGATGTGATTACTTAGAATTTTGCTAAGATTTTGTAGAATTGTTAATAAGGTTGATGGGTCTAAATTGGGTAATCAAATCTGGATGTTCCACTTTTTTATGAGGGCTATGTTGGTGTGGTTGAGAACTTTGACGTGTTTGTGGATGTCAGTGTTGTTTTGGAAGGAAAGGAAAAGGAACATGAAGTCTCCTTTGATATGGTCCCAAAGAGAGAGATAGAATTTTGTGTTAAGGTTGTTGGGTACTGGTGATTTGTTTTTTTGCTAATGATGTGACTGCATCTTTTAGTTCTTCTAAGGTGAAGTCTCAGATAGTTTTGTTAGGGGATGGAATGATTTTGTTGTAGATAAGCTTCCAGTTGATGGAGTTCAGGAGGATCGGCTCATGGCCAGAATTGAAGATTATCTGGAAGTGTTACACTGTGTGCTTTATGATCAAATGTTTGTTCGAGGTGATGATGTTGTTGATGTTCAAACTCGATATGATATTCTTACGGGCATTGTTGTTGCAGCACTTGTGGAAAATTTTGATGTTTTTATCCCCTTCATTACCCATTTGATTTTAGTTCTATGTTTCCAAATGGCATCGATGCGGATATGAATGTGTTCCTATTCTTCTTTAGTGGTAAGCATAAGAGAAGGATCGACTTTTGGTCGTTGTCTACGAAGAAATATTGTTGTTCTAAGTCGGCCAGTTTGTGCATGATATTACCGTTTTTTTTTTTTGCTAGATATTGAGGGAAGCCCTAATCCATTTGGTGTTTTTGTGGATATGGTATCTTGGTTCATGTGTGATATATAGAGAGATAGGCCAGTTATGTTTACAGATATCCAGACAGGATGGTTCTTAAAAGTTTGTGGCCCCATTTGATAGGTTTGATGTCAATGATGATGGAAAAGTGGTCATAGATAGGTCTTTGAGCAAGTGAGACAAGGGAGCGGGTAGAAATCTTCCCACAAAAGCGTATAGAAGAAGTGGGCTTACGAATAATGAAGTTGATATGTTAGCTCAAAAAATAAAAATTAAATCGAAGGTTAATTTGATTGGGTGTAGTGGGGTAAAGTTTAACGAGTTCACGATGTCGTCCGACTACACCCTACCAAAATGGAGGATCAGTCGCCACCGCGCCCGTTGCGAGCAAAAGAACCCGATATTGTCATCTTAGCCACCACCCCAAAGCATCCCGCACCGGAACCTCTCCGTCACTCAGCCGTCCAGATCGGTACCCCAAAGCCAGAGCCTGAGGACGCCGCAAGCAGAGCTGGCGGAGAGGAGAGACGAAGCCCCAGCGTCGGGAACCAGCACCCGGCAGCCTTTCAAGCACGGCGAGGCCTAGGGTGACAGGAGCTGTGGTCGCCGGCGGCCTCCCTCAAGACGAAGCGTCAAGGATGGGGAAACTAGGTCCCCGCCAAACGCAATAACCAGACGTTCTCAAGTCAAAGCCCTCGGTAATACACACCAAATCCTCGCAAAACGCCGATTCGTTATAACACTCCATTATTGTAACAACACGAAAACAAGAAAGGCAAGTGAAGTAGAGGGCTGAGACAGAGGGAAGGGGAAAACGCGAGGAAATGATCCCCACGAGGCCACGACGTCGCGTAGAGGGGTGACAGTGTGTCGTTGTTTTTCTGGACGACTGGCGACAATATCCTCTTTTCCCTAGCATCCATCAACAGAGCCCCTGGTCGGACGGCGATCCAGGGAGCCGATGACGGCCGAACGAGAACCTCCAAGCATGCAGATGCTTTTCTCCTTACGCGATGATCTGGATTAGTCGCGGTTACACGCTGAAGATCCAGCTTCACGCCGGCGGTTTATGAACGGCGAGCCAGGGAGACGGCGTATCGGGCTATCGGGGAGCCAACCTTGCGCACATGCCAAAAGCCTTGGTGCGGTCAGGCCAAGGCCTGGGCTGAGAGGAGCGTGGCCCATGCCAAGCCTTGGTACGATCTGGCCGAGGCCTGGCGTGGCCTGGGCAGCCTGCATGTGATAGACCAGTGAACATCTTATGGCCCAGATGGCCTGTTCATACGGTATAAATCCCTAATCAATCCTAAAAATTAGCTTTATCTTGCAAAATTCTTAGCTTTATCATCCCTAACAGGAGAATGAGACATCTAACCTTGTGGCCTTAGTTTTGCAATTTGATCCATGTATTAAAGTTATGTATATAAGAGACAAAATATGCGATGATAGTCATGCATGACGACGACGACGACGACGATGATGGTGATAAATTCAGATCCATATATCATGGAGTCAATCATTCTTAGGAAACTATTACATCCATTCATTATGCTATACTAAAACAGACACAATAAGTCAAAATGACTTATATTCATTATCAAATCAAGTGTAAATTATCCGACTACAAACATCATATATATCTGTAAAAATAATGTGTTGCACTTTTCCTTATAGTGTTTCCAGCTGAGTTAACTTTTAGAAATCTCGACCGACAACACTATACAACAAGTCAAAGTGTAGGGTGTTGGTTGAGTTGCCACCATGACAAACTCAACCAACATGCCAGTTTGTGATGGCTTATGATAAATGTCCAAAAAAAGTGCTCATAGTTCATCCTAATTGACTCTATTACACATATGAGCTTAATTACAAGTCATACAATCATTACGAGTGATTCACATCAAAGATCTAAGGAGAAAACTATGTATTCTTCAATCTTGATTTTTATGCATGTATGACTTGATTTCTCCAAGTTAGGATGTGCAAGTTTAGCATTTGGAGTGTGTCTATCTAATATGGAATCTCTTAAGTAGAACTATTAGACACAAATAAGTGGAATGGTTTAGTCATCATCAAATTTGAGTCAACAATGAGTAGCATCTTATTGCATTAATATCTCCTTGTGCATTTTTTCCCTATTGGTAATTGTTTTTTAAAGGAATTTATAAGACTTTTACTATATTTATTATTGTTAGTTGGAGATATAAATCTTGTTACCTAGTATGTTAATAGGTGAAAGTCATTAATCACATATTTGGGATATAATCTTAAATATAAGTTTGTAAATATTTTAGTTAATTTAGAATTAAATCAACTCAACTATTCTTCTTGAATTACATGATTAATTGAACACATTAGTGTTTGATATGTATCGGCTTAGAAAAACAATCTTAAGATATACTATATGTTGACATGTCCTATTGAGGGATTCAAGTGTATGTTACTTAGATTTTACTATTTATGCCTTACACACTCTCTTGTGAGTGCATCGGGTATTATTTGTAGAGCAAGGGAAGTGGTTGAAGTTAACCATGTATACTTTGTGATTTTCAAAATATGCCCAGGAAATGCATGGAAGTGAGGTTGACGTGAGTTATTTGTGCACCTTGGGTCCTGAAGATTTCTTCAAAAACTCATTCAAGGTTTCCGCATGAAATCACTTAGAGGTTTGTTGGAGAGAGAACACATATGTTGTGCACCCATGCAATTGATGTCCAAGCGATCTTCATGGTTGCGTTTGGACAAAGATGAGCTATTTCTATTAGTTTTGATTCATTACAAAAATGACACACATCTACATCAATGTTGTGTCATTGTTTGCATGTTCTCTTGTGTTTTTATGACGAGTTTTGTTCTAGTTTTATTAATCATCTGACACACACTTTGTCATGGAAATCAATTCAAGCAAAGTGACCCAAAACCAAATTATCCTTTGACATTTTTATTAATGGTTGCTTGAGTTGATCCTTGAACATAGTGGAGAGTTTGAATGTTAATTTATGAACTCAAACAATATGATCATAATCCTACAAACTCCAGTTTGGTCTATGTTCAGTTAGTGCTCACCCGACTCTTTCCCTATATTGCACTGCTTTTGCAAACAATTCTTTTCTTGCTTCCTTCCTTTTTTTATTTGTCCTCTCTGACTTCTTCCTACCCTCCTTCTAGCTCTAAGCATGATAATCTACCCATCGCCTAGCCAGGTTTCGATAGAAAAGGAGGTGTCGAGACTTGTATTGCTTGATTTTCTTTAAAGATACAGAGGCTTCTTTGACGTCATATGAAAGATTATGAGTGCCATCCATCTAATCCATAAGTCTACTTTGTTCTACATGTTGTGTTTCTTGAGTTCCCTAGGAATGTGGGGAGGGGTAGGGTACGAGGATCTCAGGTAATCTGACTTTTTTGAGATTCGGTTGGGGTGAAATATTGTATATTGGTGTAATTGCTAATGGAAGTCTCTTTCCAGACATTCCATCGTCCCGCATGTCTAATTAAGCCTCTGAATGATTGGCAGTGATAAATTGGGCCTTCTCCCTTGCATTATGCCAGTTTGGCTTAATACTCAAAAGTGTCCAGTGACATGTTTCATCAAAATACCTACATTCTATTTGGTCTAATGAGGAATTTAAGAAATACCCTATCAAATCTTGGAATGGTCACGATAGCCATGAAGGAACCATAAGGACCCAATGTGCCCCTTCACTACTACTCATTTCAGTTTGACTTTAGTGCCATTAGACTAAACTTAGATACCTAGGTTGATACCTCATGCTCACTTGTTGGTTCTACTTTCATTCAACATGTTTAGATACTTTATTTGATGGTTTGACATCTACTTAGAGATTCATTGGTTGTGTGACACCTCATCACACTAAACGAGATTAGTCAAAACACAAAACATGATCAAATACTAACTAATCACATAGTCAAAAAAGTGAAAGAATTAAAATAAATTTCCACATCATTATCAAGTACTAAAACATTTACATCAAGGTCCATATTTTTCATAAACTCATATACCATAACATGTATTTACATTTGTATCTAGTGGTCTCAGCCACAACCTATATACAAAACAGATATTTCCACATGTACAAGGAATATATTAAATCGATGGCATATTGCCAAAAACTCATGTCGATATAAGTTTATCATCTAAAAAACACTTCCCATAACTAAAACTAAGAGTACAGGGATGACACTAGGACTCTACTACTAACAACAACATCCATCCAACCTTCTGAGTCTACTGATCACCAGGTTGCTCCCTTATACAACACAATCTCGACCACATTGTCGGCGACCACCTAAAAAGATGCAGTGACCCATGGGTGAGACCCATGTCCCATCAAGATATATAACTATCTCCAACAGATATTGATTACAATAGATTATTTAACCGTGAATAGACTGAACAGCTAGAGTATTTGATAAGCAATTGAGTAGATTGAACAATTCTAATATACTAAACAAGTTAAATAGATAAGCCTGGAAATAAGTATAATTACTCAGATTCATAAGATTTCATCATATAAGAACTGTGTAGTATAAATACATGGCAAGACTAATCAACCATTGTGAAATGTAAACCCTAGCAAACATACTACATAGCTTGTATTACCTCTTTTATTATACCCTGAGGGATTTGAGGAATACCAATCAAGTCCCAACTGACCACTACTAAGTCAAAATTAGTACCATACAAGATCTAGGAGAACCAGACTCCTAAGATCTTCTCCACCCTTAGTTAGTATGGCTCGAAATACGACGATATGATAGTCAAGCTTCCTACAGTGACATATAGTCAAGCTGATAACAACTATTCTTCCCTTGGTATAGGTAATGACACTAGACACCAGGGTATGCAAAGCAATTCCCTGCCACCTGAGATACAATTGCAGCGTAGTCAGTCACACCATACATACAAATGTCTGAGGCATGACCACAACCATCCTCCATAATCTACAAATTGTGGATGACAAGGATAAACACTCAACTTGTCGCCCCCAGATACTCAATAGTATGCGCTCTGAGTTTCCCTTAGGAATACTCATTTCACCATTCAACAAGTTCTGTCACTGAAGATGGTTCTACGACACATGGCACTACATGATTAGGATTTCACTTGATTAGTTATATCAATTGGATGAATTAAGGCTTCATCATACAAATAGACATACAAACCTAATTCATTTTTAACAAAGGTATATATGTATAGAAACTTCAGAAGATATATAATGTTAGTATAAATATGAGTATTACATTACCACATAACACTTGTTTTACTAATTTTTTTGTGACTATACTAATCAACATACCACCACATGGTACAATTCCAAATTACATCAATCTAGGGTTCCAACCCTTATCATGTTTATAAAGAGGACAACACCTCCAATATGGCTCAACCATGCCCAAACATCATTAAGACCATCACGTCAATCTTTGTAAGTTCATCATTATCTTTTTGTGCTTTAGAATAAAGCTCAACAAGTCATCAACATGCATGTGACACATAAGTATTAACATAGCAAGGAACTATAATGTTTAATTAGTACCAATTCAAGGTTTTAGCCACAATAAGAGTGTATTCCACTATCACATTAATCATTCAAGATGGATGATTACAATCAATGACCATCACATAGTCAGGTTAGGGTTAGGTATAACAAGCTACATCTCATTAGAGTTACACATCCACTTATTATGGTGATTTATCAAATATATCTACACGAGGGAAAAGGTATGACTATAAATTAAAGGAATTGAACCATTGAATTCATATTATTAGAACCAACACATTATACTATAGACTTCATTATAAACCATTGGATATTGAAATATCCAATCCCAATAATTGGATCAGTTTTAACATTTCAAAACCATCGGTTGATATGTACACTACTACAGAATGGGGATATGGCAAGGAAAATTGACGGTAGTATCTACAGCGTCGGTTGTAAATAGACAACCACTATGGATTGACCATCCAAGAAAACACGAGATGCACTTTCTTTTTACCATCAATTTATTATCATAAAAACCAACGCTATATATCCCCCTTGAAAATAGAATTTTAGGCAAAATTTTTGTGGCCATTTCATTTGTCTCCACAAAACCTACGTAATCGGTTCTGTTTATCACAACCGACAGGATAAAGTGGTACACACGCCACCTGTCCTGAAGAAAACAATTTCTCTTTCTCGATGGTTATTTTATTTACAGCTGACTAGGAAGATGTTCGTGCCATGCGACCCATGAAAATTTTCCCACCCCCACTTCATATTTCTCTTCAATTTTTTATAGAAAACCGACGTCGTATATATCGATGGGTTGTGAGGTTAGACGATAGTGAGTCATTGAGAGCCGATGAGAAAGTTCTATGCATGCTGACATCTTTTGTATTGTAACCGACAGGGAATACTTTTCCTCGTCGGTATTTGAGTAACTGATAAGGAATATCTTACTTAACCCCATGTGAAACCCTTCCCCCCTCTTTTCCCTACTCGCGTTCTCTGGAATTAGGCACTCCAACGATTCTCAATGATTCTCTACCATTGACCAACCACCTCTATCCCTACATGATATTCCCTTCTACCCTGCCCATGCCTCCAGCTCCTCCTACTTCCCCCACTACTACTTCTACTCCCTTCTCCTCCACCGACTGCCATGCCCTTCTCCTCTGTCGGCCGACGCTCCACCGTCTCCTTCTACTGCTCCAAATCCACACTGAGGTCGATGCTCCTCTAGCTCCTCCTGCTCCTCCCCAGCCAGAGCCTCCTTAGCCACTGCTTCCTCAGTTTCTAGAAGAAGAGGTATCCCCTTATCCCTGCCCATCCAGATTCTCCCTCAACTACTTCTCTACCCTTCTCCTCTCATCCTTCCCTCTCTCCTAGCTCCTTCTTCTGCTTGATTTTTTCTCAATTACAGTATAAATTGTGATGAATGTTAGGATTGATAAATAAGTACAACATTTGGTATGAAAATTGTGATGAATCTTCCTTTATTATCTATGTTAACTGCATTGTTTATGTTAGCAATTTAAATGTTAGTATGGATAAAAGAGTGCATTTTTTGGCATGAAAGGTTCGATGAAACTTCCTTTATTATTTATGTTAAGTTCATTTTTTATTGTTAGCATTTTGAATTTAAGTATGCATATATAATCATACCTTGGAATTAATACACTAAAGTTGATATTACTTGATCTAAATTAACTTGATTTACATAAAAAATGATCTATATTTACCTAATTAAACCTAAACCTTAATCTTCTAAACAGTAAACCAATTTTGTAAGCTGTAACCTATATAGTATGTTGGCCTAGAAACCCATCTGAGATTTACCCATTAGGAGTAAACCTTGGATAGTCCCCGATTTGGGATTGTTCTTGAGCACTTCATGTCACTTAGGATATAAGTGTATAATGTATGTTCAATTTTAATATATTTCGACATCATTTCTCCTTTGTTCTCTAGGTACATATGTAGGTGGATATTTTCCCATCTATATCAGTTTACTTAGAGAACTGCGGGGAAATGTTGCTAAAATTTATTGAAATTGAACACACATTATACACTTACTAGTGAGATGAGTGCTCAAGAATGGGATAGGTGGTACACATTCATGAATCTAAATGCTACTAGATGATTAGGGAACAATTATCCAAACATATTTTTTCCCTAAAATTAACTTACTAGATAGAACCTGATGAGCTACTCGTCTCGCATCTGATCATATAGAAATGGATTGATCATGGATGTTGAAACCAAATTTCTGCACATTGGAGTTTATTAATGGTCTCGATGAGTTTGTAAGCTTTGTAGAGGAACATAGAAAACAACCTGGAGATAGGTTCTATTGCCCGTGTAGGAATTGTAGCAACAACCTAAAAATTGACACGATCAAAGATTATAACATATGTAATGGGATTGTACATGTCTATAAAGAATGATACTAGCATGAAGAGATTCCTAGTATGAGATGTGGGTAGTGGTAGTTGTGTCCAAGAAGAAATGGCTGACGATGTTGATGAGAATGAACCAATTCTGCCAGACATGGTTGATGTGATGCTAGACACTTCCCAGGTAAATGTTACGGACCCACCTCCCTTATTTTGAAACATTGTGAACGATGCTGAGAAACCATTATATTTGGGTTGTACTAAGTTTGTGAAGTTGAGCGTTGTGTTGAGATTGTATACTTTGATGGCTAATAATAGATGGAGCGATAAAAGCTTTACTTCTCTGTTGTCTTTGTTGAAAGATATTCTCCCTAAAGGCAACGAGCTTTCAATCTTAACATACACAATAGAAAAGATGTTGTGCCCAATGGGAATGGAGGCTAAGAAAATACATGCATGCCTAAATGACTGTGTGTTGTTTAAAAAGGACTATATTGATCTAAAAGAATTTCCAGAATGTGGGGCATCTAGGTACAAAAGGACAACATCGATTAAGACCAAAACCGAGTCTACTGCCAAGATGATTTGGAATCTGCCTATAATACCCCAGTTTCAAAGCATATTTGCTAATGTCGTAGATGCACAAAATTTATCTTAGCATGCAGAAGTAAAGAAAAACAATGATAGTATGCTGCGACGTGTGTCTGATTCCCCGCAATGGAAGAAGACTGATTTATTGTATCCAGAATTTGGTGAAAAAACTAGGAATTTAAGACTTGGACTTTGTAATGACAGGATGAATCCATATGGAACATTAAACAACCAACATATTACTTGGCCTGTCATGCTTGTTGTATACAATCTTCCTCTATGGTTGTGTATGAAGAATAAGTATATCATGCTATTGTTGCTAATATTGGGCCCCAAACAACTTGACAATGATATTGATGTTTACCTTGAACCTATGATTGATGACCTAAATAAACTATGGGGAGAAGGTGTGATGACTTATGATGTTTTGTGTCGAGATATGTATAATTTATGTGATATGTTGTTTTGCACTATTAATTACTTTCCTTCTTATGGGAACTTGTCTGGATACAATGTCAAAGGATCTAAGGCATGCCTTATATGTCAAGAAAATACATATTCTATCAGACTGAAATATGGTGGTAAGACTATATATCGTGGTCATCGAAGGGTTTTGACAAAGGTGCATCTTTACCAAAAGTTGTGCAAAACATTCAATAGCTTAATTGGGGGATGGAGAGCCCCTAAACCTATGTTAGGAAAGGATTCTTATGCAAGAGTAAACAACATTGTAACTCATTTGGTAAGAGACCTTCTACTATCCCCATAGGTGAAAAGTCTTTATTAAAAAAGAAGTCGATATTCTGGGATCTTCCTTATTGGAGTTATTTGATAGTTCAACATTTTATCGATGTCAAGCATGTTGAGAAGAATGTTTGTGATAGCATTATTAGCACTCTGTTGAATATACCTGATAAGACTAAAGATGGCATCAAATATAGAATGGACCTACGTGAAATGGGTATAAGTAAAGAATTCAGAAAATAAGTTACCAAAGGTTGTCGCACATATATAACTCATGCTTATTACACATTGTCTACAAAGGAGAAGAGAACTTTTTGTGAGTGCATGCTTGCGTAATGTTAAGGTACCACATGGATACTCAGGCAATATTCATAGATTGGTATCAATGAAGGATCTAAAGCTAATAAGTCTTAAATCTTCTGAGTTTCACACTCTAATAAAACATATATTGCATGTGGCTACTCAATCTATCCTTTCTAAGCATGTAAGGTTTGCAATCATTGGGTTTCGCTTCTTCTTTAACACTATGCAAAAAAGTAACTGATTCTGAGATTATAGATAAGTTGTAAAGAAAAGTGGTCGTTACCCTGTGTCAACTTGAGAAATACCCCCCCCTTCATTCTTTGATATCATGGTACACGTAGTTGACCATTTGAATAGGGAAGCGAAAATATCGGGTCCAATTTTCTTACATTGGATGTATCCTTTTAAGCAATATGCGAGTGTTTTTAAAGGTGATGCTTGGAACCGTTGTCGCTCTGAAGGGAGTATGATTGAGGGCTATATTTCTAGGAAGGTTATGGACTTTTACAATAACTTTTTAGTTGCAACAAAACTACTACTAATGTCATGAACCCATATGTTTATTCTGGAAAAGGTATTTTGGGAGAATGACAAATATCAGATGCGACCAGCGGGAACTAGCACACTTGCATATTTTACACAACATTGATGATGTGGGTATTTATATCACCGAACACACCAATGAGCTCAAGAGAAGTTATCCCGGAGCTAGTTCAATGTGGCTTGCTAGAGAGCATAATCAGGCATTTATTAGGTGGTTTGAAAAGGAAGTATTCAATCAACTGTCTCAAACACCAAATAATGTTACAGAAACTATCAAATGGCTGGCGTATAACCCAAAGATCCATGTTGCATCTTACAAAGGGTTTGACATAAATGGATTTTCATACTACACAAAATGTGAAGATGATAAAAGTGTCGTCTAAAATTTTGAGGTCACCCTTCGAGCATCTTCATTGTAAGAGACATTGTACTACCCCCACAGGTGAAAAGTCTTTACTCATAAAGAGGTCAATATTCAGGGATCTTCCTTATTGAAGTTATTTGACAGTTCGACATTGTATCGATGACATGCATGTTGAGAAGAATGTTTGTGATAGCATTATTGGCACTCTGTTGAATATACTCGATAAGACTAAAGATGGCATCAAATACATAATGGACCTATGTGAAATGGGTATAAGGAAAGAATTCATAAAAGAAGTTACCAAAGGTTTCTGCACATATATAACTCATGCTTATTACACCTTGTCTACAAACGAGAAGAGAACTTTTTGTGAGTGCTCACGTAATGTTAAGGTACCACATAGATGCTTGGGAAATATTCATAGATTGGTATCAATGAAGGATCTAAAGCTGATAGGTCTTAAATTGTATGATTATCACACTCTAATACAACATATATTGCATGTGGATCCTTCTTAAGCAGGTAAGGTTTGCAATCACTAGGTTTCGCTTCTTCTTTAACACTCTATGCAAAAGTAATTGATTCTGAGATTCTAGATAAGTTGCAATGAGAAGTGGTCATTACCCTGTGTCAACTTGAGAAATATTTCCCCCCTTCATTCTTTGATATCATGGTACATGTAGTTGACCATTTGACTAGGGAAGTGAAAATATTGGGTCCAGTTTTCTTGCATTGGATGTATCCTTTTGAGCAGTATGTGAGTGTTTTTAAAAGGTGATGTTCGGAACCATTGTCGCCCCGAAGGGAGTATGATTGAGGGCTATATTGCTAGGAAGGTTATGGACTTTTGCAATAACTTTTTTAGTTGCAATGAAACTACTGCTAATGTCATGAACCCAAATGTTTATTGTGGAAAATGTATTTTGGGAGAACGACAGATATCAGACGTGAGCAATGGGAACAAACACACTTGCATATTTGACACAACCTTGACGATGTGGGTATTTATATCACCGAACACACCAATGAGCTCAAGAGAAGTTATCCCCAAGCCATTTTAATGTGGCTTTCTAGAGAGCATAATTGGACATTTATTAGGTGGTTTGAAAAGGGAATATTCAATCAACTATCTCAAACACCAAATAATGTTACAAAAACTATCAAATGACTCAGGTATAAGCCAAAGATCCATGCTGCATCTTACATAGGGTTTGACGTAAATAGATTTTCATGCTACACAAAACGTAAAGATGATAAAAGTGTCATCCAAAATAGTGAGGTCACCCTTCAGGCATCTTCATTGTATTTTTCTAGTGCCAAGGATAAGAGTCCATGTGAAGGAAATATGTCTTATTATGGTTTCATTGAAGACATATGAGAAATCGACTACGTAGAGTTTAAGATCCATTATTTAGGTGTAAATGGGTTGATAACAAAAAATGAGCTGTAGTTGACAAATTCAGTTTCACAATGGTGAATTTTGAGTGGGAAGGTGAGAAAGATGAGCCCTTCATCATGGCATCATAGGAAAAATAGGTATTCTATATCAACGATCTTGCCAAAGAAAATTGGTGTGTCATTCTTCATGGGAAAAGACAGTTCATTTCAGATCCTATTGATGAAGAAGAGTACTATGACAAGTATGATGACTCTAGTATATTTTATATTAGTTTACCAAGTGTAAATGGTGAATCTAACACTGATGACTATACACATGAATATCACATAGAAGGGGTATTAATCTAAGGTATACTGCTCATATGTGATCTCACTTTTCTTTTGCATCATGTAACATGTTTATTTGTTCATATGTGATCTGACTATTTATAGTGTTTACTTTTTACATGTTATCTGAATTTTTTTATGTGATCTGAATTTTATCATTTATTTACTTTTGATTTTATAGATGACATCTGACCAGGAGCACAATGATCATGAGCGTGAGGATGCTAAGCATCCTGAACAGGGTGTTGATGGTGCTCTACCTCCAAAATGTAAGGGAGTTAGAGGGATAAATGTGATGAAAGATGCAACAAATAGGCAAGGGAGGAAAGGAATGTTGAATTGAATGAAGCAAGTATTCCACTTACTATAGAGTTTGTCCGCTATTGTGGGGTCCTTTCTCAAAGAAAAGTCAATCTCCTTGTTGAGTATTGGAGACAAGAGAGCATGGTCCAAAAAGACCTCATCTGGAGGGAGTTAGAGGTGATATAAATGAATTTATATTTGTATAGTCTTTTTCTTATTCTTTCTTTTAACATTTCTAAATAGTATTGAATTTTAAACCTTCTTAGGGTCGGTGTGAACTTGATGAAAAGTTGCATCGCAAGTTTGTTATGTAGCTCGTCTGGAGAAAATATAGAGATTGGTGGACAATCCTCACCAGAGACTATGTCTTTGAAGACAAGAAGGAACCCTCGCATAACTGAAACTATATTAATCAAGATGATTGGAAGGAGTTTGTTCAGAGGATAACAACAAATGTGTTTCAAGTATTGAATTAGTTATATTTTTATGATTTCTTATGGTTACTTCAAAATATCACTTGTATGAATTAATCAGGCCGTTCACATCGTTCAAAAAGAGATGTGTGACAAGAATGTGCACAACCAGCGGTTGAAGTTCAGGTGGTTATTGGAAACGTCACATGTTGAGAGAGCTTCTACAATGAGAGGAAGAGCTACAACGACAATAAGAGCAAGGGGAAGATGGAGAGAAAGAGAAAGAGCAAGGACAAGAGCCAAGGACAACAAGAAGGGCCTTCTACTTCTACTCCTTATACTACCCAATCTTTTGTGCTTCTCGATGGGTGCCTCGCTATATTGAGTGGACAAATGCGAGGAGAAACAAAGCCAGAGAAATCCCCATCTAAGCAACACAGGAGACGATAAATAAAAATGGTAAATTTCTTTGTGTCACATAATTGACCATGTTCTTTTTTCACAGAATTGTTAAGTTTTAATGGTAGTCCATTTTTGATAATAATTAGTTGGAGTTGGATGCCCAAGAAAAGGAGGGAAAGTTCACCTCTCAGGGCATACACGATGAATTAATGGTTTCTCTTGGGACACAAGAACATCCTGGACGTGTTAGGGGCATTGGAGCTGGGTATGGAATAAAATATATTTTTGGCGCATCCCAACATAAGCGCAAATAAGCTAAAAAAGGGGGAGTGGATGCATAGTACGTGTAGAGAATTGTAGATGCAGCCTTGAAGAAATATATAGCTTCTATGGAAATGTAGAAACCAACTTCTCCAACAATCACAAAACTAGTTCATCACTCGCTCATAAAGTGTATTTGGAGTAGTCCTTCGAACCCACAAGGCATAGTCGGGGTAAGATTCAACTCAATTCAATTTATGTTACCTTGTGATAAAATAATATTTCAAGGGAATATTTATGTTTGTCAAATTAAATTTTGTGTTTCATAAAATGTAGAAGGACAAAAAATGTCATCTTGTCATCGATGTTCCAGTGGGAAATGCCGTGCAAGACATCGAGACTGATAATGTTGATGTGGTTCATGATACTCCTCTTCTCACTGATCACTATCGTGTGAGAATCATACATGTCTTTCCAAGAATGAGTGAGATAGTTCTCCCATACGAGAACCCACATGCCACCATAGTTGGAAAGGTAGAAGGCAGCTTTACTGGGTGGCCCAAAAGACTTGTTATATTTCTTCAGGTATAAAAATGTATATTGAAATTTATATAAAATAATCAAAAGCTACTATTAGAGTACATGCATGCAACCTACAACAACTAAGAAGCCCCCTAAACTTCCAAAGCCTCCACCCACTCATTTTATTATGTAGGAGTTGTTCGACTCCTTAGGCCCTCATTGCCAGACGTTGACATGATGGTTAGACACTACATACCAAATAGATACCATAGTGATCAACCTGGGAGAGGATATGGTAGGTGTATAGTGGGATAATGTTATAGTGTTGATAGATGTTTCTGAGGTATTTAAGTATGATTGGTTGAACACATCAATGACATAACTTTGAATACAGTGAATTTGAATACCACGTCATATGTGAAAATTATTTAGTTGTTTCCTACATAAAAAATGAGTATTGGTTATATAATATATTTCAGTCATCTATATTGCATGGCTCATGACTTTGGAATAGAAAATTTGGGATTTCTAATGCCATCATTGATTAGCGATGTAGTTAGAGATTCGAGTGGCGTTAAAGAATATGTGACTACTGTGATAAAATATTTTGGTGCTTCCAAGAATGTGATCTTATCTCCCTTTAGCGTTAAGTATGTTTTTGGCTTGGTTGTTTATATGTCTAACCTATGAATACAATTTTGTGGTGAGATTTAATTTATTATTTTATTTGCCTTCTATTCACTCAGAGGTATGTACTAGGAAATTGTTAGTGATTGTTTATGAGACTTGGAGGGTGTATGCCTTTGATCCTTTGGGTGACAAAACTATAACCAAATGCAGGATACCCAATGAAATTGTTGATTCATGCATAAGTATAATTTCTCAGTGCCCATTTTCTTTGTTAATGTTTCTATTGCTAATGAAAGTTTAATAATGCAACATACATTCTACTTTATAGGGGTGTGAAAGCATTCTGTGATGGTGGAGGGATGGTAGATAAGAAAAAGAAATTAGTAACTTGAATGAGTGTTGATGTATAGTCTTCTCATTCCAATTGCATAATATATGACCAACTCTACTTGATTACATTTATTAATGTAATTGTAAATCTACAAGCCCCTATACAAGATAATGGTTGGGCATGTGCATATTACGTGATAATGTGTATGCAGATGATTGTCAATCACACAGAACAAATCAAATGTATAGAGAATGTAGATTAGTAGTCTTGGATCATATTTCAATGAAGTAGTCTCATTACAAATAATCAAATCTAATTACAAGTTTGATTCCCCTTGTAAATTTTTAAGAAGACTGAACCCTATACATTGGAGCAGTTGAATGACCTACGTGAACAGTGGGCAACCTGCTTCATCAAAAATGTGGATTTGAATGAAAATTTTGAGGGTTGATTGATATTTTTTGGTAGTTTGAATTTTGATGTCAGATATTTTATATGTATTTTGTGAGTATGAATTGAATGTTGATATGTAACACTATAACTTCAAATCTGAGATGGCAGCTGATGTTGATATGTATTTTGTGAGTGTGAGTTGAATATTAAGTGCATATGTGTGTGTAAATTTGAATGTGATATATGAGGAAAAGAATGATTTTTGTTCGTGCATATATATATGTGTGTATTTGAAGTGTTGCTAAGATGGAAACAATTGAGATGTGAGTTTATGGATTTGTGTGCAATTTGAATTGAAAAACAAATGATACAATGTGGCTTGTATAAATTTATCTTTTTCTTACAGGTTTGTTGACCAGTTGTTAAGCTGTGATGTGTGTAGAGAGCATGTTGTTCTTTAGAACTTTTACTTCTGAAGAACAAGGCTCCAGATAGGTTAGCAAGTTGGAAAATAGGTCTGTAGGCCTGTTATTTAAAAAACAAACACAATTATCTCTGATTATTTGGGAATAAATGACTACATACACATTCTCTGTCGGTTATATACAAACAACTAAAAACATACACCCAAAATTTTATTGATCATTCACTGATAAAACTGACATTAGGTAATTTTGCATCAGTTATTTGTTATCATACCACATATGAGGAAATAAACAACGTCAGCTTTTTTTCTCAAAAACTAAAGAGAAAGTTTAAAGCAAACCACAATATGTCACACGCTACGATTTATGTTGTCAGTTGTTCCCTAACAAAGAATCGTCGTCACAAACATTGTTTCGTCAGTTTTCTTGATCCACAAAAATGGTTGAGTTTTACCGTCCCCACTTGGTGGTCGATTCAGAATGATGTAGAATGCCAAAAATAACTGATGCTATATCTCCTTTCTGCAGTAGTGGTAGGTTTAACCCTTGGATCATATAACCAAAGACACCATCGGTAAGGCTTAATTGAAGCAACATTTGAGATCAAGTCTCACTGCCGGTCATGGTAACCTGAACCACCCTCAGTTGTGACACATTATGTCACCATCGACTGATGGGGTCAGTACTACCATCATTGAACACCATCAGATGTTGGGCTAAAAAATCACCATTGCTTCATGTCATCTTTAGGGCTCTAAACCATCGACCATTGATCTTCCAAAGAGTCTACACCTTACCTAAGGCATGACCATTAGTTGACACCGTAATTTGTCACCATTGATCATCACCATCAGTTTCCACAAAGGCATCTCCATCAGTTCCATATAAGGTCATCCATTGGTTCATGTATAAAGTTAAAAAACAGCCTAAAAATTCTAAGTAGAAGCCATTGTTTGATAGGTGCTAAGCACCATCGGTTTCCAGGTAAACCTGATATAAGTCTTACTCTACATTAGGAATACATTCACATAGTTTTTGGTTCATCGAGAAATGGAAACTAAGAATGAAACGATATTAAAATCAAAATTGTACGCATACATATCTTCTCTAAGTGTGGATCATCGCTTTAGAGCAAGAACTTGAGAAATAAAGCTTATAGTAAGAAATAAAAGTGAAGAGGTCTATAAAAATTGCCTCTAGGGATAAGATCAAACTCCAAGAAGCAAGAAAAATTGAGCAACGAAGGTAAAGAACCCTAGTATAAGCTCTGAACTCGGAAAACTAGCACCTTTCTCCAGAAGAGAAGCAAACCCTAAGAATAAGGAACACGAAAGGTGAATTCTTTGAGATTTAGAGGAAACTTTATCATGGAAAAGCATCATTCCATCTAGGAAGAAGGTAGTAGGAAGAAGAAAAGTAAGAGAAATAAAGGAGAGAAGCATAAACTTACTAGCTTAGGTCAAGATCATCTAAAGGAAGCTTTACAAACCCTAGATAACGGTAGATTTGAACCCTAGATGCTCCAGCTCTGGAGAGAGAAGGAGAGATAAATAACCAAAGGTTTCATTTGTGACTTAAAGGATAGGTATATAAAGCTTATGGATAAGGAAAGAGTGAAGCTTGAGGTGTCCTAATACCTCTCCATGTGTCCATGGCTAAGAGCTTGCACAACCATGAAACAATAGGTCCATCGGTTGTAAATATATGCTAGGCCATCGTTTATTGGATCTCTAGGCCAACTATTGACCTCCAAGCAAAGCAATCATTGGTTCTTTGGACCCCTGGTTGCTTAAGTGGTGAACCATCAGTTGACCATCTCTTTTAAGAGAACCACCAGTCTAAGTGAACCAAAACTAGAAAACCATAAACCTACCACCTATAGGGGTGACCATCATATGTCAACCAAATAGGGAGACCATCGTTTGATGGCCTCTCAAGGTGGCGCGTCCATGAAGGGGTGGAACCCCAAGTCATCATTGAAGAGAAAAACCACCAAACCAAGGTACAACTAGGTACTCTATGGCTCAAAAAGCTCAATCATGATAATAAAACATATAAGGAACATAAAAAATGTGAAAATTGCAATGAAAACCTCATATGTGGGAAAATTGCATAACTAGCACAAACAATGTTCAAATTGGGCCAAATTTGAAACATAAGCTTGTCACATGATACCAAAACATATAACAAGGTTAGGTTAATGTTTAAAGAACTCAATAATGGTAATTAAGCATGTTTGACACTTTAAGAATGGTCAGGGGTCTTACAGGTTGCACGAAGTATTGCCTAATGGTATGAATCACATATTTATACGCACATATAAGGCACGGTAGCTCATGATAATAGCTATCCCAACTTCTAGATGAAGAAAAATGCCAAGTCAATCAATTAAACTGTGTTCCAAAAACTATTCTTCTTAGCTTATTAACCAAAAGGAATTATTACAAGAGAAAAATGCACATCTTTTCATTCATTGGTCTTTGCTTGATCTTTAATCTACAGTATGTTGCAATTTAATCTGGATCATGCAATAAAAATACTAGACAAATAATTAGAAGTATTTCATTCTTCAAAATATAGCGATCGATATATCCCTTGGCTAATATCCTTGATAAAAAAATTGTTATTGTCAATAGTGGAATAGGATGGATGACATGTATTTTGAGAATTTGTTGGTGTTGTATGTTAAAAAAGATATCTTCAAATATATTTCCATGGAGGTTGTTATGAAATGATTTCATAACACACAACCTCAAGGAGGATCTTTATGGTGTAAAATTTATGTTAATTATTTTTTTATCAATATCTTGATTGTATGAAATCCATTTGTCATGTTATTGATGTATAAATAAGTAATGTGGTATGGAAAATAGCATGTTAGATCCTCACCCACCCTAAAATTGTAGCTCCATTAGTGAATCAAGACACTTATATTTCTCCATTCACTCAAAAAAAGAGTTGCTACAAGAGAAATGCACAATTTGCTAGATACAATGCTTACAAGGCTTGCATAAAATATATTACATTTTTGGAAATAAAAAAAAACTACTCTTACAACAAATACCCATGTTTCATGGGTGATAAGATTGCAAAAGGAGCGAAAGAATCAGGTTGCAAAGACAGAATGTTCATTCGCCTAAGCATTACTGCATTTGCTTTCTTATTTTGGTTTGGGTGCCGACAAAATAATGATTATGTATAAACATTGTAGAGCGTGGCTTGGCATAAATGATCCAAGTGCTCTATTCAAAACTTTTGATTCTTGACTCTGAATGTGAGAACCCCTAGAGATCAAGAAAAGCAATTGATAATTAAAATCATATTAGTGATCAGTGGAATCATTCAATATATGAGTGCTAGTATTGAATACATCTTAGACTTTAGAACCTAATCTCTAGTAATCACATGAAGTGAGTAGGTGATGTGAGGAATCAACCATCCTTACCTAGTGAAAACAGAGTGAATGAAGGTAAGGATGGTCGAAGATGATGCTTATAGTGGCTTAGTTGAGGATTTCTTAGTTGTGGTTGGGTGAAATTCAATGGCTTTGTCATTGGCAAGTATGGAGGTGGAAGATGATGGGGAGGCCATTGGATTTGGGGTTGCCCAAGCTGAGAAAATGATCCAATGGTCCACAAAGGCTATGCCTACAAGAGTATGTGAGGGAGACCTGGCTAGGCTGCACACACCCTTTTGAGATAAAGTGTCGGCCCTCAGTTGGTTTCAAAACATAAAAAGAGGTGAAAATGTGGTTAAAAGAAGTAAAATTTGAAAATTCAAAACCAGAGCCTTAGTGGTCCGATTGAGGCGATATTTGTGTCTTTGGAAAGAAAATTGAGCCTTTACAACATGGAATTTCATTGAAGAACCTAAAAGATCTAGAGGGGGGTGAATAGAGTTTTTTGGAACATTAAAATTAATTAAACAATTAAATTAAAGAAAGAGAAGGAAATTAGGAGGATACAAGGATGTAGAGTGGTTCCTACCTTTGAAATCAAAGGTAGTCAGTCCACTACCCAATTGTTTCCAATTGGGATTTTGAAAGTGATTTATTTTATTACCTCTTGAGGATGTTACACAAAATACAATCACCTTCCTTCTACACCCTTGAAGTAGCCTTCACCTGAAGTAGCGTCAACCTCCTTGAAGCAGCCTTCTTGAAGTAACCCCAAGTCGAACAGCCTTCACCTTCTTGAAGTAGCTTCAACCTCCGTTGAAGCTGTCTTCCTTGAAGTAATTACAAGTACCTCTTGAAGCAGCCTTCTCCACCACGAAGTATCTCCAAGAAACCTCCTTTCAATAGCCTCCAAACCTAAGAGTAGTTAAGTAGAACAATATACAATATAAAGAAAGAGATTGGAAGAAAGGAAACATTTCACCAATTTAGTATAGTGCCTTGATCCTATATCAAGCATTAGACCACTCAAACCACTAAGGATGAACGTTGCTACAAGGTGGCTAAGAGGCTATAGATATAGGACATGAAATTTGAGCTTGAAGAAACAAGATGGCAAGAGTAGCTTTGCTTTCTTGCTCACAAGAATGTGTTTTCAAGTGTAATTGTATGTTTTAGGTGTCCTAAGGCCTCTCCTATTTATAGGGATGGCTTGCAAGTTCTTAGGGACATTTTAGAGGGTTTCTAGAGTGTTCTTAGTGCTTAACTAGCTGTTAGGAGTCCACTAATTATCTTGCAACAACTAATTGTTTCGAGCGGAAAAGAACAATCCAGAAACTATCTCGGTCGAGGAACTTGTCGACCGAGATGTGTCTCTGTCGAGCTTTTCTTCGACCAAGGAGGGGTTTGAGGGCAAAATTGTTGCAATGACTATTTCCAACCACCAACTACTTGGTCTAACAGTCATGGATTTTGGTCGAAGCTTGCTTGGTCAAAGATATGGTTGACCGAAAACCTATTTTAGGGCACAAATGTATAAGTTATTGATCTGTGCTTGTAACTTAGACCGAAGTGATTCTCAATCGAGCAAGTCTTCGATCGAGTGTATCTCGGTCGAGAAGTTTGTCGACCGAGAGAGTCCCTATTTCTATTGAATCACCTTCTAAGTGTGTGTATCATGGGTGATGGTGACTAAACTCTGGGGAAAACCTATCTAAGAGTTGTGAGTGGATGAGGAAGACCTAACTTTTGATTTACATGATATCTAGGTACTTGTACAAGTTCTTACATTGAGTACAATCATGAAAACATTGAACATTTAAGTACATTGATCTTCAATTTGTGTTGATATTCAATTATCCAATTTCTTATTTCCTCATACCCTAAATACTCAAATAGTATGTTAGATCCACAAGAAAGAAATGTTTGTCATCATCAAAATAAAGGATTTATTAATGTCCTATTTAGCCAACAATATCCCCCTTTTTGAAGATGACAAACATTTCTAAAATACAATCAAAAGAATTTAAATAAGACAAGTTTCATACCTGAGATTTACCTTATACAAAGACATTCTCTTGTTTTTCATGAAGTGTGTGCGAATTATCCCTAAAGAGGTATGGAACATAGTATCCATCTTTGTCAGGAATATAGCATCAACTTCTGTCAAGCCAAAAGATCATGAAACTCATTGAATTTGGTATATATTTATTCTCCCCCTTTGTCTTTTCAAAAAGATAACCAAATAATCATTTATTATTACTCCCCCTGAATTGGATGCTCCCCCTCAATATGATACTCAAATTTAAAAACAAAGTTATGAAAAAATGTCCAATGCAAGACACAATATAAAATTTTATTATTATGACTAAGAGAACAAGATCAATTACATTGATAAGATAAAATTCACTAGTAAAAAAATTTGATTACGACCAACTCACTACATAGTTCCACATCACTGAAAAGAACTCAAGATTATATCAACCTCAGGATCTTTCCCAAGAAATGGAGTAGCACCATAGTATTTGACAAGTGTCTGCAAATCAAGTGCACCTGTCTTTGTGAGAGCATATGCTTCCAAGAATGTTGGTTCCGATCAAATCGGAAATGGGCAGCTATGTTCTGGAGTTGCATAGGTGAATATTGGGTGTGGGAAAGATCATGTGAGGGTGGAGGTGGAACTTGGGTGTAATTGATTGAGGGATTATAAGGATAGAGATTTCTAGGGTAGAGTGAATAAGGGTAAGTGTCTGGAACATTAGGAGACAGAGCTTGCATTCTTTGATTGAGGTAAGTCATGGCATGGTGATTGTAATCTAATTTTCTCCCAAGATGATAGGTGACCCAAGTGAGATAGCAAACATTATTAGCTAGTTTTTCTAAGGAGTAGCTAGGAGGAGCAGGAGGTGGAGGATATTTGTGGGTAGATGTTTCTCCTTCAGTCCTATGCCTCTTATGCCCAAAATCAATGCCCATTTTGTCTAATGTGTTTCTAATAAGCTTTTGAGGTCTCCTATCACACTTATACCCTAGATCCTCAAGGTTTTTGTTTAGACAAAATTGGGTGATTTGGAAAATGAAATCAGTATAGGGAGAATGTCTAGAAAATTCAGACATGTTGGAAAGAATAATGTGAATGAAGTTTACTGGAATACTTTCTAAGATGGCATCAAGAGGTACATGCTAAATTGTGGGATTTCCATTTTATTTTCTCTAGGGTAGATATTGTGGGAGATAATGAGGTTTACTACCCTAGCTTCAGGAGTGAGAGATGTTGCATAGTAGGTTCCCCTATTCTCATGGAATGGAGTGTTAGGAAGAAAAATGGCCTTTTTGACATCTCCTAAACTAATTGTGTTGTCATTTTTGGAGAGTTTATATAAAGGATTGACAGTGGTTAGGTCTATGAAATATCCATATTCCTCCTCATAGATATCTAACATTTTTAGGATATCTTTTTCAGAGAAGTAGAAGCCTAACCCATCAACCATGGAAGTGAAAGAGAAGGGGTTATTGGAGCCCCTAGTAAGATTAGCATAATCATTTACTGCTTGGGTGGACCAAAAATAGAATGATGGTTCAAGAAACTCTGTTTTTTTTGCACCTTGAAGAGCTTGGGGAGATCAAGGAGCGTGATGAAGTCATTTGTGTCCACTGGGTGTCGAGGAAGAGGATTCTTTGAGGTAAGCTTGAGGTAGAGTTTCCAGCAACAACGTCGTTGAAGGTGATGTCGTTGATGATGCTCAAAGCGGAGTGACTTGTCTTCCCTTCCTCGTTGCAACTTGCTTCTTCCCCCCACATGCCAAAGATGAGGCCATTTTGCACAAATGGAGGTGGAAGAAGAACTAGGGATGATAGAAGTATGTTTCTTAAGAATAGCTCTAAAGAATTCTAGAGAGGGACTTGAGAAGAGAGCAATTGTGTTGTGAGAAGAATGGCCAAATTTGCTTCTATTTATAGCCAAGTTAGGCACTTCCTCGGTCTAAAAATTCATCGACTGAGAGACCAACGGTTCTCTACCAACACGCTCCTCTCTCAATGGCTAATGGGTTGGTCAAAATTTTGAAAAATAGCCATTGCCCCTTTTTTTGTCAAAAATTGCTTCTTAGAAGAACCGAGGGAGAATGTCCTACCATGTAGGTCTCGATCAAATAGGGGGTCAACTGAGTGGCTCTTGGTCAAACTATTTATCAAACGAGACCTATTTTTGGTCCAAATTTGCACGAGAAGCCTAGTGAATGTTGGTCAAGATATTTTTCGACCGAGACCAGTCTGGGTCGAAAATTTTCTGGACCGACTAGACTGTTGTGAGTGACTTTTGGGAAGATATTTTGAGCTTGCTTAAGTAGTAGTCATGATAATATAATATTGAAACTTAGCAAAGATTTTAAAAGATCACATGAATTAAAAATAATCAAGAGGTTGGAGCACATATATCAAAGAAAATATCCTCTAGGGGAGTAATGAGCAGCTTCTTCCTAATATATTGAAATTGACCCAGGGAAGGGGTTTGGTAAAAATATCAGCTAATTGTTCTTTAGTATCAACATGGTGAAGAGATATATGATTTTTAGAAATTTGATCACGTAAGAAACGGTGTCGAATTTCAATATTCTTGGAACGACTATGTAGAACAGGATTATGGGCCAAGTTTATAGCACTAGTACTATCACAGAAAATTGGCATAGATGAGAATGTAAAATGATAATCATTCAAAACTTGTTGCAAATAAAGTACTTGAGCGTAACAAGAACCAGCCGCCATATATTTGGCTTCAGCGGTGGAAAGGGTGACTATATTTTGTTTCTTACTAAAGCATGATACTAAAGCTCTTCCTAATAAGAAACATCCACCACTTGTGCTTTTGCGATCAACTCACAACCAACATAATCGACATTGGTGTAAGCTTTTAAATCTAGCGATTGTCCTTTGGGATACCATAATCCATAGTTGGTAGTACCAGAGAGATATTGTAGGATTATTTTAACATCTTGAAAATGAGATTGCATTGGTTTAGATTGAAATCTAATGCAAAGCCCAACAAAAAACATAATGTCTGGTCTAGAAGCAGTTAAATATAACAAACTACCAATCATGGCCCTATATAAGGAATCATAAATGGGTTCTCCATCATCATCCTTGTCATTTTTGGTAGAAGTGGCCATTGGTATGATAGCATGTTTCCAATTATTCATTTCAAAGTGTTTCAAGAGTTCATTAGTGTATTTCTCTTATCTTAGAAAAATTCCGGTGGGCGTTTGTTTTATTTGAAAACCAAGGAAAAACATTAATTCTCCCATGAGACTCATTTCAAATTCTTTTTGCATTATGTCACTAAATTGTTTGCATAAAGAATCATTTGAGGCACCGAATATGATATCATCAACATATATTTGAACAATAAGAAAATCTAATTTGTATGTTTTAAAAAACAATGAAGAGTCTGAATTTCCAATTGAGAAACCATTATCAAATAGATAGTTTTTAATTCTTTCATACCAGTTTCATGGTGCTTGCAGAAGGGCATAAATTACTTTCTTAAGTTTGTATACATGATCAATTTTTTTAGGAATTTCAAATCCATGAGGTTGGCCAACATATAGTTCTTCTTCTATGATCTCATTTAGAAAGGCACTTTTAACATCCATTTGGAATAGTTTGATGTCTTTGTGGTAAGCTACAGCCAATAGCATTCTAATAGCTTCAAGTCTAGCCATGGGTGCATAAGTTTCATCAAAATCTATTCCTTCTTATTGGTTATACCCCTGAGCCACCAGTCTAGCTTTGTTTCTAACTACCTCCCCGACTTCATTAAGTTTATTTCAAAAAACCCACTTAGTTCCAATGATGGTTTTATTTTGTGGTTTAGGAACTAAGTCCCATACATTGTTTTTCGTGAATTGATTTAGTTCTTCTTTCATATCCATTATCCAATATTCATCTTTTAGTGCTTCATTTACCTTTTTGGGTTCAATAATTGATACAAATGCCATATTTGCAACATATCAAAATGATGATCATGTTTTTACTTTATCAAAAGGATTTCCAATGATTAAATCTTGAGGATGATCTTTGATTAATCTAGGGATATTTTGTTGATCAATTTCAAAAAATTTATCATCTTTTGGAGACATCGTTAGGTCTTCAATTTGATGAGTAATGTCATTTATATTTTCATTTTCATTTTATGCATTTTGAGTTGTTATCTCATGAAAAGTGATATGAATTGATTCTTCAACTTTTCTAGAGATAGTATTGTAGATTCTAAAAGCCTTGCTAGAAGTTGAATATCCTAGGAAGAATGATTTATGTGATTTGGGATCAAATTTGTCTCTATCATCTTTTTTATTTAGGATATAACATGGTGTACCAAAGGTATGAAAATAATCGACTCTTGGTTTTTTGTTGAAGATGAGTTCATAGGGAGTTTTCTTAAGATGAGAATGTATTGTTACTCAATTCAGTACATAACATGCTGTATTTACCGCTTCGACCCAAAATGTTTTAGGTTTATTATGTTCAAGTAACATTGTTCTAGACATTTCTTGTAAAGACCGCTTTTTTATTTCTACTATGTCATTTTGTTGTCGAGTGCGTGGAGCTGAAAAATTATGAGTGTATCCTTGAGATGTACAAAATTCTTCAAAAATGTGATTTTCAAATTCCCCACCATGATCACTCCTAATTGTACATATTTTATTTTGCAGTTGATTTTCGATCTTAGAGCAAAAATGTATAAAAATTCTAATTGTATCATCTTTATTTGAAAGAAAGTGAACCCATGTGTATCTACTATAATCATTTACAACGACAAAGCAATATCTTTTTCCACCAATAGATTGAGTTCTCATAGGACCAAACAAATCCATATGAATGAGATCCAATGATCTAGTAGTCCGAAGAAATGTTTTAGATTTGAAAGAAGTTTTATTTTTCTTGCTTAAAGTACATGGTTCACAATCTTCATGTTTATCAAAGGATATTTTAGGTAAGCCACGTACAAGATCATATTTAATTAACTTTTTAATAACATGTGAGATTGCATGACCGAATTTTCTATGCCATAGTTGTAAAGATTCATCTTTTGTAAGAAGACATTTTCCAATAATAGTTTGCGTAGGATTAGGTCTAAGTATGTATAGATTTCCTATTCTCTTTCCTTCATAAGCAACATTATTAGTGTTTTCAATTACTATTTCACAACAAGTTTTATTAAATAGGACATCATAGCCACTATCACATAATTGACTAACACTAATTAAATTGTGATGCAAACCATCAACAAGCAAAACATTTTTAGTTTGAAGATTTGTACCAATATTACCTATTCCAACAATTTTTCCTTTGACATTGTCTCCAAATGTGACTGTTTCACTTTTCTTTTCTTCATATGTTTGAAAGGCTTCTTTGTTTCCAGTCATATGCTTGGAGCTACCACTATCAACCACCCAATCCTACAAAAGAAATAGATTTTGGTACCCATGTGATGGTCCTTTTGGTTAGGAGCATTTTTATATTTTAGATTACATTATTATGGAAGTATTTTGTAGATTTGAAAAATAGATTGAGTATAATTTCATGTTTATTAATAAAACTATTGAATCTGAACAATATTGTTCTCAGTCGATAATTGTCTCGACTGAGATTGGTTTCAGTCGACTTAGTTGTCAGCCAGATGATATACCAGAAAGTGCATGCTTAAGACAGAAACTTTCTTGGTCGACAATTTTCTTGACCAAAGAGTGTCTCGGTCGAAGATTTTCTCGACCGAGTATGTTTCTACTTCTTTTCAGTAATTTTATTGATTTCAATTTGAGCATAGATTACTTCAATTATGCAAGGTAATGATGAGTTTAGTTGAGATAATACATTATGAGTGTCAAAATAAAGCTTTAGGTCAAATATTAACTAATCATTTTCAAGTTTCCTAAGTTTGGGGTCTTGGAACCCAAACTAAGTCGACATCCTTTTTCTTGTAAGGGCATGAGAATGAGTAATGTCCAAGACTTAAGCAATAGTGATAACATATGGAATCAATTTCATTTCTCTTTTTATCATTGTGATTATGAGTTGACTTATTCTTGGGTATGTATATCACTTCGGTATTGGGTACTTGTGTTTTTCTAGATTTGAGTTTTTGATGAGATTTATCTTTGGGTACATAACCTAAATGTCTTTTTCCAATTTGGCCAGAAGAATTGTTTAGAATTTTATCAAAAATATCCTTGTTTTTTAGTAACTAAATTCTTTTTGTAATTTTGCAATTTCATCCATTTTCTTTTTAATATTCAAGTTTGCTTGATCTATATTCGAAGATAAACTATCACTTTCTTTGACAATAGCATCATAATCAGAATGAGTGCATAATATAGGTTGAGTTTGAAGATTATATATTTTAGGAAGCAATTCAACCTTTTCTTGGCAAAGAAAGTTACAGTTTGTTTCTACAGTAAGAAACTTGATATTATGCTCATTAATCAAAGATTTTAGGGTATTTCTTTCAGATATAAGACTTTCATTTTCATAAGAGAGTGTATATTGTTTAGCATGCAAATCATCATTTATCTTTGTGAGCTTCTTTAATTTCTTCTTGCAATCAATATATTTGTCATGTACTTCTTGAAGACTAGTAACTAAGTCTTCTTTAGATAGTTGAAGAAGGCTTACCTCATTTGAGTCTTCATTCTCATCTTCCTTGGCCATAAGACATTCTACATCTTCTTCTCCACTTTCACTTTCATCACTTGACTCATCCAAAGTAGCTTTGTAGGCTTTATCTCCCTTGTCTTTCTTCTTAGATGAAGTTTTCGTTCCTTTCTTTACTTTAGGACACTCATTTTTGATGTGTCCCTTTTTTCCGCATTCAAAGCACCTAAGAGAAGAAGAGGTAGAAGCACTAGAGTTGTTGTTATATTTATACCTTCTATATTTCTTATCATTTACAATGAGTGCATCTTCTTCATCATCTCCTTCACTTGTTTCATCACTTTCTTGAGTGATGACCTTTGATTGGACCTTTGTTGTAGCTTTTAGAGCCATGTCCTTCCTTCTTCCTTTTTGAAGCTCAAGCTCCAATCTTTCTTCTTCCTCCAGGGTGACCTCATGAGTCTCTAGGTTGCCAATAAGCTGCTCCAACCTCAATCTGGTGAGATCGTTGGCTTTTTCAATTGTCATCACCTTTGGCTTGTACTTTGGAGGCAAAGACCTAAGAATTTTGGATACTTGATCTTCTTCACTTATAGATTTTCCTAATGCACATAAACCGTTAATTATAGTAAAAAAACTTGCATACATATCACTAATAGATTCATTTGGATGCGTACAAAATTGTTCAAATTTTTGTTTAAGCATGTCAATTTTAGAATTTTTAACTTGAATGGTTCCTTCATGTGTAATGGAGAGTCTATGCCATATGTCATAAGCAGTTTCACATGAAGAGATTCTATTGAATTCACTTACAGAAATAGATCAATATAGTATGCTTACCGCCTTAGAATTTAATTGAGCTTGTTTTACCGTGTTTGGATCCCACGTTGCATACTCGGTTTGGGGAAGCTCATAAGTTATAGACACCAACCTCCATAGGTCCCAGCTGATTCCTTGGAAGTAGAATTGCATTCTTCTCTTTCAGTAGTTGTAGTTTCTTCCATAAAATAGTGGTGGCTGAGACACATAGGTTCCCTCCAAGTTAAGGTTGTTGAATACACTATCCCCCATCCTTCACAACTTGTTAAGGCTCCTTGAAGACTTTCTCTGATACCAATTGAAAGATCTATCTGGGGGTTGAATAGAGATTTTTGGAACTTTAAAATTAATTAAATGATTAAATCAAAGAAGGAGAAGGAAACAAGGAGGACACAAGGATGTAGAGTGGTTCCTACCTTTAAAATCAAAGATAGACAATCCACTACCCAATTGTTTCCAATTGGGATTTTGAAAGTGATTTATTTTATTACCTCTTGAGTATGTTATACAAAATACAATCACCTTCCTTCTACACCCTTGAAGTATCCTTCACCTGAAGTAGCTTCAACCTCCTTGAAGCAACCTTCTTGAAGTAACTCCAAGTCGAACAACCTTCACCTTCTTAAAGTAGCTTCAAACTCCCTTAAAGCAACCTTCGTTGAAGTAATTGCAAGTACCTTATGAAGCAGGCTTCTCCACAATGAAGTATTTCCAAGAAACCTCCTTTCAATAGCCTCCAAATCCAGGAGTAGTTAAGGAGAACAATATACAATATAAAGAAAGAGATTGGAAGAAAGGAAACACTTCACCAATTTAGTACAGTGCCTTGATCCTATATCAAGTGTTAAACCACTCAAACCACTAAGGATGAACGTTGCTACAAGGTGGCTAAGAGGCTATAGCTATAGGACACGAAATTTGAGCTTGAAGAAATAAGATGGCAAGAGTAGCTTTGCTTTGTTGCTCACAAGAATGTGTTTTCAAGTGTAATTGTATGCTTTAGGTGTCCTAAGGCATCTCCTATTTATAGGGATGTCTTGCAAGTACTTAGGGGCATTCTAGAGGATTTCTAGGGTGTTCTTAACTAGCCGTTAGGAGTCTAGTAATTATCTTGCAATGGTTAATTGTTTTGAGTTGAAAAGAACAATCCAAAAATCATCTCGGTCGAGGAACTTGTCGACCGAGATGTGTCTTGGTCGAGCTTTTCTTCAACCGAGGAGGGGTTTGAGGGCAAATTGTGGCAACAGATATTTCCAACCCTCAACTACCAACTACTTGGTCTAACGGTCATGGATTTTGGTCGAAGATTGTGCGGTCAAAGATATTGTCGATCAAAAACTTGTTTTAGGGCACACATGTATTAGTTATTGATCCGTGCTTGTAACTTCGACCGAAGTGATTCTCTTCGAGCAAGTCTTTGACCAAGTGTGTCTCAGTCGAGAAGTTTGTCGACCGAGAGAGTCCCTGTTTCTATTTAATCACTTTTTAAGTGTGTGTATCATGAGTGATGGTGACTCTAACTCTAGGGGAGAACCTATCTAAGGGTTGTGAGTGGATGAGGAAGACCTAACACTTGATTTACATGATATCTAGGTACTCTTACATTATATACTTGTACAAGTTTTTACATTGAGTACAATTCTGAAAACATTGAGCATTTAAGCACATTGATCTTCCATTTGTGTTGATCTTCAATTATCCAATTTCTTATTTCCTTGGACCCTGAAATACTCAAATAGCATGTTATATCAACAAGAATGAAATGTTTGTCATCATCAAAACAAAGGTTTTATTAATGTTCAATTTAGCCAAAAGAACCATGTAATCACATTAATTAGGTTCAATTTATCTTGCAAGATGGCGACATGTTAAAGCATGATAGTTCACTTTCTCAAATTAGAGTCACATATTATGAAATTAGTCATTGAGGAGATCAAATTGGGGTATTACCACACCCAAATTTTAAAATCAATACCAAAAGGAGTAAGAATGTCACTTGAAGAGAGAGCAAAAGTACAATAGAGGAGAGAGAAAACTCAGGTTACCTCATTTTCCTTCATTAGTGTGCCATAGAGGTCACAACATTATAGGAAAATAGGACATCTCCCCAGGATTTAAATCCAGTTGTGTCATGCTAGATAATTGTATATCCAGGTGATATGTCAACCTTTAATTGTCTATTTATACAATAATTTTTAATACATCTTATAGGGTAAAACTGATAATAGCAAATATGTATAAAAATGATTAGAAAAATATGTAGAATCCAGTAATATAGATTTCAAGACCTGATTTTAGCTTGCATTCAGAATGAATATTATAAAGCATACTTTTATGATAATGAATAGATGTGAAGCTTAAGTGCATTAAATCAAGGTTCATATGAAATATAGTGTAAGTGATGATGAGATATAATCAAATATAGTATAAGATTTAGGGTTTCATATAATTTTTAGTTAGGGTTTTCCAGACCTTGACTTAATATGTGAGAATTAGTGTTTGTGATATCTAATTCTAACGTAACCCTAATCCAAGTCAAAACTCTAACCTAAAACCCAAGTTAGGTCTAGGTATTATTATGAGAAAATAAAAGTAATACCTTTATGTTAAACATTAGCTATAGGTTGATTGGTTGTTTTAATTTATTGGTATACCTATTGTTACATCCTTGAAATTTGTGGATTTCAAGCCTAAATGAAGTTAGGGAACATATAGTAATGAAGAGTTTGGAGGGATCTTGATTGATAATTCCAAACCCTAGACTCATAATAAACATTCAATTTAAGTTAATAATGGGCTTTTGAGCAAATGTGTTTATATGAGGCTAATATAAGAAGCAATGATTATGAAAGCCTTAATTTGGTAATTAAGAATGTGATTAAGATTGTGGAGCCTTTGAAAGGCCCAATATGTGGTTCATGGGCCTTAGGGACACTTTTGACCCAATCGAATAATCAGAGTTTACATATGGGCCCATGAGACATGATTTTGGATAATGTGGATATTCGTAATCATAATAGGTATCCAAAATAGTTATGGTTGATGGATAATAAGAATATAAGATAATGAGAGGATTTCTAGGATAATCCAAGATAATAGGTGAACTAGATAATTAATTAAAAGATTATCCACCTTTTTCATGGAAGTCAAATAAAGGAACCATATGTTAGTTTCCTAAAGGAAATAGGAAACATGGTTTAAAATAAAAGTAAGAAAAGTTGAGAGAAATATAGATATGCCTTGGCTTCTCCCTATTCGTGTAATTAGAGATAATTGTGAATAGAAAAGGGCATCCTTTAATGCTTAAAACAAAGATAAAGGAAAGAGGTGTTGTTCAAAGGTGTATGTTTAATGTTTAGTACCTTTCCATTAGTAAGTCATGACCCACGTGGACTCTCGTTAGGAAAGGAGTCCATCTACCTTTAGGAAGGAATATAATGCAAGTGGCTATTCTCTGTTCTTGGCAATCATGTATGAGGGAAACCAATCCCAATAACTTAGGGTTCGTGGAAGGGTCTCTTGAGCAAAGCTATACCTATATATATGTATAGGGATATCTCCTCCTTCAATTTTCATCCTACCATGCACTCCACCCCCCTTTTCTCCTTTGAACGCAACCCTCTAAGTGGAGGGGACCCTAGTGGTGCGCCGCCTAGATCCCACGGTGCACAAGCGGCCTGACTTAGGGTTGGGTTGACGATTGGTGGTTGTTGTGGTTCCTGTTCAGACTAACACCAAAGCAGCACTGGGAAGATGAAGTAGGTTAGAAGAGGAGGTGGCAGGTTTGCCTCACTGTAGCAGAAACTACCGCTGGCACCCATCTAGCAACGTACAAACTGCTTCGAGCTCCGAGGGCAGTAGTAGACATGGAGGCGCAGACCGAGCATGAGGACGACCGCCTCAAGTACGGTGATATATGCACATGCGCACTCCAACGTGAGAACGACAAAGGCTGGCTGGGGTTTGGATGTTTGGGCATTTAGACACATGTTGGTGTTGTCGAGGAGGTGAGTAGTGCCCAAGGGAAGGAGCTTGCTCTTGGTTTTGGGAGACGAGATGATGGAGGAGGAGCTCACAGCTACTACGAGTCTCACCAACGTCACCTGGGTGGAGGCGTTGCCCCTCACTATTCAACAGTAGAGGTAGGACCACCACGTTCTGTGCATGCGAGAGGGTGAATGAGAGGTAGCGACTCGGCGACAGAGCGTCGTAGCAGTGAGCGGGGGCTTCGCGAAGGAGGATAAGACCCGCTGGTTAAAGACAAGTCTACCCATACCTATGTGTGTACCGTTCAAGGGCAAATGAGTCCTTTCCCGAGATCCCAGGATAGCTCAGCAACAAAAATAGATCAAAGGTAACTGGCTGATGTGTCAATCTCTGATTGGCTTATATATTCTCAATTTAGAATAATTATAGAAATTTCTAGGATGTCCGGAAAATAGTAAAATTATATATGGTTTTGATCAAAAAAATGAGAGGAATCCAAATAAAATAGTTTGAGGACCTGAATATGCTTCCAGTTCCAAACGTATAGGCAATACATGTTCTAATGTGTTTTTTTTAATTCACCTTCGTTTCATCCATAAAATTTCAAGGTACAAAGAAGACATCGTTCTCAGCAGTCAACCTCCAGCTAACAGGTAGAATATTCCTTCTAAGACATTGCCCGCCCAAGGCTAAGGCGTGTTGAGCAATAAAATGAGTCAATTGGTTCCTAGACCTATTAACATGGACATACATATAATCAGAGAAATGAGACGCTAGGCTGCAGATATCCTCAGCTAAAAGCCCCAGATAGTCGGGTCTTTTAACTACCTCGTTCAGAGCCTTCACCAGGTTGAGCGAATCAGAGAAAACTACCAACTTCCAGTCCGCCGTCCCGGCCGCTAACACCAGCAGCAATCCTTCTCTAATCGCCATGGCTTCTGCAATGTTCGAGCTCCATCTTGCATTGACCTATCGTTGCACCGCCCCCAGGAAAGAACCTTCTCCATCTCTTATCACCGCTCCCAGTCCGCACTGGCCAGAGTTGCGTACCTAGTTTTGGTTAATATGATACTTAATTGGGTAGATTTGTTTATGTTGTGATTAATACCTGATGTAGACATGTTTATGAAGAAATCCTTGATAATGATGAATAATGGAGAATTTCATATTAGAAATCATATATATATTTTTTTAGGGTTTTGAAACCATTGTGAACATCTTGATATAATGCTAGTAAAGTGATTTAGATGTCACGGGTAATCTAATATTCTTAAGATGCTATTCATGGTTTAACCTAATATGCATAACTGAGTTTGTAATCTTAGAAACGATAATATGATCAGATTAGGGTTTGTAACCCTAACTTATAGTCCAAACATGAGATATTCCTAAACCCTAGTTTAGGAGCGCATCTAGATCTGAATAATATAGTATGAATACACAGTGATACATATGTAGTATGCTTTGTTTCAGATACTTGTTGATTACATGCTTTGTTGCTTGGATGATTGGAAACATTCTTAAAGTATATGACGTTTTGCATAGTTTTTGCAATGGCATAAGGTACATAGTTACACTTATGAGTACATGTATCGAATTCTGAGATTGCCGATGTTTCTCGATGAGATTGAATGAAAAATAAACTTCTTTCTTGTTTATTTAGTTCTTGCAAACTATAAAGTTCCTATGAGTATCATGTAAAGTAAATAATACTATTTTGAACCCTGGGTTAGACTGATCTTAAGGATAATGCACACAAGCCCCGGAGGGATAGTGATTACACCTGAGGTAGTTGACCAGATATGGGTTAGAATATGAAAACAAGTTTATGTTCTTATATGTAAGATAAAGATGTGTTCTTATATGTTACTTGTGATTATTGTTTGAACCCACGTACCACTATATAAATATACTGATCGCGCATTTGTTTGTCGGCATTTTAGGTATCGGATATACTTGATAGCGTGGACATGAGGGTACAAATAAAGATGTTGAAGACACTAGAGTTATTCCTAATGGTTTAGTTGTAATGGTTTATCTTCACACCTGTAAAAGTTAATTCTATTTAAAAGTTATGTAACTCTTTACATGAGCTTTTTATGTAAACATGTAAATATTTGCTCATTAATGGGAATTGTTTACTATTATGTATTATTTCTTGAATCTGATCCTGGAGTATATGATTAACGATCTATGACTTTAAGGTCTTGCAGACACTTAGAAGTGGGGGTCATTACACCTATCTTCTTGGATTTTGACTTACATATGAGGAAAGGTACGTGGTTAATTATATTTACTTTCTTATAACAAAAATTGATGTTTGCCAATGTTTTCTCAATGTGAGACAAACTAAATTGTTGGATATTTATCTATTTACTCTATATTGTAAAGCCCTATGTGTTTCATCTATAATAAGAGTAATTTCCTAAACCCATTATGCAATCTTTAAGGGGTAGTTGAAGGAGGTAATACTTCTAGAAAACTATGTCTAAGTCATTAAGAAAGTGAATGACATATTTGATGTACATGTGACCAAGTCTAATGATGGGTAGTCACCCTAACCTTAATGCTGGTCCAAACCCTAAAAATCTAATGATAGATTAAGGGTGTAATGTACACACTCAGATAGGTCAATTATGGGTTAGCAAGTTATATAGAAAATGCAAAGTCATATTGTTTACTAATAACAGATGATTATGCGCGATTACATTGTTCTACCTACTTGTACACTTTTTGGTGACTCTACATACGCATATAGAGATATACTAATCCATTTATTTGTTTGTCAGTGTTTTAGGTTAATCTGCATCTGTTATTTGAAGAGATGGAAAGCCAGAAGCTGGCACTAAAAGAACATGTGAGTAAAACTATTTGAGGAATAGATAGATAGTTGTTTCCTTTCAATTATAGCTTTCCTTCTATTATTCTTGTAACTCCTTTAATGAGATCCATTTTGTCAAACGCTTTTCCATTCAATGAAACTATGAATTATAATTGGTTATTTTCTAAACCTAGATTCTAGAAAATTAATAACGACCCTTGCCCTCTCGGTCACCCTAAATTGGGGATAAAAGCGGTAGCGGATTTGTAACACCCCATTTTTTTTACTGGAGAGCGTTACTAACATGATATGAAATTAAAAAAATGATGGATAAGATCCAATACAAACTATGATCCAATACAAACTATGTATGATATATATTCTCATCATATTCTTAAAAAAGAAACTTACATCAAATTTGATAGTAATTTTATATGGATGATGCTAAAACCTATATTGTGTCTTAAAATCTTAGATCGTGTAGATGGTGCCCCATCAAGCAAACCTCCTAAATTTATCTCTATATCATCTTGTCATGACTATCTCATAAATTTATATACCTGTGGACATCTCATCCCCAACCATGTGGAAAGGGAAACCTAGGTTAGAGTAACTGGCATTAAACTTTTAATAAGATAAAAATGAATATATTGCAATTGAAGCTTAACTACAATATTTAAAATGTAAATTTATATTGAATCAATGTGTCTTTTATTTATGACTTTTATCTTATTTGTGGCCACCATCATATGATAAGTCCTCTTGAATTGGTGTATCTACGCCCTAAGTTGGTACCTAACTACATATGAATTGTCACTACATGCCTCTGAATGACATCGAGGTGTCTCTGAATTGGCATAACTACGCCCTGAATTGGTACCTAAGTACCTATAAATTGGAGTAAACACTAGTCTGAATTGGTAACAGATGCCTCTAAATCATCCTGGGACTAACTGAATGAGGCCTTATCATATAATGTCTTATGTGGAAGTTTCAACTTAATTATCTTAAATATGAACTTACAAAATTTTGAATCTAAACTTATCTTATACTGAAACTAAATATTGATAACTGAATATGTACTAAATTTTGAATGTAAATCTAAATCTGAATCTAATCTGAAAATATTTGAAAGTTTGTCTTACTTAACTGATGCATTGAAATTATTCTATGACGAACTGAAATCTTTTCAACCAAAATGAGTATAAATCTGTATTTGTATCCTGAATACTAAATAATTGAGATTAGATCTGAGACTCTTATTAGGTATGCATATCTAATTTATGACTAATCACATTGAATAGCCTGAATTTAAAATCTATAATTTAGATCCTTGTTGTTTGAGTAAGTCTTAATCTAAAACTCTTATTTAATACATGACTCAATTAAATTCTGATATTAGATATTTGAATTTGTGTCTAAAGTGTTTGAGATGTAAATTGAACTAAATAAATAACTACTAAGTATACGAAAGTAGATAAAATATCAAAATCTATAATATGATGTCCTCACAACATAACTTCATCTGAGTAAAGTATGATTGCTAAAAGTATTATTGGATACGAGCTAGCATTAATAACTAAAAGTGTGATGGTAACTTAATCTCTAAGTTACTTTGTAAGAATGGATAGATTGAATCATAGTGATAATGAAATTCAATGGACATGGCCCACTTACCTTTTATATGAATATGTCCTTAATGTAGCCTTGTTTCCTTGATTCACAACATATATACACGCTCATCAACAAATTTGTATAAGTCCATGTGTATTCTCCTCTCTTCACTTCTAAACCTTGAACCCTGTCATCCTAATCTCCTAAACTAGAGTAGGGTTCATATTTAACTAATACTAACTCTAATTTAAAGCACATTTAATGTATAAACATTAATTAAATTCAATTCACACATTATATAACATACATATACTGATATATCCATATAAACCAAAATGCACCATATGCCCTAATATATGGGTATATATATCATATACCATGAGTAAACTTCAAACATAACCACTAATTTTTATTGACTTAGTTATAATATCAATTGAAAATATAATTAGAATCATTTTCGATATTAAATAGGAACAAAAAACATGTTGTCTCACAAATAATCACAAATCATCTTATATAATGGCCACTTAGGCCCAAAAACTAAATACAAATATAATTATGTATGAGACTCTAGGAAAACCTTAGAAACACTAATCATATAGTGTACTAAAGCCTATATCAAAAATATTGCGTTGTCTTTTAGTCAGATCATGGGTAAAATATTCAAGATACCTCTATCAGGGTTTATATCAAAAACCTTAGTAAAAGATCACATCAGATCGATCTGACTTTAGAGCAATGTGTGAAACATCAAAATATACCTTATGTAAAATATTCATTAATTTCCAAAGTCAATTTCTATTTTAGCACCTAAAAGATAGAAATTTAATATGATTTAGTAATCAATTTATAATAATTATCAGACATCCAATAAACCCTTCCAATCTATTTTTATAGGGTAAAAGACATAGTAACCTTTTTGTAGGCACCTTGCTTGTTCAAATTGGTTTTAGAGGTTAGGAGATACCAAATATTGAAGACTACCTATTTCTGGGTGAATATTCATCATCAAACCAAGATTCAACGGTCTCATGGATCCATGTGATATGTCGAGGTCTGCAGTCGCTAGGCACGTGGATCCCAGGTGTGATCCATTGATTCAGCCCTATTTTAGGGCTTCATCTTGTGTCATATTGCATTTCAATCACATCTATACCTATTAGATTACATGTTATTTCCCCTAATATGCATATTTATATAAAATGCACTAATGGACATTATTTGCATGTTTTTCAAGCATTTGGACCACACTTAATGGAAGAGAGAGAGAAGGAGTGATCCTAGGGCTTCTCTACCCTTGGAGAGGCCTAAAGTGAAGTCTGATGCTCCCTCAACCTACCCCTAGTAGCCAAAGCTTCATTGAATAAAAGATGTCCAAGAGAATCCAAAGAATCAACTCAAAGTGCTACAACATTGAACACCATCACCGTGGCACCTCAGAACGACTGTGATGGCTCATCCAAAGACAACAGAGTCAGCTCAAGAAAGTGCAGAGATCACTAAGGTCATGCCACACAAAATGGCCATGGTGGATTGACCCAAAACGTCTGTGCCACCTTGCATGACTGTGTGATAGGTGAAGCAAAATGACCGTGGAGCCAAGAACAGGTAGAGTGATCCAAGCCACCACGGCCATGGTGACCACGACAACAGTGTTAGCCTAGCCCCACCATGACCATGGTGACCACCACGGTCGTGCTACCTCATGTACATTTTCGACCAAGTCCCTGTGATTTTTCCCCATTTCTCACCATGGTCGTTCCCATCCACCATGACCATTCTCACCCCTTCCCACCAGGCCATGGTGACCACCACGACTGTGCTGCTCCCAAAAATCTAGCTACTTATGCACTACGTTTCCCACTTTACCTCTACTTGACATATTACTTCCCCCACACCTATATATACCTAGGTGGAATCTCTAGCATGAGGTTAGATACCTCCTACCACCTCTTAGATCCCTATTTTCCCTCCTTATCCATTCCACTCCATTTCACAATTTCCACCACTAAAACCCTAGTTTCCTAGTGTTTTTACCCTATTTCACCATCATCCGATGTCATTGCACCTTGAAGGAGAGAGAAGGACGTCCTGCAACAGTTGAAGTGGAGAATTTCTCCATCTACACCGAGCTCCATGGCTTCTTGTACCTATATCTCCCTTCTTTTTGTATTTTGCATTGCTATGAGTAGCTTGGCCCTTTGGGTGGGCTGTTTGGGGTGAAAATGTTACTTTGATACCATGTTGGAGGAAAATGATATGTAAACATTGTAATTTTGTTTGCTAATGATTATGTTCAATTTTTATCTCACTCTTCATGAATTGCTTGCTGGTTTGTGCTTGAAATCACCTAGGAAATTAGGAAATTTCTAGTATGTGTGAATTTTGGGATTTGCTCCTAGGTCCAATTCATGGATCCCTAGCTAGCTACCCATCCTCCTACATTCTAATCAATTCTCCTAACCCTAGTTGAGAGATCTAAGTAGCTAGTTTAGATGAATTTGGTGTGCTTAGCATGGAGCTTTCTCAAGGCTAGAATGTGGATAATGGGAGGCGTACAACCTCACTTCCACTCCCATTACTAACCTCAACCCCTACTCATCTTAAGATCATCTAACCTAGAAACCTAGGCTTGTTTAGACTCTAATTGAATTACACCTAAACTCTAACCCAATTGAGCCTCACAAGGGTAGTAAGGAGTGTTAGGGACTAGTTCCCCTATACACAACCTAGCATATCCATGGCTAGTTAGTAGTTTAAGATAATTCATTAGACTCTAGCTTGTTGTTTGGTTTGAAAATCTAAATGAAATCATTATGTTCATATGTCACCCCCAACCTAATTGATAAGTGCACCCCCTAAACACCTCATATTTCCCTTAATTGCTTTAAAACCCTAATTGCCTTCTTGCTTAGTTAGTGTTAGCTTAGTTATCTCTTTACTTGCTTAGTTAGATTCTTGCCTTGATCTTGCCTTATTCTTGCAACTTTAGGTCTTTAATGGCTCTTTTGCCTTTCTTTTTCCTTATTATTTCTACTTTAGGTCTTTAATTTCTCTTTTGCGTTGCTTGCTAGCTTAGTGTAGTGTAGTTCCCTTTCTTGATTGCCTTAGCATAACTTGCCTTTTCCTTACTTGCTTTGTCTTTTCTTGTTCCTTAGATTTAACTATCTAGTGTTAAATTAGGTTTTGATTCTTGCTTGTCTTTTATTTAATTGCTTGCTTGTTCACCCTTAGTTTAACAATCAAAACAAACTTCAAACCCTTCAACCCTAGACTTCCCAGTAGGAACCTAGCCCAAAAACTAAACTAGCTCTAGTGCCCCCTTTTCTCCCTGTGGATCGACCCTATACTTGCCACCCTCCTATACTACGACACGACCCCATACACTTGTGAGTGTAGTGTTTTAGTTTGTGAGAGTGTGTTAAGTTTAGGTTCATTATAAATTTTGAAAGTTTAATCCACTTGTCTTTTTAGGAAAATGTAGGAGGAGACACCTACCTAGACAAAATCCAAAGGTGGAGATCATAGGTGGGCGTATCGAACCAAAATAAGATCTTAGATTGACATCTTGATACACTAATTTACCATAATAATAATCACTAAACCAACTTGAATATGGACTACAATTCATTGCAAGTCTTACCAAAATAGGATTTCCCTTTCATGCCATAGTTTCTACAATCAATCTTTCCCCTTTCTTCCATGTCCAATAACACCATTAGTAGAAAAGCACCATCCATATACCGGGCGTGAGTGTCCCAATTATTCTCTCTCTCATAAGCACCTCCCATGTTCTGAAATTAGGAATAGAGAAGGGTGACACCAACCACGAGCTCAAGTTCCACGCTACATAGTCGCAAGATCTAGTGGACAACAGTGTTGAACGTCCCTCTCTGGCCTCGGCGGTGCCACCTTTGTGTGTAGGATGGTAAAAAATGAAGAATTCTAGTTCCAAACAACTCAAAGCAGTCGCCTCTCCATCTCCATGATTCATCACTTTGGTCTTCTTCTTCTCAATCTCTTCTTAGGCTAAAACCCTACTGAATTCACCCTCTGCCATCATGCCAACATCCAAGGCTTTATAGCCTCCATCTTTTCTGGATCTCGATGGACCAATTTTGTCTTCGCTAGGGTACATATTGTTTCCAAAATTGGGGCTCGTGAGACCCCCATTTTTTAAGTGAGTGTCTCCTGTCAACCAAACCAGACCCAAATGAACTGGAAAATTGACCATGACTCATTGGTTCAACCTTCGATTCCCTTGGCTTAGTGCTCAAATAAGCCATAAATATGTTACATTCCTTTTAATTTCTTCTAAAATTTCTATAGGATACTCATTTATTTTAGTTGGTCCAAAAATTTGACCAATACTTCATATAAATGTGATCTTTTAGTAGAAAAACCCTCATGGTGTAGTTCACTACCTAGACTATTCTAGTATAGTGTGTGTGATCTCACTTGTCCCATGAACTAGATCAATGAACTAAATCACCAAATTAACCCTAAACTTCACCATATTCATACCATATCCAATACCTATCATAATGAACCCAACATCACTCCTAATTCCTTCACTATATGCATGCGAGAACCAAGTTCAGAAAATCATAGAACTATCCTTAACTTAGGTGAACATGATTATATAATCCAAATTTATATCATCAAATTGAATGAACAAAATAACATCGCTTTACCATACCTATGCCATGATCTTATTGTGTCGTATCAAGCATACAAACATTCCCAAGTTTAGATTCTCAAACATCAACATTGACCAATTTGCACAAAAACCCCTTTCTACATACGTATTCCCTTATATCCATATATCATGAAAATTGTATGGAACCATAATCAATCTTGTATGGACTTTATGAATAACTTTATCATATATTTACTAGGACAATACTACCCACCATTTTGGGAATTTTGTCCTTGAAATTCAGTTAAACTGTTGGAGGCCTCCCACCTTAGGGTTTCACATACCTTACAAACACCAACTCTTCACAATTTTCATAAAGTCACATATAAAACTTTAAAGTATGAACTTCTCGTAGATAACTAACTATGTCTAACAACCTTATCAAACCAACATGTACAACCTACATGGCAATCTATAGGAAAATCTTAACCATAAATGATAATTCTTTCTTACTCTTAGGATTTTTTATGTATATTTCTCTAGAGACATGTACCCTAGTACTTGGGTTCCATGACCTACACTAAGGTTCCTGAGTCACATAACCCACATAGGGTCTGAGTCCAACTCTACACTCTCATTTCCTCTCGTTAAATCTAATCTTATATGAATCTTAATGCACGGTCATTTGATGGTCTCAACATGCACTTAAATCTTAAATCTTACTATAATCTGATCTATTAGTCATAATCATCATTATGGAATATTACTAAGAAATTTTATAGAAATATATTCCATTAATCTTCTCATGAAATGAATTCATGAATCTTAATCGTTCCCAGATATGAGCATGACACATCTTTACTTGTAGTCTAAATCACATGCATCACAACATGTCCCTCTACTTTAACATCTAATTATATAAAATCATGTAATTTACTTAAATCTTAGGTCTCATTTCTTAAGGAATCTTATTAACATGTCTCTACTTGATACCTTAGGCACAATAAGAATACAACCATGAAAGTACAAAAATTTGACTTGCATGTCTCATCTTAATATTTTAGAACATTGGATCGTATAAATCATGAAAGTTTTATTTGAAAATCATGTAAATATGTTGAGATTTTTAATACTTATAACTAAATCCTAAAGCATAACTCTTAATGGACTTATATTATAAATCATGATCATTTAAAAAAATAGCATATCATTACTTGGAAACTAAGTCACCAACACCTTAATCTGCATTGATCTTAACTATATTATTGTGGTTGAGATCATAATCTCAGGTAAATTATGGGCATCTTTTTGAGTGGTATGAAATGTATATATATATTATGTGTAACTATAACTGAATACTCATAGGCATGGACTACATACTTTAGTTTGTGAAATCCCTCACTAAAGCCATCAAGACTCCCTTCTCTTCTAATCATATACTACACTATTAGTTCAAAAGGATGTTTCCTCATCTTATTGTAGTGCTCATAGCTAGATAAGAATAAGGTATCTATAGTCACTATCTTACCATATATCCATTCTTATCCCTATAAATATCCAAAGAAACGTAAATCAAATATCTTTTCTAGGTTCTATCTCATATCAACATCAGGTCAAACTCAATATTATTAGGATCATAGACCAATGATCCATACTATCACATATCTCATATCACAATATGCTTAAAGAATCCTCATGTATACCCTTATTGACTTTTAGTCTCCTCTAGAAATCATCATACATTAAGCTGAAACTTGGTCGATAACATCAATTCTATCATCCTCAAGTCTTTTCTATAACAATCATCATGATTAGACTTGTGACTTTAATCCCACCTTGGGATGAAGGTCCTAAGGACATCAAGAGTTCTCTAACTCTCATCAAGCATAATATGAAATAGATCTCATATCCCTACAATTAGTAATCCACTTTAAATTCAAGTCACTCATTTATATCAAAATAATTACCTTTGGTGTGCATTCTAAGGTTCTAATAAGTATGCAACTAGATTTAGATGACCATATACCTCAAACATTTTGTGTCAAATTTTCTTGTCACCTCTTGATGCATGTCATCCAGTCATACATTTGAAAGTTCCAAGTCTTATAATACTTATCTCATATAATAGTACACATGTCCCATACCATATGCACTAGAAAGAATGAGAAAACATAACAAGCTTAGATTTATGCATATAGAATCCCCTATACAAAATCCCGTAAGCTTGGGTCCCATACCAAAATCATGTGGGAAAAGGAGAGGGCATAATAAGAACAAATCTAAAGTTAACATAAAAAGTCTAAAGCATCTAGACACTAACCCTAATACATATCTCAACTTTTATTTCCTGACTAAACCTCTAAGCGAGATTTTATTATCTTTCACTCACTTCTCATACAACTGATACTAAATCTATATTCTATTTTCACTTGGATCCTACTATGCAATCTAACTAAGAATATAAGAATTTTCCTTATGGCCATCTACATTATTGACCTAATACCATATCATAACGCCCCAATTTTCTTATCACATGTCCAGAAGTAATATTTTTACTGGGGAGTGTTACTAACATGATATGCAATTACAATAATGATGGATAAGGGCCAATACAGACTGTGTATGAAATAAATTCTCATCATATTCTCAAAAAAGAAACTTACAACAAACTTGATAGTAAAGTCTATATGCATGATGCTAAAATTTGTATTGTGTCTTAAAATCTCAGATCGTGTATATGGCGCCCCACCAAGAAAACTTCCTAAAGTTATCTCTATACCATGTTGTCATGGCTATCTTCTGAATTTCTGTACCTACAGATATGTCATTCCCAGACATGCACAAAGGGAAACCTAGGTTAGAGTAAATGGCATTTAATTTCTAATAAGATAAACATGAATATACTGAAATTGAAAGCTTGACTACGATATCAAAGATTTAAACTTATACAGTGTGTTTTATTTATGTCTTTTATTTTATTTGTGGCCACCATTATATGGTAAGTCCTTGTGAATTAGCATATCTACGCTCTGAGTTGGTACCTAAGTACCTCTGAATTGGCACTACATGCCTCTGAATGACACTGAGGTGTCTCTGAATTGGCATAACTACACCCTAAATCCGTACTTAAGGACCTCCGAATTGGAGTACAAACTCCTCTGAATTGGAAACAGATTCCTCTAAATCATCTTGGGACTAACATAATTAGGACTTATCATATAATGTTTTATGTGAAGGTTTCAACTTAATTATATTAAATTTGAACTTATAGAATTTTGAATCTAAACTTATCTTATACTAAAATTGAATATGTATTGAATTTTGAATGTAAATTTGAATTTGAATCTAATATGAAAATATATGAAAGTTTATCTTACTTAACTGATGCATTGAAATTAATCAATTAGGAATTGAAATCTTTTTCCACTAAATTGAATTCTTAATCTGAATCCAAATCTGTATCTATATCTTGAATACTAAATAACTGATATTGGATCTGAGACTCTTATTAGGTATGCATATCTAACTTATGACTACTTACAATGAGTAACCCTAAATTTAAAATCTGATATTTAGATCCTTGTTGTTTGAGTAAGTCATAATTTAAAAATCTTATTTAAAAGATGACTTAATTAAATTCTAATATTAGATATATGAATTTGTGTCTAAAGGCTTTGAGAAATAAACCAAACTGAATAAATAACTACTAAGTATCTAAAAGTAGCTTAAATATCAAAAATCTATAGTATGATGTCCTCACAACATAACTTCATCTTAGTAAAGTATGATTACTAAAAGTATTATTGGATACAAGCTAACATTAATAACTAAAAGTATGATGAAAACATGATCTCTAAGTTACTTTGTAAGAATGAGTAGGATAAATCATAATAATGATGAAATGCAATGGACATATCCCACTTAACTTTTATATTGAAGATGTCCTTAATGTAGCCTTGTTTACTTGATTCACAACTTATATACCTAGTCATCAACACATTTTTATAAGTCCATGTGTATTCTCCTCTCTTCATTTCTAAATCTCAAACCCTATCATCCTAATCTCCTAAATTGAATTAGGGTTTATATTTTACTAAGAATAACTCTAATTTAAAGAACAATTAATGTCTAAACATTAACTAAATTCAATTCACACATTATATAGCATACATATATTGTTATAAAACAAAATGCACCATATGCCCCAATATATGGGTATATACATCATATACCATGAGGAAACTTCAAACATACCCACATATACTAGTTTTTACTTAGTTATAAAATCAATTGAAAATAGAATTTGAATCATTTTCCATATTAAATAGGAACAAAATACATGATATCTCATAAATAATGATAAATCATCTTAGATAATGGCCACATAGGCCCAAAAACTAAATACTAATACAATTATGTATGGAACTCTAGGAAAAATTTAGAAACACTGATCATACATTGTACTAAAGTCTTTATAAAAATATCATGTTGTCTTATAGTCAAATCATGGGTGAAATACTCAAAATACCCTCATTAGGGTTATATCAAACACCTTAGTAAAAGATCACATCAGATCGATCAGACTATAGAATAGTGTGTGAAATATCAAAATATACCTTAGGTAAAATATTCCTAAATTTCCAAAATCAATTGCTATTTTTAATACCAAAAACATAGAAACTTATATCTTTTTGTAATCGACATTAGACATCCAATACAGCCTTCCAGACTATTTTTATAGGGTAGAAGACATTGTAACCTTTCTGTAGGAACCTTGCTTGTTCAAATTGGTTTTACAAGATGGGAGATACCAAATATTAAAGATTACCTTCTTCTTGATGAATATCCGTCATCAAACCAAGATCCAACAATCTCATGGATCCATGTAAATTGTCCATGCCCACAGTTGTTGGGCACGGGGATCCAAGGTGTGATCCATCTACTGGGTGTGAGTGTTCCCCTTCTTCTCTCTCACACGAGTGTCTCCCCTATTCTGAAATCAGGAACAGATCATGGTGGCATCGACCACAATCTCAAGTTCCATGCCATCTAAGTGTAAGATCTAGTGGTCAACGACTCATGATGGCCCTCTCTGGTCTAGGCAGAGGCGCCTTTGTGTGCAAGATGTTCAAAAATGAAGAATCCTAGTTCCACAGAACTCATAGACGTCGCCTCTCCTATTCCTTGATTCATAACTTTGGTCTTATTCTTCTCTATCTCTTCTTAGGCTAAAACCTTATTAACTTCATCTGCCAGCATCCAAGGCTTTACAGCCTCCATTCTTTCTGGATCCCGAGGGCCCAATTTTGTCTCCACTAGAGTTCCTATTCTTTCTAAAATGGGGACTCGTGCCCCCCCCGCCTTTTTTAAAGTGAGCGTCTCCAGTGAACCAGACTAGACCCAAATGAATCGAAAATCTAGCCATGATTCATTGGTTCAGCCTTTGATTTCCTTGGTTCAATGCTCATATAATCCATACACATGCTATATTCTTTTTAATTTCTTTTATAATTTCTATAGGCTACTCATTTATTCTGATTGGTCCCAAAATTTGACCAATAATTCATATAAATATGATTTTTTAGAAGAAAAACCCTCATTATCTAGTTCACTACCTAGACTCTTCTAGTATAGTGTATATGATCTCACTTGTCCCATGACCTAGATCAACAAACTAAATCACAAAATTAGCCCTAAACTTCACCAAAATCATACCATATCTAATACATATAATAATGAACACGACGTCACTCCTAATTCCATCACTACATGTATGCAAGAGCCTAGTTCACAAAATCACTGAACTATCCTTAACTTAGGTGAACATGATTATATAATCCAAATTATATCATAAAATTGAATGACCAAAATAACATTAAGCTTTACCATACCTACGCTATGATCTTATTATGTCTTACCAAGCATACAAACATTCCCAAGTTTAGATTCAATGATTCTCAAACATCAACATTGACCAATTTGCACAAAAAACCCTTTCTACATACTCATTCCCTTATATCCAAATATAATGAGAATTAGATGAAACCATAATCAATCTTGTATTTCCTTTATTAATAACTTTATCATATTTTTACCAGGTTCCCAAAAAGGTTAGGTGTGACAATACTACCCATCTTTTTGGGAATTTCATCCTCGATATTCGACTAAACTATAGGAGGCTACCCACCTTAGGGTTTCTCATACCTTACAAACACTAACTCTTCACAATTTTCGTAAAGTATCATACAAAACTTTAAAGTATGACCTTCCTGTAGATAACTAACTATGTCTAACAACCTTATCAAACCAACATGTACAACCTACATGACAATCTATAGGAAAATCTTAAGCATAAATGGATATTCTTTCTTACTCTTAAGATTTTTTTTACGTATCATTCTCTAGAGACATGTACCTTAGAACCTGGGTTCCATGACCTGCACTAATGTGCCTGAGTCACATAAACCACACATAGAATGTGAATCCAACTTGACAATCTCATTTCATCTTGTTAAATTTAATATTATATGAATCTTAATGCATGGTCATTTAATGGTCTCAACATGTGCTTAAATCTTAAATCTTAATATAATATGATTATTAGTCTTAATAATCATTATGTAATATTATTAAGAAATTTGATAGAAATATATTTTATTAATCTTCTCATGAAATGAATTCATGGATCTTAATCATTCCCATATATGAGCATGAAATGTCTTTACTTGTAGTCTTCTAAATCACATGCATCATAGCATGTCACTATACTTGAGAATCTAAAAATATAAAATCATGTAATTTACTTAAATCTTAGGTCTCAATTCCTGAGGAATCTTATTAACATGTCTCTACTTGAGACCTTATGCATAGTACGAATACAACCATGAAAGTACAAAAAGTTTTGACTTGCATGTCTCATCTTAATATTTTAGAACATTGGATCACATAAATCATGAAATTCTTATTTGACAATCATGTATGGATGTTGAGATAGATAAACACTTTTCATGAATTCCTAAATCATAACTCTTAATGGACTGATATTATAAATCATGATCATCTTAAAAAAATAACATATCTTTACTTGGAAACTAAGTCACTGACACCTTAATCAACATTAATCTTAATTACATTACTCTGGTTGAGACCATAATGTCAGGTAAATTATGGACATCTTGTTGAATGGTATGAAACATGTAAATATATTATGTGTAGCTATAACTGAATACTCATAGGCATGAAACACATACTTTGGTTTGTGAAATCCCACACTAAAGTCATTAAGACTCCCTTCTCTTCTAATCATATACTACACTATTAGGTCAAAATGACATTTCCTCATTTTATTATGGTGTTCATAGCTAGATAGGAGTAAGGTATTTGTAGTCACTATCTTACCATATAACCATTCTTATCCCAAGAAATATCCAAAGAAACATAAATCAATCATCTTTTCTAGGGTCTATCTTATATCAACATCAGGTACAACACCATATAATTGTGATCATATACCAATGACCCACACTCTCACATATCTCATATCACCATATTCTTAAATAATCCTCCTGTATACCCTTAAAGACTTTTAGTCTTCTCTATAAATCATCATACATTAAGCTTAAACCCAGTTCACAACACAAATTTCATTATCCTCAAGTTTGTTCTTTAACAACCATCATGATTAGACTTGTGATTGTGATCTCTCCTTGGGATGAAGGTCCTAAGGACATCATGAGTTATCTAATTCTCATCAAGCATATTATGAAACATATCTCATCTCCCTGCAACACTAATCCACTTCAAATCCAAGTCACTCATCTATATCAAAATAATTACCTTTGGTATGCATTCTAGGGTTCTAATAGGTATGCAATTAGGTTTAGATGACCATCTACCTCAAACATTTAGCTTGAACTTTTTTTTATCACCTCCTGATGCATGTTGGCCAATCATACATCTGAAAGTGACATGTCTTATCATACTCATCTCATATAATAGTACACATGTCCCATATCATATGCACTAGAAAGAATGATACAAACAGAAAAACTCTACATTTATGCATATCGCATCTCCTCTACAAAATCCCATAAGCTTGTGTCCCATACCACAAACATGTAGGAAAAGGAGAGAGTATAATATGCACAACTATAAAGTTAACATAAAAAGTCTAAAGCAGCTAGGTACTAACCCTAATACATATCTCAACTTTTATTGTTAGAGTAAACCTCTAGATTCTACAATCTTTCACTCACTTCTTCTATAACTGAGACTAAATGTATACTCTAGTTTCACTTGGCTCCTACTGGGCAATCTAAATTAAGAATGTGAGGGTTTTCTTGATGGCCATCTACATTATTGCTCTGATACCATATTGTAACATCCTGATTTTCTTCTCACATGAGCGGAAATTTTTTTTATTACTGGGGAGTGTTATTAACATGATATGCAATTACAACAATGATGGATAAGTACCAATATAGATTGTGTATGAAATAAATTCTCATCATATTCTTAGAAAACAAACTTACATCAAAGTTGATAGTAAAGTCTATATGCATGATGCTAAAACCTATATTGTGTCTTAAAAATCTCAGATCGTGTAGATGGAGACCCACTGAGCAAACCTCCTAAAGTTGTCTCTGTACCATCTTGTCATGTCTATCTCCTGAAGTGATGTACATGCAGACATCTTGTCCCCAACCATGAACAAAGGGAAACCTAGGTTAGAGTAAGTGGCATTTAATTTCTAATAATATAAACATGAATATATTGAAATTGAAAGCTTTAATATGATATGAAAGATGTAAACTTATAATGAATCAATGTGTCTTTTATTTGTCTCTTTTATCTTGTTTGTGGCCACCATTATACTAAAGTCCTCATGAATTTTTGTTGCTATGCCATGATTTTGTACCTAAGTACCTATGAATTGGCACTACATGCCTTTGAATGACACTGAGGTGTCTCTGAAATTGCATAACTACACCTTGAATTGGTACTTGAGTACCTCTAATTTGGAGTAAACACTCCTTTCAATTGGCAAAAGATGCCTCTAAATCGTCCCGGGATTATCTGAATGAGGACTTATCATATAATGTCTTATGTGAATGTTTCAACTTAATTATCTAAAATCTGAACTTAATGAATTTTGAATCTGAATTTACATTATACTAAAACTGAATATTGATAACAAAATATGTATTGAATTCTAAACATAAATCAGAATATGAATCTAATATGAAAATCTTTGAAAGTTTGTCTTACTTAATTGAAGCATTGAAATTATTCTATTAGGAACTAAAAACTTTTTCAACTAATCCGAATTCTTAATCTGAATTGAAATCTGTATTTGTATCTTAAAATACTAAATAATTGAGATTGAATTTGAGACTCATATTAGGTATGCATATCTAATTTATTACTATTCACAATGAGTAACTTGAATTTAAAATATGTAATTTAGATCCTTGTTGTTTGAGTAAATCTTAATCAAAAACTCTTATTTAATGGATGACTTTATTAAATTCTGATATTAGATATATGAATTTGTGTCTAAAGGCTTTAAGAAATAAACTAAATTGAATAAATAACTACTAAATATCTAAAAGTAGCTTAAATATAAAAAATGTATAATATGATGTCCACACAACATAAATTCATTTCACTAAAGTATGATTTCTAAAAGTAATATTGGGTATGATCTAACATTAATAATTGAAAGTCTGATGGTAACTTAATCTCTAAGTTACTTTGTAAGAATGGGTAGGCTAAATCATAATAATAATAAAATTCAATGGACATGTACCACTTAACTTTTATATTGAAAATGCTCGTAATGTATCCTTGTTTCCTTGATTCACAACATATACACATGGTCATCAATAAATTTGTACAAGTCCATGTGTATTCTCCTATCTTCATTTCTAAATCCCTAACCATGTCATCCTAATCTCCTAAATTGAATTAGGGTTCATATTTAACTAAGTCTAACTCTAATTTAAAGCACATTTAATGTCTAAACATTAATTAAATCCAATTCTTACATTATATAGCATACATATACTGATATATCCATATAAACCAAAATGTACCATACGCTCCAATATATGGGTATATACATCATATACCACGAGCAAACTTCAAACATACCTACATATACTACTATTTAATGACTTAGTTAGAAAATAAATTTAATATGTAGTTAGAATCACTTTCCATATTAAATAAACACATTATACATGTTGTATCACAAATAATCATAAATCAACTTAGATAATGGCCACTTAGGCCCAAAAACTAAATACTAATACAATTATGTATGAAACTCTAGGAAAACCATAGAAGCACGAATCATATGGTGTATTTAAGTCTATATAAAATTTTCATGTTGTCTTATAGTCAAATCATGGATGAAATACTCAAGATACCCTTATTAGAGTTTATATCAAAACCTTAGTAAAAGATCATATCGGATCGGTCTGGCTTTAGAATAGTGTGTAAAACATAAAAAGATACCTTAGGTAAAATAGGCATTAATTTCTAAAGTCAGTTGCTATTTTTAATACCCAAAACATAGAAATCTTATATGTTTTAGTGATCAATTTATAATAATTACTAGACATGCAATACACCTTCCAGTCTATTTTCTTAGGATACAAGACATTGTAAACTTTTTGAAGGCACCTTACTTGTTAGATTGGTTTTAGAGGTTTGGAGATACCAAATATTAAATATTACCTTTTCTTGATGAATATTTGTCGTCAAACAAAGATCCAATGGTCTCACGGATCAATGTAATATGTTCAGACCCATAGTCGTTGGGCATGTGGATCTTAGGTGTGATCCATCTATCGGGAGTGAGTGTCCCCCTTATTCTATCTCACGTGAGGGTCTCCCCCATTCTAAAATCAAACATAGAGTAGGGCATCACCGGCCACAAGCTCAAGTTCCATGCCATCTAGGCACAAGATCTAGTGGCCAACGACTCTGGATTACCCTCTCCGGTCTCGTCAGCTCCACCATTGTGTGCATAATGGTAAAAAATGAAGAATCCTACCATTGCCTCTTCTTCTCCCTGATTCATCGCTTTGGTCATCTTCTTATTGATATCTTCTTAGGCTAAAACCCTACTGACTTCACCCACCTCCATCGTGCCAATATCTAAGGCTTTATAGCATCCATCCTTTCTAGATCCTGATGGCCCAATTTTGTCTCCGCTAGAGTCCATGTTTCTTCCAAAATGGGGACTCGGGAGACCCCCCCCCCTTTAATCTAGCGTCTCCAGTGAACCTGACATGACCTAGATGAATGGAAATTGGCCATGACTCATTGGTTCATCCTTCGATTCTTTTGGTTCAGTGCTCAAATAAGCCATAAAATTCTATATTCCTTTTTAATTTCTTCTAAAATTTATATAGGCTACTCATTTATTCTGATTGGTCCCAAAATCTGGCTAATACTTCATATAAATATGCTCTTTTAGTAGAAAAACCCTCACGGTCTAGTTCACTACCTAGAATATTCTAGTATAGTGTGTATGATCTCACTTGTCCCATGACCTAGATCAACGAACTAAATCACCAAATTAACCCTAAACTTCACCAAAATCATATTGTATCCAATACCTATCATAATGAGCACAACATCACTTCTAATTCCATCACTAGATGAATGCAAGAGCCTACTTCACAAAATCCTAAAAGTATCCTTAACTTAGGTGAACATGATTATATAATCCAAATTCATATCATCAATTGAATGACCAAAATAAATCAAGCTTTACCATACCTAAGCCACTATCTTATTGTGTCTTATCAAACATACGGACATTCCCAAGTTTAGATTCAATGATTCTTAAACATCAACCTTGACCAATTTGCAAAAAAGACCCTTTCTACATACGTATTCCCTTATATCCAAATATCATGAAAATTGGATGGAACCATAATGAATTTTGTATTGACTTTAAGAATAACTTTATCATATGTTTATAAGGTTCCCAAAAAGTTAGGGTGTGATAGGGTTGTTACAAGTACCTAGGTGGATGTGAATCTTTGAGCCTTTAGTATGGTGGTAAATGTTATGGAGTGGGGATTTTACGATTACATGGAGGAGAAATTGGTTGTTTGTCTCATTTGATAAGAACCACACTTTGACTAAATTTGATTTCTCATTCATGTTAGCAATTGGTTGGGAAATACAATAGTTTTCATGGGTTAAGTTCAAAGCTCATCATCATTAATGCATGCACTCTTTCTTGAATCTTAATTTGGGTTCTATTTATTGAGGAAAAGCAATGATTTAATCTTGGGGCGATATTATGAACATTTTACACCTTATTTTATGCCCTCTTTTACTACACTTTTTGCCCCCAAATTATCAAAATTGAAGACATTCTAGTCTTGTAATTTCTTAATTAGCATAGTTGGTGAGGCATCCCACTATCACACAGACAAAGAAATGCCACGCGAAAATGTGCGGAAATACCATAATCCACATATTACCAAAAACACGAGTTAATTAAAACTGATTGCGGAAAATAGAAAAAAGAGAACATTACATACAGATCCTGATCCTACAAGGAAACATGTTATATAAATAATTACAAGCTTGGATATATGTCCACGGCTTATATGGACCAGCTGTCCTGTCAGCATAAGAGTTCATCACCTGTTTATATATACATAACGGGCCACATCAGGGCAGTAGTAGGATATACAAAGCTACATCAGCTATACATCATAAAACATTGTCAAAACACCTCCGAGGACCTGAGACTACAGGGATGACTCTAGGACTCTACTACAAAACAACCAAAACAACAACATATCCGTCTCTTGCCTTCTACTATTCTTCTTGCTACTCAGCCGCAACCTCACGACCACCACCACATCTAGCACGATCACCTAAAAAGGTTGTAAACCAACGAGGTGAGACACACAATCCCAGCGAGAAACATAACTCCCCGCCGAAACTATAAAACTTCAGGAAAAGTAGGTAAAGAAGATAACTGATATCAGTAGATCATAGGAGCAACATCCTAAGCAGAACTTATTTTATTAACAATCTTACCCGGTATCCAGGAGGCATATAACCAAGTATTCTTTATGGAACATGATTGACAAGATAAGATTTATAAGAACTTATCACAAAATATAAGGATCGTACAAATAACTGCAAGGTATAACTAGATCAACTATACAAGCAAGGCCTCAATCAATGTTTCGTGTTTTGCTTTATGAAATGTATTCTATACGGCTAGATTATGATTTATTATTCCCTGAGGAAGTGATCCATCCTACTCAAATCCAACCTTCTACTGTGAAGCCCAAAACCATTGCCATACAAGGTCATTGGGAGAGCCGGACTCCATGACCTCACCTCTTCGTGGTTAGTGTACGAAAACCAAAGCAGGACCGCAGTCTATTGCTTGAGTGGTCTCAGCCACAGGGTCAGCTGCGCAGGCTACCCTTCTATGATACTGAGCCATGGGCATGTTCACCATGCTCTATAACCACTGAGCCATGGGCCTATTCACCATGCTCTATACACAACCGTAGTTGTACTCAAATCCTCCTACTTTCGACTAGGAGAAACCCCACATATTCAACAATATGCGCTCCAGGTAATCCCGTAGGATAAACTTGTTTCACCATCACCAGCTACTGACGATGATGGATCTATGGCCAGGTCAAACTACATGAAATGTTCCACTATAGTTAATTAGTATATTTTATGTGGATTGTTGGGGCAACCAAGTTGTAAAACATAGACTGCATCGAGTTACATTATTATTGTCATTACCATGGGATCTCATTCCCTCATTGCAGAATGCCACTACCTCTCAAGACATACTTCACCATCATGGGATAGAAATCCCTTATCTCAACATCAGAGGATAACACCTCAACTAGGCACTCAACCTTTATCAGGTCAACAGACCTTTCTCATCGTATGGGTGATACATGTTATCCCATCAATCAAGGATTATCATTATTCAGTGTTATTCAAGACACATATACCTCATAGCTCTTACCTGGCTATGAATTCATTTGATGCACCTTCATGGTTAGTATACATATCAAGAGAGATAATTGAATCAAACATAGATCTTTATGATTATCATGCTATTAGGGTTGAAGGCACATGATTGGAACAACATCCATGATCATAGCTACATGAAGCACAAAGTTGTATTACTTACATTATTGTTATCAAACCATGAGCATCCACTATGCCCTTATCTTATAAGCATAACCGTGTGTCTTATCATCTTACGTAACACCATCTTTAAGTATCAAACATATCATGGTTCACAACCTATCGTCCATATTGCATTATCAACATAAGTGTGGTTCAAGATAAAATATCATCAACTTAGGTTTTCCGGGTTAAGCATAACCCTCACCGAAGGTACCATCTACCCTTACTATAGGTGTGGCAGGTAGTGCCATCCCTCACCCAAAGGGATATCGGGCCAGGTAACATTCCTCACTAAAAGCCTATCGACTAGGGCACTTAGTGTAAGGACCCTGACCTTCATCTTGGGCTTACCCTATTTGTTTTGCCTAAACCTTGTGCTTGGTTGCTTGCTAATCACCTTTAGTAGTGATTAGGGTTTTCTTGTGCTGAGTTGAGAGCTGGAGGTGCTACTTGAAAAATAACCTGACTTAGGGTTGAAGAGCAAGTTTGTAACCTAGAGAGATGTCTTTCTCTCTCTTTGCTTCCTCTAGAGTTGAGGGGAAGGTTTGGGCTCGTGCCTTGAGTTGTCTTAAGCTTTTTTGAAGCTCTTCTGGACCTTGTTTTCCCTTGTTTGAGCCTTGCCTTACTTGGTTGAGCCCTATATTGGGCAAGGTAGCTTGTGTCGGCCTTGGAGTGTGTCAGCCATGGATGGAGTGTGTCGGCCTTTGACCTTGTTTGACCTCCTTGCCTTGGTTGTGTCACCCTAGCTTGGACATGTGGCCGAACCTTGGTTGAGTGGTGGCATGGCATGTGCGTGTGTTTTGCAATGTGGTAAAATGTGTGGACAAGTGTCCCTTGGTAAGGTGACACCTTGCCTTGGTTTAACCTTGACCCTCATCTATATATGCCTTGCCTTTCTCTTCCTTGGGAACCCTTTAGATCTTTTGTTGCTCTCCCCTCCTTGTGTGCACAACACACCTTCCTTGGAAGAGCTTGGTGGCCGATCCATTCCCCTTGGTGGAGATCTCTTCTTCTTCCTCTAGCTTGGTGGCCAAACCCTAGGTGGGTCTTGCTTTTAGTAAGCATCTTTCCTCTCTCCTTAGCATCTTCTTCTCCATCTTGCCTACCCTTCGGCCATGGTGGTTATGATCCTTGTTCCTTTTCTTGAGGGGGGGCGAAAGTGGTGAGCTTAGAGCTAGGAGCTAGAAGCTTGGAGCTTGGGAGCTTGAGGAGTTTGCTTAAGGCGGGTTACATAACTTCTAACCCTAGCTATACTACCTTCTCTATGTTGCATGATTCTTATATGTTGATGATCGTCCATTGCATGTTATGTTTCTTGCTCTAGTACATATGGTTATAGTGAGCATGATGTGGTTGATGGTTTCTATGCCTTTACACCTAGTGGCCGAACCATGGTTTGGGGTTTCTTGTCAAGAAATACCCCTTTCTCTCCTTGGTCAAGAGAAGTGAGTTTGAGCTCTAGTGATGTAGGCAATATCCCTCTCTCATTTTAGTTGAGAGGTGAGTCAACATTCTAGTTGCTTAAGTGACACCCTCCTCTCACCATGGATTTGAGAGGTGAGATTTTGAATAGATGATGACCTATGTTAAGGTGGATCCTTGTGGTTTCTTGATTTGTGCAAAACCCCTCTCTCTTGGTTGTTGAGAGGTGAGATGACTTTCTTGATAAATTAGGGTTTGGTTCCCTTGTGCTTGAGGTCGAAGATGACCATGTTGGGTTGTGCCTTGCATGATATGACCTTGGAGTAGTGATGCCCAGTAGCCTTGTCTTGGGTTGTACCCTTGACCGTTACACCTAGTTGAGATGGTTGGTTTGATGCCCAATATGGTTCTCTTGGCTTGAGATAGAGCTTGGGTGACACACCTTATATCTTGTGCTCTGAACGATACATCTTGAAGTAAGGTTGCCCGATACCCCTACCTTGTGTTGATCTTTGACCGATCTAATATGGAGATGAGATGGTTGTCTTGGTGCCCGTTATGCTTTGACTGATATGGAGCCTTGTAGGCCATCCTTGTGTTGGGCGATATGGTTTAGTTGTGGTGATGCCCGATATGGGTTAAGTGGAAACCCTAGTTGTGCTTTGTTAGAGGTCGATATGGTAGTGCTGCCCTGTTGACCGATAGGCTTCCTTGGGGTGCATTTGTGTCGCCTGTGTCATGAACATGTTGGGCGACATAGTGTTGGCTGGGGCACCATGATCTCGGACGATATAGTGGTGAGAATGGGTCCCAATTTCAACCCTAACCCTAGATGACCAGTAGGGTTCTAGGCAATACACCTTTTGAGCTGGTTGCACAATACACCTTATGCACCTGGTATGCACGACAAGGTTGCATGTCAACACCATGTTCTCTAGTTACATGACATACCTTGGTCGAGATGATCCATGTCTTGGATGTGCTTTGGCCAATATGAGGTGTTTAGCATTATGGAGTAGTGCCCGATATGATGGTTGTACGAAGAACTCTACACAATACCTTAGTGGTCATCTTGCCCATGGACGACACAACGTCTAGACCATCATAAGGGTCCTCTAGATGACACGGTTTGGTTTTTGGGGGATAGGCTCAAGTTGGCGCTGCTCGCCATACCTATAGTAAGGGTTGCAGGAGTTTTGGTGAGGGTTCTGACAACTTGAAATGTAAATCGCTTATAATGATAACACAAGTGATATGGTGTAATCATCTTAAATCTTATATATCTGATGATGAATTAAAATGATAGGTTGTGAACCAGGAAGCTTGGAAGCATATGATGTTGCTTCACATGATGGTGTGACACATGCCTATGATCACAAGTATGGGGCATGATATATGTTTATGATTAATGATAAAACTATGAATTCTACAAATTATGTGTAATATACTCATGGATGTTGCTTTATACTTGATAGCATGATAATCTTGTCAATCCATGATGGCTTCAGTTATCTCTATGGATGTGTATACTAACCATGCATGTATTTCATGTGGATTCATATCCTCATAAGAGCTATGAGATGTATGTACTGGAATAGCACCATATGGTAATGAGGCAACAAGTTGATAGGTCTGAGGACCTGATATAAGGCTGAGTGCCTAGTTGAGGTGTTATCCTCTGATGATGAGATAATGGATGCGTTCCCAGAATGATGATGCATGATTATGATGCCTTGAGAGGCAGTTGTTGATATCACAAGGGATTGAGGTCCCAGGAAAGTATGATGATGGCAATAATGATGTAATTCTATAATGCTATGTTTATACTTTGATTGTCTCAATAATTAGCTTAAAATATACTAACCAATTAGATATGAACATATCATGTAGTTTGCCCTGGCCATAGATCCATCATCGTCAGTATTTGGTGATGGTGAAGCAGGTTTATCCTACGGGATTACTTGGAGCGCATATTGTTGAATAGGTGAGGTTTCCCCTAGCCTAAAATAGGAGGGTTGAGTGCAACTTTGGTTGTAGACTTAAGATATATGGAGCATGGTGAACAGACCAGTGTCTCAGGATATGTGATGATGAGCATGATGCACTCATGGCTCGAATGTATACACTAGAACATATGATGAGGTGAGCTAAAGATATGGGTAGCTTGCGGAGCTGACCCAGAGGGTGAGGCCCTATAAGCATAAGACTGCGGTCTTGCTTGATGATTCATGTACTGACCATGAGAAGGTGAGGTCATGGAGTCTGAATCTCCTTAGACCTTGTATGGTACCAGATTGGGCTTCGCATCCAATGGTTAGATTTGAGTAGGGAAGGCTCACTTCCTCAGGGCATAATAAAACATAATCCAGCCGAATAAGTATATCTTGCTTAGAACAAAATACAGAACATTGATTGAGGCCTTTCTTATATAGCTGATCTAGTTGTACTATGTAGTTGTATGTAGGATCCTTATATCTTGTGATAAGTTCTTATAAAGATTATCTTGTCAATAATGTTCCATAAAGAAATACTTGGTTATATGCCTCCCGGATATCTTGGTAAATTTGATGATAATAATAGCCTTGCTCAGTATGCTGCTCTTGTTATACACTTTATCAGTTATATGTTGTTGTTGCCTTAACTTTCTGAGGTTTTATAGTTTCGGCGAGGAGTTATCTTTCTCGCTGGGACTGTGTGTCTCACCCTACTAGTTTACACCCTTTTTAGGTGATCGTTCTAGACGTGGCGGTGGTCGTGAGGTTGTGGTCGAGCAGCAAGAAGAGCAGTAGAAGGCAAGAGATGGACATGCTACTGTTTTGGTGGTTTTGTAGCAGAGTCCTATTGTCATCCATGTACACTCAGGTCCTCGGAGGTGTTTGACGACATTTCACGATGTCTAGCTGTTGTAATTTTTGTATATCCTGTGGCTGGCCGTACGTGGCCGTTAAGTATGTATAAATAGGTGTTGAACTCTGGTGTTGACAGTACCGCTGGTTCCGATAAGCTGTGGACCTAGAACAAGGCTTGTGAATGTTTATATAACATGTTTCTCTCCAAGATCTGTATGCAAAAGTTCTCTCATGTATACTTTCCGTAATCGGTTTTAATTAATCAATGTTTTCAGAAATATGAGGCTCCGTACATTTTCGCATCTCATCTTATTGTCTGTGTGATGGCGGGGTGTCACAGTTGGTTTGGTATCAGAGCTCTAGGTTCACTGAGTCTACAGGGATCTAGGACTAGGTTTTTGTCTGTTCTTGTGAGTATTCCAGATTTTTTTACAATAACCTTCTGCTCTCAGCGGAAGCTAAAGCTTAAAGATGTTTGGAAACCATGAAGAACATGTTGTTGAGAGCAACGATGCTGCATCAGTTGATGGAGCAGGAGGGCAGGCACATGAAGATCGGGTGCCTGAGGTCCCCCAACTTGACCCAGCCATTCTCGAAAATCCTACCTACCAACAGCTTATGGGGTAGTTGATGGCTATGATGAACCACATGGTGGAAAGGTTGCCAATGCCTCCGCCAAGAGCACAGGCTCCCCATGGTGAAACATCAGGTATCGGGAAGACCTTTGAATGGCTTCGCTGAGTCGGAGCTTCGGATTATGCTGGAACGGCTAATCCAGTGGATGCAGGTCTGTGGCTGACAGGTCTTGAGAAGGCCTTCTGGATCCTCGACATCCCTGAAGCAAACAAAGTCAAGCACGCTGTCTACCTTCTAAAGGGTAGAGCTGGACACTGGTGGGCCATTGAGGAGGAGAAGCGACCCGGTAAGGAGATCTGTTGGGACATTTTCTGACGAGAGTTTGTCAGCAGATACTTTCCGAAGACGTATCTGGATGAGAAGATCAACCAGTTTGAGCATCTACGCCAAGAAACGATGAGCATCACCGAGTATGAAGCCAAGTTCATGGACTTGTTGAGGTTTTGTCCTCACATGGCGGCGACAGATGATGAGCGGATCAGGCAGTTTGAGAAAGGTTTAAGTGTTGAACTGTCGACACCTGCTGCTGCTTTAGAGAATTGGGAGCGGTTTGCCACGTTCGTGGAGTCCGTCCACAGGATTGAATGATCTGCTAGGGAGAAAAGGGATTCCATGACCAGGAAAAGGCCTGCTCAGTTCCAGGGATAGATATTTGGTGGCTTCAAGAAGCCAAGGTTTTCAGCACCTTCCGTAATGCAGAGTTCTCGTACACCATCTCAATGGTCTCGGAGTAAGTGAAGAGGTTATGTTTCTTTGCCATCAAAGGTGCATAGTACAACTTCTATGGCAGTGACAAAGCCATCTAGGCCGCATACAGAAGGTAGTTCATGTTATCACTATGGATAGATTGGGAACTTGAGTTCAAATTGTCCAAGAAAAGATGTTGAACTAACACAACAGCTGAGATAGAGTCAATAAGGGTCAGACAGACAACAACCTAGTGGTAGTAGAGGATGAGGACGATGTCAAACGTTGCAAGCAGGATCGTCTTTTCAAGGAAGCAGAGGACGTGGACAACAAGCAACGGCTCGATTCTATGCTATGAGTCAGCCGGAGGCGGTAGTCAACCCGCAAGTGGTGATAGGTCAGATGGAGTTATTTCATTCTGATTTGTCTTCTTCTTGCTTTATATCTGTTCTGGTTGACCCGGGTGCTACACACTCTTTTATCACACATAGTCTACTTGATAGCTGTCTTTTACCTGTTAGTTGTAAGAAAGATAGCATGTTGTTAGAAACCCCTCTCGATGGTTCCTCGATTCTTCGAGAGGAGTGTCTGTCTTGTGTTTTGTCTTTCTCAGGACACGGTATACAAGTGGATCTTATACCACTTGATATGCATGGATTCAATGTGATTCTTAGGATGGATACCTTAGAAAAGTATAAGGTTGTGTTGGACTGTGGTTCCAAGCAGGCAGTGTTTGATGACGATGGAGAGAAGTGGATCTTCTAAGGAGATAGGAAGATTCTCCTGACATGTCTAGTGTCAGCAATGGTGGCAGAAAAGTTATTGCGGAAAGCATTCTTAGCTCACATTGTGAATACCAAGGCGAAAGGTTTTTGCCTCGAGGAGGTGATGGTTGTCTGAGAGTTTGTAGATGTGTTTCCTGATGAGTTCCCCAATGTTCCCCCACCTCGAGAGATTGATTTTGAGATCAATCTGGTACCAGGAACACAGCCAGTTGCACAAACATCGTATAGGATGGCTCCAATAGAGATGGCAGAGTTGAAGAAGCAGTTACAGGAGTTGTTGGATAAAGGTTTCATCCGACTGAGCACGTCGCCTTGGGGTGCTCTAGTGTTGTTAGTTAAGAAGTAGGACGGATCGATGCGGCTATGCATAGATTACCGGCAGTTGAATAAAGTCACGATCAAGAATAAGTACCTGTTGCCAAGGATTGATGATCTGTTTGATAAGTTGTGTGGCGCTACAGTGTTCTCAAAGATCGTACAGTCTGGATATCATCAGTTGAGGATTAAGGCGGATGACATACCAAAGTCAACATTTAGGATGAGGTATGGTCACTTTGAGTTTTTGGTTATGCTGTTTTGGCTAACCAATGCACCTGCTACTTTCATGGATCTGATGAACCGAGTGTTCTTTCCATTTCTAGATCAGTTTGTTGTAGTCTTTATAGATGACATCTTGATCTACAATCAGGACATTCAAGAGCATGAACAGCAGCTTCGACAAGCATTGACTCTTCTTCGCCAACATCATTTGCATGCCAAGTTCAGCAAATGTGAGTTCTGGTTGAAGGAAGTGACATTCTTGGGTCACGTGATATCTTTAGAAGGAGTCAGAGTGGACCCTAAGAAGGTGGAGTTAGTTGCATGTTTGGGAACAACCAAAGACACCGACAGAAGTTCATAGTTTTCTGGGTTTGGTTGGATACTACTGGAGGTTTATAAAGGACTTCAGTGTGATCACATTGCCGATGACAAAGTTGACCAGGAAGGATGTACCTTTTATTTGGGATGATCATTTTCAACAAGATTTCCAAAGTTTGAAGGAGAAGTTGACTAGTGCTCCAGTGTTAGTGCTTCCAGAGCATGGGAAGGGCTATGTTGTTTTCTACGATACTTCCAAGAAGGCTTAGGTTGTGTGTTGATGTAGGAGGATCATGTGGTTTCTTTTGCTTCGCGACAGTTTAAGAAACATGAGGAGAACTATCCGACACATGATTTGGAGTTGGCAGCGGTGGTCCATGTGTTAAAGATTTGGAGACACTATCTTTATGGGGAGGTGTGTCAGATCTTTACAGATCACAAGAACTTGAATGTATATCTTTTCATAGAATGAGATGAATATGCGACAATGTCGTTAGATGGAGCTAATCAATGATTATGATTGAACCATTGAGTATCATCCTAGTAAGGCAAATGTGGTAGTTGATGCGCTTAGTAGAAAGTCTTCTTTTCTCTCCATGAAGAAGGCACAGTTGAGTTCCTTTGTATGTCATAGGCGAGATATGTTTGTCTCCTTGTGGCAGATGAATGTACAGTTGGAGGTTTCCTTGTTGGCAGGACTATTGGCACAGATGCAAGTCAAGCCTATGCTGAGATGGCAGATCAAACACGCACATCAGGAAGATGATACAATGTAGTTGATCAGGTCAGAGCTCGGTAGCAAAAAGTGTGATGGGTTCCATGAGTCCAAGGATGGACTAGTTTTCTATCATGGTAGAATGGTGGTCCCCGATGTTGATAATCTAAGGAAGATGGTGCTCGAGGAAGCACACACATTAATGTATGTTATGCATCCAAGAGTCACCAAGATGTATCATAATCTGAATGACCTGTATTGGTGGTCTGGCTTGAAGAAGGATGTAGCTGAGTTTGTGGATAAGTGTGCAATATGTCACCAAGTTAAAGTTGAGCATCAGAAGTTGGCAGGAATGTTGCAAGCCATGCCGATACCACAATGGAAATGGGATCATATAACCATGGACTTCGTAGTTGGTCTACCAAAGATAGGTAGGAATCATGATTCCATTTGGGTAATAGTGGACAGGTTGACAAAATCGGCTCATTTCATACCTGTAAAGACGACGTATATAGCAGAGAAGCTTGCTCAGGTGTATGTAGATGAGATAGTGTGTTTGCATGGGGTACCAACAATGATAGTTCCCGATAGAGGTCCTCAATTCACAAGTCATTTCTGGGAACAATTGCACAAAGCGTTGGGAACGCAGTTGAGTTCAATACCGCCTTCCACCCCCAGACGGATGGACAGTCTGAAAGGACTATTCAGACATTGGAAGATCTTCTCCGAGCTTGTGTTTTGCAGTCCCTAGGAAGTTGGGACGTGCATCTCAGTTTGATAGAATTCTCTTACAATAATAGTTATTAGCGGAGCATTGACATGGCTCCTTATGAGGCTCTATATGGGAGGAAATGTAGGTCTCCTTTATGATGGTATGAGTCTGGCGAGTATCAGCTTTTGGGTCTTGAGTTAGTACAACAGACAACAGAAAAGATCAAAGTGATACAACAATAGTTGAAGGCGGTACGGGACAGACAAAAGTCGTATGCAGACAATCGTCGATGACCTTTAGAGTTCCAAGTGGGAATCAAAGTGTATCTCAAGGTCTCACCTTAGAAAGGCATACTAAGGTTTGTCCGAAAAGGCAAACTGGCACCCAGGTATATGGGGCCATACCCGGTAATAGTACGTGTTGGCAAGGTATCTTACAAGTTGGAGCTTCCGCCAGAGTTGCATAGGTTGCATCCAGTGTTCCATGTCAGTATGTTGAAGAAAAGTCATCTGGACACCGGGACAGTGTTACAGCCAGTTGAGGTTGAGCTTGATGAAGACGTGACCTATGAGGAGGGTCCGGTGGCGATCCTTGACAGAAGAGTAAAGAAGCTGAAGAGGAAGGACCTGGTTCTTGTGAAGGTTCTTTGGCTTCATCGTGGTGTTGAGGAAGCCACGTGGGAGATTGAGAAAGAGATGAGGTGGAAGTATCCCTCGCTTTTCTCTTCAGATTTTGGGGACAAAATCCCTTTGTAGAGGTTTATGGTTGGTAAGGACCCTGACCTTCGTCTTGGGTTTACCCTATTTGTTTTGCTTGAACCTTATGCTTGGTTGCTTGCTAATCACCTTTAGTAGTGATTAGGGTTTTCTTGTGCTGAGTTGAGAGCTGGAGGTGCTACTTGCAAAATAACCTGAGTTAGGGTTGAAGAGCAAGTTTGTCACCTAGAGAGATGTATTTCTCTCTCTTTGCTTCCTCTAGAGTTGAGAGGAAGGTTTGGGCTCGTGCCTTGAGTTGTCTTGAGCTTTGTTGAAGCTCTTCTGGGCCTTGTTTTCCCTTGTTTGGGCCTTGCCTTGCTTGGTTGAGCCCTGTATCAGGAAAGGTAGCCTGTGTCGGCCTTGGAGTGTATCGGCCATGGATGGAGTGTGTCGGCCTTTGACCTTGTTTGACCTCCTTGCCTTGGTTGTGTCACCCTAGCTTGGACATGTGGCAGAACCTTGGTTGAGTGGTGGCATGGCATGTGCATGTGTTTTGCAAGGTGGTAAAACGTGTGGACAAGTGTCCCTTGGTAAGGTGACACCTTGCCTTGGTTTAACCTTGACCCTCATATATATATGCTTTGCCTTTCTCTTCTTTGGGAACCCTTTAGCTCTTTTGTTTCTCTCCCCTCCTTGTGTGCACGACACACCTTCCTTGGAAGAGCTTGGTGGCCGATCCTTTCCCCTTGGTGGAGATCTCTTCTTCTTCCTCTAGCTTGGTGGCCGAACTCTAGGTGGGTCTTGCTTTTGGTAAGCATCTTCCCTCTCTCCTTAGCATCTTCTTCTCCATCTTGCCTACCCTTCGTCCATGGTGGTTATGATCCTTGTTCCTTTTCTTGAGGGGAGCCGAAAATGGTGAGCTTGGAGCTAGGATCTAGAAGCTTGGAGCTTGGGAGCTTGAGGAGTTTTCTTAAGGCGGGTTACATAACTTCTAACCCTATCTATACTACCTTCTCTATGTTGCATGATTCTTATATGTTGATGATCGACCATTACATGTTATGTTTCTTGCTCTAGTACATATGGTTATAGTGAGCATGATGTGATTGATGGTTTATATGCCTTTACACCTAGTGGTCGAACCATGGTTTGGGGTTTCCTTGTCGAGCAATACCCCTTTCTCTCCTTGGTCAAGAGTAGTGATTTTGAGCTCTAGTGATGTAGGCAATACCCCTCTCTCATTTTAGTTGAGAGGTGAGTCTATATTCTAGTTTCTTGGGCGACACCCTCCTCTCACCATGGATTTGAGAGGTGAGATTTTGAATAGATGATATCCTATGTTGAGGTGGATCCTTGTGGTTGCCCGATTTGTGATAGAGGTTGGGCAAAACCCCTCTCTCTTGGTTGTTGAGAGGTGAGCTGACTTTCTTGATCAATTAGGGTTTGGTGCCCTTGTGCTTGAGGTTGAAGATGACCATGTTGGGTTGTGCCTTGCACGATATGACCTTGGAGTAGTGTTGCCTGATAGCCTTGTCTTGGGTTGTTCCCTTGACCGTTACACCTAGTTGAGATGGTTGGTTTGACTCCCAATATGGTTCTCTTGGCTTGAGATAGAGCTTGGGCGACACACGTTATATCTTGTTCTCTGAACGATACATCTTGAAGTAAGGTTGCCTGATACCCCTACCTTGTGTTGATCTTTGACCGATCTAATATGGAGATGAGATGGTTGGCTTGGTTCCCATTATGCTTTGACTGATATGGAGCCTTGTAGGCCATCCTTGTGTTGGGAGATATGGTTTTTTTGTGGTGATGCCCGATATGGGTTAAGTGGAACCCTAGTTGTGCTTTGTTAGAGGTCGATATGGTAGTGCTGCCCTATTGACCGATAGGCTTCCTTGGGGTGCCTTTGTGTCGCCTGTGTCATGAACATGTTGGGCGACACAGTGTTGGCTGGGGCGCCATGATCTCGGCCGATATAGTGGTGAGAATGGGTGCCCAATTTCAACCCTAACCCTAGCTGGTCGGTAGGGTTTTGGCCGATACACCTTTTGAGTTGGTTGCATGATACACCTTGTGTAGTTGGTATGCATGACAAGGTTGCATGTCAACACCATGTTCTCTAGTTACATGACATACCTTGGCTGAGATCATCCATGTCTTAGATGTGCTTTGGCCAATATGAGGTGTTGAGCATTATGGAGTAGTGCTCGATATGATGGTTGTACGAAGAACCCTAGACGATACCTTAGTGGTTATCTTGCCCATGGACGACACGACGTCTTGGTTGTCATAAGGGTCCTCTATATGACATGGTTTGGTGTTTGGGCGATAGGCTCAGGTTGGCGCTGCTCGCCATACCTATAGTGAGGGTTGCAGGAGTTTTGGTGAGGGTTCTGAAAACTCAGAAAGTATATGGCTTAGAATGATAACACAAGTGATATGGTGTAATCATCTTGAATTATGTATATCTGATGATGAGTTAAAATGATAGGTTGTGAACCAGGAAGCTTGGAAGCATATGATGTTGCTTCACATGATGGTGGGACACATGCCTATGATCACAAGTATGGGGCATGATATATGTTTATGATTAATGATAAAACTATGACTTCTACAGCTTATGTGTAATATACTCATGGATGTTGCTTTATACTTGATAGCATGATAATCATGCTAATCCATGATGGCTTCAGTTAACTCTATGGATGTGTATACTAACCATGTAGGTATTTCATGTGGATTCATAGCCTGGTAAGAGCTATGAGATGTATGTGCTGGAGTAGCACCATATGGTAATGAGGTAACAAGTTGATAGGTCTGAGGACCTAATATAAGGCTGAGTGCCTAGTTGAGGTGTTATCCTATGATGATGACATAATGGATGTGTTCCCATAATGCTGATGCATTATTATGATGCCTTGAGAGGCAGTGGTTGATATAACAAGGAATTGAGGTCCCAGGACAGTATGATGCTGGCAATAATGATGTAATTATATAAGGCTATGTTTATACTTTGATTGTCTCAATAATTGGCTTAAAATATACTAACCAATTATAGATGAACATATCATGTAGTTTGCCCTGGCCATAGATCCATCATCGTCAGTATTTGGTGATGGTGAAACAGGTTTATCCTATGAGATTACCTGGAGAGCATATTGTTGAATATGCGAGGTTTCCCCTAGCCTAAAATAGGAGGGTTGAGTGAAACTGTGGTTGCAGACTCAGGATATATGAAGCATGGTGAACAGACCCATGGCTCAAGATATGTGATGATGAGCATGATGTGTTCATGGCTCGGATGTATGCACTATCACCTATGATGAGGTGAGCTAAAGATATGGGTAGCTTGCGGAGCTGACCCAGAGGCTGAGGCCCTATAAGCATAAGAATGTGGTCTTGCTTGATGATTCATGTACTGACCACGAGAAGGTGAGGTCATGGAGTCCAGATCTCCTTAGACCTTGTATGGCATCAGATTGGGCTTCGCAGCCAATGGTTGGATTTGAGTAGGGAAGGCTCACTTCCTCAGGGCATAATAAAACATAATCCAACTGAATAAGTATATCTTGCTTAGAACAAAATATGGAACATTGATTGAGGCCTTGCTTATATAGCTGATCTAGTTGTACAATGCAGTTGTATGCACGATACTTATATCTTGTGATAAGTTCTTATAAAGCTTATCATGTCAATCATGTTCCATAAAAAAATACTTGGTTATATGCCTCCCAGAAATCTTGGTAAGCTTGATGATAATAATAGCCTTACTCAATATGCTACTCTTGTTATATGCTTTATCAGTTTTCTGCTTTTGTTGCCTTAACTTTCTGAGGTTTTATAGTTTTGGCGATGAGTTATGTTTCTCACTGGGACTATGTGTCTCACCCCGCTGGTTTACACCCTTTTTAGGTGATCGCTCTAGACGTGGTGGTGGTCGTGAGGTTGCGGTCGAGCAGCAAGAAGAGCAGTAGAAGGCAAGAGATGGACATGCTGTTGTTTTGGTGGTTTTTGTGGTGACCGTCTCGTGAAAACATGATTAACTAATGCGGAAGCAGTAAACTCTACGGAAGCGATTGTTTAACTGGCAGTGAAATAATGAAAAATTACTAGAAATTAAAACTTTTTAAGAAAAGATCTTTAATCCATAAAACTTCTTTATAAGAAACAGGATAAATAGTTTACATCATGTTTTAACATTACATCTCTGTGGAATCACCTTTCGAGTGATTACATACATCCATTGCCCTGCTAACTATACAAGGCAAGATACCAAAAAATCTCGAGGCTTAAAGCCAAAAACCTCAGACCTACTGACTCCTAGGACCTGAGAGTACAGAGACGACATAAGACATGCTATATACAAGAATTGACAATCAGTATTTCCACCTGAGATTAACTGCTGCCTGTGATACTGTTGCTGTTGTTGTTGCTCATTCTTAAATGGATTCCTTCGTCCTCGGCGTCTACCTAAAAAGAAGAATCCCACGGGGGTGAGACAATTGAACAATTGTCCCAGTGAGAGTTATAACTCTCCACCAGAAGCTTTGTTATTGCAATAAGGAATAACATTAAGTAGTATGATTATTAACATTTAACAACAGGTTTAATGTCAGTAAAACAACATTTCAATTATAATCTAATTGGATATCAAAGCATATCTCATTAAAGAATATGAAGAACATATATAAACTATGTAACATCAAACATTTGTTTCTCATAGTTCAACCTAAGCAATTATGCTACACGGCTGATTATATTTCTCAAACATTATTATGCCCTGCGGAGATGAGGTATACCGCTCATACTCCAACTGAACATTACAAAATCGCGTTGGTACCATACATACGTCATCAAAAGAGCCGGATTCTTATGACCTCATCTTCCTCAGTCAGCAAGAGGATTTACTTACAGGACATCTTGTGTCTCTGCTGTAGTAGCTATCCAGGGTATTCTAGAAACTTTGCTATAGAGTTACAGTGATGTTATGTACTCTCTTCGTCATCGAAAGATCTCTTGTTTATCTCTCATCGATACGGTATTGGTGATTTTCCTCGGGAGATTAGTGGTACATCATCCCGGCATAAATATGTAATGAAGGATTGATAGGGTAAAGATACATCCTACATCAATTCCTACATTAGGACGTAAGGATATTTGCGTCCATTTCCCCCATATACTCAAAAGTATATGTTCCAGGAGTTCCCTTAGGAAAACCTGTTTCACCATCATTTGGTCTCTGACAATGATGGATCTATGGTCAGGGCCCTACATGATATCATTATACTTGATTACTTAAGTACATTTCAGTATTCTTTTTAACATCATACATGTTTTCAAACATAGATCAACAAAACAACTGTTATAAAGAAAGAATACTAAATGTATCAAGTCTAACTCACATCAGTTATCATATGGAAATCAAATCGTATCCATTTCATTACTATGATTCAAGAATAGGGTGTTCAAACCCTTAAATCATCATAAGTCATCTTATCAGCATGACCTTGATGTTATTCACGGCTCTTACAGCCCATTAATCTCATATGTTACCACTTAAGTTTAGACAACATAGCATATATCACTATTCATAAGGCCTATAGTATGCTTTTAATGAATATGATATCATAACCCTTACCTGGCTATGATCATTCCCTCATAATAACCTGCATGATTAATTCAATTGACAATAGTAAACAATTCATTTCCAGATCAGCAATTTATAAAGCAGAATTAATCTTTCAAGACAAGGGATGTACCTTCATGCCTTCACTAAGGCTAGGTTCCCTTAATTACATCAAATAGGGTTATCCAATCCCTTTCATTATGATTAGGAATAATGATTCCTCATCTCATACTTTAATCATGAAGATTCATCATGCTTAAAAGCATAACTTAGAGTTTAAGGATTATCCTTATTCAATTAAGGTTATTGAATCTCTTTGTCTTATAAGGCATAAGAATTCCTTATATTGTAATTTGTTCATAGGGTTTCATGCTTGAAAGCATGACTTGGGATTAGGGTTAACATACTCCATCCCTCAATAGTTAGGGTTTCCTGTTCATGTTATCAGTCCAACCCTAGCATGTTGTTCTACCACTCTTGGGAGCATACAAGGACATGACGGATGTTTCTTCTTGATTACAATACTTATTGAATGTCATTAATTATCCTCAATTCTAAGTATTAGCCCATTCCTTCTTCATATCATGTTATGATTACATCATACTTTTTTATTTGACTTATTCCATTCTCAAGGCATATTAATCAATACTTATCAAGTACATTGAGCCCATTATATCTTATTGTAAACAATTACTCATCATGCATTCCATGTATCTCTTATCTAAGTATAATGGTTTTAAAGGTTTATCAAGGTATATTACCCTGAATTATTGAATGTGATATCTATCATATCTTGATGTATCACTTTCTTCTCATTTATAAAGGTATTTATACAAAGGTCTAGGCATCATCTCTCCTCTTAAATCCTTTATCATTAACATGGTTCTTTAGCCTTATTTCTTATGTTTATGACATAATCATTCTATCTAATTGCTTTTAGCCACTCCTTTCTTTAATGTACTGGCTAACAAACCATCTTTAGGGTCCTATCTATATTTACTTGTCATTACCCTAGATTAAGTCTTAGACCATCACATAGTACCCAGGTTTCCACTTTTCAAATTCTTTTATAAAACACCACGGTCATGCTTCCTTGCACGGTCATGCAAAGTAAGGCTACCACGGTCGTGCTCCCTTGCACGGTCGTGCAAGTTAAGGCTACCACGGTCGTGCTCCCTTACACGGTCATGCTACGTAAGATCATTACATGATTCATATTTATATATATATATATATAAAAATATATGTATTCTAATCTTTCATTCTTTCAACTTGATTAGGTCACATCAACCCTTCAATCAAGTACATACTACTATGGTTAACATAGTGTATCAAGTTATTAATCCTATAAGCAATTAAGAATTCTCCCTTTAAGAAGATGGGGGACGCACGGGGGAGCGATGGGGCGACGGGCGACAAGGATGGCGGCGCTAGTTTGGGAAGCGGAAGCCATGACTGGGGAGGAATCGATGATGCTGGAGGAGGAAGATCTAAAGGTTATGGATCTAGTATGGAAGATGAACGTCGAGGACTTGCCCAGGTTAGCGTCAAAGAAGTAGGTTTGAACCTCGTATACGGCGGAATGAGGGGTCGAAGCAATCAAAGCACACCGGAGAAAGACCTTAGAAGAAGATCTCGGTCTAACTCCAGAGAAAGACGACGAGTGATTCAGAAGATTGATTTCCCGCCTCTCTCCAATCATCTGGGAGACGGAAACCCTAGATCTGACGACGTGGTGACCAGTGACGCACAGAAAACGAATGGAGTTAAGGCAGCGGTCTGGAACAGAAAGCATAGCAGAAGAGAAGAACAGGAAAATACTTTCATACTGGATGACGAAGATGAACCACAGATACATGACAGTGAAATAGAAGTGCTTAAGAATAGGGGTTTGCTCGAAGTTTATCTGGCTGAGGAAGCAAACGAGAGACTAGAAAAACCATTCAAGTTTGCAGTGATTGTCAAATTGGTCGGAAGGGATTTAGGTTTTCTCACTATGAGAGATAGACTTAAACTCATATGGAAACTGAAAGGAAGATTCAATATCTATGAATCGGGCATGGGATACTTTACAGTACAGCTGTCATGTAAGGATGATTATGATCGAGTACTTACAGAGGGGCCGTGGGCGATATTTGGATTTCCGTTGATGGTATGGCAATGGTACCCGTCCTTTCAACCTTCATCTGGTATGCCTACACACATTGTAACCTGGATGCGTGTAGTAAATTTACCTCCTCACTTATATAACCAGAAGATATTCGAGGTGATAGGGGATGCGGTTGGGAATCTTATTAAGGTGGATGAACACACGTTAAAGAGAACGAGAAGTAGATTTGCTCGTTTGGCAGTAGAGCTTGATACGTCAGCACCGATCCAGCCAGCGATATTGATTAATGGGGTGGATTACAAACTGGAGTATGAGTCTATACCCGAGATTTGTCTTTCGTGTGGGAAGATTGGACACCTTATCAACAACTGTAAAGTGGTTGATCAACAGAAAGCTGAAGAAGAAGCAAGAGAGAAGGAAGCAGACGCGGGAGTAAGATGGGTGGAGGACGAAGAGAGATGGTAGGTTTACTATGGAAGAAATATACACTCCAGACGGGGGGCGAAGAAAACTGGCGCTAATACAGAACCAGTCAATAGAAAAACCTTTGCCAACAAGTTTGGTGCTTTAGAGGATGATACTACCAATGAAGATGGCCAAGAGACAACTACGATGGAGGAAGTTTCCATAATTGAAACGACTCCAGGATCTACGCATCACAAGACACAGAAAAGAAACAGGAAGAAGAAACTGGTTAACACTGATGAACAGGAAAATAAGGGGAACAATGAAACGGAGAAGAAGAGCACAGAGGATAACAGCAAGGACAGGGAGGAGAATATTAGAAGAATGAAAGAAAGTTGGACTACTGATCATACAGTACAGGACCCCCACGGGGATGAGGTACTACATGGAAGACAGGAGGAGGATCTACAAATCGATACAACTGGAGTTATAACCAGTTTGGATAATGAAATAGAAACTGAGATAGCAAAAGCAATACCCCCAGACATTGAAATAGGACAGGATAGCAGGAAGGATAAAGGAGACAAGGAGCTTGCTCCAAGCCAGAGATATATGTTGAGAAGCTCGAGGAATAAAATACCTGGTTAATCCAGGTAGATTCTGCTGTTTTTCTTTTCGTTTTATGATCAGTACACTCTGCTGGAATGTGCGCGGGATTGGTAATGACCATACCCGTGACTACTTAAAGAATATGATTCGGAAGTACAAGCCAGACTTGGTTGCCATTGTCGAACCAAGAATTTCAGGTGAAGAAGCGGAGAAGTCTATCAAAATCATAGGTTTACCAAACTCTCACAGAATAGAGGCTCATGGTTTTTCAGGCGGCATCTGGATCCTTTGGGATTCGAACAAATGCAAAGTTCAGGTGTTAATGAACCATAGACAATTTTTACATTGTCAAGTTAATGAGGATGAGTATGTCACCGTGGTGTATGGAAGCCCTAACCCAACTGCAAGGCAGTGGCTCTGGAAACATATTAAGAACATCAGCAAAGCGGTTAATGGTAGCTGGCTTGTTCTAGGGGATTTTAATGCCATGACCCACCCTGATGAAAAGAAAGGAAGCAAGCTCTTTAATCAGCGGGAAGCTATGGAATTTCAGGAAACTTTAATCAGTTCGGGGCTATCAGACCTTGGATACAATGGACCAAAGTTCACTTATAAAAGCGGAAGGCTGTTAGAAAGGCTAGACCGAGCTGTGGCTAATGATGAATGGATTATTCGTAATGCATCCAGTCAAGTTATATGCTTACCTAAAGCAAGGTCCGATCATAATCCAATTATGGTTCAAAAGGTACATTATACCAGTAAAGATTATTGCTTTAGAACCAAGGCAGCATGGAATCATGATGGTGAATTCAAGAAAGTGGTTGAAGAGAACTGGAAAGGAGAGTTAGAGTTTACTGATGCGTTCAAATCCATAAAGCCCACCATACAGAAATGGGACTCAAAGAAAGAAAAGGATCGTCATAGAAAGAAGGATACTCTGCTGAAGGAGATTTCTGAAATGCAGATTCAGTTGGAGGAAAATTATAATGTACAGCTCGATGAGATATGGCATACAAAGCAACAACAACTAAGCGACCTTCTACGAGTTGAGGAGATGAACTGGAAGCAAAAAGCCAGAATTGATTGGCTTAAAGAAGGAGATAATAATACCAGATTCTTTCATGCGAGTGTTCAAAACAGAAGAATGAGGAATACCATGACTAGACTGAAAAATAATAAGGGAAGCTGGATTGAGGATGAACAGGAGATTGCTGCTCTGGTAACCGATTTCTTTAAAGATCAATTTACTGCGAGTTGCTATCCGTCTACAGAAGACTTGGACCAAATTCCTGGATACTTTAAAAAGCTTACGGCTGCACAGTTACATCATATTGGCCGTGTACCAGATGAGGTTGAAATCTGGGATGCTTTAAAGACAATGAATCCGAACAAAGCAGGGGGACCAGACGGTGTAGATGCTGGGTTCATGCAAAAAAATTGGAAAATAGTGAAACATTCAGTTATAACATCTGTGAGGCGTGCTTTGAATGGTTTTCCTCTACCTGACACTATGTGTGATTCTATAATTGCTTTGATCCCAAAAGTGGACAATCCAGATTCATGCAATCAATTAAGACCGATATCTCTGAATAACACTATCCTTAAGCTGGCATCAAAAGTGGTTGTGAGACGTATGAAACAACACATGACCACCTGGATTTCTGACGCCCAATCAAGCTTTGTTCCTGGCAGAAGGATCACCGACAATATTATCCTTGTTCAAGAATTGATACATAATATGCAGAGAACTAAAACTGCCCCATTCATGGCGATTAAAGTGGACCTCACAAAAGCTTATGATCGGATGGATTGGTCCTTTGTCCTAGACACTATGCAAAAGGCTGGTTGGCCGGCTAACATTATACGCTTCGTCATGCATTCTATGGTGAGTGGTACAGCAGCGATTCTGTGGAAAGGAAAGAAGCTTAAGCCTTTCAAAACTTCTAGAGGCCTCCGACAAGGAGATCCGCTTTCGCCATATCTCTTTGTTATGTGCCTTGAGAGATTAAGTCAGATGATCCAGAGATCAGTTGAGGAGGGTAGATGGCAACCTATTAAAATGTCTCATTCTGGTCCAAGAATATCACATGTAGCTTTCGCAGATGACATTATTCTGTTTGCAAAGGCAACGACGGCACAAATAGATGAAATAATGAAATGTTTTTGGAAGTTTGGAAAAGCTTCAGGACAACAGATGTCAGTAGAAAAAACGCGTGTGTTCTTCTCAAAGGGAGTGGATAAACCTCTACAAAGAAGGATTGCTATGAGAGCTGGTGTTCAGATCACCCAGGATCTTGGAAGATATTTGGGGGTGCCTATTCTTCATACTAAGGTGAATAAGGAGACCTACTCATCCATTCTTAAGAAGGTAGAGAGTCGTACTACTGGTTGGGCGGCGAAAACTCTGAGCCGGGCAGGCAGACTTTGTCTGATCAAGTCAGTCTTAACAGCTGTTCCTACATATTCTATGCAAACCTGCAAGCTACCAATAAACATGTGTGAACGACTTGATAGATCTATCAGAACGTTTCTTTGGGGTGGTGGCAAAGCTGAGAAGTCGCTATCACTTTTGGGATGGAACAAAGTTACCAAGGCAAGCAAGTATGGAGGGTTGGGGATCAAACGTATGGCTGAATGGAACAAAGCTTTGTTAATGAGAAGTGCTTGGGAGGTACTCACTCGTAGACAGGTCCTATGGAGGATAGGGGTGGATGAAAAATATAAAAGCTTTAAAGAGCAACCTGGAAGAAGAGCGAGCAACTTTTGGAGAGGGGTGTATCCACTTTTGGGAATAGCAAAGAATCACTGTAGAAAAATAGTGGTAAATGGTAGGAATACTATGGCCTGGCTAGATAACTGGAGCTCACTGAATATACCTTTAATACATGCTACGACTAAGGAGGTTCCTACAGATCTGCTCGATATGACAGTGGATACATGGCTCGACTTGGACAGAAATTGGAACACAAAATTTTTGAATGAATATCTTCCTCTAGAGGCTGTTGAGGAAATAACTCGAAACCAACCGCCGATAGAAACGGAGGACAAAGACGTCTGGTATTGGGAGCTCACTCAGGATGGCCGTTTTAGCACATCTTCGGCTTATGATTTGCTTAGTGATGGAGCTGAAGTAGATGATCCTTCTGTATGGAACAAAATCTGGACCATAAAAATACCCAAGAAGATTCGCATGCTGTTATGGTTAGCAGGATGGGAGGCCATAATGACAAATAGTAGGAGGGTCAAACGGAAACTGGCTGTTGATGATACTTGTCCTAGATGTTGCTCGGAGGTTGAAACTACGATGCATGCTCTCCGAGACTGTACAAAGGCACGGGAGGTTTGGCTTAATTTTCCGCAGTTGGTGAGTGTTGTGCAGTTGCAAAAGGATTGCACTATTGACTGGTTGGATGAATGCTTGAAGATGAAGAGTGGGGAACAGGTGCAGCTGGCTCTGGTGTGCTGGATTATATGGCTTAGCAGGAACCAATTAGTTTTCAATAACAAGGTGTGTTCGACTATTAGCCAAGTCACTCAGATCAAGACTCTGGAAAGACAAATCATGGATTTGAGTACTAGTAAATCAAAGGAGTTTGCAGGAACTAACTGTGCTAAGGAGTTACATTGGACATCACCTGTTGAAGGATGGATAAAAATAAATGTCGACGCTGCGTGGACGCCACAGAGACGGGCAGTTGCTGGAGTGGTTAGGGATTGTTCAGGAAGTTGGATGACTGCATGGACAAGGAGGAGTCGAAGTAACTCTGCGGTTGTGACTGAGATGGAAGCTATCTACTGGGGAGTTCAACAAGCTATAGATATGGATATACCGGCTTGCATCATTGAGACTGACTGCAGATTGGCTGTGGAGGAGCTTCAAGGCAAGGATATGATGTTGCCACGAGCTTCATACTGGACAGGGAGGATTAACCAGCTGCTGAACACAAAGAATCATATTCTTATAGTCCATGTGAAACGTGAGGCTAATTATATTGCTGATAGCTTGGCTAAACAGCACCAAAACAACAAGGAGAGTTGTACCTACAACCAACCTCCAAACCATAGTATAGCTTGCATTTTAAATTCAGATAAATGTAAGGGAAGTAGTACTTCCTCTTTTAGTTTATTAGCAAGTTTAGATGTGTATGTAGCTAATTTTCGTCTTGTGCCCATAAGAGGAGAATGGGATGAATAAAAGAATCTCCTGACTTCTTCCAAAAAAAAAAAGAATTCTCCCTTTAATTGGTACTAGTCACTTAGGTAATATTAGGGTTTCAACCTTTGTACCTTCATTGATTATCATTACTAATCATCATTGGATCAATAGAACATTCATCATCTTAATTCTCAAAGATTCAATCACATTGGACCTCCATTACATAAGGTATCCAATTGAATTAAGGTTTCCAATGTTGATTACTTCAATCATTGAATTCATGGAACCAATAATCAATTGGACCTATACTCATACCTCAATTGAGTTTAATAGGTCAACCTTCAACTGATTTGACCCTTAATTAACCCTCAATTGTTCATCAATTAGGGTTTGATTCAATTAAATTAAGGTTTGGAATCGATGATCCTTCAATACTAATCAATGTAGGACTAGTTATTTTGAAACCATAGAACCATCATCCAAATTGGGTATGACCTGACCCCAAACGGTCTTGAGGTCGTTTGGATGACCTCCAAACGGTATTGAGACCGTTTGCCCATCATATCATCAAAATCCAAGTCAATCAATTAAGGTTTGGAGCATTGGATTGATCACCAAATCAGCAATTGATTACACTTTAACTTAGTAACATTAGATCATCAATTGCTTAACCATACTCATCCCTAGACCTCCAAACGGTCTTGGGTGACCTCCAAACGGTCTTGAGACCGTTTGGATGAGTTCCAAACGGTCAAGACCGTTTGGATCACCCAACCCTTGGATTCTAGTGAAAAAACATTAGGGTTTGAGCTATTGAGTTGATCATCAAATCAGCAATTGATTGCTTTGTAATTGTGTACCTTTGGACCTTAAATTGGTCAACTATACTTAACCCCAGACCTCCAAACGGTCTTGGGTGATCCCCAAACGGTCTTGAGACCGTTTGGGTGATCCTCAAACGGTCTTGAGACCGTTTGCGCCAATCAACCCAAAACAATCAACTCATCACTTGCAAAATCAGCACTTTGCCGATTAGGGTTCATACCACATCTTTGGATCTTCAAACACATATCCATACTTGACCCTGGACCTTCAAACGGTATTGGGTGACCCCCAAACGGTCTTGAGACCGTTTGGATGATCCCCAAACGGTCTTGAGACCGTTTGATCAAGAAAACCCAAAACGTCAAATCAATCAAGTTGAAAGTCAGCACTTAATCCAATTAGGGTTTACCTAATTGATTAGCCTTTAACTCATGATTCCTTGGGAGTTAACCTATCAAATTTGGTGAGTTATTAACCAAAATAATTATGAACAGTAATATAAAACGGTCAATTCTTGGTAAACGCCCTCAAACGGTTTTGAAACCGTTTGCCCAAAAAGTTCAATTAATCAAGCTGAAAAATCAGCACTTAATCCAATTAGGTTTGCCTAATTGATTAGACTTTAACTCATGTTTCCTTGGGATTTAACCTATCAAATTTGGTGGGTTATTAAATAACATAATTATGAACAGTAATTACAAATGGTCAATGCTTGGTCAACTCACTCAAACGGTTTTGAAACCGTTTTCTCAAAAAGGTCAAGTTAATCAGGTTGAAAATCAGCACTTAATCCAATTAGGTTTACCTAATTGATTAGCCTTTAACTCATGATTCCTTGGGAGTTAATCCCTCAAATTTGGAGGGTTATCAACCTACAAAATTATGAACAGAAATCCCAAACGGTCAATGCTTGTTCAACTCAACCAAATGGTCTTGGAGACCGTTTTCTCCAACCGACCTTGTGAAACCGTTTGCCCTTCAAACGGTTTTGCAAACCGTTTGCCCCAAACGGTTTTGCAAACCGTTTGGCCATAGGAGGGGGGGGCAAGACCGTTTGATAAAGTAACTTTGGTAATAACTCCCATATTATTATACATCCAGATCAAGGTCTGTTCCTCGTGGTTTTAGTTGCAGGAAAGCAAGGAAGAGTGGGGAAGAAGAAGAACTAAGTACTAATTGCAAGAACAAAGATATGCATAAGAAAGCAAAAGGTTTAGAGTTATAAAACCCGCCTTATGGTCGTTCCTAGAGCTCCAAGCTTCCAAGATTCAAGCCTTTAATGGCGTCTTGAGATCCACAGGTCGGCCAAAGGTGTTTCCCCAAGGAAAGGTTGGGAAAAGTCGGCTAGAAAGAAAGAACTAAGCAAGATAACCATGAAACCAACCTTGTAATCCACTTTCCTCCATGAATTCGAGCAAGAAGATGACCCAAGCTTACCTAGCTTCTCCTTGATCATTCTCCTCTTCTCCAGAGCTCCAAATCTCTGCCTTAGTCGGTCCAAGCAAGGTGATAAGTGATAAAAGAAGAGAAACGTTCCTTTGTTTGCAAAGGAAAGTTGTATATATATCTTTGGGTGAAACTTCAACATAAGGACATCTAATTCTCCATTTCTCATCTAGGTCCCTACTTTCTTCTTTGCACGTCCCTTCTCCTTATTTCTAAGGCAAAACTCCTTCTAAGACCAAAAACTAAAGGCAAAGAAGGTCAACTTATCACTAAGGTGCACATATATAAGGGTCTCCTTGCAACTTGGTGATTTTAACCACAAAGGTGTTCCCTCTTATATAATTATTCAAAAGAAGCGCTATCTTCATCATTATTACTCTAAATGATGCCAAGAGTCATAAAGGATATTCTAAAAAGTATATTATACAAGTTGCACCCCACATTTTGGGTAAATTGCACTTTACACAAAATTAGGGTTTTAAGCACAAGGATTGCCCCCACAAGCTGCATCTTGATGCCCAAGCTTGGGAAATCCATAATACTTCATCATATTCATTCTCATGATGTCTCAACACTATAGGAACATATTAAAATGTGCAATTTGCAAGTTAACCCCTTTTAATTGGGTAATTTGCGCATAAGTCCCTATTAACAAAACAATATTATAACATTGTTCAAAAAGGACAGAAATGGAAATATATGTTCCTCAGAAGCTTTAATTACATTATCAACAGATAACCACAAGAATTTAATCACATGATTAAACAAAACACCTAGGGTTAATTCATAACCCAGGTCAGGGATGTTACAAATTATAAACCCCTAACAAGGATTTCGCCCCCGAAATCCCAGAAAGAAAAGGGAAAGCAAGCATTATTTAAGCATCATATCATTACATCCTTAGATAACATTTCATCATTATGGATATATTATAAAGTTTTGATCAACTTTTCTTAAGATCACACTCATACTTTGTTATTTATTTTGAGACTATGTAAGTGCTTCCATACCTTGATTGCATCATCACATCTGATAACACCATACTAACTTTCCTTATTATTTGCACTAACTATCTCATTAGTTGTACATTCTCTTATCATAGGGAAAAGTTACATATCAAACAAGGACTTATTTGACATATATCTTAGAGAAAGATATGTTTATGAAAAAAAAAACCTAACTTGTGATGTTCATATTATTCTATATGTCTAATTTAATTTCATAGTTGACCAGTCTAGGTAATTAATATAAATCATTTGATATATTATTGCATTCTTATTTTGATACCTATCACATGTGTTATCAACACATTACATTTTTTTCTTCTTCTTTTCATCATGGGACATTACTTATTACATATATTCTCATCTTGGAACCAAAGTCCAAGGTAAACTGGTACCTTTATAAGTAATCACTCATAAACATCTTTATTATTATCCTTACAACTTTACTGGTCTGGGTTGACCTCCCTTATTTCCATATTTCTTATTTCTTGATACTCATTAGATTGTTTCAGAATGACTACTTGATCATAGCAATAAAAAAGATAACAATCTAAGAGTTTCTATATTTACTTTATCATCAGCAATTGTATACCTGGCCAGGGTATATAAATACTGAGATAAGGTAATATGCACTTGTATATACCATATTCCTTCTCTTTTCTTATCATTATAAGTATAAGTATTAATCTTATTGAATTTCTATCTAGACCAATTCTTTAATACCTCATCTTTCTTATGAAGGTAATAATGTAACATGAAACATCTATTTTATACAACATTATAAGTCCTTATAGGACTAATCAAGAAAAGTTCAATCAATTACTTTCTCAGTTTTGTCCAAGAGATCATAAAAATACATATAAGAAATACCATTTATTTTGTCTAACCTGTCATGACTCGAGGATTATTCATTCTCACGCTGATTCTGCCTTAGAGGTTGATTTGCCATAACATTTCTGGCTGGGCAATCTCTTACCAGATGCCCTACATGTCCACATTGATAGCAAGTTCTGGGTGCCCGGTGTGGTCTAAAGGGTTCCTTACCCTTTCTGGATAACCATTGCCTTGGTGCACTAGGTCCTGGTTGTGTTGGTGACACCAGAAACTTCTTCCTTTTGGAACTACCAGGTCTCTGCTCCTGGGTTTGGATAGGCCTTTTCTCAATTCTTCCTTTATATTTCTTTTCTGGACAATTAGGTCTGATATGTCTAGGTTTCCTACACCTATGGCAGATCCTAGTTTCTGGTTGTATTCTAACCCCTTCATTACTATATATTGATTCAACAAGATGAGGTTGAGCACAGACTCGTTCTAAGTTCAGAACTTCATCATTTACCATTGCTTCAACCTGCTGTTGTGGGTTACATGTTCTGCTGATATCCAAAACATCATCATTAGGAGCTGGTAACCTAGGTTGCATTGCTAGTGCTTGATCCACTAGATACATCATGGTTGCCCTAAATTCTCCAACAGTGATTCTTAAGGAAGTTCCTTATCATGGTTGGATTAGGTAATTGTCCCTCTCTTGCTTGCTCCTCTGCACCTCTTCTCGGTGTAGCATTGTTTCTCTCTGCAGCAAACTCCTCGTCCAATCTAGTCATCTTCAAGTTCTTCTCCTCCTATGTGAGTAGAAGATACCATCAGATACACTAGATGACACTAGAACAAACTCTACTACCTTAGTCCTATGTCTCCGTAGACTCAGCGAACCTAGAGCTCTGATACTACTAAATTGTGGCGACCGTCTCGCGAAAACATAATTAACTAATGCGGAAGCGGTAAACTCTACGGAAGTGATTGTTTAACTGGCAGCGAAATAATGAAAAATTACTAGAAATTAAAACTTTTTAAGAAAAGATCTTTAATCCATAAAACTTCTTTATAAGAAACAGGATAAATAGTTTACATCATGTTTTAACATTACATCTATGTGGAATCACCTTTCGAGTGATTACATACATCCATTGCCCTGCTAACTGTACAAGGCAAGATACAACAAAATCTTGAGGCTTAAAGCCAAAAACCTCAAACCTACTGACTCCTAGGACCTGAGAGTACAGAGACGACATAAGACATGCTATGTACAAGACTTGATAGTCAGTATCTCCACCTGAGATTCACTGCTGCCCGTGATACTGTTTTTGCTGTTGTTGCTCATTCTTAAATGGATTCCTTCGTCCTCGACGTCTACCTAAAAAGAAGAATCCCACGGAGGTGAGACAATTGAACAATTGTCCCAACGAGAGTTATAACTCTCCACCAGAAGCTTTGTTATTGCAATAAGGAATAACATTAAGCAGTGTGATTATTAACATTTAACAATAGGTTTAATGTTAGTAAAACAACATTTCAATTATAATCTAATTGGATATCAAAGAATATCTCATTAAAGAATATGAAAAACATATATAAACTATGTAACATCAAACATTTGTTTCTCATAGTTCAACCTAAGCAATTATGCTACACGGCTGATTATATTTCTCAAATATTACTATGCCCTGCAGAGATGAGGTATACCGCTCATACTCCAACCAACCATTACGAAATCGCGTCGGTACCATACATAGGTCATCAAAAGAGATGGATTCTTATGACATCATCTTCCTCAGTCAGTAAGAGTATTTACTTGTAGGACATCTTGTGTCTCTACTGTAGTAGCTATCCAGGGTATTCTGGAAACTTCGCTATAGAGTTACAGTGATGTCATGTACTCTCTTCGTCATCGAAAGATCTCTTGTTTATCTCTCATCGATACGATATTGGTGATTTTCCTCAAGAGATTAGTGGTACATCATCCCGGAATAAATATGTAATGAAGGATTGATAGGGTAAAGATACATCCTACATCAATTCCTACATTAGGACGTAAGGATATTTGCGTCCATTTCCCCCATATACTCAAAAGTATATGTTCCAGGAGTTCCCTTAGGAAAACCTGTTTCACCATCATTTGGTCTCTGACAATGATGGATCTATGGTCAGGGCCCTACATGATATCATTATACTTGATTACTTAAGTACATTTCAGTATTCTTTTTAACATCATACATGTTTTCAAACATAGATCAACAAAACAACTGCTATAAAGAAATAATACTAAATGTATCAAGTCTAACTCACATCAGTTATCATATGGAAATCAAATCTTATCCATTTCATTACTATCATTCAAGAATAGGGTGTTCAAACACTTAAATCATCATAAGTCATCTTATCAGCATGACCTTGATGTTATTCACGGCTCTTACAGCCCATTAATCTCATATGTTACCACTTAAGCTTAGACAACATGGCATATATCACTATTCATAAGGCCTATAGTATGCTTTTAATGAATATGATATCATAACCCTTACCTGGCTATGATCATTCCCTTATAATAACATGCATGATTAATTCAATTGACAATAGTAAACAATTCATTTCCAGATCAGCAATTTATAAAGCAGAATTAATCTTTCAATACAAGGGATGTACCTTCATGCCTTCACTAAGGCTAGGTTCCCTTAATTACATCAAATAGGGTTATCCAATCCCTTTCATTATGATTAGGAATAATGATTCCTCATCTCATACTTTAATCATGAAGATTCATCATGCTTAAAAGCATAACTTAGAGTTTAAGGATTATCCTTATTCAATTAAGGTTATTGAATCTCTTTGTCTTATAAGGCATAAGAATTCCTTATATTGTAATTTGTTCATACGGTTTCATGCTTGAAAGCATGACCTGGGATTAGGGTTAACATACTCCATCCATCAATAGTTAGGGTTTCCTGTTCATGTTATCAGTCCAACCCTAGCATGTTGTTCTACCACTCTTTGGAGCATACAAGGACATGATGAATGTTTATTCTTGATTACAATACTTATTGAATGTCATTAATTATCCTCAATTCTAAGTATTATCCCATTCGTTCTTCATATCATGTTATGATTACATCATACTTTTTTATTTGACTTATTCCATTCTCAAGGCATATTAATCAATACTTATCAAGTACATTGAGCCCATTATATCTTATTGTAAACAATTACTCATCATGCATTCCATGTATCTCTTATCTAAGTATAATGGTTTTAAAGGTTCATCAAGGTATATTACCCTGAATTATTGAATGTGATATCTATCATATCTTGATGTATCACTTTCTTCTCATTTATAAAGGTATTTATACAAAGGTCTAGGAATCATCTCTCCTGTTAAATCCTTTATCATTAACATGGTTCTTTAGCCTTATTTCTTATGTTTATGACATAATCATTCTATCTAATTGCTTTTAGCCACTCTTTTCTTTAATGTACTGGCTAACAAACCATCTTTAGGGTCCTATCTCTATTTACTTGTCATTACACTAGATTAAGTCTTAGACCATCTCATAGTACCCAGGTTTCCACTTTTCAAATTCTTTTATAAAACACCACGGCCGTGCTTCCTTGCACGGTCATGCAAAGTAAGGCTACCACGGTCGTGCTCCCTTGCACGGTCGTGCAAGTTAAGGCTACCACGGTCGTGCTCCCTTACACGGTCGTGCTACATAAGATCATTACATGATTCATATATATATATATATATATATATATATATATATATATATATATATATATGTATTCAAATCTTTCATTCTTTCAACTTGATTAGGTCACATCAACCCTTCAATCAAGTACATACTACTATGGTTAACATAGTGTATCAAGTTATTAATCCTATAAGAAATTAAGAATTCTCCCTTTAATTGGTACTAGTCACTTAGGTACTATTAGGGTTTCAACCTTTGTACCTTCATTGATTATCATTACTAATCATCATTGGATCAATAGAACATTCACCATCTTAATTCTCAAAGATTCAATCACATTGGACCTCCATTACATAAGGTATCCAATTGAATTAAGGTTTCCAATGTTGATTACTTCAATCATTGAATTCATGGAACCAATAATCAATTGGACCTATACTCATACCTTAATTGAGTTTAATAGGTCAACCTTCAACTGATTTGACCCTTAATTAACCCTCAATTGTTCATCAATTAGGGTTTGATTCAATTGAATAAGGGTTTGGAATCGATGATCCTTCAATACTAATCAATGTAAGACTAGTTATTTTGAAACCATAGAACCATCATACAAATTGGGTATGACCTGACCCCAAAAGGTCTTGAGGTCGTTTGGATGACCTCCAAACGGGGTCTTGAGACCGTTTGCCCATCATATAATCAAAATCCAAGTCAATCAATTAAGGTTTGGAGCATTGGATTGATCACCAAATCAGCAATTGATTACACTTTAACTTAGTAACATTGGATCATCAGTTGCTTAACCATACTCATCCCTAGACCTCCAAACGGTCTTGGGTGACCTCCAAACGGTCTTGAGACCGTTTGGATGAGTTCCAAACGGTCTTAAGACCGTTTGGATCACCCAACCCTTGGATTCTAGTGAAAAAACATTAGGGTTTGAGCTATTGAGTTGATCATCAAATCAGCAATTGATTGCTTTGTAATTGTGTACCTTTGGACCTTCAATTGGTCAACTATACTTAACCCCAGACCTCCAAACGGTCTTGGGTGATCCCCAAACGGTCTTGAGACCTTTTGGATGATCCCCAAATGGTCTTGAGACCGTTTGGGCCAATCAACCCAAAACAATCAACTCATCACTTGCAAAATCAGCACTTAGCTGATTAGGGTTCATACCACATCTTTGGATCTTCAAACACATATCCATACTTGACCCTAGACCTTAAAACGGTCTTGGGTGACCCCCAAACGGTCTTGAGACCGTTTGGATGATCCCCAAACGGTCTTGAGACCGTTTGAGCAAGAAAACCCAAAAAGTCAAATCAATCAAGTTGAAAGTCAGCACTTAATCCAATTAGGGTTTACCTAATTGACTAGCCTTTAACTCATGCTTCCTTGGGATTTAACCTATAAAATTTGGTGAGTTATTAACCAAAATACTTATGAACAGTAATATCAAACGGTCAACGCTTGGTCAACGCCCTCAAACGGTTTTGAAACCGTTTGTCCAAAAAGTTCAATTAATCAAGCTGAAAAATCAGCACTTAATCCAATTGGGTTTGCCTAATTGATTAGACTTTAACTCATGATTCCTTGGGAGTTAACCTATCAAATTTGGTGGGTTATTAACTAACATAATTATGAACAGGAATCCCAAACGGTCAACGCTTGGTCAACTCACTCAAACGGTTTTGAAACCGTTTTCTCAAAAAGGTCAAGTTAATTAGGTTGAAAATCAGCACTTAATCCAATTAGGTTTACCTAATTGATTAGCCTTTAACTCATGATTCCTTGGGAGTTAATCCCTCAAATTTGGAGGGTTATCAACCTACATAATTATGAACCGATATACCAAACTTTCAATGCTTGTTCAACTCAACCAAACGGTCTTGGAGACCGTTTGCTCCAACCGACCTTGTGAAACCGTTTGCCCTTCAAACGGTTTTGCAAACCGTTTTCCCCAAACGGTTTTGCAAACTGTTTGGCCATAGGAGGGGGGGGCAAGACCATTTTATAAAGTAACATTGGTAATCACTCCCATCTTCTTCTACCTCCAGATCAAAGTCTGTTCCTCGTGGTTTTAGTTGCAGGAAAGCAAGGAAGAATGGGGAAGAAGAAGAACTAAGTACTAATTGCAAGAACAAAGATATGCATAAGAAAGCAAAAGGCTTAGAGTTATAAAACCCACCTTGGTCGTTCCTAGAGCTCCAAGCTTCCAAGATTCAAGCCTTTAATGGCGTCTTGAGATCCACAGGTCGGCCAAAGGTGTTTCCCCAAGGAAAGGTTGGGAAAAGTCGGCTAGAAAGAAAGAACTAAGCAAGATAACCATGAAACCAACCTTGTAATCCACTTTCCTCCATGAATTCGAGCAAGAAGATGACCCAAGCTTACCTAGATTCTCCTTGGTCGTTCTCCTCTGCTCCAGAGCTCCAAAGCTCTGCCTTAGTCAGTCCAAGCAAGGTGATAAGTGATAAAAGAAGAGAAACGTTCCTTTGTTTACAAAGGAAAGTTGTATATATATCTTTGGGTGAAACTTCAACATAAGGACATCTAATTCTCCATTTCTCATCTAGGTCCCTCCTTTATTATTTTCACGTCCCTTCTCCTTATTTATATGGCAAAACTCCTTTTAAGACCAAAAACTAAAGGCAAAGAAGGTCAACTTATCACTAAGGTGCACATATATAAGGGTCTCCTTACTTGCAACTTGGTGATTTTAACCACAAGGGTGTTCCCTCTTATATAATTATTCAAAAGAAGCACCATATTCATCATTATTACTCTAAATGATGCCAAGAGTCATAAAGGATATTCTAAAAAGTATATTATACAAGTTGCACCCCATATTTTGGGTAAATTGCACTTTACACCAAAATTAGGGTTTTAAGCACAAGGATTGCCCCACAAGCTGCATCTTGATGCCCAAGCTTGGGAAATCCATAATACTTCATCATATTCATTCTCATGATGTCTCAACACTATAGGAACATATTAAAATGTGCAATTTGCAAGTTAACCCCTTTTAATTGGGTAATTTGCACATAAGTCCCTATTAACAAAACAATATTATAACATTGGTCAAAAAGGACAGAAAGGGAAATATATGATCCTCAGAAGCTTTAATTACATTATCAACAGATAACCACAAGAATTTAATCACATGATTAAACAAAACACCTAGGGTTAATTCATAACCCAGGTCAGGGATGTTACAAATTATAAACCCCTAACAAGGATTTCGCCCCCGAAATCCCAGAAAGAAAAGGGAAAGCAAACATTATTTAAGCATCATATCATTACATCCTTAGATAACATTTCGTCATTATGGAGATATTATAAAGTTTTGATCAACTTTTCTTAAGATCACACTCATACTTTGTTATTTATTTTGAGACTATGTAAGTGCTTCCATACCTTGGTTGCATCATCACATCTGATAACACCATACTAACTTTCCTTATTATTTGCACTAACTATCTCATTAGTTGTACATTCTCTTATCATAGGGAAAAGTTACTTATCAAACAAGACAGATATCTTGGAGAAAGATATGTTTATGAAAAAAAAAACCTAACTTGTGATGTTCATATTATTCTATATGTCTAATTTAATTTCATAGTTGACCAGTCTAGGTAATTAATATAAATCATTTGATATATTATTGCATTCTTATTTTGATACCTATCACATGTGTTATCAACACATTACATTTTTTTCTTCTTCTTTTCATCATGGGACATTACTTATTACATATATTCTCATCGTGGAACCAAAGTCCAAGGTAAACTGGTACCTTTATAAGTAATCACTCATAAGCATCTTTATTATTATCCTTACAACTTTACTGGTCTGGGTTGACCTCCCTTATTTCCATATTTTTTATTTCTTGATACTCATTAGATTGTTTCAGAATGACTACTTGATCATAGCAATAAAAAAGATAAAAATCTAAGAGTTTCTATATTTACTTTATCATCAGCAATTGTATACATGGCCAGGGTATATAAATACTGAGATAAGGTAATATGCACTTGTATATACCATATTCCTTCTCTTTTCTTATCATTATAAGTATAAGTATTAATCTTATTGAATTTCTATCCAGACCAATTCTTTAATACCTCATCTTTCTTATGAAGGTAAGAATGTAACATGAAACATCTATTTTATACAACATTATAAGTCCTTATAGGACTAATCAAGAAAAGTTCAATCAATTACTTTCTCAGTTTTGTCCAAGAAATCATAAAAATACATATAAGAAATACCATTTATTTTGTCTAACTTGTCATGACTCGAGGATTATTCATTGTCTCAGGCTGATTCTGCCTTAGAGGTTGATTTGCCATAACATTTCTGGCTGGGCAATCTCTTACCAGATGCCCTACATGTCCACATTAATAGCAAGTTCTGGGTGCCCGGTGTGGTCTAAAGGGTTCCTTACCCTTTCTGGATAACCATTGCCTTGGTGCACTAGGTCCTGGTTGTGTTGGTGACACCAGAAACTTCTTCCTTTGGAACTACCAGGTCTCTACTCCTGGGTTTGGATAGGCCTTTTCTCAATTCTTCCTTTATATTTCTTTTCTGGACAATTAGGTCTAATATGTCCAGGTTTCCTACACCTATGGTAGATCCTAGTTTCTGGTTGTATTCTAACCCCTTCATTACTATATATTGATTCAACAGGATGAGGTTGAGCACAGACTCGTTCTAAGTTCAGAACTTCATCATTTACCATTGCTTCAACCTGCTGTTGTGGGTTACATGTTCTGTTGATATCCAAAACATCATCATTAGGAGCTGGTAACCTAGGTTGCATTGCTAGTGCTTGATCCACTAGATACATCATGGTTGCCCTAAATTCTCCAACAGTGATTCTTAAGGAAGTTCCTTATCATGGTTGGATTAGGTAATTGTCCCTCTCTTGCTTGCTCCTCTGCACCTCTTCTCGGTGTAGCATTGTTTCTCTCTGCAGCAAACTCCTCGTCCAATCCAGTCATCTTCAAGTTCTTCTCCTCCTATGTGAGTAGAAGATACCATCAGATACACTAGATGACACTAGAACAAACTCTACTACCTTAGTCCTATGTCTCCGTAGACTCAGCGAACCTAGAGCTCTGATACCACTAAATTGTGGTGACCGTCTCGTGAAAACATGATTAACTAATGCGGAAGCGGTAAACTCTACGGAAGCGATTGTTTAACTGGCAGTGAAATAATGAAAAATTACTAGAAATTAAAACTTTTTAAGAAAAGATCTTTAATCCATAAAACTTCTTTATAAGAAATAGGATAAATAGTTTACATCATGTTTTAACATTACATCTCTGTGGAATCACCTTTCGAGTGATTACATACATCCATTGCCCTGCTAACTGTACAAGGCAAGATACAACAAAATCTCGAGGCTTAAAACCAAAAACCTCAGACCTACTGACTCCTAGGACCTGAGAGTATAGAGACGACATAAGACATGCTATCTACAAGACTTGATAGTCAGTATCTCCTCCTGAGATTCACTGTTGCCTGTGATACTGTTGCTGCTGTTGTTGCTCATTCTTAAATGGATTCCTTCGTCATCGGCGTCTACCTAAAAAGAAGAATCCCACGGCGATGAGACAATTGAACAATTGTCCCAGCGAGAGTTATAACTCTCCACCAGAAGCTTTGTTATTGCAATAAGGAATAACATTAAGCAGTATGATTATTAACATTTAACAACAGGTTTAATGTCAGTAAAACAACATTTCAATTATAATCTAATTGGATATCAAAGCATATCTCATTAAAGAATATGAAGAGCATATATAAACTATGTACCATCAAACATTTGTTTCTCATAGTTCAACCTAAGCAATTATGCTACACGGCTGATTATATTTCTCAAACATTATTATGCCCTGTAGAGATGAGGTATACCACTCATACTCCAACCGACCATTACGAAATCGCGTCGGTACCATACATAGGACATCAAAAGAGCTGGATTCTTATGACATCATCTTCCTCAGTCAGTAAGAGGATTTACTTGTAGGACATCTTGTGTCTCTGCTGTAGTAGCTATCCAGGGTATTCTGGAAACTTCGCTATAGAGTTACAGTGATGTTATGTACGCTCTTCGTCATCGAAAGATCTCTTGTTTATCTCTCATCGATACGATATTGGTGATTTTCCTCGGGAGATTAGTGGTACATCATCCCGGAATAAATATGTAATGAAGGATTGATAGGGTAAAGATACATCCTACATCAATTCCTACATTAGGATGTAAGGATATTTGCGTCCATTTCCCCCATATACTCAAAAGTATATGTTCCAGGAGTTCCCTTAGGAAAACCTGTTTCACCATCATTTGGTCTCTGACAATGATAGATCTATGGTCAGGGCCCTACATGATATCATTATACTTGATTACTTAAGTACATTTCAGTATTCTTTTTAACATCATACATATTTTCAAACATAGATCAACAAAACAACTGCTATAAAGAAAGAATACTAAATGTATCAAGTCTAACTCACATCGGTTATCATATGGAAATCAAATCTTATCTATTTCATTACTATGATTCAAGAATAGGGTGTTCAAACCCTTAAATCATCATAAGTCATCTTATCAGGATGACCTTGATGTTATTCCCGGCTCTTACAGCCCATTAATCTCATATGTTACCACTTAAGTTTAGACAACATAGCATATATCACTAGTCATAAGGCCTATAGTATGCTTTTAATGAATATGATATCATAACCCTTACCTGGCTATGATCATTCCCTTATAATAACCTGCATGATTAATTCAATTGACAATAGTAAACAATTCATTTCCAGATCAGCAATTTATAAAGCAGAATTAATCTTTCAATACAAGGGATGTACCTTCATGCCTTCACTAAGGCTAGGTTCCCTTAATTACATCAAATAGGGTTATCCAATCCCTTTCAGTATGATTACGAATAATGATTCCTCATCTCATACTTTAATCATGAAGATTCATCATGCTTAAAAGCATAACTTAGAGTTTAAGGATTATCCTTATTCAATTAAGGTTATTGAATCTCTTTGTCTTATAAGGCATAAGAATTCCTTATATTGTAATTTGTTCATAGGGTTTCATGCTTGAAAGCATGACCTGGGATTAGGGTTAACATACTCCATCCCTCAATAGTTAGGGTTTCCTGTTCATGTTATCAGTCCAACCCTAGCATGTTGTTCTACCACTCTTAGGAGCATACAAGGACATGATGAATGTTTATTCTTTATTACAATACTTATTGAATGTCATTAATTATCCTCAATTCTAAGTATTAGCCCATTCCTTCTTCATATCATGTTATGATTACATCATACTTTTTGATTTGACTTATTCCATTCTCAAGGCATATTAATCAATACTTATCAAGTACATTGAGCCCATTATATCTTATTGTAAACAATTACTCGTCATGCATTCCATGTATCTCTTATCTAAGTATAATGGTTTTAAAGGTTCATCAAGGTATATTACCCTGAATTATTGAATGTGATATCTATCATATCTTGATGTATCACTTTCTTCTCATTTATAAAGGTATTTATACAAAGGTCTAGGCATCATCTCTCCTCTTAAATCCTTTATCATTAACATGGTTCTTTAGCCTTATTTCTTATGTTTATGACATAATCATTCTATCTAATTGCTTTTAGCCACTCCTTTCTTTAATGTATTGGCTAACAAACCATCTTTAGGGTCCTATCTATATTTACTTGTCATTACACTAGATTAAGTCTTAGACCATCTCATAGTACCCAGGTTTCCACTTTTCAAAATCTTTTATAAAACACCACGGCCGTGCTTCCTTGCACGGTCATGCAAAGTAAGGCTACCACGGCCGTGCTCCCTTGCACGGTCATGCAAGTTAAGGCTACCACAGTCGTGCTCCCTTACACGGTCGTGCTACATAAGGTCATTACATGATTCATGTATATATATATATATATATATATATATATATATAAATATATGTATTCTAATATTTCATTCTTTCAACTTGATTAGGTCACATCAACCCTTCAATCAAGTACATACTACTATGGTTAACATAGTGTATCAAGTTATTAATCCTATAAGCAATTAAGAATTCTCCCTTTAATTGGTACTAGTCACTTAGGTACTATTAGGGTTTCAACCTTTGTACCTTCATTGATTATCATTACTAATCATAATTGGATTAATAGAACATTCATCATCTTAATTCTCAAAGATTCAATCACATTGGACCTCCATTACATAAGGTATCCAATTGAATTAAGGTTTCCAATGTTGATTACTTCAACCATTGAATTCATGGAACCAATAATCAATTGGACCTATACTCGTACCTTAATTGAGTTTAATAGGTCAACCTTCAACTGATTTGACCCTTAATTAACCCTCAATTGTTTATCAATTAGGGTTTGATTCAATTGAATAAGGGTTTGGAATCGATGATCCTTCAATACTAATCAATGTAAGACTAGTTATTTTGAAACCATAGAGCCATCATCCAAATTGGGTATCACCTGACCCCAAACGGTCTTGAGGTCGTTTGGATGACCTCCAAACGGGGTCTTGAGACCGTTTTCCCATCATATCATCAAAATCCAAGTCAATCAATTAAGGTTTGGAGCATTGGATTGATCACCAAATCAGCAATTGATTACACTTTAACTTAGTAACATTGGATCATCAGTTGCTTAACCATACTCATCCCTAGACCTCCAAACGGTCTTGGGTGACCTCCAAACGGTCTTGAGACCGTTTGTATGAGTTTCAAACGGTCTTGAGACCGTTTGGATCACCCAACCCTTGGATTCTAGTGAAAAAACATTAGGGTTTGAGCTATTGAGTTGATCATCAAATCAGCAATTGATTGCTTTGTAATTGTGTACCTTTGGACCTTCAATTGGTCAACTATACTTAACCCCAGACCTCCAAACGGTCTTGGGTGATCCCCAAACGGTCTTGAGACCGTTTGGGTGATCCCCAAATGGTCTTGAGACCGTTTGGGCCAATCAACCCAAAACAATCAACTCATCACTTGCAAAATCAGCACTTAGCCGATTAGGGTTCATACCACATCTTTGGATCTTCAAACACATATCCATACTTGACCCTAGACCTTAAAACGGTCTTGGGTGACCCCCAAACGGTCTTGAGACCGTTTGGATGATCCCCAAACGGTCTTGAGACCGGTTGAGCAAGAAAACCCAAAAAGTCAAATCAATCAAGTTGAAAGTCAGCACTTAATCCAATTAGGGTTTACCTAATTGATTAGCCTTTAACTCATGATTCCTTGGGATTTAACCTATAAAATTTGGTGAGTTATTAACCAAAATAATTATGAACAGTAATATCAAACGGTCAACGCTTGTTCAACGCCCTCAAATGGTTTTGAAACCGTTTGTCCAAAACGTTCAATTAATCAAGCTGAAAAATCAGCACTTAATCCAATTGGGTTTGCCAAATTGATTAGACTTTAACTCATGATTCCTTGGGAGTTAACCTATCACATTTGGTGGGTTATTAACTAACATAATTATGAACAGGAATCCCAAACGGTCAACGCTTGGTCAACTCACTCAAACGGTTTTGAAACCGTTTTCTCAAAAAGGTCAAGTTAATCAGGTTGAAAATCAGCACTTAATCCAATTAGGTTTACCTAATTGATTAGCCTTTAACTCATGATTCCTTGGGAGTTAATCCCTCAAATTTGGAGGGTTATCAACCTACATAATTATGAACAGATATCCCAAACTTTCAATGCTTGTTCAACTCAACCAAACGGTCTTGGAGACCGTTTGCTCCAACCGGCCTTGTGAAACCGTTTGCCCTTCAAACGGTTTTGCAAACCGTTTGCCCCAAACGGTTTTGCAAACTGTTTGGCCATAGGAGGGGGGGCAAGACCATTTTATAAAGTAACATTGGTAATCACGCCCATCTTCTTCTACCTCCAGATCAAGGTCTGTTCCTCGTGGTTTTAGTTGCAGGAAAGCAAGGAAGAATGGGGAAGAAGAAGAACTAAGTACTAATTGCAAGAACAAAGATATGCATAAGAAAGCAAAAGGCTTAGAGTTATAAAACCCACCTTGGTCGTTCCTAGAGCTCCAAGCTTCCAAGATTCAAGCCTTTAATGCCGTCTTGAGATCCACAGGTCGGCCAAAGGTGTTTCCCCAAGGAAAGGTTGGGAAAAGTCGGCTAGAAAGAAAGAACTAAGCAAGATAACCATGAAACCAACCTTGTAATCCACTTTCCTCCATGAATTCGAGCAAGAAGATGACCCAAGCTTACCTAGCTTCTCCTTGGTCGTTCTCCTCTGCTCCAGAGCTCCAAATCTCTGCCTTAGTCGGTCCAAGCAAGGTGATAAGTGATAAAAGAAGAGAAATGTTCCTTTGTTTACAAAGGAAAGTTGTATATATATCTTTGGGTGAAACTTCAACATAAGGACATCTAATTCTCCATTTCTCATCTAGGTCCCTCCTTTCTTCTTTTCACGTCCCTTCTCCTTATTTCTAAGGCAAAACTCCTTCTAAGACCAAAAACTAAAGGCAAAGAAGGTCAACTTATCACTAAGGTGCACATATATAAGGGTCTCCTTACTTGCAACTTGGTGATTTTAACCAAAAAGGTGTTCCCTCTTATATAATTATTCAAAAGAAGTGCCATCTTCATCATTATTACTCTAAATGATGCCAAGAGTCATAAAGGATATTCTAAAAAGTATATTATACAAGTTGCACCCCAAATTTTTGGGTAAATTGCACTTTACACCAAAATTAGGGTTTTAAGCACAAGGATTGCCCCACAAGCTGTATCTTGATGCCCAAGCTTGGGAAATCCATAATACTTCATCATATTCATTCTCATGATGTCTCAACACTATAGGAACATATTAAAATGTGCAATTTGCAAGTTAACCCCTTTTAATTGGGTAATTTGCACATAAGTCCCTATTAACAAAACAATATTATAACATTGTTCAAAAAGGACAGAAAGGGAAATATATGTTTCTCAGAAGCTTTAATTACATTATCAATAGATAACCACAAGAATTTAATCACATGATTAAACAAAACACCTAGGGTTAATTCATAACCCAGGTCAGGGATGTTACAAATTATAAACCCCTAACAAGGATTTCGTCCCCGAAATCCCAGAAAGAAAAGGGAAAGCAAACATTATTTAAGCATCATATCATTACATCCTTAGATAACATTTCGTCATTATGGAGATATTATAAAGTTTTGATCAACTTTTCTTAAGATCACACTCATACTTTGTTATTTATTTTGAGACTATGTAAGTGCTTCCATACCTTGGTTGCATCATCACATCTGATAACACCATACTAACTTTCCTTATTATTTGCACTAACTATCTCATTAGTTGTACATTCTCTTATCATAGGTAAAAGTTACTTATCAAACAAGGACTTATTTGACAGATATCTTGGAGATAGATATGTTTATGAAAAAAAAAACCTAACTTGTGATGTTCATATTATTCTATATGTCTAATTTAATTTCATAGTTGACCAGTCTAGGTAATTAATATAAATCATTTGATATATTATTGCATTCTTATTTTGATACCTATCACATGTGTTATCAACACATTACATTTTTTCTTCTTATTTTCATCATGGGACATTACTTATTACATATATTCTCATCTTGGAACCAAAGTCCAAGGTAAACTGGTACCTTTATAAGTAATCACTCATAAACATCTTTATTATTATCCTTACAACTTTACTGGTCTGGGTTGACCTCCCTTATTTCCATATTTCTTATTTCTTGATACTCATTAGATTGTTTCAGAATGACTACTTGATCATAGCAATAAAAAAGATAACAATCTAAGAGTTTCTATATTTACTTTATCATCAGCAATTGTATACATGGCCAGGGTATATAAATACTGAGATAAGGTAATATGCACTTGTATATACCATATTCCTTCTCTTTTCTTATCATTATAAGTATAAGTATTAATCTTATTGAATTTCTATCCAGACCAATTCTTTAATACCTCATCTTTCTTATGAAGGTAAGAATGTAACATGAAACATCTATTTTATACAACATTATAAGTCCTTATAGGACTAATCAAGAAAAGTTCGATCAATTACTTTCTCAGTTTTGTCCAAGAAATCATAAAAATACATATAAGAAATACCATTTATTTTGTCTAACATGTCATGACTCGAGGATTATTCATTGTCTCAGGCTGATTCTGCCTTAGAGGTTGATTTTCCATAACATTTCTGGCTGGGCAATCTCTTACCAGATGTCCTACATGTCCACGTTAATAGCAAGTTCTGGGTGCCCGTTGTGGTCTAAAGGGTTCCTTACCCTTTCTGGATAACCATTGCCTTGGTGCACTAGGTCCTGGTTGTGTTGGTGACACCAGAAACTTCTTCCTTTTGGAACTACCAGGTCTCTGCTCCTGGGTTTGGATAGGCCTTTTCTCAATTCTTCCTTTATATTTCTTTTCTGGACAATTAGGTCTGATATGTCTAGGTTTCCTACACCTATGGCAGATCCTAGTTTCTGGTTGTATTCTAACCCCTTCATTACTATATATTGATTCAACAAGATGAGGTTGAGCACAGACTCGTTCTAAGTTCAGAACTTCATCATTTACCATTGCTTCAACCTGCTGTTGTGGGTTACATGCTCTGTTGATATCCAAAACATCATCATTAGGAGCTGGTAACCTAGGTTGCATTGCTAGTGCGTGATCCACTAGATACATTATGGTTGCCCTAAATTCTCCAACAGTGATTCTTAAGGAAGTTCCTTATCATGGTTGGATTAGGTAATTGTCCCTCTCTTGCTTGCTCCTCTGCACCTCTTCTCGGTGTAGCATTGTTTCTCTCTGCAGCAAACTCCTCGTCCAATCCAGTCATCTTCAAGTTCTTCTCCTCCTATGTGAGTAGAAGATACCATCAGATACACTGGATGACACTAGAACAAACTCTACTACCTTAGTCCTATGTCTCCGTAGACTCAGCGAACCTAGAGCTCTGATACCACTAAATTGTGGTGACCGTCTCGTGAAAACATGATTAAGTAATGCGGAAGCGGTAAACTCTACGGAAGCGATTGTTTAACTGGCAGTGAAATAATGAAACATTACTAGAAATTAAAACTTTTTAAGAAAAGATCTTTAATCCATAAAACTTCTTTATAAGAAACAGGATAAATAGTTTACATCATGTTTTAACATTACATCTCTGTGGAATCACCTTTCGAGTGATTACATACATCCATTGCCCTGCTAACTGTAAAAGGAAAGATACAACAAAATCTCGAGGCTTAAAGCCAAAAACCTCAGACCTACTGACTCCTAGGACCTGAGAGTACAGAGACGACATAAGACATGCTATCTACAAGACTTGATAGTCAGTATCTCCACCTGAGATTCACTGTTGCCTGTGATACTGTTGGTGCTGTTGTTGCTCATTCTTAAATGGATTCCTTCATCCTCGGCGTCTACCTAAAAAGAAGAATCCCACGGGGGTGAGACAATTGAACAATTGTCCCAGCGAGAGTTATAACTCTCCACCAGAAGCTTTGTTATTGCAATAAGGAATAGCATTAAGCAGTATGATTATTAACATTTAACAACAGGTTTAATGTCAGTAAAACAACATTTCAATTATAATCTAATTGGATATCAAAGCATATCTCATTAAAGAATATGAAGAACATATATAAACTATGTAACATCAAACATTTGTTTCTCATAGTTCAACCTAAGCAATTATGCTACACGGCTGATTATATTTCTCAAACATTATTATGCCCTGTAGAGATGAGGTATACCGCTCATACCTCAACCGAGCATTACGAAATCGTGTCGGTACCATACATAGGTCATCAAAAGAGCTGGATTCTTATGACATCATCTTCCTCAGTCAGTAAGAGGATTTACTTGTAGGACATCTTGTGTCTCTGCTGTAGTAGCTATCCAGGGTATTCTGGAAACTTCGCTATAGAGTTACAGTGATGTTATGTACTCTCTTCGTCATCAAAAGATCTCTTGTTTATCTCTCATCGATACGATATTGGTGATTTTCCTCGGGAGATTAGTGGTACATCATCCCAGAATAAATATGTAATGAAGGATTGATAGGGTAAAGATACATCCTACATCAATTCCTACATTAGGACGTAAGGATATTTGCATCCATTTCCCCCATATACTCAAAAGTATATGTTCCAGGAGTTCCCTTAGGAAAACCTGTTTCACCATCATTTGGTCTCTGACAATGATGGATCTATGGTCAGGGCCCTACATGATATCATTATACTTGATTACTTAAGTACATTTCAGTATTCTTTTTAACATCATACATATTTTCAAACATAGATCAACAAAACAACTGCTATAAAGAAAGAATACTAAATGTATCAAGTCTAACTCACATCAGTTATCATATGGAAATCAAATCTTATCCATTTCATTACTATGATTCAAGAATAGGGTGTTCAAACCCTTAAATCATCATAAGTCATCTTATCAGGATGACCTTGATGTTATTCACGGCTCTTACAGCCCATTAATCTCATATGTTACCACTTAAGTTTAGACAACATAGCATATATCACTATTCATAAGTCCTATAGTATGCTTTTAATGAATATGATATCATAACCCTTACCTGGCTATGATCATTCCCTTATAATAACCTGCATGATTAATTCAATTGACAATGGTAAACAATTCATTTCCAGATCAGCAATTTATAAAGTAGAATTAATCTTTCAATACAAGGGATGTACCTTCATGCCTTCACTAAGGCTAGGTTCCCTTAATTACATCAAATAGGGTTATCCAATCCCTTTCATTATGATTAGGAATAATGATTCCTCATCTCATACTTTAATCATGAAGATTCATCATGCTTAAAAGCATAACTTAGAGTTTAAGGATTATCCTTATTCAATTAAGGTTATTGAATCTCTTTGACTTATAAGGCATAAGAATTCCTTATATTGTAATTTGTTCATAGGGTTTCATGCTTGAAAGCATGACCTGGGATTAGGGTTAACATACTCCATCCCTCAATAGTTAGGGTTTCCTATTCATGTTATCAGTCCAACCCTAGCATGTTGTTCTACCACTCTTAGGAGCATAAAAGGACATGATGAATGTTTATTCTTGATTACAATACTTATTGAATGTCATTAATTATCCTCAATTCTATGTATTAGCCCATTCCTTCTTCATATCATGTTATGATTACATCATACTTTTTGATTTGACTTATTCCATTCTCAAGGCATATTAATCAATACTTATCAAGTACATTGAGCCCATTATATCTTATTGTAAACAATTACTCATCATGCATTCCATGTATCTCTTATCTAAGTATAATGGTTTTAAAGGTTCATCAAGGTATATTACCCTGAATTATTGAATGTGATATCTATCATATCTTGATGTATCACTTTCTTCTCATTTATAAAGGTATTTATACAAAGGTCTAGGCATCATATCTCCTCTTAAATCCTTTATCATTAACATGGTTCTTTAGCCTTATTTCTTATGTTTATGACATAATCATTCTATCTAATTGCTTTTAGCCACTCCTTTCTTTAATGTACTGGCTAACAAACCATCTTTAGGGTCCTATCTATATTTACTTGTCATTACACTAGATTAAGTCTTAGACCATCTCATAGTACCCAGGTTTCCACTTTTCAAATTCTTTTATAAAACACCACGTCCGTGCTTCCTTGCACGGTCATGCAAAGTAAGGCTACTACGGCCGTGCTCCCTTGCACGGTCGTGCAAGTTAAGGCTACCACAGTCGTGCTCTCTTACACGGTCGTGCTACATAAGATCATTACATGATTCATGTATATATATATATAAATATATGTATTCTAATCTTTCATTCTTTCAACTTGATTAGGTCACATCAACCCTTCAATCAAGTACATACTACTATGGTTAACATAGTGTATCAAGTTATTAATCCTATAAGCAATTAAGAATTCTCCCTTTAATTGGTACTAGTCACTTAGGTACTATTAGGGTTTCAACCTTTGTACCTTCATTTATTATCATTACTAATCATCATTGGATTAATAGAACATTCATCATCTTAATTCTCAAAGATTCAATCACATTGGACCTCCATTACATAAGGTATCCAATTGAATTAAGGTTTCCAATGTTGATTACTTCAATCATTGAATTCATGGAACCAATAATCAATTGGACCTATACTCATACCTTAATTGAGTTTAATAGGTCAACCTTCAACTGATTTGACACTTAATTAACCCTCAATTGTTCATCAATTAGGGTTTGATTCAATTGAATAAGGGTTTGGAATCGATGATCCTTCAATACTAATCAATGTAAGACTAGTTATTTTGAAACCATAGAGCCATCATCCAAATTGGGTATGACCTGACCCCAAACGGTCTTGAGGTCATTTGGATGACCTCCAAACGGGGTCTTGAGACCGTTTTCCCATCATATCATCAAAATCCAAGTCAATCAATTAAGGTTTGGAGCATTGGATTGATCACCAAATCAGCAATTGATTACACTTTAACTTAGTAACATTGGATCATCAGTTGCTTAACCATACTCATCCCTAGACCTCCAAACGGTCTTGGGTGACCTCCAAACGGTCTTGAGACCGTTTGGATGAGTTCCAAACGGTCTTGAGACCGTTTGGATCACCCAACCCTTGGATTCTAGTGAAAAAACATTAGGGTTTGAGCTAATGAGTTGATCATCAAATCAGCAATTGATTGCTTTGTAATTGTGTACCTTTGGACCTTCAATTGGTCAACTATACTTAACCCAGACCTCCAAACGGTCTTGGGTGATCCCCAAACGGTCTTGAGACCGTTTGGGTGATCCCCAAATGGTCTTGAGACCGTTTGGGCCAATCAACCCAAAACAATCAACTCATCACTTGCAAAATCAGCACTAAGCCGATTAGGGTTCATACCACATCTTTGGATCTTCAAACACATATCCATACTTGACCCTAGACCTTAAAACGGTTTTGGGTGACCCCCAAACGGTCTTGAGACCGTTTGGATGATCCCCAAACGGTCTTGAGACCGTTTGAGCAAGAAAACCCAAAAAGTCAAATCAATCAAGTTGAAAGTCAGCACTTAATCCAATTAGGGTTTTCCTAATTGATTAGCCTTTAACTCATGATTCCTTGGGATTTAACCTATAAAATTTGGTGAGTTATTAACCAAAATAATTATGAACAGTAATATCAAACGGTCAACGCTTGTTCAATGCCCTCAAACGGTTTTGAAACCGTTTGCCCAAAAAGTTCAATTAATCAAGCTGAAAAATCAGCACTTAATCCAATTGGGTTTGCTTAATTGATTAGACTTTAACTCATGATTCCTTGGGAGTTAACCTATAAAATTTGGTGGGTTATTAACTAACATAAGTATAAACAGGAATCCCAAACGGTAAACGCTTGGTCAACTCACTCAAACGGTTTTGAAACCGTTTTCTCAAAAAGGTCAAGTTAATCAGGTTGAAAATCAGCACTTAATCCAATTAGGTTTACCTAATTGATTAGCCTTTAACTCATGATTCCTTGGGAGTTAATCCCTCAAATTTGGAGGGTTATCAACCTACATAATTATGAACAGATATCCGAATTTTTAAATGCTTGTTCAACTCAACCAAACGGTCTTGGATACCGTTTGCTCCAACCGACCTTGTGAAACCGTTTGCCCTTCAAACGGTTTTGCAAACCGTTTGCCCCAAACGGTTTTGCAAACTGTTTGGCCATAGGAGGGGGGGCAAGACCATTTTATAAAGTAACATTGGTAATCATTCCCATATTCTTCTACCTGCAGATAAAGGTCTGTTCCTCGTGGTTTTAGTTGCAGGAAAGCAAGGAAGAGTGGGGAAGAAGAAGAACTAAGTACTAATTGCAAGAACAAAGATATGCATAAGAAAGCAAAAGGCTTAGAGTTATAAAACTCGCCTTATGGTCGTTCCTAGAGCTCCAAGCTTCCAAGATTCAAGCCTTTAATGGCGTCTTGAGATCCACAGGTCGGCCAAAGGTGTTTCTCCAAGGAAAGGTTGGGAAAAGTCGGCTAGAAAGAAAGAACTAAGCAAGATAACCATGAAACCAACCTTGTAATCCACTTTCCTCCATGAATTCGAGCAAGAAGATGACCCAAGCTTACCTAGCTTCTCCTTGGTCGTTATCCTCTGCTCCAGAGCTCCAAAGCTCTGCCTTAGTCGGTCCAAGAAAGGTGATAAATGATAAAAGAATAGAAACATTCCTTTGTTTACAAAGGAAAGTTGTATATATATCTTTGGGTGAAACTTCAACATAAGGACATCTAATTCTCCATTTCTCATCTAGGTCCCCCCTTTCTTCTTTGCACGTCCCTTCTCCTTATTTCTAAGGCAAAACTCCTTCTAAGACCAAAAACTAAAGGCAAAGAAGGTCAACTTATCACTAAGGTGCACATATATAAGGGTCTCCTTACTTGCAACTTGGTGATTTTAACCACAAAGGTGTTCCCTCTTATATAATTATTCAAAAGAAGCGCCATCCTCATCATTATTACTCTAAATGATGCCAAGAGTCATAAAGGATATTCTAAAAAGTATATTATACAAGTTGCACCCCACATTTTGGGTAAATTGCACTTTACACCAAAATTAGGGTTTTAAGCACAAGGATTGCCCCACAAGATGCATCTTGATGCCCAAGCTTGGGAAATACATCATACTTCATCATATTCATTCTCATGATGTCTCAACACTATAGGAACATATTAAAATGTGCAATTTGCAAGTTAACCTCTTTTAATTGGGTAATTTGCACATAAGTCCCTATTAACAAAACAATATTATAACATTGTTCAAAAAGGACAGAAAGGGAAATATATGTTCCTCAGAAGCTTTAATTACATTATCAACAGATAACCACAAGAATTTAATCACATGATTAAACAAAACACCTGGGGTTAATTCATAACCCAGGTCAGGGATGTTACAGTTTTGTAGTAGAGTCCTAGAGTCATCCATGTACACTCAGGTCCTCGTAGGTGTTTGATGATGTTTCACGATGTCTAGCTGTTGTAATTTTTGTATATCATGTTGTTGGCCATATGTGGCCATTAAGTATGTATAAACATGTGTTGAACTCTGGTGTTGACAGTACAACTAGTTCTGATAAGCTGTGGACCTAGAACAAGGCTTGTGAATGTTTATATAACATGTTTCTCTACAGGATCTGGATGCAAAAGTTCTCTCATGTATACTTTCCGCAATCAGTTTTAATTAATCTGTGTTTTTGGTAAAATGAGGCTCCACACATTTTTTCGTCTCATCTCATTGTCTGTGTGATGGAGGGGTGTCACACTTAGCCACACATATCATCCCTCATCACATTATCATGTCGTGCACACTTATTCAAGGGTTATGAGCAGACCAGGACCAATATCATGCAACCTGATCCAAGGAGTGTATCGTGCACAATTACACACACTCACCTATCAGCCATGACCCTATCATCCACTAGGGTTAGGGTTACCTATCAGCCATCCTCATCATCATATCATATATGGCCATATCAGCCAAAGCCATAATGGCCAAGAGCAAACCCTAACGCCCAACAAGCTCTTCATGATGCCCAAGGGATTCTACTGCCCTCCACCATGTTGCCCAAGACACCCTATCATCCAGCTAGGGTTTGGGTCCACATATCATCCAAGACTCAACCCTTCAACTTGTATTGTCCAAATTACCATCCATGCTCTACACATGTATCGGCCTAGCTCTTAACTCTAAAGCTATCCAAGCTATCAAGCACCTATTCATGATGAGTAACCGACCAAAAGGAGACATGTGATGGGCAAGGCAAATCAGTCAAAGGGTAACACACCTCCATATGGGGTATCGGCCAGGCACTTGGTTGTGGTGTTGCCCCAAGCTAGCCACACCTACACACTTCCAACACTCTAAGGTGGATGATATCGGGCATCATGTGGGCATCACATGTTTGTCACCTACCATGGTGCCCAGGGGCCTGTCGTCCAACTAAGGTAGGCACAACATATTGGTCAACACTAGGGCATCTATCTAGGGTTCATCACCCAAGCACCATATTGGGCAACAAGGTTAACACAACCCAACTAAGCATACCTTCCAAGACAAACCCTAGATGAGAGGTATCGTGCAAAGCACCAAAAAGGGTATGGTGTAAGGGAACAAGAACCACATTAGGTTGGTCATCTTCAACCTCAAGACCAACATCATCAAACCCTAAAAGATCAAGAGAGTTGGCTCGCCTCCCAACAACCGAGTGAGAGGGGTTTTGTACAACCTTCTTCACATACCAGGCAACACTCCATCCTCAACTAGATCATCAACAACCAAAGGCTCACCTCTCAAATCCATGGTGAGAAAAGGGTGTTGTCCAAGCAACTAGAGTATAGAATCACCTCTCAACAACCAAATGAGAGGGGTTTTGTCTACACCAATAGAGCTCGAACTCACTTCTCAAAACCAAAGAGAGAAAGGGGTATTGCCCCAAAGGAAACCCTAATTCATAGGTTTGGCCAACAAGGTCCAAGGTCACACAACTATTAACATCATATCAACAACAAGAAAACCACTATCTCCCCAAGATTAAAGGTACATACTAGAGTAAGAAACATATCTCACAAGATGCATGGCTGATCAAGATGAAAAATAGACATGCAACATAAAAGGGAAGTAGTATAGCTCGGGTTAGGAGTTATGTAACCCACCTCAAGCAAGCTCCTCAAGCTCTAAAGCTCCAAGCACCAAGCTTTAAGCTCTTAGCTCCAAAGCACACCACCTTCGGCCACTACAAGAAGAGAAGCAAAGCTCATAACCACCATGGTTGAAGAACAAGAAAGAAGGAGAGGAAGGTGCTAAGGAGAGAGGGGAGATGCTTACCAAGGAAGCAAGACCCTTCTAGGGTTCGACCACCACCTACAGGAAGAAGAAGAAGGAGACTACACCAATGAGATCGACCACCAAGCTCCACCGAAGAGGGGTATCATCTACCAAGGAAAAGGGAAGGCAACTAAGGAGCTAAAAGGGATCCCAAGCAGGTGAAAAGAGAGGCATATATAGAAGAGGGTGAAGAGGAAACCAAGGCAAGGTGTTTCCCAACCTAGGGACACTTGTCCAAAGCCATGCCACCTTGCTAAACCTCATGCACATGTCATGCCACCAACTAACAAAGGATCGACCACTTGTCCAAGGTATGGTGACACAACCAAGGCAAGGTCAAGGTGGTCACATGGGCGACACACCCCACTGGTCGACACACTCCTGGGTGACACAACCCTGGGTGACACAACCCTCTGGGCGACACAGAGCTTCAAGCTCTCCTATGCATGATACAAACCCTTATCAAGGCAAAGTAAAGCAAAGCAAGGCCCATCAAATCTCATCAAGGCCCAAAACTACTCAAGAAACAAGCCCAACTCATCCTCTCAACCCTAGAGGATGCAAGGAGAGAGAAAACATCTCTCAAGGTGACAAACTTGCACATCAACCCTAAAACTTGGATAATTTGTAAGTTGCACCTCCAACTCTCAATAAAGCACAAATGAACCCTAATCACAACCTCAGGTGATTAGCAAGCATCTAAATACAAGGTTTAGGCAAAGCAAATACGATATGCCCAAAATGAAGGTCAGGGTCCTTACAAGCCATAAACCTCTACAAAGGGATTTCGCCCCCAAAATTCGAAGAGAAAAGCAAGGGATACTTCCTCCTCATCTCTTCCTTGAGCTCCCACGTGGCTTCCTCAATGCCACGATGATGCCAAAGAACCTTCACAAGCACCAGGTCCTTCCTCGTAGGTCACATCTTCCTCAAGCTCAACCTCAACTGGCTGTATCACTGTCCCTATGTCTGGATGACTTTTCTTCAGCATACTGGCGTGGAACACCGGATGTAACCTGTGCAACTCTGGTGGTAGTTCTAACTTATAAGCTACCTTGCCAACACGTGCTATTACTGGATATGGCCCCATATACCTGGGTGCCAGCTTGCCTTTCCAGCCAAACCTCAGCACGCCTTTCCATGGTGAGACCTTGAGATACACTTTGTCTCCCACTTGGAACTCTAGAGGGTGTCGGCAATTGTCTACATACGAATTATGTATGTCCTGTGTCGCTTTCAACTGTTGTTGTATCACTTTGATCTTCTCTGTTGTCTGCTGCACTAACTCAAGACCCAAAAGCTGATACTCGCCTGACTCATACCAGCATAAAGGAGATATGCACTTCCTACCATATGAAGCCTCACAAGGAGCCATGTCGATGCTCCGCTGGTAACTATTGTTGTAGGTGAATTCTATCAAATTGAGATGCACGTCCCAACCGCCTAGGAATTGTAGAACACAGACTCGGAGAAGATCCTCCAAAGTTTGAATAGTCCTTTTAGACTATCCATCTATCTATGGGTGGAAAGCAGTACTGAACCTCAACTGCGTTCCCAACACTTTGTGCAGCTATTCCCAAAAATGTCTCGTGAACTGGGGTCCTCTGTCAGAGATTATCATTGCAGGCACACCATGCAAATCCACTATCTCATCCACATACACTTGAGCAAGATTCTCTGTTGTATATTTTGTCTTCACAGGTATGAAATGAGCAGATTTTGTCAATCTGTCCACTATCATCCAAATGGAATCATAATTCTTAGTTGTCCTTAGCATACCAACTAAAAAATCTATGGTTATATGATCTCATTTCCACGGCAGTATTGGCATGGGTTGTAGCGTACCTACCGGCTTCTGATGCTCAGCCTTGACTTGCTGGCATACCGCACACTTAGCCACAAACTCGGCTACATCTCTCTTCAAGCTAGACCACCAATATAGGTCCTTTAGATTATGATACATCTTGGTGACACCTGGATGCATTGCATACATCGATGTGTGCACTTCCTCGAGCACTAGCTTTCTCAGATCATCAACAGTGGGGACCACCATCCTACCATGATAGCAAACTAGTCCATCCTCGGACTCATGGAACCCATCATGCTTTTTGATGCCAAACTCTGATCTTATCAACCGAACTGAAGCATTTGCCTGGTATGCGTCTTTGATATGTTGTCTCAATGTAGGCTTTACTTGCATCTGTGCCAACAATATTTCTAACAAGAAGACTTCCAGCTGTACGTTCATCTGTCACAAAGATACAAACATATCTCGCCTATGGCATACCAAGGAACTCAACTGTGTCTTCTTCATAGGAAGAGAAGAAGACTTTATGCTAAGCACATCAGCTATCACGTTCGCCTTACCAGGATGATACTCAATGGTGCAATTGTAATCATTGATCAGCTCCATCCAGTGACGTTGTCGCATGTTCATCTCACTCTGCGAGAAGATGTACTTCAAGTTCTTATGATCTGTAAAGATCTGACACACTTCCCCATAAAGATAGTGTCTCCAAATCTTTAACGCATGGACCACCCTAGCCAGCTCCAAATCATGTGTCAGATAATTCTCCTCATGCTTCTTAAGCTATCACGAAGCAAAAGAAACCACATGATCTTCCTGTATCAGCACACATCCTAAGCCTTTCTTGGAAGCATCACAGAAAACAACATAGCCTTTCCCAGGCTCTGGCAGCACCAACACTGGAGTACTAGTCAACTTCTCCTTCAAACTTTGGAAAGCTTGCTGACAACAATCATCCCAAACAAAAGGTACATCCTTCCTGGTCAACTTTGTCAACGGCAACGCGATTGCACTGAAGTTCCTTATAAACCTCTGGCAGTATCCTTCTAAACCCAAAAAACTACAAACTTCTATCGGCATCTTTAGTTTCTCCCAGTGTGCAACTGACTCCACCTTCTTAGGGTCCACTCCGACTCCTTCTGTAGATATCACATGACCCAAGAAAGTTACTTCTTTCAACCAGAACTCACACTTACTAAACTTGGCATACAACTGATGTTGGCGTAGAAGAGTCAATGCTTTCCAGATATGTTGTTCATGCTCTTGACTGTCCCGAATATAGATCAAGATGTCATCTATAAAAACTACAACAAACTGGTCTAGAAACAGACGAAACACCCTGTTCATCAGATCCATGAAAGCAGTAGGCGCATTGGTTAGCCCAAACGGCATAACCAGGAACTCAAAGTGACCATACCTCATCCTAAAGGCTAACTTTGGTATGTCCTCATCCTTAATTCTTAACTGATGATATCCATACCATAGATCGATCTTTGAGAACACTGTAGTGCCACACAACTGATCAAAAAGATCATCTATCCTCGGCAACGGGTACTTGTTCTTGATCGTAAGTTTGTTCAACTGTTGGTAATCTATGCACAAACGCATCGATCCATCCTTCTTCTTTACAAATAGGACCGGAGCACCCCACAGCGATGTGCTCAGTCTAATGAAACCTTTATCCAGCAACTCATGTAACTACTTCTTCAGCTCTTCCATCTCGACTGGAGCCATCCTATATGATGTCTGAGAAACTAGTTGTGTTCCTGGCACTAGATTGATCTCAAAGTCAATCTCTCGAGGTGGGGGAACATCAGGAAATACATCCGCAAACTCTCAGATAATAGACACCTCCTCAAGGCTAGGATCTTTTGCCTTGGTATCCATAATGTGAGATAAGAACGCCTTACATCCTTGCCGCAACAATTTCTCTGCCACCATAGCTGATACTAAACATGTTAGAAGAATCTTTCTATCTCCCTAGAAGATCCACTTCTCACTATCGTCATCAAACACTGCTTGCTTGGAATCATAGTCCAACACAACCTTATACTTTTCTAAGGTATCCATCCCAAGGATCACGCCGAATCCATGCATGTCAAGTAGTATAAGATCCACTTGTATACTGTGTCCCAAAAAGGATAAAATACAAGATGGACACTCCTCTCAAAGCAACACAGGTCCAACGAGAGGGGTTTCTAACAACAGACTATCTCTCTTACAGCTAACAGGTAAAAGAAAGCTATCAAGCATACTACGAGCAATAAAAGAGTGTGTAGCACCTGGGTCAACCAGAACAGATATAAAACCTAGGGCTCAGATACCAAAACCTATTGATACATCCCGCTATCACACAGACAATAAAATGCCACGCAAAAACACGCAAAAATAGCATAATCCACCTATTACTGAAAACACGAGTTAATTAAAACCGATTGTGGAAACTAGATAAAAGAGAACATTACATTCAGATCCTCATCCTTCAAGGAAACATGTTATATAAATATTTACAAGCCTAGATATATGTCCACAACTTATATGGACCAGCTGTCCTGTCAGCACAAGAGTTCATCACCTGTTTATATATACATAACGGGCCACATCAGGCCAGCAACAGGATATACAAAGCTACATCAGCTATACACCGTAAAACATCGTCAAAACACCTCTGAGGACCTGAGAGTACAGGGATGACTCTAGGACTTTACTACAAAACAACCAAAACAACAACATATACATCTCTTGCCTTCTACTGTTCTTCTTGTTGCTCGGCCGCAACCTCACGACCACCACCACATCTAGCATGATCACCTAAAAAGGTTGTAAACCAACGGGGTGAGACACACAGTACTAGAAAGAAACATAACTCCCTGCCGAAACTATACAACTTCAGGAAAAGTAGGTAAAGCAGATAACTAATATCAGCTTATCATAGGAGCAACATCCTGAGAAGAATCTATTTTATTAACAATCTTACCCGGTATCCAGGAGGCATATAACCAAGTCTTCTTTATGGAACATGATTGACAAGATAATATTTATAAGAACTTATCACAAAATATAAGGATCGTACAAATAACTGCAAGGTATAACTAGATCAACTATACAAGCAAGGCCTCAATCAATGTTTCATGTTTTGTCTTAAGCAATATATTTTATACGGTTGGATTATGATTTATTATGCCCTGAGGAAGTGAGCCATCCTGCTCAAATCCAACCTTTGGTTGTGAAGCCCAAAACTAGTGCCATACAAGGTCATTGGGAGAGCCAGACTCCATGACCTCACCTCTTCGTGGTTAGTGCACAAAAACCAAAGCACGACCGCAGTCTCTTGCTTGAGTGGTCTCAGCCACAGGGTCAGCTCTGTAGGCTACCCTTCTATAATACTGAGCCATGGGCCTACTCACCATTCTCTATAACCACTGAGCCATGGGCCCGTTCACCATGCTCTATACACAACTGCAGTTGTACTCAAATCCTCCTACTTTCCTCTACGAGAAACCCCACATATTCAACAATATGCGCTCTAGGTAATCCCACAGGATAAACCTATTTCACCATCACCAGCTACCGAAGATGATGGATCTATGGCCAGGACAAACTACATGAAATTTTCACTAAGTTAATTAGTGTATTTTATGTGGATTGTTGGGGCAACCAAGTTGTAAAACGTAGACTGCATCGAGTTACATTATTACTGTCATTACCATGGGATCTCAATCCCTCATTCCAGAATGCCACTACCTCTCAAGGCATACTTCACCATCATGGGATAGCAATCCCTTATCTCAACATTAGAGGATAACACCTCAATTAGGCACTCAACCTTTATCAGGTCAACAAACCTTTCTCATCATACGGGTGATACATGTTATCCCATCAATCAAGGATTATCATTATTCAGTGTTATTCAAAACACATATACCTCATAGCTCTTACCTGGCTATGAATTCATTTGATGCACCTGCATGGTTAGTATACATATCAAGGGAGATAACTGAATCAAACATAGATTTTTATGATTATCATGCTATTAGGGTTGAAGGTACATGATTGGAACAACATCCATGATCATAGCTACATGAAGCACAAAGCTGTATTAATTACATTATTGTTATCAAACCATGAGCATCCACTATGCCATTATCTTATAAACATAATCGTGTGTCTTATCATCTTATGTAGCAGCATCTTTATGTATCAAACATATCACGGTTCACAACCTATCATCCATATTGCATTATCAACATAAGTGATGTTCAAGATAACAGATCATCAACTTAGGTTTTCTGGGTTAAGCATAACCCTCATCGGAGGTACCATCTACCCTTACTATAGGTGTGGTAGGTAGCGCCATCCCTCACCCAAAGGGATATCGGGAAAGGTAACATCCCTCACTAAAAGCCTATCGGCTAGGGCACTTAGCCACACATATCATTCCTCATCACATTATCATGTCGTGTACACTTGTTCAAGGGTCACGAGTAGACCAGGACCAATATCGTGCAACCTGATCCAAGGAGTGTATCGTGCACAAGGACACACTCACCTATCGGCCATGACCCTATCGGCCACTAGGGTTAGGGTTACCTATCGGCCATCCTCATCACCATATCGTCTATGGCCATATCGGCCAAAGCCATAACGGCCAAGAGCAAACCCTAACGCCCAACAAGCTCTTCATGACGCCCAAGGGATTCTACTACCCTCCACCATGTCACCCAAGACACCCTATCATCCAGCTAGGGTTTGGGTCCACATATCGGCCAAGACTCAGCTCTTCAACTTGTATCGTCCAAAGTACCATCCATGCTCAACACATGTATTAGCCTAGCTCTTAACTCTAGAGCTATCCAAGGTATCAAGCACCTATTCATGATGAGTAACCGACCAAAATGAGACATGTGATGGGCAAGGCAGACCGGTCAAAGGGTAACACACCTCCATATGGGGTATTAGCCAGGCACATGACCCTGGTGTTACCCCAAGCTAGGCACACCTACACACTTCCAACACTCTAATGTGGATGATATCGGGCAGCATGTGGGAATCACATGTCGGTCACCTACCATGGCGCCCAGGGGCCTATCGTCCAACTAAGGTAGGCACAACATATTGGTCAACACTAGGGTATCTATCTAGGGTTCATCGCCCAAGCACCATATCGGGAAACAAGGTTAACACAACCCAACTAAGCATATCATCCAAGATAAACCCTAGATAAGAGGTATCGTGCAAAGCACCAAAAAGGGTATCTTGCAAGGGCACAAGAACCACATTAGGTTGGTCATCTTCTACCTCAAGACCAACATCATCAAACCCTAAAAGATCAAGAGAGTTGGCTCACCTCTCAACAACCGAGTGAGAGGGGTTTTGTACAACCTCCGTCACATATCGGGCAACATTCCATCCTCAACTAGATCATCAACAACCAAAGGCTCACCTCTCAAATCCATGGTGAGAGAAGGGTGTTGTCCGAGCAACTAGAGTATAGACTCACCTCTCAACAACCAAGTGAGAGGGGTTTTGGCTACACCAATAGAGCTCGAACTCACTTCTCAAAACCAAAGAGAGAAAGGGGTATTTCCCCAACGGAAACCCTAATTCATAGGTTTGGCCAATAAGGTCCAAGGTCACACAACTATTAACATCATATCAACAACAAGATAACCACTATCTCCCCGACATTAAAGGTACGTACTAGAGCAAGAAACATATCTCACAAGATGCATGGCCAATCAAGATGAAAAATAGACATGCAACATAAAAGGGAAGTAGTATAGCTAGGGTTAGGAGTTATGTAACCTGCCTCAAGCAAGCTCCAAAGCTCCAAGCACCAAGCTTTAAGCTCTTAGCTCCAAAGCACCCCACCTTCGGCCAACACAAGAAGTGAAGCAAAGCTCATAACTACCATGGCCGAAGAACAAGAAAGAAGGAGAGGAAGGTGCTAAGGAGAGAGGGGAGATGCTTACTAAGGAAGCAAGACCCTTCTAGGGTTCATCCACCACCTAGAGGAAGAAGAAGAAGGAGACTCCACCAAGGAGATCGGCCACCAAGCTCCACCAAAGAGGGGTATCGTCCACCAAGGAAAAGGGAAGGCAACTAAGGAGCTAAAAGGGATCCCAAGAAAGTGAAAGGAGAGGCATATATAGAAGAGGGTGAAGAGAAAACTAAGGCAAGATGTCGCCCAACCTAGGTACACTTGTCCAAAGCCATGCCACCTAGCTAAAAATCATGCACACGTCATGCCACCAACTAACAAAGGATCGACCACTTGTCTAAGGTATGGTGACACAACCAAGGCAAGGTCAAGGTGGTCACATGGGTGACACACCCCACTAGTTGACACACTCCTAGGCGACACAATCCTGGGTGACACAACCCTCTGGGCGACACAGAGCTTCAAGCTCTCCTATGCATGATACAAACCCTTATCAAGGCAAAGCAAAGCAAAGCAAGGCCCATCAAAGCTCATCAAGGCCCAAAACTACTCAAGCAACAAGCCCAACTCATCCTCTCAACCCTAGAGGATGCAAGGAGAGAGAAAACATCTCTCAAGAAGACAAACTTGCACATCAACCCTAAAAATTGGAAAATTTGCAAGTTGCACCTCCAACTCTCAACAAAGCACAAACGAACCCTAATCACAACCTCAGGTGATTACCAAGCATCTAAACACAAGGTTTAGGCAAAGCAAATAGGGTAATCCCAAAACGAAGGTCACAGTCCTTACAGTTGGCTTCTCTACTGTCATCTTGTTAGATTCATGTGTTTGGATGCATATATCATGAGGTTTGGTTCATCTGGAACAATACCTTTAGGCCTAGTTTTGCTGGCGTAATCGTAACTTCTGGTAGTTGATACGAGATTTACATATTAATTTAATCACTACGACTAAGATTGTGTATTTGTTCCCTACCGTTGCATAAATAATTTAGCACCGAAATGGCAATTGCAAATGACGCCGGGATCGACGGACGTCAGAATTGCCGGTTCTATGCCAGATCACTAATCCGTGGTCACCAATTTTGCATGCAACTGTACATACTGAGCTTGTTGCAGGTCTCTGTTCCTCCATGTGAAAATACCAAAAGTGGTACGGCCCAATACAAGATTACCGACATTTGAGAAGTAGTCACCCAAACACACCCTTAGTATCGAGCTTGGAATTTTAGAAGTCCAAAACCATCCATCATTAAAAGAGACACGATGTGCACATCCACAAGCATGTTGTGTCCAACCACTAGAAGTCATGCTCACTTTCCCATAAACGAACATGACATCCCACATGTAGTGCACGTCGTTTCTTCTCTTGGTGATTATAGCCAGTTTTGACATCAACAAACACTATATGATCCATGCAAGCATGACATGCATCACATTAGGAGAAATAGGCCAAGTTGATCATACCATTGCATGAAGTGTTAGACCATTGACACGTCATTCCATCTCATCAACGATAACTCAAGTAGGGCATTAACATAGTGTGTCGATGCCACGACACATCATCCTAATTATTTCTCATCCTTGAATCTTGATAACTATTGAGGGACACATCATGTATCTTCCTAGACACATCATGTCTCCTTAGGTTTTCACAAATATATAAATATTGGGAGAGCAATTTTGAAGGGGAACTCTCATTTTATTGCAATCCAAATTTGAGAAAAGAGTGGGAGTAAACTTAGAGGGTGAGTGCACTCTAGAAGTGGTTGAAAGGAAGAAGGAGAAGGTAGAGAGTCATATATCCTCCTCCTTGGGGTGAAAAAGACTCTTGTACAGCTTCTTTGTAGATGGTTCATCCTCACTTGTGTTGTATCTTGTTTCTTCTGTTCTTTTCCTTTGTTTCTCCTTTATTACTCCCTTGTTTGTGAATTGGTGATAGATATGGAGTAGATTCCTTGTATGTGGTGCCCTTTCCTTGTGAATTGCACCATTAGTCATGTAATTAACATCTTTTAGTATTATTAAAAAAAATTATTTGTTTTTGTAGTTACTCTTGTATACATATGGGGATTTTGGTCGTGGACCTTAAACTCTCAAATTCAACGTATCTACAAGGAATCAAAATTTCGTGAATAGTAGTTAGATCTATAATCACCTATTACATGAAACGAGCAGGGGCTACTACATTAGTATCTACTTGTGCATTTTTTAAGGTTGGTGATTTTTTTCTTTAAAGGAACATTGGAAAACATCTATTGTAGTCATTTTTGTTAGTTGGAAGGCATAAATATTGTTACCTAGTTTGTTAATATGTAGAATTCATTAATGGCATCATTGGGAGATATGACAAAAAGGGAAGTAAATTTAATTTATGAATGTTCATCAGAAGGTTGATTTGATAATTTTAAATAGAACCTTATTACTATTTTCGTTAATTTAAAATTAAAGTCACTAACTCTTTTCTCCTTGTATTTACTTGATTAATAAAAACAATTAGTGTTTGATATGAATTGTCTTCTTAAGACAACCTTAAGCTATACTATGTGATATTGTGGGCTTCAAGCATGTGCTACTTAGGTTTTATGATTGACTTCATACATAGTCTCTTGTGAGCGCATCAAGTCTTATATATATTTATAGGCAAGTGGTTGGAGTTGACCATATCTAGTTTTTTTATTTCAAAAATATGCCCAAGAAATGCATGAATGTAATTGATGTGAGTTTGTAGTGCACCTCAGGTTCTTAGGATTGCTTTGAAAACTTAGTCAATGTTTTCACATGAGATCATTTAGAGGTTAGTTGGAAAAGGCACAAATATGTTATGAACCCACACAAACGATGATAAATATATCTTCATAGTTGTGTTTGGATAAAGGCAAAAAAATCTATGTGTTGATGCATTACAAAGATTGCACACATATACATCAATGTTGTGTCTTTGTTGGCATGTTCTCTTGGGTTTTTATGATGAATTGTAAATGTGTCTGACACACATGTATACTTCATTCTTGTTTTGTTAAGAATTTGACACACACACATTGCAACTGAAATCATTTCAACCAAAGTGACCCAAAATGATATTATCATTTTCCATTTTGAGTAATTTTTGCTTGAGTTCATGAGTGCTCCTTGAACATAATGGATATTTATGAACGTGAACAATACAATCTTAATCAATTTAATACTTAGAAGTCTCTAGAGACGTGTTTCATGAAAATATGTATTGTCTATTTGGTCTAATGAGGAATGTAAGAAATACCCTATCACATCTTGTCACACTCTTCACAGTTAGGAAGGTTCTATAAGGACCTAAGGTGTCATTCACTACTCCTCATTTCAATTTGACTTTCGTGCCATTAGGCCACACTTAGATACTTAGGTTGATCCCTCTCACTCACTGGCTAGATCTACTTTGATTCAACATGTCTAGACACCAATTTAATGGTTTGACATCTGGTTAAATATTTACAAGTTGCACAGAGTATTGTCTAATGGGACGAATCACATAAGTACACATTCATGTGTAGGAATGAGGGCCAACAACTCATGAAATTAGCTATACCAACTTCTAGAGGAAGACACATGCCAAAGTATTAAGGAAATTATGATTTGACACCTGCTTTTCTAAAATCACTCACCAGAATGAATTGTTAAAAGAACAAAATGCACATCTTTTTGTTCATCGATTTTCACTAGTTGTTTGATCTTCAATTTCTTCCAAATTTGCTTGGATCACGTAATCAGATATTAGACAAATAATTATAAGTATCTCACCCTTGAAAAGATAGTAATTGATAAGTCCTCAGCCTAACATTCTTTATACGGAATATTGTATACATCAGTAGTAAAACAGGATGGATGACATGCATTTTGAGAATTTCTTGGCATTCTATGTTAGATAAGATATATTCTCATATATATTATATATCCACGAAGGTTGTTGTGCACTGAGTGCATACCATATGACCTCAATGAGGATCTTTATGGTACATTTTCTTTGTAGAAACTTTATGTTAATTATCTTATTTTTATCAATATCTAAAAATTCACTTTTCATGTTTTACATGTATCAATGAGCATGGTGGATAAGAAAACAGTATGTTTATCTCTGCCTCACCCACATTGAACTTGTAGCTCCACTAGTGGATCAGACAACTGCTTTTCTCCATTCATTCACAGTTTCAGAGAAGTAATTCTAACAAGAGAGCGCACTTTTTATAAACAATGCTTGCAAGCCTTGCATAATATATTACATGTGTGGAAATAAAGCAAAATTAAGAAAAAAAACTATTCATCTAATAAACGGGAAGGGTAGACCGTAGGTAAAACAAGTCCCCCCTGTTTCACGTGCGGCTAGATTGCAAAAGGGGCGAAAAGAATCAGGCTGAGGACGACGGAATGGCCGTTTGCCTAAGCATTGCTGCATTTGCTTGCTTCTTTTGATGTGGGTGTGGACGAAATAATGATTTATCTATAAACATTGTAGAGCGCGGCTTGAAATAAATGATCCAATTGCTCTGTTTCAGAACTTTTGATTTTTGACTCCGAACGCCAGCACCCCTATTGATCAAGAAAAAGATTTGATAAAGAAAACCCATGTTAGTGATCAGTGTAATCATTCGATATACGAGTGTTACTAGTGAATCTAGTCTCAGAAACCAGAAACTAATCGCAAGTAATTATAGGATGAAAACTAGAAATGAGTAGTAGTATATGTAGCAGTCAATGAAGACCGAGGAAGTGACGATGAGATATCAGAATCAATCATCCTTACCTAGCGTCGGCGTCAACACGGCCACAGTCACAATCCCGACGACCTTCAACAGAACCCCAACTTTCACCATATCCCTCATCCCAATCCTCCCCGTCGCATACCCAACGATATTCGACGGCGTCCCAACAGGCAGCATATACGCGAACTGCGCCCCTACGGATCCAGGAATCATGAGCATCAGCGGGTGCACACCCAGATTCCCGGCGAGCTCGATGAGTACGGGCATGATGAGTGTAGCGGTGGCGCTGTTGGAGATGAATTCCGTGACGCCACTGGCTATGAGGCACACTATGGGTGCGATGGCCAGGTAAGGGACGCCGTGGAGGAGGAATCCCATGCTGTCCGAGAGCAGGTCAGCTACGCCGCTGGTGCGGACTCCGTCGGCGATCGCCAAGCCGCCTCCGAGGAGCAGGATGACGTTCCATTGGAGTTTCTTGCACTTGTTCCAGTCCATCAGCTTCTCGCCGGCTTCCTTGCCATTGGGGATTATGAACAGCAGGGAGGCCATCATTATCTGCCGGCATTAAGGAACAGGTTATGAGAATTAGCGGCGGCAGTTCATATATAATTTAAAGGAAAAGATACAAAATATAAACGATAATGTTGCTTTTATATTCACATCAATCGATGAGTAGCAATTAGTCCACCTAATTAAACATATTCACTCTCTTCCGGATCAGCTGAATGTGACGAACAGAGGAACATACTTATGCGCACGCAGTGGAGGGCTACATTACATAATACTGTGGGTACATCTGTATACGTGTGTTACTACGTCACAAGGTGATCAGTATTAGAACTACTACTAACTAGCTGTACAGAAACACCACATAGAAACATAATTGTTTGGACGGGGTGTTTTTATAAAATTGGCGGCTGGACAAACAGGGTTTCTTTTATCCACTCTCTTCCGGATTAGCTGAATGTGATTAATAGGGGAACATGCTTATGTGCACGCAATGGAGAGGTACAAATGGATGTAGGTACATCTGTATGTCTGCTACTACGTTAGAGGTGGTCAGTGTTGACTACTACGTAGTATAGGTGGAAGCGCCGAGAAATCCGTTTTGATTTTTCTGGGTAAAAGTTGGACAAATAGCTTTGAGAGAAATAAAAAACAATGGAAAACTGATAAATTTTGTACTATTTGTTGGGTGACGTCGTCTTCTTCTTCCACTATCTAAGTACTGTATGTTTTATTATGTCTATATCACTTAATTTGGAAATCTCTGCTAAGACACTGCCACGTTATTCAAAATTTAGTGACTTCATGCACGGAAAATCTATTCTGAACCTTTTTTTCTCCTGTTTCCGTCAGCTAAACAAGTGTTAAGTCAGGCATTTGACTAGAACAAAACTAGGGTGGTGCGCAAAGAAGCAACTAAGCAAGCAAGCACTTACATTGTTTAATCTTTGATGGAGGGAAATGAACATATAGCGCAAAGTAAAAGGAGGGTTTTCCAGATTATAAGGCGGATTTTCAGAAGTCATCCATTTTTTAATCTGTTTCTTCTGCGTGTTATGAATGTTGCTATCGTTACAGACAACACATTGAGTTATGCATGTTCTAGTTAAACTAATAATCCTCGACTGCCACTTCGTTTGGCAATTTCTGCAAGACATTGCTATTGTTATTGAAAAGTCTATGGCTCGGTATAGTGAGAAATATTTCCGTCCTACTCTATAAAGAATCAACTGTTTGACCAAAATAAACCAGGATTGAGGCGTACAGAAGCAAGCAAGAAGGAAGAAAACAAAAACAGGAAAAACTGTGCAGTTTTGTAGAATTTGCCAACTGATTAGGATTTGGGTTGCACAGCTCATCATTTCATAGTGGTATACAACATTGCAATGGAAGCTCAAACACGTTCATTTTAATTCTTTATTTTGTGTGTGTGTGTGTTGTTGAGGGGTTGTGGAAATGAGCAAATTGTTTGAAATAACAATTGAGGAAAACGAGTAAATTCTTTCTAATGTTATAGAATTTTCCAAAAAGGAATTTGCACATGCTACTATTTATTAACGTTTGGTTTTTCCTCTCTTGCTTTCTTTACCCGTTTTGTGGGTATTGCTTTCCTTTTGCAAATAAAATAGTGAGTGCTGTACATTCTATTATTTATTTTCCTATTTTATGTTGCTGGTTAAACCAATTATGATCAACCACCTCATTTGACGATTTGTATTTCTCAGCATTTGACCAAATCGAAACTAAGATGGTGCGTAGAGCAAGCAAGCAAGGAAGTACTTACAGTGACGGTTCCGTCTCCGACCTTCAACTTGAAGAGGGAGCCCCAGCCGGGTACGTTATCGGTGATGCTCCTCGTCATCCACAGAACCACAAGACCCTGAAAATTGGAATTCCAACCCACATCAGTCAGTTGAAATTGAGATGGGCTTGCAATCGTGGAAGATTCAGCTGGAAGAAGTGTCTTTTTGCTTTGATTGCCGACTTACCCCAAACACTAACAGCACCATCTTCTCCGCGAATGCCATTGGACCTGCGTCACAACGTCAGGTAGAAGGCACAATTAGATAATGACTGTCAAAAAGTTCAAGTTCAAAAAGATAATGACTGTCAATCTGTCATAGGTTGTGTTTTCTCAGTGATGCTCAGTAGAGGGATGGATTGTGACGAAGCAGATGCAAAGTCTTGATCAGTAATGGTAAGAAAAGATCCAAGCAAGCTTCAGATATTTTACTAACAGAGCAAGAGAGTATAATAAGCAACCCGATATATCAGCAGTAATTGGGATTCAATGATGCCATTGGCAACCTAGACACTGATGGGACTTGGGGCTTGAGTGCTGTGGTTTGTGTTACCTAAGTGATGTATACAGTTGGAGGGACGGAGTTGTGGTTTGTGTTACCTAAGTGATGTATACAGTTGGAGGGACGGATTGTGATGAAGCAGATGCAAAGTCTTGATCAAAATTGCTAAGTTTTGATACTGATAATAATCAACCTATAAATGCAGAATTGACATCAAACGTTTTTACAAACAGGTGAGTGTATCCAAAACTACACGAAAGCGATGCCAGTATAATGAGTGTTAAGATGTCAGATCATGATGGTAAATCAGTATATGATTATGTACTGGTAGTACCTGAGTGCCGCAATACTTTCGTGTCAATCTGTTGATATTACTAATAAGAGATGGAGACGCACATGATGATGATGTTTCATTAGTAAACGGTTAAGCGCCTGATTGTTTCGAGATGGAGCCAGAACGGGAAGATAGAAACGTTTGTGAAAGTCAAATGGCGAACAGAAACGAGGTGGTGAATTGGACGGATCGAAAGAAAATGAACCGCAAAAGACGTGCCGGTGAGAAACACGTACAGAGAGGCGTAACCAAAGGAAACAGGCTAACAAAAAATCCAGAGAGCGACGACATATGCTACTCTTGACATCTGTAACACCGACCCGTATATACTCACCTAGCAAGTCAAGCTCCCGCTTCAGGTGCGCCTTGTCCAGGTACTGCCCGAGCACCTTACCCGACGACACGCCACTATCTCCGCCATTCGACCTGAGGTAAAAAACGCAGAGCAGTCCCCATAGCGCCAGGAACATGACAATAGTGGTTGGCAGCCCGAACATGAACCACGAGCTGAAGCTAATTGGGTCCTTATCAGGGAAATACTCGGACCACATCCCGACGGTGATGAGGTTCACGGCGGCGCCCGTCAGCGTCGCCATGCCGCCGATTGCCGACGCGTACGTCACGCCAAGTACCACGGCACGCCCGAACCGGTCGATTGCGTCACGGGAGGCAGAAGGGAGTGTCAGTGATTCGTCGTCTCCCGGTTCAGGGAGACGTTGCAGGACGCCCATAGCGACTGGCATCATCATGGCCGCGGCGGCAGTGTTCTGCATCCAGAAGCTCACGAAGGCCGTCGTGCCGCATATGCCTAGGAGGAGGAGGGCCGGGCGGGCGGGGTCGCCGCAAAACAGGACGGTTATCTGCATCGTCGACAAAACATATTTTGGGTCAGCAGGCGCCAAAACGTATGCGTATAAATCGAACGGAGCGAGCTGCTAAACCCAATTGGTCGAATAATTCGGTCATATACACTACTTACGTTCAGCGCCAGCCGTTGGTGTATGTTGTAGTGCTCGATAGCAATCGCCAGAATAAAGCTTCCGAGCAACAACCCAATCACATCGCTCATGTAGCTCTTGGCAACATCATCCGCACCGGCAATCCCAAACGCCGGGAACAGGTACAGCGGCGCCATGGCCGTGACGGGCACAGGGACGGCTCCGGTGAGCCACCAGAGGAACACCCATGCAGTGACACCCAGCATGCTCCTGCTGCTCCCTTGTCCTTCCAGGATGCCGGAGACGCATATGGCCGTACAGGCCAGCGGGCCGAGCAGGACGTAGATGGTATTTAGGGAGAGGAGTGTGGCTAAAGCAGGGGAAGGGATACGGAACGGGCTGGGTTGGTGGTCAGGATCGTCGTGGGAAGGGGGGTTATGGACGGGGAGTAGGAGTGGGAACTCCGGGTTGTGGTCGTCCATGGTGGCGGATGCTAGATGGGAACCCTGCTGAGCTGCCTCCTAGCGATGCTCTGCCTCAGCTTGAAGACAGGGGTGATTGTGCTGGCCTGGCCGTGGGGTTCGCTAGGAAGCGGGAATGGGAGGCCAGGATCAAGTAACCACTGCCTGGGATTTATAACTACTGCGGGTTCTTTTCATCTCTTGTGGTGATCATAGATGCAGCGGATAGGAGGCGTCTTGGAAGTGGGGACCCGTGTGTAAGTCGACGTGGCCTGACGGTTGGGAAGATGGCTCGGGTTCTAGGATATACTTCGGGTTAAGCTGACTCGTCTTGATGGCTCAAGTTCCTTTCTTCTGGCCCCCACCAACTAAGCAGTGGATAAAGATCTTAGATCTCAAGTCACCACTAATATCATATAACCACCATTGCTCAATAATTTCTTTATTAACTGCTTTCTGGTCGGGTCTGGTCATGATTAACCTCCGTCCTTAGCTCGGAGAAAGCTAGCTTAACTACTACCCACATACATTCTACTGTCGGGAGAAACTGGCTTAATGGGAAGCAAAAGGCCACTTAAATAAACGGGGAATGATAAATGGAACTTCCGGTTAACACGACCACTGCTTCCGCATAGATGCTTTTCCATACGGTCATACCTTGACATCCCCGTCCGTCTTCATCGGCTTTATAATTTAGGGCTAGTTTGGTTGGGTGTAGTAGGGTGTAATTATGTGAGTTCGCAATGTAAAAATGTACATCAAACACGCACTTTGTCGTCGGGCTACACCCTACCAAACAAGCCCTAAGTGGATGAATCTGCGGGCCCGATACTAACCACCTCATATATAATTATATATCTGACATAAAACTCAGCAACCGCGCTCCTAGCTCCTGTTTGGTTCACGACTCAGTCCAGGTTGAGGCATGTCGTTTAGCGCCATGTCAGCAAAATTCAATTCAGGTTGGCGAATATAAATTCAGACCAAGTCGGTCCCAGTGGAGGCATGATTATAAATTCTGGTAAAGGTTAGGATAGAGATCGTGACTCCTTGTCTCCCTCTCCCTCTCCATCAACATTGTGCCTCCATGAAATAAATTTGCGCTTCTCCCCGAAGGCTGCTACAATGATACATATTTCTTCCAGCTCACAGTCAAGAGAATCAATTAGTCAAGATCAAAAGGTAGCATTTGGAAAAATAGAGAACAAACTAAGGAATTAGAGTCTAAAAATATGTCCATGTTGTATATCTTTTCTAGAGGATCGATTTGATATATAGGTTTGCCTTATTTGGCCTTAAAATGAGGAAGTTATGATTTTTGTAAATTCTACATCGAAACTATATGGATTCTGATTGATAGTGTTACCATGATCATGTAGAGGATCACGGCCGTTGATGCAAGATCGAGCGGCTGCATCTGATTCTTCACTCACACACCCACGTTCGGTCCACTGTCGCTGACAACCGCTCCAAACAAGGTTGAGGGCGGTGGGGGTTGCTGCCTTCGGGGTGCTGGCTTGACCGTTGATGTCGGATCGAACGGTCCTGGATCTCTCCCTCTTAGCACATCCAGCCGCACGGAGGTCTCCTATTCCTGCGTCAGAATAGGGGAGGAATAGACGTTCCTCACCTCCCTTCTTCGGCTAACCCAAATACCTCTGCACCAGCTGCTCAAGGTAGCGCCAAGGTGATCGGAGCAGGGCACGCCGCCACACTCCTCACTCGCACTCGCCGAGTGGGTGGGGTTGTGTGGGCGAGCTCCCAAGAGTTCCTAGCTGGAAGCTACAGGACCCAAAGGTGAACCATGGAGCATGAAGAGAAGACGGTGAATGGAGAAAAAATTAGAAAAAGAGCAACGAAACCAAGGGAAGGGGGTGTTTATAAGGCTGCAAAGAGGCTAGGGTTTACGCCCCCTTCATTCATCGTGGAGCGTTGCTTTCCCGATCTGGTTGGGGGACAGGATGACTCCCCGGTCAAGCGCTTCCTTCCATTTCAGGAAGGAAGACAACAAGTTAAATGGGTCGCACGCCTGGTATTGGGCCCAATAAGGTTAGAACTCAACAAGAAAAAATTATAATGTGTACAATATGAGTCAACATTCATATACCCATATCTTGGGCTAGGAGCCTTCGATTGAGGCGATTTTTGTGCCGTTGAATTTGTAATTGAGTCCACTACAATGTGGTGCATATTAGAAAGACAAAAGATCATGGTTTTGAGGTTCAAGATTTGATACAAGAGGGTGACATGATATTGCAAGGTACTTAGTTTAAAAGTACAAATTAAAGTCACACATTGCAAAATTAATCATTGTAGTCGCCAAATTGGAACATCACAAGTATCCAATTATGAATCTAATGTCAAATTAAGTAAGATATTCTTGATGAGAGAGGAGGAGTACAATGGAGGAGAGAGAAAATTGAGATTGTCACATCCTTCCCTCCTTACAAGGAATTTCATCCTCAAAATTCATCTAAGATCATTGTCAGAAGTCAAAGTCAAAAACCATTGAGCTTAGGTATCCAATCATAGTTGTCAAGGCATTCCCCTAAAATGAGATGCACACTAGGCTATCATTACCAAGGGTGCACTCATATCGATTATATATGTGTTACTTTGTGTTTTATCACATAATGACATCATTATGGCATTAGAGTTTCCCGTCACCTAGTATCCACACATTAGGGTTTTTGTTCATATCTTCATATGAGACCAAGGGGTATCATCAAAATCTATGTTATCAATTCTCAAATGAATATGTTCATGGTCATGGCATCAAAAGAGACTATCATCGAGTGTGTATCTCTTCTTTACTTTAAATTTCATGCATGATTTTGCTTTCCCCAAAATTTCTACCAACTCTAATCATTTATATTCTTTTTTTTCATTTTGAATCTAAAATTAGACAGTTTATCATCATGTTTATTCAAGTTATCACACCAAGAGAAAAATCATATCGAATTGATTTATTTTCATTTGGGTATGATATTAGGCATGTTACCCCATATTATTCAAGCTGAGATCTCTAGACATTATCATATCAAGTTCATAATTTCAAAGCTACATCTTTCATGTATATTATGATTTCATACTAGGTCTAGAATATGAGCGGGCCTTATCATGCATATTCAAGAATGTACGTGAGATATTTCATGTACCAAGTGTCATTCGAGGAATAACATTATCATCATCATCATTGGGGTTTTGAAACTTTCGCACGTGTATCAGAAAGAGCTCTACAAGCTCAAGCCACTCAAGCTAAGACATATATATGTCCAACAAGACATGCTAGCCACAAACTTCTACCCATAACAAAAATTCTACCCATCTTTCGAGGAACAAGGGTAACCACTAGACTCCTTTATATACAATTACTAACCTGAATATGGGGCTCATCATGGATATCACACATCATATATGTTATCATAGGGTCTTGGGACATCCCCCTCACCTATATAGCAAGCATCAAATTTTCAATTGCCTCTTTCTCTAGGGTTAAAATTATTCATAGGACGTCTAGGGTTCAACACTTTCAAGGAAACCACACACTAGGTCACTCAATTCATATACTTAGAAGTATTCTAGTTAGGGACTCGTCATCAAATATTTCATCATTCATATTTTTCAACATTTCAAATATTTTGGAGTGTAGGTACTCTAACCTTCTCCCGAGGCGGGTCGACTCATATCAAAAGGTCACCCTATTCATATGTCCCATGCCAGAGGTCCTCCTTTGTAAAGAGATTGAGGCCCATGTTGGTCTCAAACTATATGTCACATATCATATCACAACACGCATAAGACTAGGTACAAGTAAACATGCCAACCCACTAGCTATCAACTAAGTCATATGTATCAACTAGGTGCTAGGTCTAGCTAGGGTTGCATGGTCAAACTCATTTCATATCATCAAACTACTTGACCCTCTCAAGGACAAACTTGGGTCTTATCAACATCAACATCAACATCAACATCAACATCATCATCAATATCATTATCGTCATCTTAGTTTTCTAGGTTACTCACTTTCCTAACCTATATCATGGCTCTAGACAACTCTATAGACTATCACTATCATCTAAACTCTCTCATCTAGACTTGATGTTACATCTCTTTCTCCTAGGTTGCATGGAAACTCACTGCCTTTCTGTGTGTGGTAACATTTGTCATATGTACATATAATAATACTTGAAATATGTTTTCTCCAACGTTTAAACAGGAGATGAAAACCACCATACTCCATTCAAATAAAACCAAAACTAAAATGAGTTACCACACTCATGAGGCATTCTAGTACCATGACACCTAGAGAACTAGTAAGAACATGGTGCACACCTGTGTAGACACCCTAAGCACATGTCGCGGGCATATGTCTAGGGAGGTAAATTACACAAGTCTACACCTAGTTCTAAAACATCTAGGTTCTAACCTAGAGGCTAAGTCATCCTAATCCATAAGTATATTTCATTAAGTTTCTAGGATTGAGATGTAAGGTGAGTTTAGTTTGTGTTTCATGTGAGCAATGTTTGGTGTCGTTATTGTTCATGCTCTGATACCATCTGTCATGAAACCGGAATCCCAGTCCCATGAACCAAACGTATACCAAAGGCAATATGTGGAAGCGTAAAGCTTAGCACACATGAACAGATAACAAGATAAAGGCACCAACACAGTCTCAACATTCAACAAGTATAAATTATACAAAATGCATTATATTCATGAATTCAGTTACATATTTCCAGAGTCAAGGTACAAGTCATTCATGTGCACTAAATCTGGATCGTACAACAAGTACACCTAGCATAGCTCACCGAGCCCATCAACCTTCTAGCCATCTCTGAACCTAAAAACAAAATACAAGAAAAGGGTCAACACATGAGGTGTTGAGTATGGGGCAGAACGATGCATATATGTATAATCTTTGCATAATTTGAAAAGATTTCAAGACAAAACGAACAAGAATAAACATGTTAACTGTTTAACAAAATGCAAAACCATATTTTATGTCATTTCACTCCATTATACCAACAATATCAAGCATGTTTAAGGCCTTTGACCATCTTCCCGTTGGAAGGGTCCGTAAGGGTGCTCAAGATTAGTTAATCCTTTTATACGAGAGGGACCTCAAGGCCATAGCCAAGAGATAACCCTTTATCAACAATATTATAATGGAGTTCTATATACATGTGTGTTCAAGTTATAAAAATGACGAGGCAAACATCGAGTAAGACATAGCAATACTACATGGCAATAATTGAGTAAGTAAACAAACAAGCATACAATATATGTCCTTTTCAAGAAAGAAAGCAATAATCATATAACTAGATAAGGCCCATACCTGATTCATAGATTCATAACCTAACTTGTTCTTCATCATCTAGCCACATGCCAAACCTAATTAACAATAAGATTACATGTATGCGTTAGATTATCATCATTAACCCTAATTAACTTAATTTTAGGGTTTTGGCCAAGATAGGTTCCAAGTTACTTATTAGTCCCTTAGATAATCTTTTATTAATCTAGAGGTCATCAAGGGGGTGTGGTTCAATTTCATATCATTATGACGTTCCATGCACTTTCTATGACCATATCAAGGTTTAAGCCATTTACATGCATTCTAGGGTCAAAAGACTCACAATAGAGCACCCTAGATCATGATTCATCAAGTCAAGATGTCTAGATCTAAAAGATGATTTAGATCAGCAATAAAATAACATAGGAAATACATTTAAAGTAGGGTGATGTCCACTAGGGTATGGGCATCAAACCACCAACATGGGGTACCCACATTCAATCATACATGCAAATATCATAATAGTATACTTATGTCATAAAGAGTACAAGGAAGGTTATAATGTTTCCTAGGGGTTTCAACAACATAAAATTACTGATCTCATGATTGGTTAAGCATTTAGAGTCATTAGGAAGCAAGGTTAGCATCAAAAGAGCAACATACATGATTATAGTCCAATATGGTCACATATGTACAAAAAGGAGTCATTTATGAGCAAGAGGGAGAGTAGGACCTTCATTAGGGATACAAAGACATGGTAGTTACTGATTTGATACTTATGTGGGTATATATGCATCAGAGTTCCAAAATTCATCATAACATTGCATTAAATATGGTTAAGAAGATCAAAATGTAGCATTTTTGAAAGAAAAAAAAACAGAGAACAAACTAAGAAATTAGAGTCTACAAATATGTCCATATTGTAGATATTTTTGAGAGGATCTATTTGATATATAGGTTTGCCTTATTTGGCCTTAAAATGAGGAAGTTATGATTTTTGTAAATTCTACATCGAAACTATATGGATTCTGATTGATAGTGTTACCATGATTATGTAGAGGATCACGACCGTTGATGCAAGATTGGGTGGCGACATCTGATTCTTCACTCAAACACCCATGTCCAGTCCACTATATCGTTGATAGTCACTCCAAATGAGGTTGAGGGCGGTGGCGGTTGGTGCTTTCGGGGTGCTGGCTTGACCGTTGATGTCGGATCAAACGGTCCTGGATCTCTCCCTCTCTTAGCGCGTCCAGCCGCACGGAGGTCCCTTGTTCCTACGTCAGAACAGGGGAGGAACAAAGGTTCCTCACCTCCCTTCTTCGGCTGACCCAAAGGCCTCTGCACCAGCCGCTCAAGGCAGCACCGAGGTGATCGGAGCAGGGCACTTCGCCACACTCCTCACTCGCGCTCGCCGAGTGGGTGGGGTTGTGTCGGCGAGCTCCCAAGAGTTCCTAGCTGGCGGCTGTAGTGTTGGGTTTTAGGGGAGACGGAGAAGGCAGCGGAAACAAAAATTTTCTCCCCCAACCCATACCGAGGAAACGCGTCAACGTCTATATAATAGGAAAGGATGGTTTTGTGGAATCATACCTTGTCCTGAGGCTTGCTCGGCGACAATACCTCGCGCAATGCGCGGTCTTCAACTCCGGTCTTGGACGGCGTCTGTGCAGCTCCTGGTCGCACCGGGACTGACGACTCCTCCTACCGGACTGTCGGATGACAGTTGTCCTCCTGAGCGGCAGTGTCCTCCCGCCTCTGTAGTAGTCCACACGGACCACCTGGAACTCCACTCTCCTTGTCCCACAAGGAAGTGGAAGGAGTCACACCCTCCTGTTGACGTACTAGTCGCCAACACACTCTCCTGCTACCAATTGCAACTGCAGTTGTCCTTCCCTTGCTGCAACTCCCTTTTGCGGGAAGCACTTGCTCGGGATCTCTCACAGTTACCAAAACCAGAGAGAACGACAACTTCGCAAAGCAACCGGCTTGCATTGAGTTGTGTTCTGAGAAGCCCCCAATACCCCTATATATATAGGTGGGTCATGGGACAAGGTTCTTTGTGCCCGGCAATATGGGACTAAAGCAGGAGTAGAAGGATTCGAGATTTTCCACAAAAAGCAACCAACTCGCAACCTGAAATGATCGGTTCACAACTGAACCGATCGGTTCGGCCATTGAGTCGATCGGTTGGACCTGAGCCGATCGTTTGGGGCACTCCAACCGATCGGTTGGTTCCCTGAACCGATCGGTTCATGGTCCTAATCCGGCTCAAAAAGACTTTCCTTGTTTCGTTCTCAATTGGTATCGAATACCAATGTTATTCCCAATCGAATTGGGCAATTTGAAACCAAAGGAAAATTCTTGCCGACATGACTTTCCCAACTGGTCGGTTGCACCAGTTGAGCCGATCGGTTCAACTCTTGAACCGGTCATTTCAACCTGGGTATGAGCCGATCGGCCTGGACACTCCAGCCGACCGGTTTAGCAACCTCAGCCGACCGGTTCATCACATGAGCCGATCGGTTGGGAGCACAGGTTGGCTCTCATGATTGGCTTTCATGTTAATCAAATCAATCTTAATGTATCCCACCGATCATCCCATGATTGGCTCTCAGGGCATACATACCAACAGACTCCCACTTGCACTGTGAGCCAATCACCCATGAATCATATTCATAGTGATATTCAAACATGTCCCACATGTTACTGTGCTCTAGTTCCAACATAGTGAGTAATGGCAACACCTTGCCAAAGTCAGTATAAATTGCATGTCTCTCATCTCTTCGTTGTACGTCGCACGTATGAGATGGAGTTGCCGTAATATGCGATCTAGTATTCCTTTGCTAACCTTTAGCCACATTGCATGATCAAGGATTCCAGACTTGTCATCAATGAGTGGAATATAAGTTCATCTCATGAACCTTCATATCCATATAGTATCCACTGCTGTTCACTAACACACAGATACTCGACATTTCCTTTTAAATGGTTTTATTGGAACACTTCCAATTATCAACAAACTTTCACTTTTATACATCCTATGTATATTTTGCGATTAATCTTCTGTCCTTTCAAAAGTTCGCATCAATGTAACTCTTTACATCGAACTCTTCCTTATCTCCATAGAACTAGTACTTCCCAAGTACTTATCAAGTTCTTATGGTATTCCAGTAACCCTTGCTGGAATCAGACAGACATCCACTCGTCATGTCTCACATACGAGTTATCAGGATGAGCACATCATATTGTCATGTCACACATACAAGATGATGAATGCATTTTATTCTTTCCATGTCAATACATGCAAGATAATGGGATGATTGCATACATGATAGATCCATATATATTCTTAGTGTTCCCATTCTTCATAAGAATTGGACACTTGGCGTTGGGATACTAATATCCATATAATTTGGACAAGTTGTCTCCCACTGAATCTGTGCATACTGAACCCTTTAGTACAGATTGCCAATGTATGCTTTCTCTTTCTAGGTCAAGAGATTTTTTGAGAACTATCTCTATAGATCTCTATTCCCATCATATAGGAAACATCTCTATCTTCCTTAAAGATAATTTCCACTTTTGGATTTCCATTCTAGAACAATTCTATTTCACATCAATATGTGGAATGTGAATACACTCCCACTAAATCACAGATCCCTTCTTTATCTTTGACATATCAGTCAAACCCTTTGACTATATCATCAAAGTAAAGATCCAATTTTGAGTTGCTTACACTCAATCAATCACATTGATTAGTCCATTGTAACTTATAGACTTCATTTGCATTAGTGGATTCATAAACCTTATAGGTTGTGTCACATACACATCCGTGTTTTATTCCTCATAGGAATGCGGTTTTAGTATCCATATGCCAAATGTCTCAGTCATTAAGTTGCAATCAACAAGCATCATCCTTCTCAAAATGTTATCCATGTGTCTTAACACTTAAGACTCATTTGCACTTATGGATTTCATCCAATGAGTGCTACCATCAAGGTCATACCTTATGGTTCACATGGAAATCATTTAGGATGTAATGATCATAAATCATAACTCAAAATTCGGTTCCTCATATTCATCTAGATAGTTGACTCATCACATGAACAACTCATCACATAGATAATTGAGGTGTATATGTTAAGGATATAAGAACTCACAACCCTTGTGATTCTTAATTTCCTTCATTAGTGTGGGGTATTCTTTTATTAAGAAGAATTCAGTTATTCGATAATCATTCTCTAACTCCTTAGAGTATGATTCCTTCTTGATTTAGACATCACCATGCCTTAATCATGAGTTCACTATGATACATTATCATAATCACTCGTAAGGATCTCAAACATTTGGTTCAAGTGTTTCATTCATTGATCTCAACAAGAATTAACACTTCACCAAATTTGCACTTCATCTATGAAAATCTTGAACACTTCAAGATATTCATATTGGTATTTCTCTAAAAACCATTAGAAGTATTAGCATTTGTTCCAATAGGTATGTAAATACATCACATGTATTATACCTAATAGGATAATCATTCTCCCACTACCATTAGTGAAGATTGATTAATCATGTCCAAGATATTCATGTCTCTTACTGGTTCTCTAACCAAAAGAGTCTAGATTTATCCATCATATGGAAACTAGAAATGAATTTCTTATGATATATGCTAATTGTTTGAGTTATCAATAACTTTTAGGTATCATTTTATCTTATGCATATCAAATACCACAAGATAAGCAAGGCATTGCCACAAAGATCATATCTTTAAGATTGAAACATCAACTTTATTAATTGCCATCATTGTCATACAATATGCAATAATAAAGTGTTTCTATCTTTTGGCAATATATGAAATAGCAGTTCTCAACTCTATTTCATGCCCTTTTAGGCTGAAATAAACTGAAAGATACTCCTATCTATGGCAGCAACACTTGCTCCAATGATGGGTACTTCTTTCTTGGTCCTTTTACAAAGGCCATCACTTCTTGGCGGATATTGCATATCATATATGACATATCCATATCTTGGTATCATATACCTCGGATAAAGAAGCGGTTCATTTCATGATACCTTAGGTGGAGATCTCCATCCCCTCCTTCATCTTCTTTTGTTCTTCCAGATATAGAGGGCAATCCCTCATACACCCTTTCCCCATGTGCCTTGAGGTTGAAGACGGCTTGGATTTCTGGCTAGCATCAGAACACTTCTTAGCTTTGCCCTTGTCCTTGCCCTTAAGAATTACCTTTTCTTTGATCACATCAAAGACTATGGTTTGTCTTTCTTCATATTTGCCTCTACTATCCTTAACATGTCCAACAAATCTGTCAACGCTTGTCAAAGTTGTTCATGTTGTAGCTTATCATGAATTGTATGATTCTCACAACATTTGCAGTATCATACCAATAGCCAACTCTTGGCTCAGAGGGAATCCTTCTTAATCAAGTTTTCCACATACCCAATCACATTGAGTGTGTGAATACCTTACTGGATCTCCTTCTGTCATGACATACTAGGACAGTATCTTGGAGACATCATATGTCTCATGTTGTCTCTGCAACTCATAGTTCAGAGAACACAACATCAAGCACTCCTCATCAATGTCATCCTCAGTAAGCTTCCATAAGCATACTTTCAGCCATTGATGTGGTGGGATCGAGTTCATCTGGTTCTGGTATAACTAGGACTTAGAGCTTTCGCTCTTTGATTGAGAACACTTCTCATCATCATCCTAACCAGTCGTAGAATTATTCCCATTTAATTTGTTGGTCTCAAAGACCGATCACAAATAAAGTGATTTGTTGATTAACCATTTATTTTAACAAAAGGAAATATATGCAATTTTAGTCCAAAACTCTTTTTGACTTGTTTGATTGATTTGAAAATTTGACGATAAAATTAGGCCTTTAATTAATTATCGCTCCCACTATTTTACTTCAAATTGATAGCCCTCACCATCAATTCGGAAGATTGCAGCGTACAACGTTCTAGTGGGCAAGATCCTGAAATCCTCTAAGCCATGGACCAGCTAGGGCTGTCACCCACAACATAGATCTCTCAGGTAGGCAACTTTTGCCAATTGCATCATATGCAACTCTTGATAAGATGTCATATACAACTCTTTGCAATGATCATCTCCATGCCTCAAGGTACTAGATCCCATCTAGATCACCTTGTTAAGTCCGACCCAAATCAAACACGATGAACATGCACCCTGCTAGGGCAGACCCACACATTCATCCTTCACGCTTCCACGAGGTAGACGGTGCACCACGCTAGGGCGTGCCCACACTTGGTCGAACAAGTTTTTCACGTGTGTCGCATTTGGAAGGCATCTAAAACTTAATATTTTAATGAGGGATTTGGTTTTATATACATATACATATCCAATCACCACAATACATAGTACGTATCATATACATGCTATATCCCACAGAAAACATGCACAAACGATAAAAAGCGATGATTATGGCCATCCTAATGTGATTCCTCGAGCCAAGAGGAATCACGGTCATCTAGGTCAACATCACATGCAACATGTACAAGATGAACTTCTGTGCCTTGCCTTCCGAGTTGATCAACTCATCTCATGAATGATCTGTACTCTCCAGCCGGTCGTCTGGGTGCCACCAGCCGATCAGTTGGCTCCTCCAACCGATCGGTTCGCCTCGTCGTCGTGCATCTCGTCATGTCCGCCACCTGCTCGTCTCGCTCCTCGAACCGGTCATCAACCGATCGGTTCACTCCTTGAACCGACCGTCTGGAACGTCAACCGATCGGTTCACACCTTGAACCGATCGTTTCAGCTGTCGTCTTGATGTCCGCCGAACTATGACATAACAGGAAATAAAATCTATCCTAATTATTACATTGCTTTAAAAAGGGAAACCCCGAGTTACATTCGGGGGGAGCAAAGGTAGGAAAGAATCTCGAATTATTTCGAGTTACATCAGGAATAAGAGAGGGAAGATCGGTGCGCAGACCGAGATGCAAGCAACCACAAACAACCACACACATATAGGGGTTTATAGGCCATAATCACGCTACACACATCCACCACAAAACTCGTTTAAGGGCGATGCGTATCGAGTGCATTAATAATACATATCATATATGTAATTAGGGATTTGTGGATTTAAGATTGGACATGCATAAAGCCGATATTATTCGCATCGCATGCAATAAATAAAGGTGACAAACCAAAATCGATCATATCGATATTCCTAAAATATAGAGCAGTTGACGTGGCTCTGATACCACTGTTGGGTTTTAGGGGAGACGGAGAAGGCATCGGAAACAAAAATTTTCTCCCCCAACCCATACCGAGGAAACGCGTCAACGTCTATATAATAGGAAAGGATGGTTTGTGGAATCATACCTTGTCCTGAGGCTTGCTCGGCGACAATACCTCGCGCAATGCGCAGTCTTCAACTCCGGTCTTAGACGGCATCTGTGTAGCTCCTGGTCGCACCGGGACTGACTCCTCCTCCTCCTACCGGACTGTCGGATGACAGTTGTCCTCCTGAGCGGCAGTGTCCTCCCGCCTCTGTAGTATTCCACACGGACCACCTGGAACTCCACTCTCCTTGTCCCACAAGGAAGTGGAAGGAGTCGCACCCTCCTGTTGACGTACTAGTCGCCAACATGTAGGACCCAAAGGTGAACCATGGAGCATGAAGAGAAGACGGCAGCTGGAGAAAAAATTAGGAAAAGAGCAACGAAACCAAGGGAGGGGGGGGGGTTATAAGGCAGCAAAGATGCTAGGGTTTATGCTCCCTTCATTCATCGTGGGGCGTTGCTTTCCCGATCTGGTTGGGAGAGATGATGACTCCCCGGTCAAGCGCTTCCTTCCATTTTGGGAAGGAAGACAACAAGTTAAATGGGTCGTGTGTCTGGTATTGGGCCCAATAAGGTTAAAACTCAACAAGAAAAAATTATAATGTGTACAATATGAGTCAATATTCAAATACCCATATCTTGGGCTAGGAGCCTTCGATTGAGGTGATTTGTATGCCGTTGAATTTGTAATTGAGTCCACTACAATGTGGTGCATATTAGAAATACAAAGGATCATGGTGTTGAGGTTCACGATTTGATATAAGAGGGTGACATGATATTGCAAGGTACTTAGTTTAAAAGTACAAATTAAAGTCACACGTTGCAAAATTGACCATTGTAGTCGCCAAATTGGAACATCACAACTATCCAATTATGAATCTAATATCAAATCGAGTAAGAGATTCTTGATGAGACAGGAGGAATACAATGTAGGAGAGAGAAAATCAAGGTTGTCACAAATCATTTCCTTTTTTCTCCTTTGTTTTTTGTTGGGATCATTTGTGCTGGTGGAATCATAGGCAATTATGATGTTGTTAGTTTTTTCCAATCTGTATTGGTGGTGCCTTTTCCACTATCAGGTATTTGCAATCTACGTGGTTCTAATTTAGAACAAATGTAGTATGTATATCATTGTTATATGAATAACAAAATTTTTTTAATTACTTTTATGACTGGATTAGATGGTTGTTTTACTGTGATGAAATTAGCAGGTCTAATGTGGTGTTTACAATCCATATCCCTTCATTTTTTTTCAAAAAGGAAGACTGTAATGACCCCGCCTCCCAGTAACCCCCAATTAAGGGAGACCAAGAGGTCAGAGTAATCCCAATTTTCTGGACTAATGGTTCGGCAAATAATCAATAATAATTACTAAATTCTACCAAAACTATACTGAAAAGCTAGAATAAAATAAAACTTTGCATACCTTTTTAAAATCTTGGATTTCTAGACTTCTATCCACAACTAGAGTCTATTCTAACTAATCCTCCTTGTACTTTAATTCATATATTCACAATGTATCACTTTACTATTTGTCCTTTTGATATTGTACCTAAAATGTTGACAAACAAAACATCGGTCAGCATAAATGAATATGCTGGTATGCGGGGACAACCAAAATTTCACATATATGGCTAACAACCTAAATACCACAATTAAGTTAATTAATAATTCAATTTACGTTTTCAGTGTGTCAATCTCCACTGCTTTTGCCCTAACCCTGGAATACCCTCTTTAGGGTTTCTCTTTTGTAATAGACTTAAGGCCACCTTCTCCATCCTGAGCTTGGTGCCTGGGGTCACCTCTCAAGGTGCCCATTATTCATTCAATATCATAAGGCCACCTTCTCTATCCCGAGCTTGGTGCCTGGGGTCACCTCTCATGGTGCCCATTAGTCTTCACTCTTGGGCTTGACCTCATTGCATCATACATCAGGGTGGCATGTAGGTGCGAGAATACACACTTATAAATTAACTACGATAATCATAGTGACTTTATGAATTTGCATATATGAACATCCAACAGTTAGGTTGCATTCAATTCGATCAATCATCTGAGAAATCTCCGTGAAACTAAAGAGGTTAATCATAAATAACCACATACATGTTTTACAGATCTTTGAGATAGAATCAACCAAGAAAGGAAATCTAATCAAGAAAGCAAGTACAAGAATCCTGAAATAACCATACAATTCCTTTTTATCAAGAACTATCCAAACCATCTTGCTTCTTAGGGTTTCTATTCCTTTTTAGGATTTCTACCTCTTTTTAGGGTTTCACTTGCAATTAGAGTTTTGCTTCACTTTTAATACCTCAAACCCTAATAGGTAAAATTACTCATATACCCTAGGTTTCTCATCTTATCTCTCCTAACAGGCTTAGGATTATCTTTTGATAACATAATTCCATATTTTTGAATTAACTATAATTCTCTCTTCTTTTACCCTAAATTAGGGGTTCTAAATGTATTATCCACCATACTAGGTTTAAAACCCTAAACCATGCAATTAAACATCTTTATCGGATTAAAACTTAACATCATTATTCAACATGTTAATATTACTCGAATTAACCTATTAATCCTCATAAATTCATCAATTAGTCTCGATTAGGGTTTCTAACCAAATTTTAACACATTTTCCATAAAAATAACATACTTTTGCAAAAATAGATGGAATTAGGTTATAAAACTATTTTTATCTGGTTCCTCATATTTTTTTGAACAACTTTCATATATAAAGTTTATTCATCTGGGTTTTTTAGCAATTTCTATGATTTTAACAAAGAAAAGCCTTTTTCCATAATATTTGAGTAGAGAGGCAATTTACCAAAAAATCGGCGGGCATTTGATCAGTGGACCGGTGATCCACCCTTTAGATCTGACGCTTCTGGTTGCGCACGCCTAAAATAGTCGATCCCTCTCTGAATCATCGGATCTCCGTGCGGGATCACGATAGACTGTGATCAGACGATCAATGTTCGCTGTCTTCCTCCTCGCGTGAGCAGAGTCGAGGTCAATGTCACGGTTGACTCTGAGGTTCAGGCCACCAGCAAGGAACCCGAGATTCCTGGAAGCTTCGTCGCTGCCGCCCGAACTCAACGAGCTTCTCAATTGCTCATTTTCTCCTTGCCTTCACCTTGAACAAGTCATCGGAACTCCGGCGAGGTCGACATGTTGTAGAGGGGGCAGGTTAGGATCAATTTAGCAATTGAACTCGTCGATCATCTCGTCGTCGCTCTCCATAGTGTTTAGGGTAGGCTTTAGGTATGTTGGTACCCTCGAGTACCCCCCCTATATATAGGGTTATATCAGAGAGTCCAACAGATTGGGAACTTCTTGCCTCATCGACGATAGCACATAAAATTAGGGTCTAGATTCTTCAGAACATTCTCCCGAAGTCGATGGACTCAATAGTTCTTCGCATTATCGTCTCAATCTCTGGGAAAATGAAATCCTAATTCTTATCCCAATCCTTCTATGATTTGGGGTAGACAATGATCGGCTACCCTTGGATCCGTGGTCCCCTTGACCACGCGGGTCATCCAACGACCGATATTGCTCCCCAAACCTAGTTTCTTAAAATTGAGTTAAAAAGGGGATTTTAATAAGGAAACTTGGGAAATTCATTTCTCTCTCCTAGATTATTATTTTTACTCAAAATTTAGAGGAAACTCCATCTTGTCATAATCTAATCGAGTACTAACTTTGAAACCCAAATTCCAACGAAAAAGGGTGTTTCCTTCACATCCAAGTTATCCATTAATTAACCCACATTTTAATTGATATTTCTTTTTCCTTTGCCATTATCTTACCATCTTGAATTCCTTGGACTTCAAGGAACTCTAAAGGCATGAAATCCCTTCTTGGGAAATATTCCTATGCCTTTTTATCTTATTCTTTTCTCTCTTTCTTACTTATTCCTTTTATTACATAAATTCCTTTTTTCCTTTTATCTTTCTTTTTCTTATAATTGGGCTCAATAGCCAATAAAGCCCACTAGGCAACCAAACAAGGCTATTATAAATGAAATCCATCTAATATAAATAAATAAATCAACCATTGATTTCATTTATCGTTAAAAGGAGATTTACAAATCTCATTACATAGTTTAGGAAAAATGAGGTTATAACAAAGACCTTTATTGAAATCTGATATGACATAATAATTACGACATAGCCTAGACATAGCCAAAGACATTTACCAAACAGAACATGCTAGCCATTTCTATCCATAACTGTCATTAGTGATCATGTAGAATGAAGAATGAACTATGATGATTTATGAGCACAATGTGGAGTCTGTTTGAACAGAAACTGGTTCCTTGAAATCCAAATATGCCAGCAGGATGAGTAAAGATGCATTTGACCTCCATTGTAGACATATTAAAAAAATAATGTATAGCTTTATTTATTTTCAACAAGTGCCAAATTTTCTTGTCTAATAAATACTCTCGTAAAGAATGTAATATGGTCTCTAGATCAATAGTACAAATAGTACATTGAGCTGAAGGAGCACAATGACGCCTATAAGTTATTGTAAATAAGTCATTAGTGCTTCATGACTAATCAACAATAAGAATACCTTTTACTTTGGAGGTGTTATTCACATTTATTTTGACAAATCATAATTTTGACCAACCCCTAATTTTGACAAATCCTAATTTTGATCAACCCTATTTTTGACAACTCTTATTCTGAAAAACCCTAATTTTGACCAACCATATTTTTGACAACTCTTATTCTAAAAAACCATAATTTTGACCACCCATAATTTTGACAAAGCCTAATTATTGATCAACCCTTTTGTTGATCAACCATAATTATTGATCAATGCTAATTATTGATCAACCTTAATTATTGATCAACCCTAATTATAATTAGGACAGTGATAATTTGGTAACATTATGTTGTTTTGATGTAATGTTGTAATATAATGTTGGTCTGATGTAATGTTTTGATATAATGAAGTGGGGATCGACAGTCATATGTAAAATAGCTCCCCCACTTTTACATATGTGTAGATACCAATAATGACATGAATTATACTATATAATTAATAGGACATATTATTAACATGATGCATGGCTTAGGAGCCTCAATTATTTGTATAATATTTATATAACTGACAAGAGATATAATGAACAGGACACATGACTTAGGACCCTCATGTTGGGAAATCGGGGCAACACATAAGGCAACAAAAAAAAATTTAAAGTCTAATTCTCCAATCAACAAGATCGCGTCAACAACAATGTATCTAGGAAGGAAGGTAACAAGAGTTATACATGGTCCTGGAGCAAGTCCAATGACAACTCTTGATGCAATATCATGCTTCTTTTCCCAGTAGAAACACACTTCTTCAGCAACATCACTCAAACAGTCGTCTAAAATAGCCTCCAGGTGCAACACCACAGACGGTGATTGACAGTGTCCTAGCGGGAAAAACTCCTCACCTCTAGAGTAGTCCATGTGAACCACCGGGAACTAATGTTGTGCTACTAGAGCCAATATGAAGGAGTTATCCCTTCGAACATCAGTGTACTAGCACTGATTCATTGTACCAAAATTGTCTCTCCCTTGCTATCCCTCCCTTTAATAGGTAGGACTTTCTTGGGTGCTTTATTGATTACCACAACCAGAGAGAACAACAATTGTCAGAGCTTACTGTTGTGCATGGGAAGCCCCCAGTACCCCTCTATTTACAGAAGAGTCCAATGTCAAGGTTCCCAATCTGTGCGGAGTTAAAAGGACATAATTCACAAATTTCTAGAAACTTCAGATGGAGAACCGGTCAGTTCACATGCCCAACTGGTCGGTTTGTGCATGAACCGGTCGGTTCGTGCAGTTTCCTATTCTGAATTACATTAGTATTCAATGCATGATCGATTCAAAATATGATGTTAGCACTGATCCTTGATCCAATCGAATTGACCACTGAATCAGACGGTTCATCATATGAACCGGTCAGTTGGAACCATGAACTGATCGGTTCACTAGGTTATGTAATCAAGTAATTTCATCATTCTTGAATAAACTCCTATTCCAAGTGCATCCTATGTGTGTCACCCTATATGTACCAAATTATGTTGGCAATGAATGTCCATAACCAATTTATGACATCACAAGCAATGATCGGTATCTAGCAACACATAATTACTACCCAAGTAATTTGGAAAGTTGGAGAACAACTTCAACCTACAATATGTGACCAATGTTACCATGATCATATAGTTCCTTCATCTCTGATATCCAAATTGAAATTGAGGTGTGGAATCATCATCCTCTTCAACATTCAATCCATATTCCTTGAACTAGAGAAGGCTGTCTAAAATGTGTGTGAGTTCACATATCACATAGTAAATCACATCAGTATGGCCATACATGTCTTAGTCTCACTTATCAAGTGGCCTAGATATCAATCTCCTGTAGGAGGGACAAATCCCATATTCATCACTGAGACTCAATCCCCATGTGTTACAATGCACCTGAGCATCACCTTTGTGGAAAACCTTTTTTTTAATTAAGCCAGAGGGTTCTCTATTCATCCCACCCCTCTCTTGTGGGCGAAACCATCAACAGAATACACCTCCTTCTTATGTGTCTGTAGGTTTGTTCCCCCCAGAAGACCAGATAAAAAAACCTCACAACCCAGACAAAGAAATAGCTAAAAAAAACATCCATGATTCATCAAGCGTCGATCCTCTGCAGGTGCACGTAGGGAATGCACCTTTTCTCCAAAGTTTCCATGCCTCGAATTCTATTCAGTATCATCCTTCTATCCGTAATAACTGTCATCTCTGAAAATCTTTTCCCCCATCTCCCAATCTCTCTGGGTATAGAGTTAGCAACTTTGTGAACCATTGACCCAGTAATACTAGATCTAACCAACTTGGACCTCATCTCTCTAACAAATGGCTTGGTCCTCCATGGTTCTATAGCATCCTTCCACAGAATATCATAGACTTCCTGGTCATCAATCTCAATACATGAAACTCATAGCATATGATCATCTGCCAGTTTCAGTCCAACAATGCATGCCTGTACATATGCCAGGACGAAGTCTGGTGCCTTGAGCCAGGCATGGAACACCATGCATATATCTGCATTTTGATTTCGTATCAGGCCTGCCGCCCACCTCCTACATACCCCATCTTCTCCCCTATCTCTTACTATAGTCAAGTTCATTTTCAAGTTATGCAAGTCAGGCTTCATCCACCTTATCAGTTGAATCTCTCTCATTCTCATCTTAGGCTTAGTAATCCTTCCATCTCTCATCCTATTGTAAATGCTCGATCCATGTTCAACGGAGAAGGATCTATGCTGAATCGTGTTGTTCACAGAAGAGATGATTTGATTCCATTCAAACTCCCAACCTCGCAGTTTGTCCCCAAATCTAGATGCACAACGTATCCTCCAAATGTTGTGGGGTATGTTAACTGCTAACCTTCCTGCAATCCAATCTGACATCCTCCTGGAGTAACCTTTCTCACAAGTATCAAGAAGTGATTGTATATCATGAGGTGCCTGCATCTACGTCAAATGGGAGAATCTGTTCCAGAAGAACATGGCAACCTATCCATGGAAGAAAAGGTGATCAACATCTTCTACTCTCGGATCATCACAATAGTTACACCTCGATACAAGGGGGACGCAACATCTATGTTGAACATTATCATCCGTAGGAATAGATTTTTTAGTCAGCTTCCATATGATAGCACTCACCTTAGGGGCGTCCATGCCCCATATTTTCCCTAGAGCATCTGGTCCTCCCGCTCTTGGTTGCATTAGAATCTTTTTCACTGATTTCATAGTGAAGCGACCCTTATGGTCAACACCCCACACCAATTCATCATCTACGTTCGTTATCCAAGCACCTGCCTTTTTGATCAGCTCCACACCCTGGTCATAAACCACCTGTTGGATCATCTCCCAATCCCATCCATCTTCTTCATTCCAGAAATCTCTAACCAAGAACGGCTGCCTTCTATCACTAGCAAAGATGGCATGGTTAGTGAGTCTCTCATCACACCACCATGAGTCCCAGAAAGGGATATTACCTCTCCCAATCGACCATCTACAAAAAGGAAACATTCTAGGGAACATGTCCCATATCTTCTTCCAGAAAGGGGACAGATAGCTACTAATCTTTAAGTGATTAGGATAGTTTTCGGACCTGCCTGTTGCAAGGTTAGCATACTTATCTCTGCAAAAAGATGCCCACAAAGTCTCAGTATTGAGAATTTCCCAGCACGCCTTAGCAACAAAGGCATCATTAATCATCTTCAAGGAAGTGAGACCAAGACCCCCATCTATCAGCGGTGTAGCAACTCTTTCCCATCCGATCCATGCTTTTCTTTGGTGATTCTCCCTGTCCGCCCATTGAAAACTCGAAAATTTTCACTCTATACGCTGGATGATACCTGCTGGAATTCCCACCGCCACTACTGTGTAGACAGTAATGGATGACAACACATGAGCAACCAGTAGTCTTCGTCCTGCAAAAGATAGCAATCTAGATTTCCATGCAGCCACTTTAAAGTTCACTTTTCTAACAAGAAACTCGTAGTCAATTAATTTTGTCATTCCTTTAGAAATCGGTATGCCCAGGTAAATAAAAGAGCGAGTCGCCTTCTCCACTCCAAAGCCCTTTGCTATGTCATCTGCCTTTGCTTGATCATACCCCCCAATCACACAAACAGATTTCTGTCTATTGATTCTCTGACTAGTTGCCTTTTCATATAGCTTGAATGTGCTTTTAACTGTATTGATTGTCCACTGGTTCGCATTGAAGAACATCAGAAGATCATCAACATAGAGGAGCATTGGAGGTGCCACCCCATATCCTCTTGTACAGAAATTGGCAATGGACCGATCACTCTCCAATCTACTAATCCTTCTGCAAATAAGTTTCTCAAAGATAATGAACATGAATGGTGATATAGCATTACCTTGCTTTAAGCCTCTTCCAATCTGAAAAAAACCAGCTGTATCCCCACCAATAGTAACCGTAGCCCAGGTGTGTTTAAAGAAACTCATACATAGATCGATCACCTCAGGTAGAAATCTAAAAGCAGCAAGACATTTACACATCACCTGCCAATCCACTCTATCATATGCTCTTGACATATCAAACTTAACCACAACATTAGGAAATTCCCGACCTTGATTGATATCATGCATCAACTCTCTAGCCAGCCTGACATGATGAGTAATATCATTCCCTTTCAAGAAGGCTCCCTGTGGATGGGATATCATCTGGGTCATCTATGGAGCCAACCTGTTACTAAAGATTCTCGCAAGGATTCTTATGGTCAGATTCTCAATCGAGATAGGTTTGAAATCAGCGGATAACTTCTTGGGAGAGTCGACCTTTGAAATAAGGAGGATTCTACAGCAGAACAAACCTCTATGACATATATGTCCTCTAAAGAAACCATCTGCCAGAGCAAAGAAGTCATCACTAATAATATGCCACGCAGCTGAAAAGAAAGGTAGGGTAAATCCATCTAGCCCAGGGGCTATATTTGGGTCCATTTCCTTCAATGTCTTCAGAATCTCGTCCTCATGAGGGGTGGCCGTCAGAAAGCAGCTATCATCTGTCGAGATAGCCTCTGGGATGTCCTGTAGAAACTGTTCTAAGGCAATGCTATCTATCTCAACTTCCTCATTGTATTGTTGCTGGTAATGTGTCGCCGCTTTCTCTGCCATCTCAGTAGGGTTCGTTATCACAATACCATCAGGAAGTGTTAATGCATTTAGCCTCCCATGTCTTCACCTAGTTTTGACCACCGAATGATAAAACCGAGTGTTGCGCTCAGCATCTTTTAGCCAACTAATTCTGTCCTTCTCCCTCCAAATAGCCTCTTCCACATCTAGCAGCTGCTCAAGCTCATTCTCTGCAGTCTTTAAGTTTGACTCATTGAGTGGAGTGGGATTTTCATCAAATGCAGCCTGTGTAGTGAACACCACATCCTCTAAATCTTTGATACGTTGATTATTGTCTCCAAACTATATCTTACTCCAGGCTCTAAGAGCACCTCTTACTTTCTTCAATTTATGATAGAAAACGAACGATGAATTTCCCACAACTCTCTCTTCCCAGATCTGCTCAACAATCTTCAGACATTCAGCCTCCCTTAGCCATGTCGACATGAATGAGAAGTGAGCTTTCCTATCAGTAGTAGCCTGTGCACCCGGTATAGTTATAATAGGGCAGTGATCCGACACCCGAGATCTAGTAATGTGTATAGAACGAGTCGTGGGTTTCTCCGCAAACCATGCTCCATTCATAAGAACCCTATATAACCTCTCCCAAATAGTAGGCGTGAGTATCTGTTTGTTAACCCAAGTAAACCAGCTTCCTTCAAAAGGCACCTCCTTCAAGAGAGCATCAGCAATAAGAGCATTGAAATCAAACATTTCCTGATAAGTTGGAGCATTTCCCCCACATTTCTCCTGGGCCTCTCGCACAACATTAAAATCCCCTGCTATGATCCATTTCATATCACCTATCTCAGCAGACATGATGATAATCTCTTCCCAGAGATCTCTCCTATGGGAACAATAACAACTTGCATACACAGCCGTAACAAAGAAGAATGAACCATCTGAGGCCTCACATCTAACACTAATGTGTTGTCTATGTCTTCTAAAAATCACTGGCTTTAGGTTTAGGTCCGCATATACCCATATCTTACCTTCCTCTATATGGTTGTCAGCCACCCAATCTAGGCGTACCACATCTAACAGCTCAGCAGCTTGTTCAGCATGTAAGAAAGGTTCAAAGAGGCAAACAATGCCCGATTTGAATATGCTACAAAGTCTCCTCAGCACCCTTCTTGTTGGGTTTCTTGCAGCCCCTCTAATATTCCATAAAATTGACTTACTGTCCATATGAAAAGAAAAACTACTCTTCTCATCTCAGTCACTGTCAAGTCAGTGACTAAACCTCCACTCATCCTCATCGCTATAATCAGCGTAGGTGGCACGTCTCTCATCCTCTGAGTGTCTCCTCCTAGAGCTACCACACCTAGTATAAGCACGTTCTTGGATAGTGTTGCATCCCCGATCAGTAAACTCAACTCTCCTCGAGCTAGATCTGTATCTTCTTGTATCTGTTCTTCTACGTTCTCTGTTATGGGCATCCTCAAAGTGTATAAAGTCCTCCAACCTTCTATTCGAAAGGAATTGTCTGTTGCCTTCTCGATCAACTATAACTCTTCTCGGAGATCTATCCTCTCTTTGACGTTGTCTGTACAGATATGGTCCCCGTGATCTAGGTCTCTCCACCAGAGACGGCGGTCTAGTAATCACTGTAGCCTCAGAAACATGTCCTTCCCTATTCTTTTTCACAACGAGAGCTTCTCTTGGTATTCCATATTCACCGCCTGCTTCAGTAAGGATAGAGTCTTCTGCACCCATTTTTCCTCTAGATACCATGATAAGATGAACTGAGGTCCTCCTCGATCCGTATGTAAGGGATACGAATTACAGTACATCTTCACTAAAGGCCTCCACGAGCATGAGTATACCTGATAGATCATCTTCTCCCTTCTTCCAGTCTGATATATGTATTAGTTTACCAAACGGTTTGACAATGGATGTAACAGATTCATCATCCCGGCACACCATGGGAAGGTCTGCCACCCAAAACCAGAAGACTTCTTTGCATCCATGTCGCTCCCCTCCAATCATGTGCCTCGTGTCAATCCTAGACCCTCTAAAGGTAGGTACCCCTTTTGCCGCATTTTCCTTTGCTTCGTTGGGGTAGGAGAAAAAGGCAATCACTTTTCTGTCTGCAAAATGATATAAGTCCGCCGCACATGGCCAACATTGTCTTAAGAATGGGCAAAGAGCCGTCCATGATATTTCACTGGGCCAAGAAATCTCCACCGCCCTCTCAAGAGTAGTGATCTTGCTTCTTCTCATATCGTCATCAGGGCCTATATCCACCGAAATCCTCTTTGGTATGTGATGTGGTGTACCCCTAGCTGGTCTTCCTGACGGCAGCAGAGGGAACACCGTTCTTGACAGTATATTTTGGTACTCTTGCCTGAGAGAACATCTGATTGCATCTCGCCGCAATATGTCCAGGCCTACGACATTTGTAGCACACCTTGTTCCTCCTGCATTGTGATTGCCAATGTCCTCTGCCAAGACACCGGAAACAAGTGTCGTGAGGTATGTCATACAGTGGTTTCTTCATCGATGGATGTCCGTACGTCTTGGAGGCTGACCCATTGTGCTATGCCACCAGAGATGGTGTATAACCAGATTGCATTGTTGATCTTGGTCTCTGAGCTGATCTCTGGTTTGCTATAACCGTTTCTTCAGTTGCATTCATCGTAGAGGACCGCTGAGGTATCCCATGGAGAGCCGACGTATCTTCTTGGGGAGGCGACTCCATGGTATTCATTCCTTGTGGCTGCTCGACCATCAGATGAGGTGTATGGTTCACTTCTTGTGCCAGCTGGTTCGTCGGTTGATGTGTAGTGTTCTCTTGTGACACTTGCCCTGCGCTCGTCTACGGAGGAGAAAAAGAGTTCGTCCTCATCTCTGGACTCGGCGTCGGCATGCTGATCAGGGGGTGTGCATCCTTAGCCATCGTCATATGCGTGGGTGATTGAAGAAAGTTCCTAATGTGCGGGATCACTGCATCCGGTAGTGTGGATTCAGAGGCAAAAACTTCTCGTCGCTCAGCGACAACCCCTTGCGCCTGTCTCACGCTCTGTCGCGTAACCCTGCGGAGCAGCGGTGAGGGTAGCATCAAGACTTATCGTAGAAGGCTTTTCATATTCGAGGGCTGTATCAGTCTAACCCATCATCGGATTGTCACAGAAGAAATATGTATCGGTCTCTAGTTAACACGATACGATTGCCACACACGATACGAGTGGGCAATATGCCTACCCCGTATCGGTTTGTTACCTTGTCAGGACAGAAGCTGTATCAGTTTCCAGCTAACACGATACGAGAGCCTCACAGCCATAATGATGTTACACTTCTCCTCGGCTCACCTCATCAGGAAGGAAGCTAACACCTTTGTCGGACGCCAACTAGCACGATATGAGAGCTCCCCCCAAGAGCTACCACCGGATTCCGCTACAGTTCAATCCAAGCGGGTACACTTGAAGGGCAACATGTGAGGAGAGCCCGACACAGATGGAGATATTAAAAATCTCCTGACGATGCAACACCTAACACGTTATGAGATCAGCTACCACAGAACGATATCTCCCACCGATACGAGAGCCTTCTCAGTTGCACGATACGAGAGCACTCCTGTAGCGTCCAGTGGATTTCCGCCCAGTATGGAATTCAGTTCTTCTTATGTATCGGCCAGCAACCTGTGTCGGCCTCCAGCCAACCCGATATGAGGCTCCCCCCACGATACGAGAGATCCCCCCCCCCCACGATACGAGAGCCACCTCAGTTGCACGATACGAGAGCCAATACCTCCCAAGAAAGACCACCAACTATCGGGACCCCGAGAACCTTTGTGGAAAACCTTATTTGAGGCGATGTATAAATACAATGATAAACATGTGATGAGTGTATTGACTTCAGGTCTAAGAACTAAAATCACTATGAAAGTTGGTTCTGACTACCATTCCATGGTATCCATGTATCACTCGCAAGGTGGGTCTGTCCGATACACTATTCTCTAAGATGCACTTGTGTGCTTGACTTGATATCACATATCATGACTAATGAGACTCTATCATCAGTGAACACACACTCTAGTCTTATGTATTATTGTTGTCTATTTTGCTTCAATAATAGTATCTGGCTAGGGACATAACAAGAATGTATGTACTCTTATCATACATATGATCTCATCATCCAGGTCCTCAACCTGAAGACATATGCCATTGAGTAACATCATTCTTTAGACACCTACTTATGTTTGTGTTACCATCTCATGATTGAGAGTAACATAATAGATAGAATTACCTTTATCATTATCAAATTAGGTATCTAATGCCACATTCCAATCATCATATTATTGTCTCTCTGGGCATACATACCAAAAGACTCCCACTTGCACTTAGAGATAAACACCCACGAATATTGTTCCAAGTGATCTTAACATGTCCATCATGTCTATACTACACAAGCACTTTTATAGAGGGTTAGAAACGTTTGCTTCTAGTATGTATCTTGAAAGTTTCACATCTCCTCATTGTACGGTGTCTCGTATGAGATGAAAGTGTCGTAGTATGCTATCTGAGATTCCTTGTCTATCCAATAGCTCCATTGTTGTCACAATATTTCTATTGTGTCATCAACAGTTGAAACCTCCAACAAGTTCATCCATATGAACCTATAGATCCTTACATTATCCTCTGTTGTCCTCATAACAGTAAGATACTCGACTAGTAATGTAGAATTAAACAATTGTCTTTAGCTTAGGACCTTTTCTAGCTTAAAATTCTCATTTTAAGGTTAAAAACAAATTTATATTGTGTTCATTAATTTTATTTGTCATATTATAAGCTTGCATCGATGTAACCCTTTACACCCAAGTCTTCCTTATTACCATAACCAAGGAACCAATCCTTTTCATACTTCTCAAGCACTTAAGGATGCTCTTGTATGGAAGTCCAGTGACTCTCACTGGGATCTGACATATATCTACTTGTCCTATCCAATACATATGAGATAACAAGATGAGTACATGACATCACACTCATGATAGATACAGTAGCGAATGCATATGGAATCTCATTCATGTCTTCTCATTCTTTACAAGATCTGGGACACTGGCTCTTTAGAGACTAACTCCATGGAAAATGGACATGTTTTCTCCCATTGAGTCTTGCATTTGGAACCCCTTCAACATTTTGAATGTATGTGCTCTTTCTTAGATTAAGAAGCTTTTTAGATCTATCTCTATAGATCCCGATTCCTACCATATAGGATACTTCACCTAAACCCTTCATAGAGAAGGTACTTTCCAGCCAAATTTTAACATATGATGTATAATAATGTTATTCCCCATCATTATATGAAATATAAGTATGCTCCCACTAAACTTTTATAATCACATATATCTTCTTCATTCTGAATCAAGTTTAACCCTTTGACTACACTACTACAGAAATAGCTTATAATGTCACATTTAGCAGCATCAGTTATTACCTAAAACTGACGCCTAAACCCTACAACGTCGGCTAATTACAGAGACCGACATCTATATTTGAAGACTGGCCAGACACGGGTATCACTTTTTATTTAGTGTCGGCTCCCTATAATGAACCGACGCCTAAAATAGCCCACCAAATCCAATTTTTTGAGAGAAAAAAAATTACCCCCAAAGTTTCACATACGGCGTTGGGTTTTTGACCTAATAACCGACGCCTAACGATGAAAAAAATTACCTCCAAATGTCGTCGGTTTTTGTGGAAAAACTGACGCTGATAAGGTTTTGCGCGTCGTCCCTGAGAAAATTTTTAGGGTTAAGATTGTCCAATGGACGTCAGTTTTTTCTGGAAACTGACGCTGATGGATAATAGGTGTCGGTTTTTTAAATAAATGACACCTTTGTTAACTTAATAACCCCCACACGATTGATCGAGAAACAGACTATGCCCCATTCTCTCTATTTCATCACCGCGAATTAGCCCCCGCCCAAAGCTACTGCCCCCTGCTCATCGCTGCCGCCTGATCAAGCCGATCACTGCTCCTCACCCCACCGCCGCTGCCACCCCCTACTATCTAGCTTCTTACTCCCACCCGCTAGCTCCTCACACTGCCGCCGCCAACAATAGGGATGCCTAGCTTCTCTCTTCTTCCTCCACGCCGCTGATAGGTAGGTCACTGCCTCTTCTTCTTCCTCCACCCCTTCTTCTTGCTCCACCTCTTCTTCTTCCTGCTCCCTCCTTTCCAAATGGATAAAAGCAAGGCACGATCGACCTGTGGGCTGGACACGAGTGGCTGTGTTGGCCGACCATGGCCGTGCTGGCCAGCACGGCCATGGTCGGCCAACACAACCATGGTCGTGTCCAGCCCACAGGTTGTGCCTTGCTTTATCCATTTGGAAAGGAGGGAGCAGGAAGAAGAAGATACATTTGCAATTGAATACTAATGCTTAACCTAATTATGTAAATTTTGATGCATGTTGAATTAATTTATTAAAACCCTAATACACATTTCACCATAATCTTGAATTAACTATATTGCTAAAATCTTGTGATCAATCTATCTAAGATATTAAAACCCTAATGTTAAATCTCTAATTTTGTAGTGATGTGTCGCCCTAACATCTAAATGAATCCCTCTTGTATGATGTAGATTGATGATAATGCATGAGCTAGTTTGAAATTTTGAAATCAATTATGAATCTCTCCATCCCTAGGTCATACTAATTTATGTGTAATCTTTATCTTGATGATGAACATGCATGGACACTCAAAATGTTGAAATCAATGTTATAGAATGACAACACGTGTATTTGTTGGCCTAGAAACCCATCCAAGATTTACTCATTAGGATTAAATCTTGGATAGTCCCTGGTTTGGGACTGTTCTTGAACACCTAATCTCACTTAGGATGTAAGTGTATAATGTGTATTGGGTTTCCAAGAAAATTTCGGTAGCATTTCCCCGTTTGTTCTCTAAGTACATATGTACTTGGAGAACGGGGAAATGTTGCCGAAATTTTCTTGAAACCCAATACACATTATACACTTACTAGTGATATTAGGTGTTCAAGAATGGGATAGGTGGTATAAATTTATTATATATAAGAATGACAACACATGTATTTGTTGGCCTAGAAACCCGTCCAAGATTTACTCATTAGGAGTAAATCTTGAACACCTAATCTCACTGTTCTTGAACACCTAATCTCACTTAGGATGTTTTAACCATTAATTATATATAAGACCTTAAACTCTAAAGTTTTAACCATAAACCCTAATCTTTTAACCCTAGACCCTAATCTTGTTCTAATATATACTTATTTTCACTTAGATCATAGAATGGATAGATCATGGATGTCCATTCCAAATCACTACACCCCGAGTTTATTTTTGGTCTTGGCCAGTTTATTAGATTTGCCGAGGAACATAGGAAACAACCTGGAGATAGGTTTTACTGTTCATGTAGGCATTGCGGTAACAACTTGAAAGTCAGCACTGGTGACGAAATCAAAAGTCATGTCATGTGCAACAAGATTGTACAAGGCTATACAGAATGGCACTGGCATGGAGAGATTTCAAATCTAAAATCAGTGGATGTCGATAGCAGTGCTTGTGTGGAAGAAGAAATTGCCTTTGATGACGTAGATGTGAAGAACTAGTTCCAGTAGACATCGTTGATGCGATGCTGGATAGTTGTGGGGTAGAGCACACCGATCCACCTCCCATGTTTAGAAGCATTGTGCATGATGCTGAGATACCGTTATACACAGGTTGTAAGTTTATGAAGCTTAGCACTGTGTTGAGATTGTATAAACTGAAAGCTAACAATCGATGGAGTGACAAAAGCTTCACGTCATTGTTGTCTTTGTTGAAAGAAATTCTTCCTGAAGGAAACGAGCTGCCAATCTCAACATACCAGTTAAAGAAATTGTTGTGCCCAATGGGAATGGAGGCAAGAAGATACACGCATGCCCGAATGATTGTGTATTATTTCAAAAGGACTATATGGATTTGAAAGATTGTCTAAAATGTGGTGCGTCAAGGTATAAATTGACGACTTTGGGGGAGTCCAAAACTGGTTCTCCTGCCAAGGTGATGTGGTATCTACCTATAATACCACGGTTTCAATGCTTGTTTGCCAATCCTATAGATGTGAAGAATTTGAGGTGGCATGTAGATGTTAAGAAAAATAATGATGGGATCCTACGACATGCGTCTGATTCCCCACAGTGGAAGAAGATTGATTTATTGTACCCTGAATTTGATGAAGAAGACATGAATCTAAGACTTGGGCTTTGTACAGATGGGATGAATCCGTACGGGACATTGAGCAGCCAACATAGCACTTGGCCAGTTATGCTTGTTATATACAATCTTCCTCCCTGGTTGTGTATGAAAAATAAGTATGTTATGCTGTCATCTTTGATATCGGGCCCTAAACAACCTGGAAATGATATCAACGTTTATCTTGAACCTATGATTGATGACTTGAAGAAGCTCTGGGGTGAATGTGTGATGACCTATGATGCTTCACGAAGAAAGACATTTTGTTTGCATGCTATGTTGTTTTGCACTGTGAATGACTTTCCAACATATGGGAATTTGTCTGGATATAGTGTCAAAGGATCTAAAGCGTGTCCTATATGTGAAGAGAACACTGATTCAATATGACTAAAACATGGCGGCAAGACTGTATATCTTGGTCATCAAAGGTTTCTTCCAAAATTTCATCTGTATCGTAGGTTGCGCAAAGCATTCAATGGACAAAATGAGGAATAGAGTGCACCTAAACCTATATTAGGGGAGGATTTTTATGAAAGAGTAAAAGATATCACCAATGACTTTGGTAAGAGATCACAATGTACGATGGACACACAGAGTGACAAGTCTTTATTCAAGAAGAAGTCAATATTTTGGGATCTTCCTTATTGGAGTTCTTTGACAGTCAGGCATTGTATCGATGTCATGCACGTTGAGAAAAATGTATGTGATAGCATCATCGATACTCTGTTCAATATACCAGGTAAGACTAAAGATGGGATAAAATCCAGAATGGACCTACGTGAAATGGGAATAAGGACAGAATTAATAGAAGTAGTTAGTAGCGATCGGAGAACATACTTACCTCCCACTTGTTACGCGTTGTCTAGAAAGGAGAAGAAAGCTTTTTATGAATGCTTGGTAAATGTAAAGGTGCCACAGGGTTACTCATCCAACATTCATACATTGGTATCAATGAAAGATCTAAAGTTGATAGGTGTTAAATCTCATGATTGTCAGACTCTAATGCAACAAATATTGCCCGTGGTAATTCGATCTATATTGCCGAAGCATGTATGGTTTGCAATCACCAGACTTTGTTTCTTTTTCAACAGTCTGTGCAGCAAAGTTATTGACCCTGATACTCTCGATAAATTGCAAAGAGAAGTGGTTGTTACCCTATGTCAGCTTGAGATGTATTTTCCTCCTTACACTCCTATGAATGACAAGAATATTGAGGAGCATTTTGGCAAAGGAATTTTTGGATCATGGGTGAAAGTAATCAGCCGTGAGCAGTTGGAGCAAGGTCACTTGTATATTTTACACAACATCGACGAACTGAGTGTTTATATCGAGGAACATACTAATTTCATCAAGAGACAATATCCTCGACCCAATTCAATGTGGCTTACTAGAGAGCATAATAAGACATTTATTAAGTGGTTTGAAGATAAAGTCTTACATCAACTATCTCAAACACCAGATAATCTTACTGAAACCATCAAATGCCTCATCTTTAAACCAAAATTGAATGTTATGTCTTATTAAGGGTTTGACATAAACAGATTCTCATATTACACAAAGCGTCAAGATGATAAGAGTGTCGTCCAAAATAGTGGGGTCACCCTTCAAGCGTCTTCATTATTTTTTGCAAGTAAAACGGATAAGAGTCCACGTGAAGCTAAAATGTCATATTATGGTGTCATTGAAGACATATGGGAGTTTGACTATGTGGATTTTAGAATTCCGCTCTTTAAATGTAATTGGGTTGACAACAAAAAAGGAGTTATAGTGGATGAATTGGGTTTCACGTTAGTGAACTTTGAAAAGATTGGCGAGAAGGGTGAACCATTCATATTGGCATCACAGGTGAAACAAGTATTTTATATCGATGATCCTGCAAATGATAAATGGTCGGTTGTTCTTCATGGTAAAAGACAGTTCATTGAAGATCCTATAGATGAAGAAGAGTACTATGACAAGTATGATGACTCCAGTCCATTCTCAGTTGGGTTGCCAACACCACCAAACATTGAAGCTAGGGATCACAATGACTTGTATGTTCGCGGGGATCACAATGAAGGATTGTTAATTGATAAAAGATCAAAATATTAGAGGCATGAATGTTTATATTTTTTATATGTTTTATTTTTCTGAATGTGAACTTTACAATGTGAATGTGGACTTTACAATGTGAATTACTTTACAATGTGAATGTGAACTTTACAATGTGAATGAGAACTTTACAATTTGAATTACTTTAGAATGTGGATGTGTACTTTACAATGTGAACTTTACAATTAGTGTTACTTTAATTACAGTGTGAAATTTATAATTTGAATGTGAACTTTTAGATGGCTGAGCATTCCCATGATGACCGTGCTGATGATCACCGTGAGGGTGAGGACGTGCTTGCGCCGCATGACAATGTAAGTTTTAAGAATATATCCCTGAGGTTTCTATCTATATGTTCATTTATAATTATATCATGTAAGTGTGTTTTTTTAATCAAAATTTAGGTTTCTGATGTACCCCCTGAAGAAATTACAACACTTGATGAGCATCAAAAGAAAATTGAGAAAGTGAGGGGCATCACAATGATGAACAAGTTAATACAACAAAGGGGCAATGGACCCAAATTGGCTGTGGATTTTGATCATGTAGGAAATCCATATGAAGTGAACCACAACTCATTTGTTTCATATCTTGGGGTTCTTACTCGCAGCCATTGCAGTCCTATCCTAGAATCCTGGCATAAAGTTCCTAAGGGGAAGAAAGCCCACATATGGAAGGAACTATGCGTGAGTTATTATTATTTGTAATTATATTTGTGTAGATTACTAATTTTTAGGATACTAGTTAATAACAATTCTATTTAATTTGCAGAGCATATTTGATCTGGATGAGAAGCTACATCGTAAATGTATGATGCAACACTGTGGGAGGGTCCTAAGGAACTATAGGACCAATCTCACCCGAGATTACATACGCGATGCTGATAAGAGGTTCTTGATTGATTTCTAATTCTAGACATTGATCACTATTTCACTAACTCTACACTAATAATTTTTGTTTGTATTCTCTTTAAAAAATAAATTTAGGCAAACGGAAGCCACACATCAATGGAACTACCTGGACCCCAAAGACTGGGAGGCGTTTGTTACCCAAAGACAAATAGATGAATTCAAGGTATTAAGTGCCACTCCCAATTTAATTAATATACATTTTTATGTATTCACCTATTCAAGATTAACCTTTAGTGTTACTAACCAAATCAATGTGCTAACTAACTAGGCCCTCAGTGAGGCGCAAAGAGCAAGGCATGCACTGAATGTGAACGACCACACAATGGGTCCAAGAGGATATGAAGGCGTTCACCAAAGACTACAGGCTGAGTCTGCTCAGCCTACTGCTACTCAGGAGACCGTAGAGTCCTCTACTACTGCTCCCGCACCTCTGCCTCGCCATGCTTTGAGGATAGTTGGGAGGCAAAACAAGAAGGGAGACATACCGAAGCCCGCAACTACTAAGGCGGCTGCAAAAATGGTAAAAATCTACTCTTAGAGAAATCAATCGATATTGATTATTGTTATGTTTACTTACTAATTTTTGTTGATGGTGATTAGCGGGAGCTATATGAGCAGAGGAAGGAAGGCAAGTTCATCCCTCAAGGCACAAGGGATGAACTGACAGTTGCTTTGGGTAACCCAAAGCATCCTGGACGTGTTCGGGGTGCAGGCGCTGGTGTGGGCATCAAAGCGTTCTTTGGGCCATCCCAACGCAAACCTGTCTCAAAAGTGGGACTTTCACAAGTTGAGGTAACCTATTATTATTTCAGAATGTTATTACAAAAGAGAATTCAATAATCAGAAGCTAGCATTTCTTTTATCCATGTATAGGTAGATTCATTAATTGAGAAGAGAATCCAAGAAGCAATGGCGAAGTGGCATGCGTCTCAGCCTGCCACTCAAACAGTACTTGTGGCGGGCCGCTCTTCTCCTACTGTAGAATTGGTTGGGAGTAATCCTATAGACCCACCACCTAGCACGTCCTCTGTAAGTATTTTTATGACATAATAGCTAGTCTATTCAAGATGACATGTTTGTGTATATATGCATATAACATTCTTTATGTAAATTTGTAGGGGTTGAAGCCATGTCGACTAAAAAGTCAAGAATATATCGTTGCAGAGGCGTCAGCTTACCCACCCCTTAAAGGGCGCATGTTTCATGGGTATCCAGTACCAGATGGTGTGGTACGTGTGAGCTCGATACATGTATTCCCTGACTGGACGGATCTTACACTACCTCATTCACACCCAGATTCTAAAACACTTGGTGAGGCTGTAGGCAGAGTGATACTATGGCCCAAAGCGGATGTCCTTTATACTGATATTGTATGATAAATTTCCATTACTTTAATTTGTTAGTGTGTATATATGAGTCAATTGATCTGAAATTATATATATAGGTCAAAAAGATGAGACCCGCTACATCTCGGCCTCCACCTCCTCGACTACCAAGTTGGCTTCCAAGGGACCTACATGCCTCGATAGGTCCTAATTGTAGGGGTGTGGCAGTATGGATCGGCAAACAAGATACAAATTGCCCTATAATTGTTACTATTCTAGAGGATGCTGTAGGTAAATCATACGATAACAATCTATTTATACAAGTTTAGCATACGTATTAATGCATACATAATACAAGTTCTGCATACATATGTATTAATGCATATGTATTAATGCAGGTCAATCATACGAAAACAAGATATTTATACAAGATATTTTGGAGTTGTTTAGTTATGAATGGCTGAACACATCTATGATAGAGTTGTGGATATGGTGAGATCTTGTTTATACATCCATATACCTTGTTTTATATACGGTGATTTGGTTTCTTATATATTAATGCATACATAATACATGTTTTGCAGCCACTTACACAAGATATGTACAGATTTTGGGTTTTTCCATGTGGGATTTTTGGTTCCATCTTTGATTAGTCTTGTAGATACAAACCCTTCTTCAGCTACTTCATACTACTGTGATACTTTTGAATATTTTGGTAAAAATAAGAAGATGGTGATAATAGCTCCATTCAATGCCGAGTAAGTTTACTTTGCTTATAATTTGGACTTAAGAAAATTACATTTTTATTGTGGATTTTGAGTTATTAATTTTTAACTTTCTTACCTGTAGTGGTAGGCATTAGGAGTTACTAGTTATTGTCCCCAAGACGTTCACTGTCTATTATCTAGATCCTATGGGGAATGAGTTGGATACATTATATGGACATGCAATTAAAAGGCCATTATTCTCGTGAGAAATATTTCATATTTTTATATCTGTTAACATCTATTACTACATTACTATTTAATTATGCAATTTTATGGGTTACATTAACATATGTAGGGCTTTACAAGAGTACAAAAAAGCTGGAGGAAAGGTCCCCAGGAAAAATGATCTGTCACTAATTTGGGAAAATGTGAAAGTAATTTCCTAACTCCAATGTATATATTATTTATGTGAACTGTGCTTATTTGTATTTTTGAATATTTTGTATGTTTCAATTTATAGTGTGCTACACAAGACAACGACTTGACATGTGCCTACTATGTGATGCTATTTATGGACCTAATCATCAAACATGTCGTAATGGAAATCGATAAGATACAATAGGTATTATACATAGTCTCATTAGATAATATGAAATATATCAATCTTATTCTATATTATTAATTATATATATACATCATTCTCTTTACAGGTCTTTAAAACTACTGACTTCAGCACAGGTGGAAAGCATTTTGATGTACATGCTCCCTATACGAGAGATGAATTAGATGTTGTAAGAGAAGAATGGGCAAAAGCCCTATAAAGAGTGGGAATTTTTAGATTTAATTTTATTGACAATGATGACAATGATGAATAAAGAATAACTTTGTTCTCATAATTATTTTTGTGTGAATGTGAATGAATTTTTATGAACTGTCATATGTGTATGAATATGATCAATACATAAATGTTTATACATGTGTCTGAATGTGAAAAGAGATGAAATGAATGGAACTGCAGGTTGCTACTGGTTTCTACATGTGTGTGATGAAAAAATAATATGAATTAAATGTGCTTATACATGTGTGTGAATCACATATATATAATATTGTCCATCTTATTAATTTTGTAGGTTTGTGGCATGTTGTTGGATGATATCAATGGATGTCATAAACCTGCAGTTCAGAACTGAACTGCAGGTTCTCATCATGCTGACCATCCATACAGCAGGACTACAAACTGATAAAAAAAAAATCTTAACATAGGCGTCAGTTATTTGAACAAAACTATCACCAAAGACATACATCGGCGGTTTTTGATAAAAAATCGACATCTATGTGGCTAGGAAACATGACCGTGCTGAGAAGCACGTCTGTGGTGGAAGGCAGGGGATATGGCATTGGTTATTTGCACAAAACCGACGTTGGTTCAGCTGATATGGCCAGGAACCACGGCCGTGCTGGGAAGCACGACCATGGTGGCAGGGGAGATGGCGTCAGTTATCTTACAAAAGTGATGCCTATAGGCCCTTTGCTGGTGCGTTTTTGGTGATGGGAAGCATTGTGACGTCGGTTCTTTTAATAACCGACGTCTGTAACCATTCTATAGTGTCAGTTTTCTTAAAAAATCGACGCCTATAGTCCCTTTGCTGGCGCATTTTCGGTGGCGGGAAGCTTTTTGGCGTCGATTGGGAACCGACGTCAAAGGTGTCCACCTTTAGCGGTGCCTACTTGGGTGTCGCTTAGAAACTGACACTAAAGCCCTTAATTAACTGGCGCTAAAGGCATGTTCTGTAGTAGATCTTGTCAAATTGAAGATTCCAGATATGAGATGCTTGATTCAATCACATTGATTGACCTTTGTATATCATCGACTTTGTTTTCATTATTGGATTGATATAACCTTTAGGCTGTGTCATCCACACATACTTGTAAATATTCCCATTAAGGAATGCAATTTTAACATCCATATACCAAATCTCAAAGTCATAATAAGCTGCAATGACAAACATGATCCTGATGGAATTTAATCATGGCAAATGGTGACAAGATTTCATTATGTTCAACACCTAGAACTTATCTGAAACTCTTTATAAACAAAATACGCTTCCATATTGGTCTTCTTCTTGAAGACCCAATTGCACCTTATTTGTTATACCCCTTCAAGTGGATCCACCAAGGTCATACCTTGTTGGTGTACATGGAATCCAACTTGGATCTCATGGCCTCAAGCCATTTCTCAGACTCTAGCTCCTCAATAGCTTATAGGTAGGTTGTTAACTCATCATCGATGATCAATTCACCACCAATCTAAGTTATAAGATATTTTAATCTTTCAAACTCAAGGTGTGTTTTACTATAATTATGAGCTATTACATTACATAAGGAACTTGAGATTCTACAACAATTTGTGATTGTCATTGTTCCCACTGTACCCCTTTAGGTTCAATGTTTTTCTTGTTTGTTTCAAACATTTCGAGTTCTACTTTTCCCCCATTGATTCTTTTGGAATGTAATTCCCTTTAGGAATACATCCATCCTGGCAAAAAAAAACATTTTCTTTTTCAATTTGGAACATAAAAGTGGCATTAAAAATATCATTTATGTGATTTGTAGACAAAAATCTTTTCAAGAAAATATTTTCTTACATAAACTTTCAATCCAAATCCTTATAAAAGACTCATTGGGACACCTCTCATGCCATATCTCATATGGTGTCTTTTAGACCATTTTAGACGGTGCATTGTTTTAGTGTAAAGCATGCACCATAAAGGAAATGGGAATATTAGCTAGATTTATTGATAATCGCACCATGACTTAATAGGGTATGATTTCTTCTTTTTAATACACTCTCATGATGCAATAACATTGTGTTTCAGGTGAAGTTTATCATAATACAATATCATGATTACCTAGAATGTCCTCAAATTTTTAGTTTCAAAGTATGTTCACATCGATCATATCGAAGTATTTTAATACTTATACCAAATGGATTATGTACTTCATTCATGATCTCCTTGAACACCTCAAGAGATTCATACTTGTATTTCATCAAATACAAACTACCATACTAAGATCATCAATAAATATAATGAGGTACTATTAACCACCTCTAGCATTTATTATAAAAAGTCTATATACATCAGCATGTATGAGCCTTAATAGAATGCCCGCTCTCCCACTACATCTAGCGAAGATGCTTCTGTCATATTTCCCAATGAATAAGACTTGTATGTCTCTATTGTTCCAATAACCAAATGAGTTTAGAGAACCATTATTGTGGATTCTAGAAATGAAATTCTCATTGACGTGCTTTAGATAACAATGTTGTTTGAGTCATCAAGTCATTATGTATATATGTCACACACATTTGTCACTACAACCATCAAGTATAGATTGTGAGACATTTCTATATAAGATCACATCTTTTACAATCAAATTCCAATTTATACATAATATTCTTGTCCATACAAGATACATGATGTTTCATTAATGACAGGTGCATAATAGCAATTCACTAATTTTATTACATGCCTATTAAATAAATGACAAATTCCAACTGTAGTGGAAACAACTCTTACTCCACAGACTTATAGCTTACTTCTTCTCAGGTCCTGAAGTGGAGATCTCTATCTCCTTCTTCCTCCTAAGATCCTCTATATAAAGAGGGAAGTTTGTTTACCAATGTATAGCTGGTGATAGTGGTGGTACTTCTTTTCCTTAACCATTTAAGTGAAAAGGACAAATTCCTTTTGTACCTACTTCTTGACTACAAAAGACTTGGACTTCAACTTAGACTCAGAACTATTCTTAGCCTTACCTTTGCCCTTGGACTCACATCCACTGATCACCATCATGGGTTTGTCCTTCTTTATTCATGATCCAACATTAATCAACATGCCAAGAAACTCAAACAACAATTTATCCAAGTTACTCAAGTGATAGCACTCGATAAACTGGCTATATGATTCATGATTCACTTGCAAAATCATATTCATGGCCAACTCTTGACCTAAAAGAAATCCCAGTCACTCCACATGCCCAATCAGAGCACATGGGGCTCTATTGGATATTTCTCTATTAGTTTGCACTCATATAACACTTTGGATACATTATACCTTTCTTGCTTTATATTATTCTTTAAGATGTGTTACCATCTCAAGAATGTCCATGTTTTTATGCTGCTTATGCAATTCATAGTTCATAGAACACAACATAGGGTACTCAATGTCTAAGGCATCATTGGCATGCTTCCAATAAGCATCCATTTCAGCCTTAGGCGTATTTGGAGTTGATTCCTCTGGTACTGGTCTTCCAAGGACATAGAGTTTCACTCATGATTGAGAATGTTTCTAAAAGTCCTTAACCAGTTGTAGAAATTAGAGTTCCTTTCTCTTGGCCCCCATCAACCAAGTAGTGGATAAAGATCTTAGATCTCGAGTCACCACTATTATTTATATAACTACCATTGATATACAATTTCTTTATTGAAATGATGTGTGGAGTGGTTATGATTAACATCCATCCTCAAAGATAGCTATCTAGCCACTACCCACATATATTCTACTGTCGAGGATAACTGTCTTTATGGGAAGCAAAATGCCACTTAAAATAAATGGGTAAGGATATTTGGAACTTCCTATAACACTTCAGTCAAGTGTGAAGAATGCGAACACAGACATGGCATCCTATTTTGCAAAAAGCTTCATTCATTGTTCAAGACTCTGTACTTGCTCCCATTTTTTTCTTTAAGATCAAAACTATGGACTAAGGATCGGTACAACCAATGCCTTTACATATATGCTTTTTTGAAACCATCTTCATTGCTTTCCATGGATATTTCTGTGGGTCTAAAATGAATTACCTTATCTAGATCATGCATCTTCTTACCTTTTCAGGGTCATTTCATGTCATGACTTGTTTTCATAAATTACACACTTAGTGTTTTCTACACTTGCACTATTGTAAAAAGTATCCGTGTTTTAATTGTTTCATACTCCAACTGCTGATTGTAACAATACCAACATTCATACTCAAGTTAAGTTCTTTCCTTTCATGTATTATAAACTCTGACTCTCTTTGAATTCAAAATCAACTCCGGTTGTCTTCGCTATTTGGGCCTATATGGCGTGAAAGAAGAATCATTTTTATAGTGAAAACTCGTTTGATATCCCTTTTTTACATAAAGACAAAATACAAAAGTTCCAGGACCTCTAACTATTAGGTTGAATAGAGAGATAACAGGGCTACTGCTATCAAGGGAGTTGTCTCCTATAAATCCTTGTTGGAGGCCTGGGATGAAGAGATGTAGGAGGAGGTGGGAAGCCAAGCATCCCTCATGCTAGTGGTTCCCTCTATTATTGTTGTTGTTGTTGTTTTTACCTTTTTTGTTCTTTTGTATGAGTTGTTCTAAAGAGAACTCACCACCATATGATACTTACAAAACATGCAATTTTTAGAATGTGAGTGTAAGGCTAAGGTAGGAGTAACTAGTTAATCAAGTGTAAAATTGAAGGTCGTGGGTTCAAATATGATGATTTCAAAAATGAGCACTCCTGATATGTTCATCACATAGGGCCCATCTTTGTGAAGGTATTTTACTGTATTGGGCATGTTGTAAAAGAGACCTACCACTAACTGTTTAGCCTCATGGTTTACTTAGAAAGGTTAGTGTGGATGCTCCCACTAACAAAAAATACAATATAATGGTCTTCATGAAATAATGGAGGATGAGTTAGTAGAATTTGAAGAGCGTACAACATGTCCAGCTCTAAGTTTTGAATCAAATGATGTTGACATCGTATTAATGAGAGATATTTGATGATCCTTCATCATGCGGTGACGATACTTGCACTTCTATTTAGAAAAAGAACTACCAAAAAATTATTGTAAACGAACAATGCAAAAGGCTTTACAGAACAAACTACCCAAGCTATATAAATTAATGTGTTGCATAATAGCAAGAAGTGTCTAATTCAATAGGATTAGATCTAGAACAATTATGTCACTTCTATGATTTCTCTGTGATGGGGCTCCATATTTGGACTGTGCATTTTTTCTCTACCATAGGGCACTAGAATATGCATTAATCCAAAACTCTTGTGGAGGAATCCCTAAAAATGTTGGTTGGAATCAGGGAGTTTAGTAACATAAAATAGATTAAAGATGGATGGAAAAACGCAATCTAGATTTCTAAATTACTCGGGGAAATTAAGGGCATCCAAAGGTCCGTAGAGGTTCTTGGAGTCAATTCCAATCCTTATGAGGGATTCCAAAACACCCAAGCACCATCGTTGATTTCCACCAGACAACAATAGGAAATTTGGGTTGAAAAGAAAGTCGCAAAAGCAAATGAATAAAATAATGGGTTTCTTGGGGTTATAGAACATTACCGCGTGGTTAGAGAGTAAGTACTTATACTATGAGTTGTCTTTGGTAGAATGGTCAATTGGCTTAATGAAATATGGAAACAATGATGCCTAGGGTTTAATAGGGTGTAAGAGAGGGGCAAACCTCAATAAACCTATGACTATTACATTTAATTTTGTGAGAAGGATCCAATGGAAAATAAATGAGAGGATGAGGTTGAGAAAGGAAAGAGTGAGTGCGAAAGAATTGGGTCTCTATGTTTTAGAAAAGGAAAGTGTAAGTGGTAGGTGATGAGATAATGTTGTTGGATTGGAATCGCACACTGAAAGAAATCCTACTTATGTAGAACTAGAAAAACCAAAGAATAATATGTGGCAATATATAATTTTTGTCCATGTAATTGATGCATTATCCAATTGTGTAAATATTCATTTCCTATCTCGTCAAAGGGCTAAACTAAGGTCTAGATGGCTCCAAAATATGACAATACATCTATAACAACATCTATTAATATGGAATTACTTTCCATAATTTCAACATGTTATTATCGAAGACATTGTAGTAAATATATTTATTAATTATGTCAAAAAATATTTTTGAACCTTTAATCCATCTTTGATTATGTACATTCATTTCAAAGTGTTAAAGTCAAGGAATCTGAAGATTGTTACCTGACTATTTTCCCTTGTTAAGATTTAAGCAATAAAGAATGAAATGAGTTTTGGAAAGTATTTAAGCAATATTTCTATTGGTTACCATTCAGAACACTTAGTTATCAGATGTGTTTAAAGATATTCATTTCTTTTAAATCATGATTGTTACATTATGTCGATTTATTTCCATTAGGGTGAGGGTTGAGTGAATAAATAACTAATTTGGTTTTTTAAGTGTTAAATAGAGAAGAAAGAGAGAATTTATTATTAAATTTGGTTATTTTTGTTATTATTAAAAAATCATTGTATGTAGTTTTGAAACAAATTAGAAGTCATCTTTTAGATTTTTTTGAGAAAGGACGGGAAACCCTGTGATGGGGGTTCCCCAAAGACTATTAATTAGCTAAAACAAGGTTTACAAGGTTCGAACTTCACAAGGTTCGAACTACATGAAGGAAAAGGTTGCAATAAAAGAAACTGATCTACTTGTCCTCTACGGACGTTGTTGGCAACTATATGTGCTGCCCTATTATCTATATGATTAATGTAGCTAAAACTACAAAAAGAAAACAAACATTTCAGCGAGAGAATGTCTTCCATGATAGTGCCAAGATAGTCCCTCCGCGACACTGTGGTGTTGCACGCTTGGACAGTCGTCATGGAGTCGGATTCCACTTCCACCTGTGTAACACCTTCTTTATTCACCCATATCAGTGCCGCCCGTACAGCCAAAGCCTCGGTCATGGCTACCTCCTTTCCCGTAGTAACCTTCTCCCCTACCATCCCCACCAGTTTCCCCGCTGCGTCTCTCATCACTATGCTTATGCCCGAGATTCCGTCTTCACCGCACGAACCATCCACAGTCAGCTTCATGTGACCTTCAGCTGGCGCTTTCCACCCCGTTCCCTCCTTCCTGCGTCTGGCTCGTGCCCCATGCATGGGCTGGCTCAATTGCTCGTCAACTCCCCTTACCATAGGCAACACACATCGGTAGAGGAAGTTGCTGTTTGCGTCTCCGTTATTGAACACACGAGTGCATCTCCCTCTCCACACCGCCCACATGGCAGCCACGATCGACATAGATTCACACCTCGTCGGCCTCGCCAGCGCTTCCTTCATGATTGCAGCCACCTCCCCATCTTTGACCCAGTTCTGCACCTCGTTAGGTAGGAGTTCCCACACCTCCGTGGCATTTGGGCATCGAAACAACATATGAGATATTGTCTCCTTTTCCGCCATGCACAACATGCATGTGCCATCCGGTATGCAGTATCTATCAAAAAGCCTTCCTCTGGTGGCCAAACTCCCGTACAGATCCTCCATAGAAAATGGGCTGTCTTTGGGCTCCATCTGGCATGCCAAATATTTTTCCACAAGTCATCACCTTGTGCGGCTTTATAACGTCTGGCTTCTGCTTTCCCCATCAACCCCAACCAATAAGCTGAATGGACTATGAATTCCCCAGTGCTTGAGGGCCATCACATCAACGAATCAGTGGGTCTTCGGGTGCTAAGCGGGATAGCACAAATCCTCCTAGCATAGCTCTCTGGGAAGCAATCTCTCACTCTTATCATCTCCCATCTGGTGCCATCATCTGTCATGAGATCTCTAACTCGGTTGTATTCATCATTCCTTTCATTTTTGAGATGTGTGAGTTTATCCTCCTCCTCGGGTAGCCAGTAATCCTCCCAAATATTGATATCAGCCCCATTCCACACTCTCCATTGTGCTCCTTCTATCAGCAGTGCTTTGGCCCCCCATAGACTCCTCCACGTGTAGCTTGGATCATGCCCACGTCTTGCCTCCCATATTGATGTCCTGGGGAAATATCTGGCTTTGAGAACTTTAGTCACCGACGCCTCCGTGTGGTTTGCTAGCCACCATAATTGTCTTACTAAGAGGGCTTGATTGAAAATGTGGAAATATCTAAAACCCATCCCTCCTTGTCTCTTTGGCTTGCACAAATTATTCCAGCTCACCCACGACATTTTCCTCTCCTTATCCTTTGCACCCCACTAGAATCTGGATATGATTCTTTGGATCTCATCAATAGTTCCCACCGGTAACTAGAAGATGCTCATTATATATGTTGGGATAGCCTGTGCCACTGCTTTAATAAGCACCTCCCTCCATGGTTTGGATAGTAGTTTTTCCGACCACCCTTGAAATTTTCTCCATATCCTATCCTTTATAAAGCTGAACACATGTTTTTAGATCTCCCTATGGTTGTCGGTAGACCAAGATATTTGGCATGACGATCCACCTCCCTCACCCCCAAAGTGTTCTTCAAACACCACCGCTTTCCTCTCTCAACTCCCTTGCTGAAAACCACCTCTGTCTTCGAGAAATTGATCTTTTGTCCAGATGTCTGTTCATATTGGCTGATTATTTCAGCTAACTTCAGGCACTCTACAGTGGTAGCTCTAGCAAAAAGAATACTGTCATCTGTGAAAAAAAGATGTGAGATCTGGGGTGCTCCCCTACACGGTTGAATTCTGTGTAAGAGATTGTCTTGTGCAGCAGAAATAAGCGAGGTAGAAAAAGCTTCCACACATAAGAGAAAAAGATAAGGGGAAAGAGGGTCTCCCTGGTGAAGTCCTCATGCTGGGGCTGTTCTTTGGGTTCGGTCTCCATTAATGGCGAAGGCATGCTAGACAGTAGTAATGCAGTCTCTGGTTTTGTTTATCCACTTCGTGCCAAATCCCATCTTTTCCATCATAAAGATCAGAAAATCCCACTCCACTCTGTCATAAGCCTTAGACATGTCTAGTTTCATTGCAAGGCTACCTTTCTTCCTTCCTTTATCCATCTTCATAGCATGAAAAGGCTCATAAGCAATCAACGCATTATCCGTAATCAGCCTTCCTGGGACAAAGGCACTTTGGTTTTTTGATATCACGCTATTCATGAGCGGCTTCAATCTGTTAGTCATCACTTTGGAGACAATTTTATAAATCACATTGCACAGGCTGATAGGTCGAAACTCCCCAACCGTATTTGGCTTCTCTACTTTTGGAATGAGTACCACTAATGTGTCATTTACAACTCTTATACTATGTTCACCTTTCCACCATCCTTTGATATAGTTTGCCACATCCTGTCCAACAGTGTCCCAATATTTTTGGTAGAACAAATCCTTCATCCCATCTGGCCCCGGCGCTTTGTTTGGGTGCATCTGCTTTATAGCTGTCCAGATTTCCTCATCCGTGATATCACTCTCCATATCCCTCCTTTGTTCCCCTGACACCACCTCCCTAATGCCTTTTGTTGCTTGCTCAAAACCTGAGGGATTGCTAGATTGGAAAAGGTTTGAGAAGTGATTCAGAAAGATTTGTATGATCCCATTCTCCTGCGTTCTAAGGATGCCATTATCATCTTCTATACCATCAATCCAGTTTCTTCATCTTCTGTTGGAAGCCTTTTGGTGGAAATATGCCGTGTTCCGGTCTCCCTCTCTTAATTCTTTAACACGTACCCGGGCAGCCCAATATTCCTCATTTTTTGTAGCCAATATTGTAGGTCTTTGGATGTTTCTTCCGCCCTGTTAAGATTAGCATGATCCGGGGGGAGACCCTGAAGTCTTTTCAGGTCATTTTCAAGCTCTTTAACCTTTCTACTTCTCTCTCCAAATTTTTCCGTTGCCCACTCTCTCAACATGTTTTTACATCTCATAAGTTTATTGCTAAGGACACCCCCTTCTTCACTTTCCCATGCCTCTTTAATAATTTTCCCGCATTCCTCCTCGTCGGCCCACATTGGCTCAAAAGAAAAGTAGCTCTTCCTCTTCTTCTTTCTGCTGGTCCTATTGTCTGCCTTTAGCATGATGGGTGCATGATCCGACTCGTAGATAGGAAGATGGAACACCTTGCAGTTTTTGAAAATATTTCTCCATTCAAGTTCAGGTAGGAATCTATCGAGCCTCTCCATAACCAGCATTCTTTCGGTCACACCCCTTTTTCCAATGAAAATATTTCCTTCAAAACCCACATCAATCATCTTGCAATCATCTATGACGTCCCGAAATTTCTGCATGAATTTTTCATCCTTTGGCGGTCCCCCTTGCTTTTCAGTGTTAGACACGATCTCATTGAAGTCCCCAAAGAAAATGACAGGTTCCTCTGCCTCCTCCTTCAATTTCCTCATCAACTCCCAAGTCTTCACTTTGCTTGTCTGATCCGCCATCCATAAACCCCAATCGCTCCCCATTTCTTTCCGTTTTCTTCTTTTATCAAACCTACCACATGCCTTTTAGAGTAATTGAGTATTTCCAAATTAGCCTCTTTCCACCAGAAGCCGATGTCGCCTGACCTGCCCCTACTTGAGATACACATCCCCTCAGTAAAACCACAACTTCTTTTGACCTCCTCCAGTTTTGTTTCAGCTATCAAGAACAGCAATCTGAAGAAGTAGAAGTACTAGAAGGTGACAATGATGAAGAAGAGGAGGAGGAAGCTACCATTCCTCTTCGACGATGAGTTGCTCCACAAAAGTGACCATGAAACTTTGGAGCCTCGTCTTCTTCCCAGCCGCCACCACCACATCCCTATCAAGGTGGATAGGATGTCTATTCGATGCAGGGAATGTACACCATGCTCCAGGACATTCAGTAGACACAACACCAGCATACTGCGTCTTTTGTAGGTATTCAGGAGATGACAAATAGGCTGTATGAGAATCAGCAGGCCATCTAGGAGAATGGGTGCCTCCTCCTCCTCAACCAAGAAAACATCCAGACATGCAATGATCTCCGTCCTATCTCACTTAACAACACATGCTTCAAGTTGATATCCAAAATCATTGTGGAACACATCAAGCCCCTTCTGTAAGGTTGGATTTCTGAAACTCAATCTAGTTTCCTCCCAGGTCGGCGTATTACTGATAACATCATTCTTGTATAGGAGGTTATTCACACCATGTGCATGAAGCGCAGTGGCAAGGTTCTAGCTTGTATTAAGATAGACCTTGCTAAAGCTTTCGATAAAATGAGTTGGGCGTTTATCCACGACACCATCAGAAGGACCGACATCCCGATGCTACTGGTTGAGTTTATTATGCAAATCATTACTAAGGGATGTACATTGATTCTTTGGGAAGGATGTCCCTTAGAGTCCTTCAAAATTTCACAAGGCGTTCACCAAGGTGATCCCATCAACCCCTACATCTTCATTCTATGCATGGAAAGACTCAGTCAAGCCATCTCGCTCTCCATTAATCAAGGTGATTGGAGGCCTATTCATCTCTCAAGGCATGGGACACTGCTATCACATATTTTCTTTGCTGATGACATCCTCTTACTGGCTGAGGCTTCCAGTGGGAAAGCTAAAACCATTAACAAAGTTCTCCAAGCTTTTGTACGTGCATCTAGGCAAAAGGTCTCCACGGCCAAATCGCACTGCTACTTTTTGCCTAATACCTCACATCAGGTCCGAGATGCCTTCTGTAGATGCCTCAAAATTCAGTATACCAGTGATTTGGGCCGCTACCTGGGTGTTCCCATCCTTCATCATCGAGTTAATAAGTCCACTCATGCTGCGATTGTTGATACCATGAAGGATTGCATGACAAGCTGGTCAGCACGACAGCTGTCCCTTGTAGGAGGATCACTCTTGCAAAATCTACTCCTCAAGCTATTCACAGCTATGCCATGCAGTCAGTGCAGCTCTCCCCTTCCATATGTGATGACATCAACATGCACATTAAGAACTTCCTTTGGTCTGGTAACTGGTCACACCACAGCCTCTCCTTGGTCTCGTGGAAGAAGGTGACCATGGCAAAAGCCGATGGTGGTCTAGGCATCAAGGATGCATGTTAACAAAATCAAGCTCTTATGCTTGGCAATGTCTGGCGGTTCATGAACAATAGACAAGACCTATGGGTCTGAGTGATGCGCGATAAGTACATGCACAATGGCACCCCTATAAAGAAACCTTGTTCTTCTGTGTGGGCCTTTATAAAGAAGCACATGCCCTCCATCCAGCATGCCTCGGCAGTGACGATCAATAATGGTGAGTCTACAAATGTATGGACTGATAGATGGCTTCATGGTATATCCATAAAAGAGCTTGATCCCACATTTGTACCACCGCCAGACCTCATTGACCTCAAAGTCTCGGCCATGGGCATGGATGGTAATGGTTGGGATTGGGACTTCATTCAAAACTATCTTCCAAGCAGTTCATGGCCACACATTCACCACACCTACTTGCCTGACCTGATGTCGGGTCATGTACGCCAATGGCCTGACTCACCTTCTGGTCTTCTTACTGCCAAGTCTGTCTACCAATGGTTGCGCCAAGATATTTCCCTACCCTTACCTGGAATATGGGATACTATATGGAAGCTACCCATTCCTACTCGTATCCGTATGTTTCTATGGCTGTTGAACCACAGAGCGCTGCTCACCAACGTAGAAAAGTTCCGACGCCACATCCCTATCAATGACACATGCCCTATATGCTCTAACGCAAGCGACACGTCAGTGCATTCTCTCCGTGACTTCCATTATAGCAAGGAAGTTTGGGTTTCCTTCCAAGTTTCCCCCTCCTTTCTTCTCCCTGAGGATGACTGGATCACTTCTATTCTCTCATCTAAGTGCACTAATTTTCCCTCTATTCTGCCAGTGGTCGCATGCTGGGCAAACTAGACACAACAAAATGAGTTCATACACAATAGGAAGCTGCAACCTCTCCAAAAATGGGTTTCCTTCATCAAAGATAGGGCACGAGCCATCATGGCAATCCCGACGCTGTTCTCGACACCCACCATGGTGTGCATCCATGTCTGGAACCCCCCAACTATTAGGAGTGTTGTCATGTTTGTTGATGCTTCTTAGAATGTCATTTCATCTCGCGTCGAGATTGGCATTCATGTTGTTGACAGCCATGGAAGTTTTCTTCTGGGACACGAATTGCCCAGCCATGCCAGCTCGGCATTGGATGCAGAGGTACAAGGTATTATCTGTTCCTTGGAACTTTGTAAAATCATAGGATGGCATACTCCTACCATCCTGTCTGATGTCACCACAGTGGTATCCATTACCACCGAGGGTGCATCCACAACAACCATGTTTTCCCCGCACATGTGTCATCTCCAGAAGCTCCAGGAGGACGTCGGCCAACCTTGCATTTCTCAAATTCCTAGATTGCATAATCATGTAGCTGATTGTATTTCCCGCTTTTCTGTTCATGCTAGCACTGCTTTTACTTTTCACAATGATGTGCCCCAGTGGCTCACCAGCAATCTAGATGTTAATTTTGCAAACATTTGGCCCGTAGTAGAGAGCGGGATGAATACCATCTGATCTCTACGTTGTCCCAAAAAAAGATAAATAATAATTTTTTGTAAAAGAAATAATAATGATACTCAAAAATTGTTTTTGATGATAACTTTATGGGTAGTATGTGGTCAGAGGTTGAGCTAGAAGGGGAAGTACGTATTGGGGATGATACCATGCGTAGTGCACCTGTGGACTGAAGACTGTCTCCGTTGGTGGAGGGGGAACTAAGTTCTCACATCTGTTGTTCCACAGTTGCACCTCCCGCCTATAATGATGCAACCAGTCCTCAGCCGCATGACCCCTCTCATCTATCCTACTAAGGTGTAGCAACTCCAGAGTAGGTTGTACTTGAAAAAATCCGAATTGTACAAGTACTCTGTTAGGGAAGTGCCACTCTACTACTGTGTAGCACACTAAAGGCACTCGTCCCAACCAAATATCATGACCCTCTCGACACAAGGATGGAAGTCTCTCTAGAATATCAGCAGTGTAAGGAGTTAACTGTATATGTTACTCAAATAGATACGACAATATTTTTTCTATAACATTAACATTTTAGAACAATAATTTTGGAATTTGGAACAATAATTTTTTGAACAATAATTAACCTTCAAGTGTCATGTTCTATAACATTATTTTAGTAATGTGGAATTAAATAGTAGCAATACAGTTATTTCATTTTTAATATTGCATAGTAATTTTAGGTCTAAATTTTTTAATCTAAAAATATAGTATAAAAAATACCTCAAATGGCGAGATCTCCCTTATCAATCAGAATACCCAAGAAGAGAAAGAAGAGAAGCAGAATCTCGGTCAGAGAGTGAAAGAAGAAGAGAAGAAGAATATAGCTCCAAGATCGCCCAAAATCACCTCCAAGCAATAGAAATATGAGTATGTATAAACGCCCGGGCCCACTGCCCAAGGCTCTAGTACAGTTTCAGGAATGACAACTGGCCCCACAAACCACCACTAGCCTTAACTACGCGCTTTGTCCTCACTCACGTGCAAGCCAAGATAAACTTTCTGACTGGTCACCCATACTAGTACTACTCCAAGCTGAGCATGCTTAACTATGGAGTTCTTAGTGATGGGCTCCCCGAAAAGGAAGTGCACCTTGATGGTATGGGTAGTCCAATCATTCCTTATAAGATCATTTTTATCTGAGGCCTCAAATCTTGGAACGTTACAATCTCCCCCACTTAGACTCTTGATGTCATCATCAAGGCTCAACTATATGGCCTCATAATATTTTCCCATTTCAGTGTAGACCAAGAATGGCCCATGGACACCCAACTCCCGATTATAGAATACCAGCGCAAGGGTAGCTACGTCAACCAAGGACAACCCTTTCCAACATGCTTGGACCACACGGCTCAAGACTGGTATCCCTGAAAAGGAAGTGCACCTTGGTGGTATGGGTAGTCTAATCATTCCTTATAAGATCATTTTCATCTGAGGCCTCAAATCCTGGGACGTTATAATCTCCTCCACTTAGACTCTTGACGTCCTCATCAAGGATCAACTATATGGCCTCATAATATTTTCCCATTTCAGTGTAGACCCAGAATGGCCCATGGACACCCAGCTCCCGATCACAGAATACCAGCACAAGGGTGGCTACATCAACCATGGACAGCCCTTTCCAACATGCCTGGACCGCACGACTCAAGACTGGCATGCCACATGCCCATGTGGGTCCCACCTACTGGAGGGGTTATGGCTTTGATACCATGTTGTAAATGCCCGGGCCCACTGCCTAAGGCTCTAGTAGAGTTTCAAGAATGACGACTGGCCCCACATACCACCACTAGCCTTAACTGCGCACTTTGTCCTCACTCATGCGCAAGCCAGGATAAACTTCCTGACTAGTCACCCATCCTAGTACTACTCCAAGCTGAGCATGCTTAACTATGGAATTCTTAGTGATGGGCTCCCTTAAAAGGAGGTGTACCTTGGTGATATGGGTAGTCCAATCATTCCTTATAAGATCATTTTTATTCGAGGCCTCAAATCCTGGGACGTTACAGTAGGGAACTCTAGAGCAATGAGAGTAGAGAAAAAGTTGAAGAAGTTGAGGAATGGTGTGGGTTTGGGGGGGCTGATCTCGGCTCCTTTATATAGGAGAGCAATGCATCCCCGTTGGGGACACATTGCCCCCACATGGCACTGCACCACGGCCCCCCAATGGCAATATAGTCGTTGGGTTGCAACGGTCGGGTGCTGCGTGGCAGCATTGCATCCCCAACGGAGACGCATTGCATGTGTGGCACCAAAGAGCTATTGAGCCATCTTGGGGCGAGACGCATTGGTCCTACAGTAGAGCAATGCATCCCACGTCAGGACGCATTACTCTGGAGTGGGACCAATGTGTCCCGTCGTGAGATGCATTGCTCTCTCGTAGAGCAATACATCATGACCCGGAACGCATTGCCCTACTGTGGGGCCAATGCGTCCCCAACCGAGATGCATTGCTCTGTGACAGAGCAAGACATCTCTGACGGGGACGTATTGCTCCCAAATATGCCATTTTGGGAATGAAGTTCAAGAACATGCTATTCTGGGCATTAAAATGGCCAAGCGTGCCATTTTGGTTTTTTTTGCCCTTTGTTTAATCAGTGAGCTACTTAGGGCCTATTTTGGCAGGATGTACTTCATAAGAGTGATGTTCAATTATAATTTCGTTTCATTTGTCATGATGTTTGGTAGGAAGTAGTGAGGTACGGTTTGATGAATTGTAATAGCACCTCACTTCCCATTTCACCTCAAAATCCCTGAAATTGTACCGTGTTGTTTCTGTCTGTGGTTGTACCAGTGCACCACAGATGTACAGGAAAGGCCGAGTTCACAGTCATGACTCCATTCAACTCATACCCAACAACACCTTGGTGTGGATACTATACCAATTCCTTTTAACACGCCTATCTGTTGTTGGACTGTCATCTATATAAAACATTAAATAAGCCTACATTATATTATTTGAACATAAAAAATTAGATTTATATTAAGAGATCAATTAGTCTTTGTTTGTTGAATGGAACACTTATTCCCTTTGAATAATCTTGAACAAAATAGTACATTAGTAAAAAATAGATGTGATAATATAAAGGATAACACAAATTCTAAAATTGTTCATTGATGCAAAATCAAGATATGAAGCCAGCTCTTCTTGACTCCTTTAAATGTTCTTATCGCCACATTTATAACTTGTTCTTTTCAACTGTCCATAAAGAAAACAAATATCTAAAAGATGACTTCTGGTTGGATCCTGAACTCCCGTCCCCCCCGACTCTTGTCTCTCTGGCGATTAGGGCACGAGGAAGTGGATGACTCTCCACCCTTATCTAGGTTTATCTCTCTTGCAGGTTCAAGTGCGCGGTCGTGCTTGGGGTTCTGGTCCCAAGATGGCAGCGGATCTCGTGGAAAGATATGCATGGCTCAAACTGTCTGAAGAAGAAGAAGATCCCATCGATGTTCAACTGGTTGGAAGCGGCGACAAAACAGAAGATCATACAGAACTCACGTTGGTCGGACGACTACTTACAGATCGGACTTATAACTTCAGAGCATTGGAAAGAACGTTGTCCCAAGCTTGGAGTCTGAAGGAGAAGGATGATTTCAAGAAACTCGAGGGTGAGGTTTTCATCATCCAGTTTGCCCACTGGAGGGATAAGCATAGAGTAATTAATGGAGCTCCATGGAACTTTGATGGAAGGCTGCTGCTTTTTAAGGAGGTCTGCAAAGAGGATCAACCGGGAAACATTGTCATCAGTAGATTTCCTTTTTGGGTTCGCCTCTACGGCGTCCCTCTGGGGTACAGGACGGAAGCAACCATCCGTGAGATTGCGGGAAGGATCGGGACAGACACCGATGGACTAGGATGGGACTTGTCCATCCGAGTCTGAGTAATCCTGGATGTCTCCAAACCCTTAAAACACATTCAGAAAATTGGGGTGAATGGAGGTGCCACGGTGGATGTAGAAGTGAAGTATGAAAGGCTTGCAAGCTTCTGCTTCTCGTGCGGCAGGCTAGGTCATGTAGACCGTGACTGCGTGAACGTAGAAGACCGGGGTGATCACCAACAGAGGTGGGGGAATTGGATGTGTGCGTCCCCATGGAAGCAACGGTGGGCGGCGGATTAGAAGGAAGGAGGGTTAGGGTTAGCGAGGAGGAAACTGGCCTACCAACATCAAGATGGAGGGGGAGCGTCGCAGAAGAAGGGAGGAGAGGAAGATAGAGGAAGCACGGTGGGGAGCAGATCTTCTATGGAGGGGGAACGGGCTGGGGAAGGGAATGGGAGTCAGGGCAGTAGGGTGGAGAAATCTACAGACGCGGCGAGAGAGGGCCGTGACAGTCTGGGGGTGAGGAATCGCAGGAACACAGCTGATAGGGGCGCTGAAGGGGACGGCGGAAAGGGAGGGGTAAAGGAGGGGAAGGGGAAGGGAAAGGTGGTGCAACGGGAGCGAGATATCCATGGTGAGAAGGCATCGAGGGAGAGGAGGAAAATGAAGTATTCAACAGCAGAACTGCAGACGATACGAGGACACCAGCGAGTAGATGAATAAGCACTAGAGGCGGATGTCGAGGAGGAATCGGAGGACCGTCACCAATGGCCGATGAGTCAGTCATGGGCAGAGGTATACCAAGTGCAGCAAGAGACCCAGCGTCGAGGATAGGCTGGGAACGGGGTATAGGAACAACACAGCGAGCAAAACCAAAGCAAGAAGAAAGGACTCCCCACAGAGGGCCAGATCACCTGTGACATGGAAGAATAGGGAAATAGCCATCAACAAATAGAGGTAAATGTGGAAAAAATTGTGATAGGAGAGGTATTATTGGGGCACAGTGGAAAAAGGAAGCAGGGCCAAAGTTAAAGCAAGGGCACAAACAAATCCGAGGGAAGAAGAAACACTATCCATGGGTCTATAAGATGAGCAGGGGGCACGACTGGGCATTGCTGAGGATGAAGTGGTGTGGGACCAAACTACTGGAAAAAGAAACATATGTGTGGATCTCTGCGACATGGATGTTGATGATCAGCATGTACAAGAACCAAGGGAAAAAAAGTCTAAAAGAGATGGTGCGGACACAACAGGAAGAATTGGGGTCATCATGACTCAAGTAGCGGCGATTGGCGGTGACCAATCCCGTGAAGGACAATGAAAATTTTTAGCTGGAACTGTCAGGTGCTAGGTGACCCTGACACGTGTAAAGCTCTCCGGGCATGGGTTTGGAGAGAGCGCCCAAACATAGTTTTCGTGGCAGATCATTGTGGAAAGCTGAGAGAGCATCAAGGAAATTTTTTGTTGAGTCCTAGGATTTAAGAACGATATCTTTGAAATCAGGAGTTAGCAACCAACTATCCTTAGTACAGAAGGACCTGGGGTGGGCATGGCGGTGCAGAGCATCATGGATGAGGATCGGACTATGGTCGCTGTAGAGCCTTAGGAGTATGGTGACAGAAGTATTATTGGCCATAGTAAGCCAATCATCGTTGGGAATGACTCTATCAAGTCTTTCCAACAATTGGAGCCGTTTAAAAGTGAAGAAGGGGCCATTAACCTTGATGTCTGCCATGCCAGTGTGCATGAGAAGAGAGTTGAACTTCTTACTAGAGTGACGATCAAAAGAGCGGCTGTTTTGTTTTTCAGAAATGTCGAGCATGGTGTTGAAGTCCCCAAGAAATGCCCATGCACCAGAGATGGAGTGAGAGATGTTCTGTAAACAACTCCAGAGAAGATCTCATCTACCAGGATTGGGGGCACCATAAATGAACATTAGATGCCAAGTATCATTAATGCAGCAATGGATGAATTGTCGGTGGTTGAGAATGATGTTGACAGAGCAGCGAGCATCATCCCACAGCACCCAGATACCACCAGAAAAGCCAATGGCCTCAACCCGGTGAGAAGAAGGGAAACCCAGTTGCTTTATGATGCTGTCAGCCTTGGAACCACTGATACGTGGTTCGACAATGGCCATAGTATGGAGTCGATGTCTACATTTAAGATCCTTAAGGAGGCAGATCTTCTTCTTGAAACAGGCACCTTGAATATTCCAACAGAGGATGTTCAACATTAAAACACAGAAAGAGAAAGAGAGGTGTGGGCAATTTAGGCAATTGCCACACAGAGGCCGATGGATTGATCATCGCAGACCATAGCATCATCTGGAGGTGGCACTGACTCATTATTGAAGTCAATGGAACGCCTAGCATCTGAACCTTAGTCTAGATTTACGACTAGCTGGGCAAGCTTCCCTTTCTTACTTTCCCTCCTAGGGCTGACAGTCTGGTAAACTATCCTCCTATTTCTGAGAAGGACACCACTGCTCCCTCCTTTATCACCCCATTGAAAAGGCGTTGGGAGTCAGCATGGGTAGTGTTTGTGGCTGCAAATTGGAATAGAGTATTTGCCCCCATCTCCTGCACTCTGCCCACACAAGTATCATCATTCTCTAGCATGACGCTTGTGTTGTTTGAGTTGGTGCTGACACCACCCACCGATGAGGCCTTGGGCGGTGCACCTTGCTCTGCACCAGACTGTGTCTGAGATGTTGCTTTAGCCTTCTTCTTTTGTTTCCTTGATTGGACAGTGTGCCATTCCTCCTCAGACGCTTCCTGGATGTCTAGAGTGGGTTGTGGCGGCTCTTCCACATCAACATCTTCTGTCCTCAGGGTGGCCGACATCGTCTGCGTCATGTTGCCAGGCTGCATGCCCTTCTTGTTAGAGGGCATGCGTTTCTCCGACTTCTTTGCATGGAACTGGGCCGTGTACTGCACCTCCTTAAGGAGAGGGGGGCTGAACATCGATGATGGGTCAGCGGGTGAGAAGGGTGTGACAAAAGTGCACGCAATGTCAACATGCCTGACTCTACCACACTTCATGTAAACAAAAGGTAAGTTCTCATATTCTAGGCGGTAATGTTCTCCATTGAGATAGATGGCTGGTAGCAGAGGCATGAGAGTATCTACCTCGACTGCTAGCCTTGCAAATTTGCCTCTATGGCCTGACAACATGGTGGTGTCGACTTTGATTGTCTTGCCAACGATATTGCCAATGCTCGCTAGAAGTTGATATTGGTAGAGGTAAACTGGTAGTTCAGGGATGCGTAACCACACAACTAACTTTCTAGGGATGTGATCAACATGGCGGAAATATACAGACCATGATTGGATGGACAGGTAGTTTCCAAAGATGGTCCATGGACCTTCAGTCATGGCTCGCTCAAACGCCTCCTTGCTGCTGAGTTGGATGATGAAATAGCCCATCTCCAGGTCGATGACTCAGAACTACTCATTAAGCTTCCACAGGGACATGATACGGTTGATGAGCATGGTGAAGTCGGCGTTCATGCCGATTACCTTCACTACCATAGCGAACTGCCAGGGTTCTAACAGCGGCGGCGACAGTGCATCAGGGTTGATGCAGATATCCGATAGGGCTCCGCTTCGATCAACAAGTATGTCGGAAGCTTTAAGGGCGTCGGGTGAGGCTGGCTTGATCACAGGTTGCTTAGCGCCGCCTGTGAGGACATCTCAGAAGGAGATCGGGTCAGGGCTGCGCCTGCCAGCAAGGTCTCCTTCTTCCATGGTGTTGACGTCGTCTGGGTTCTCCACACCGTCCAGCAGTGATGACGAGTCGTCGATCTCGACGTTGACCCAGCCCTGACTAGCACGATGGACAATGTGGAAGGTTCCACACCCTGTTCCGCAGCCTCCACGGACGTCGGTGCCCCCACCTCTCATGCGCAGCAGTGATCGCCCGCTAACCCTAGGGGATGGCCGCTCCGAAAGTTTATCAAGTTTTTATTATTTATCTTTATTATTTGTAATATATGTAATTGGTCTTTATTATTTGTACATACTTTGTTTGAACAGGTGGAATCACATGTGCAGATCCGATCGACTTTACAGCATGCCCCTTCACAGATTAGAGATGACATCTATGGCATCCATAGGACTTACTTTGACAGTCTTCCAAACTATGCTCGCCTATATGATCCCATACCCACTCATACCATAGCCCCTGAGCCCACTCCTACTCCTACTCGTGTGCTTACTGCTCCTGAGCCCACTCCCACTTCTTAGTTCATGGGATGGGGACCGACATGCTCATACTATACTGGAGTTGGATCATTTTCTTCATTCATCACCCCACTTCCACCGTCATCCTACTACGTGGCAGGTTCTTCTTCTGTTCCACACACTCCACTCCCACCACCTATTATTCATGAGAGTCGACCACCACCCTATGCCACATACTCACCGACTCCATTAGATTTCTCTGGATACACCCCCTGATGCCTCACATCCTAGTTTTTAGAGGCTCCTCACCCCACCTCCAGTTTATCCTTACTTCCCAGGTGCTCGTCAGGCTGCTGCTACACAACTGTCCCCAGTTAAAGCGTCTCCAGATGACTTCGGTACTTAAGAGCCAGATGTACAGGGAGGTGGGCGAGGACGTCGTGGGCGTAGAACACGTGCTTAATTTTTCATATATTGTACTGTGTTGTATATATGCCTTTGCGAAGGCATTTATTTGGCTTGTATGTGAATCTATCATATTATGATATCAAATTGGTTCATTTTGGATCTATCATATTGTTCTGTTGTGTATTATTTTCTCGTCAAGTTGGTTCATGTTTTAACCTTATTTTTAATTGATATCTCATTTATTTTGGATTAATTTATTCTTATATAATCAATTAGGAACCAACTAGTGTTGGTTGCAATACCACTTCTATAATCCATATGCATGTTCAGAGCTATTAAAATTGATAAATTTATAATAATTTGCTATATTATAGACATTAAAATACAAGTGAACGAATTGTAAATGTACAAATATAATCAATATTGTTAATATACAAATCAATAAGCATAAACGAATAATAATGAATGCAAAAAAATTGAAAAAAACTGTAATATGGCCTATATGGGGACGTTTTACTCTGATGTGGCAGCAATACGTCCCCATGCAGGACGCATTGCTTTCCTGTGGGGCCAATATGTCCTGTCCGTGAACGTATTGCTCTGCGAGAGAGTAATGTGTCCCGGTTGGAGATGCATTGGACTCACAATAGGGCAATGCGTCCCGTGTCAGGACGCAATGCTCTGTGGTGGGACCAATGCGTCCCGTCATGAGACACATTGCTCTCCCACAGAGCAATACGTCCTCACTCGGGACACATTGCCCTGCTGTGGGATCAATGTGTCCCCCATCGGGACGCACTGCTCTACGAGAGAGCAATACGTCTCCGACGGGGACATATTGCTCCCAAAATGTGTGATTTTGGAAATTAAGTTTAAGAACGTGCTATTCTGGGAATGAAAATGGCCAAACCTGCCATTTTGGTTTCAGCTCACACATTGTAACCGGCAAAGCTATTAACGGTAGAGTTCGATACTAGATACTAAATGGATTGGGGTCTCAATTGTTTTTCTAAATTGAGTCCAGACAGCATTTTCTCTAAGTTTATACTAGATATTTGTGTGAGAGAGACTCAATTGAGTGTGCTTTGAGTGTGTTTTACGGACAGCCTGGATTGGGAGAGAGAGGATTCGCTGGCCGATTGGGAGCGAAGTGCGAAATTGCGAATTGCCCACCAGTACCCGAGGTACACACAGATCATGAAACTATGAAGGTGTCACCTGCACTAGATATTCCCTCCAATAAAACCTCTCCATTTCTCACGGATATCGGTTGCCATATCGGGAAGGGGGGGTTGCATCCAGGGCAGGCAGAGGTTGGAACCTACTCCGGCCCCATGAGTCAGTGGTACCCGTTCATTGCTGTTGTTGTTGCGGACGTAGCTTGCTCCTCAACCATTCAAACAAAGCTCACTGGTTTGCCGGTCCCCGTTTTGCTTCGCCTCTTTCTCCTATCTAGGAAATCAACGGCACACGGACAGACGCCATCCAGTGTTGACCGGCCCTACTGACGGTCGGCAAGCTAAGCTGAGACGAGACACTGGGACAACGACATACAACCACGGAATCAACTCGGACCAACAATAGCAACAAATTTCGCTTTTTGCTACTTCACTTCCAGATCAGAAATAGCATTAAAGAAACGATTTGGACAGTAACAACACCTCATGGACCGGACTTCACCGCCTTCCCGCTTCCTGCGCTCGCTATTCGCTATTGACCTGTTGAGCTACAAGAGTCCATGTCGTACGCCGGCTCCCATGCGTAGGTGAGTTCCATGCAAAAATTGTTGAAATTATGTTCTTCGTGATAGCAAACAATAAGAATTAAATTAACAGGCTTTACTTTCACAGTTCACACATCCAGATAAGAAACCATAAGATGAAAGAAAACAAGAGAACAAAAATAAACATAGCCGGGAACTCCAAACCAGATCGTCGTGAATTGGAAGATGTGTGTTACATAGAGAAAACAACACTTTGGTACGATACAGATGCATGTTGTTCTCCCAGAAAATTCAGTCACGAACATGTAGGTAACAACCGTTTCACGTAAACCTGGACGAGGAACAACAAATTTGAAACTTAGCAAGTGCCGATACCTCCACCCAACAAATCATGACGGTGGAAACCAGAGTTGATGTGAGAACATTGTCGTTGAGAAAACTTCTCCGCAGGCAACAACAAAAATAAGGACCACGACATGCTATTACAAGACAAGTGCGTCTAGGGTCAGTCACGGAAGCGAGAACAGTTAAAAGTAACCCTAAACGCATGATGGGCCTCATATATTGCACACTCGAGAATCCCACACTGACATAAAATAAATCTAGCTAGAACATCAAAGTTGCACACTCGCTCTCCTATACATATTAAAAATATAAAGAGACACTCTCTTATCCGGTTTATAGAATTTGCTTAAGAAGCATTATACCCCTAATTGATATTTGATCATCAATTATAATTTTGTATCAAAAGCAACGAAAGATAATTTTCACAAAACATATTATGGTCATTGACTAGCTTCCCACTGGAAGGTTCTGCAAGGACACTCAAGATTGACTAACCCTTTTAACAACATGGTCTGCCTTATCTTGACATCTCAAGTAAGACGTCCAACCTTGTACCTTTATCCCGATAATACAAGTAGGTGTACAAGGTTTGTGTAAAGTATAAGTTTAATTATGTTAGAGGTTTGTTCAACATATTTCAAGAAAAACGAACGTACTAATCATAGGGAACAAGTAGCTCAAATAAGTAGTTATCTAGCCAAGCATTCATACTAGCATACATACATATAAGAATGTCAATATCATAGTAGGGTCAAGAGAAAATGTACCTTATGACTAAAGAGCAAGTTATGATCCATGAGTACGATTCCTAAAGATGATCCAAACTAAGGGGACCTAAATAGAAAAGATATAGCATGGGGTCTTAGATCAATAGGGTAATGATAATCTAAACATCATATGAGTCATGTGGATGTTTCCCTAGGTCTAGGTTTCAAAGCATTCAAACATATCCCATCATGTCATCTAAGCATGCAATTAACATCATAGTTTCAAGCATTACCAAAGCTACCTTGGTTATAGGGTTAACATCCACTTTAGATTAGATATAAGGTGAGATCATAACTGATTGGGGTCATGGGATCATAAAAAATGAATACAAACATAACTAGTCATACTATCTCATTTTCAAGCAAGATTGGTACATTTCAAGGTCATAGAAGCATTAGATAGAACAAGTTAGGATGTAGAGATAGAGCAAGATGATATTACTGATTCGAAGTCATTAAGATATCATGTATAGAATTAGAGACTCATTCTTACAAGATTAGAGTTCCAAAGGTTAACAAGTACATTTAGAGCATTCTAGGTGTCACATGTAAGTCATCTGTAATCAAAGAGTACATGGGTGCATTACATGGTATTTAGTGTCCCAAGTCATAAAAGGGTCTGATTGGAAAGCAAACATATATGGTTGAACATCGGATTAGCATACAATCATATTTCATCATGCGGGCACAACTAGGTCAACTTAGTCATTTTAATGCACAAACTAGACATCTGAGGTCTTATTAGTCAAGCATGGACCATTTAGCATGAGATTTTGGTGTAGCAGGACACAAAGCTCAAGTTAGGTTACTAATTTCAAGGCCATATAAACATCATTGAGTAGATTTAGATCAATAAAAGTAGAAAGTTTAACATTCATCGCATAAGGCCATCTTAAGCCACATTAAGTGCCAAAAGATCACCATTAGGGATCAAGAAAGATCTTGATAGAAAATTATTGCATTTGAAGGTGAAAGCTACTGATTTAGAGCAATAATAGATATTTGAAGCACACTTGAACAATTTATAATATAAAGAAGGGATCTTTTGCATATAGTTCCATATTAGGTTACTTAAGCAAGCTGAGATTATTTTAGGGTACAAAAGTAGACAAGTTCGGATCATGACACATATATATGTATAAGTGACTTATATTAGGCTAACACCCAATTTTGGGGCTTAACAGAGCAAGCTTGAGGGCATCAATCATGAAAAAAGAGATCAAAAGAGATCAATTTTAACAAGTCAGTAGAATGACAAGTAGAATTGGGTATTGAAAATAGTCCCAATGAAAAGATATTGTTCTCTAAATACAAATTCATATATCATATTGCCAAAATGGCTCAAGGAATGATGAGATATGATACTTACAAGTTCAAACATTGATTTAAAAAAAGAGGGAGGAAGACTACCTTTCACAGGGATTATCTGGGCCAATCTGGCCCCTTATCTAGCAGCTTTCCCCCATAGCCAAGAGAGGAAGACATGGGAGAGGGGGATGTCTGCCACTTTTCACTCCACGACTGGCCCACCGGGGCCCAATTACCAATGTCAAATGAGGGGGAGAGACTAAGGGAGAGGGGAGTGCTGGCCACACACTCTCCTTGACCAACGCTCCTATGCTAAGTTCTAACCTGGTAGTCATTTGATCTGGGGTCATGCTGGACCCGCTTTGAAATCTGACAACATTTGTAAATTGCCCTCATCGAGACCCGTGCTGCCTAGCCTTTAGGTCATGACGACAGTCAACAGTGGGTGAAAGTGGGCGAGGGTGAAGGAGGATCGAAGGAGGAAAAGAAACCGACAGTCCAGGGTGGCTATGGTATCGTGAGGCTAGGGGAGGGTTCAAGTGTGGCCCATCTTGGCCGAAGAGGGTAACACAAAGATCGCCAGAGAGATTGGTGCCATGGTGTTGTCCTTGGTAGAAAAGAAGGGAAAGAAGGCAGAGGAGAGCACACAATGGATGGGAAAGAGTGGGGAAGCGAAGATGGAAGAGAAATGAAGTGAAATAGCTTATCAATTGGTGTCATGGGGGTGAGAATAGTTGGAATTGGCCATTGCAAATGGGAGTTACCAGGCTGTTGTACCTTGTTTGACACAAGGTAGAAGATGACTAAGGACCGTCAGATTAGAGTCTATCATGGACCACCAATTAATCTAAGGGCTGGGAGCACGAATCTGTGTATCCAAAAGAAGACACTCTTATTAGTTGACGGGGGGGGGGTATCATGGATCACTAAGTTGTTCAATTCAAGGAGGGTGCCTCCTTTAATTGGGCCACATGCCCTATTTGGGCCCAATTAGGCTTAAAACAAGTTAAAACAATGTTAAAACTAAGATTGAAAATAACCTAGTTCAAATGGCCATATCTTGTCATTTATAATCTGATTGAGGCAAATTTTAAATTGTTGAGTTTGTAAATGAATCCTATAGAACATGAAAGATGTTCCATATCAAGGAGATTTTATTGAAGCAGTTCAACTTTGATTGAAATTTGATGATACATAATAAGCATGAGACTTAGTTCAAAACTCAAATCAAAGTCAGAAATAAGTGTAAAGTGATATTTAATCAAGTCTAACTCATTAATTGAGAATAAAATAACTCAAAGCCATCTAAGTGAGGGTGATGTAGGTTATAGAGTACCTTAAAGCATATAATATGCCAAGATGTACATACATTGAATGACAGAGAAAAACCAGGTCATCACATCCTCCCCACCTTAAAAGGAATTTTGTCTCCAAAATTAAATCAAGTCATCAATCGAGATTGAGTTTTCCTATTCAACATCAAAATTGACATGGTATTCTCATCATGCATTCTCACCACTAGAAATATCCATCTCACTCTAAAATCCAACATTGAGCATCATGGTCATCATATAGTCACATAGATCATCAACTTGGAAGTATCATCAAATGAGTCACATTTTTGGAGAGGTTATCTCATATATCACCAAATTTGGAGACATCAAATTTCAAGTCAATTGGATAGAGTTCAAGAGTAAGGCATGAATTTCTTTCTCAACATTTAGGGTTCTAACATCTACATTGGCCTAGGTGGGGTTATACATCCATGATTGAGATTTCATATTTCAACAATTCAAGACAAGCCTCATATTTCAACATCATGATTTCATCCTCAAAATTGATGGTAGGGCCCACCCTAGTCCGTATGGAGCTTAACCCTAAGTCATAAATTGAGCGAGTTGACATAATCATCATTTCAATTTTTTGAGATTTGGGAACTTGGAAGTCATTGGTCATATATCGAGGGTGGTCTCAAGATCCAAATAAGGTGATTATGGGAGTCGAACCATTAACCATGAGTGGAGATTTCATTATTCAATATCAAGAATCCTGTCCAAAATGGCTCAAGGAATGATGAGATATGTGTTGACCTAGAGGTTGTACATTACCTATATTTTGATAATGACTTAACCATTCCATTCATATGTATCTAACATGTGCGTTAAAGATTGTTTGCAGACATTAGGTACATGAAAAGGATCATATATACAAGCCCTAGAATGGGCCAAGTGCAAGCCAAATTGACTACAAGTGTGCAATTTAGGATTTCCATGTAAATCACCTTAGAACATAAATGTAATCACTTGTAACGATGTATATGCTTGTAACTTAGAAGAGAAAATTGTTTGGGACAAAATTCACCAAGTGCTAATCACTTTTATTGCAAATTAGAAAATCCATTTCAGGCACTTGGTCGGTCGAGTTTTCCACCCTGGAACTCGACCGATCATCCTGAGTCGATTTCCTGAAGATTGCAATCGGTCGAGTTGTGCACTCACAGAACTCGACCGATTGGGTAGTAGGCCATTTCCAGTTGAAATGGTCAGTCGAGTTTCCTCAGGACAAACTCGACCAATCAATTCAATATTGGATTGCCTGCTACCTGATCGGTCGAGTTACACCCATTGATACTCGACCGATTGCACTGTACGGAGTTTGCAGAAAAAGTAATATGACCATTGGTGAATTGTTTTGGGCAAAAATATAGCCGTTTTCTTGAAGGAAAAATGACCACTTATGCACCCAAGTGTCCCATAACATAAAGGGCCACCCTTAACTATAAATAGAACCCCTTGGACTTCATTCCAAGCTGCTCTTCCATTGCAAACTTGGTTCTAGCTTAGTTGAGAGTGTTCCAAGCCCTTGAGCCCCTTTCTCTCTCTACCTTCAAGACAATTTCGTGAGTGAGATAGGTCCTTGTGTATGAGAGCTATCCTTTGTGCTATGTAAAGCTCTCCTTTTCTTTCTTCCCACCTCCAAATCAAATAGAAGATTGATTGAAGCTACTTCTCCGAGTGAAAGAGGAGTTGCTGCTGTTCTTCTCCGAGTGAAGGAGAAGATGTGTTGCTGATCTTCAAGAGTGAAGATTGATCATTGCTCCAGCTCCCTTGGTGAAAGGAAAACGTGGGCAAGCTCTCCAAGTGAAGGAGAGGTGCAAGGCAAGCTCAAGCAAGATAGGTAATTCCTGCAAGGCTGAAGACAAAGGTGAGATTGGGTAAGTCCTTTGTAGAAGGCTGAAGAATCTCGCTTTGTGGGTAAGTCCTTGGATAGGTAGAAGATCTTAGCTTGTGTAATTAAGCCCTTGGTTGTGTGGTTTATGTTTCTTGTAATCTTATCGTGATATATAAGAGGACCAAGTTGCAAATCCTAGAGTCTAACCAACTCTACGTAGTGGACTGACATCGCTCCTAAGTTTAGGACGTGGAACCACTCTAAACCACCTGTCCAAGTGCATGATATTCATTATCTCTTATCCTTGCTTTGTATGCTAGAATAGGATATCAAATTGCTGCTTGCATTAGTTTTTTCACTCAAATTAAATTGGTGGTCTAATCAATTTTGTGAAGTGTGTGTAGCTCTATTCACCTCCCCTCTAGAGCCCATCGATCCAACAATATGTTCCTTACAAGTTCAAGCATGGAGTTAGGGAAAAAAGGGAGATAGACTACCTTGCATGGGGATTATTTGTGTCGATCTGGCCCCTTATTTTTTATTTAGTGGCTTTCCCCTACGACCAAGAGAGGGAGAGATGGGAGAGGGGATTGTATTCCACTTGGAACTCTGCAACTTCCCCATCGAGGCTCAATGACCACTGTCAAATGTGGGGGAGAGACTGAGGAAGAGGGGAGTGTCGGCCACGTGCACTCCTTGACTGATGCTGCTACACTAAATTCTAACCAGATGACTATTTGATCTGGGGCCACACTAGAACCATATTGAAATCTTACGACATTTGTATGTCACCTCCAACAAGAACTGCAATGCTAGCCTTCAGGTCATAGCAGCGGTCGTCGGTGGGTGAAAGTGTGCAAGGGTAAAGGAGGATCGAAGGAGGAAAAGAAACTGGCCGTCTAGGGTGGATATGGTCTCATAAGGCATGGGGAGGGTTCAAGTGTGGCTCATCATGGCCGGAGATCTTGGTGCCATGGTGCCTCCCTTCGTAGAAACGAAGGTAAGAAGAGAGAGGAGAGCACGAAATGGATGGGAAAGAGAGGGGAAATGAAGAGGGATGAGAAAAGAAGTAAAATAGCATATCAATAGGTGTCAAGGGGGTGAGAGTAATTGAGATTGGTCATTGCAAAAGGGGGTTGCAAGGCTTCTATACCTTGTCTAACACAAGGTAGAATGTAACGTCCCCAGATTTTCACCTTCTCAAAACCCCTTGGAGATGAGAAGACAAAATCCAAAAACATTTCACAATCGTTTCAGAGAGCGATGGAGAAGCGACATACACATACAATGCATACACCATAAACAATCTCAACATTCAACATGTATATTACAAAAATGACTTATTACAACATGAATTACAATTACATATTGAAAGATGATTTGACAAGTCTATGAACATGTATGCTAATCAGGATCTACACAATAGGTACAACCTGTACGACTTTCTCACTTCATGTTCTTTAATCCCATGCTAGCTCTGAACCTAAAACATATGTGAAACAATGAATCAACACAATGTGTTGTGTACATGGGTAGAAAGATACATATATTTATGGTTTTCAGAATTTGAAAAGATTTACAAAAAGAAAGAAGGAAGATCATAGAAACATTTCTTGATTAAGCGAAATATGCCAATTTTTGTCACATTTCTAAATGAGTTGCATTATCAAGGTGGACTAGTACCAAAAAATATATATTGGTCCCATCCCCGTGTACCGAGTACTCTAGGGAAACTCCCCGTACACCGTGTGCTCTAGGGAGGTGTACTAGTCAACATTAATCCATTCCCTCGTAAGGGGGATAATGAACACCTTAAATAACTACAAAACATCTACTCATCATTTATGTTTTCAAGAGATAAAACATCAAGTACTATATAGCAATGCTACATCCAATATTTGCAAATAGAAGAGAGCATGCATACATATCATGATTGCAAGAAAGAAAACCATAGTCATATACTTAAATAAAACCCACGTACCTAAATTCAGAGATTTCTATACATCCATGATCATCTAAAACTTTGTCCATGACCTGATTAAATATAATTTAGCATCATTAATATATGATCATCATTATTCTTAGCATTTTTAGGTCTAATTTAGGGTTTAAGTTAAAACTAGGTTCAAATTGATGTTATGATGGTGTATGGTATTTTTAATCTGATCTATGTGTCAGTATTAAGGTCTGGTATGAATTTCATATTTTTTATGCTTGATCTATTTTTTATTATGAATACTAGGTTTAAAGCATCTAATTATGCATTAATGAGAAAATATCTAATATTCTAAAATTATAATTTGATCAGAGTTCATATTTGGTCTCTAACTGATAATAGGGTTCATAAAGGATCTTCTCATATTTAATTTCCATGATATGCTAATTATACCAATACTATGATCTCAAAAAGAAGCATTATCATCTAAATAAAATATCATCATTAGTTATGCTTCAAAAGCCTGATCTAAGGATCCAGTAATATAGAGGATATTTTTCTGAATGTGGAGGTATTTTTGAGGCAATTATACCCCGAAGGAGCTATTTTTAATCATATTCCTACGATATGTACATTGAATGAGGTATTTACCTTTTCTGGAAATCCAATGGTCATAGGATTCCTGGCGTTGGGCATTGGATTGATTACACGTAGCTCATAAGGAGGATTGTGGTCCTATGTTGGGTCATCCATGAGCCACTTGGTTCTTCATTGGACCGACCGGTTTAAAGTAGAGTCTGTCTAAACCGAACCACCCTATTTCCCTTCCTCGATCACGAACCGGTTGACGCAACGCTACCTGTGCTGTGATTCTCTTGCGTGAGTGCCACCATGTAGTATGCTACCAGCAAGAAATCCTCACTGAATAATTATTCTCATCCTCGGATGATGGTTCAGAAGGACCATTAGATGTGGGTGCACCTCTATGGCAAGTTCTAGGTCTTGGGGAGGGTTCTACGACCCCAAGAAGACTCCTGCTCGGAACTACGACAGCGGAGGGCGACATCAATTGGGGATCTACAACTTGTCATAATTCCTTCCTATATAAAGCACCAGGCATCTCCTAGAAAGGCAATAGGTGTTGAAGGTGTCTGTCGTAGGTTGGAGGGACATCTTTTCTATGGATCCAGGGAGCCTTGAGTCTGGGTGATGTGGGAAGCTCCATGGCTTGAGCAGAGATTTCAGTCAAGAACATGGTTTATGCCTTCCGTGTCCTCTCAAATGAGATTGCGAGGCATATCTGGTCTCCTCGAGGGAAATCTAGCATCATCCAGAGGTCTGGAGAAGCCCCTTTCAGATCGCCAATGGTGTGATGCCTCTTGTGGAGATGAGGGTCTGGAAATTGTCGAGCTCCAGAACTGGCACTGCCATGAGGGATAAAATCTGATGAGGAATCCTGGCGAGGGAATCAAGTAGCCACAACATCAACTAATGATGAAACAAGACATCCATCTGAGTATGTTCTTGTTTGAAAATTGGCGACCGCCAAGAGATGCTCAACGAGACTCAGACCAGTGGGATCTCCAAGCTTGCTGGCCCGCCGCAACTACGAAGAAGAAGGGGTGGGAGAAAGGTGATCTTTGTATCCTCCCTTGCAACCAATACTTTGTGAATCAATAGCTACCCACAGTTCTGACCATGTATAGCTACAACATGCTCCATTCACTCAGTTACCTCCCTGGTACTCATCCTATAAACTTTCCTCTTTGACCACTTCCCTAGAAACCCAGTGGAGAGGCGTTAGGGGAGAGGGGACAATATATCTCAATACTCCACCAAGCAACACAAAAGATGGGTCGTTGGAGAGATCCGATCTTAGCGAAGGTACTGGCTGGCTCCAAGTCTTCATCACACTCCCTCTACTTTGGATACATGGCATAAGGACGATTAGTTTCAAAGGAACCAGCCTCTCCATGAGAAACGAAGGTAGAAGAGAAGAAGTCAACTGTTAGATTCAGCCAAGTTCAAATCCAAGGGCCAACATTCAACCACACATTGGTGACTTGATCTAATTGCAAGGCCCGCACCCAGCTTTGAACCCAAGACATGATTAAGATAAAACCTTAAGGCCGGGTGATATACATTGTCACATCTAGGGAGGTGTACTAGTCAACATTAATCCATTCCCTCATAAGGGGGATAATGAACACCTTAAATAGCTACAAAACATCTACTCACCATTTATGCTTTCAAGTTATTAAACATCGAATACTATATAGCAATACTACATCCAATATTTGTAAATAAAAGAGAGCGTACATACTTATCATGATTGCAAGCAAGAAAACTATAGTTATATACTTAAAAAAACCCACGTACCTGAGTTCAGAGATTTCTATACATCCATGATCATATAAAACTTTGTCCATGACCTGATTAAATATAATTGAGCATCATTAATATATGATCATCATTATTCTTAGAATTTTTAGGTCTAATTAAGGGTTTAGGTTAAACCTAGGTTCAAATTGATGTTATGATGGTGTCTGGTATTTTTAGTCTGATCTTTGTGTCAGTATTAAGGTTTGGTATGAATTTCATATTTTTTTGATGCTTAATCTATTTTTTATAATTAATACTAGGTTTAAAGCATCTAATTATCCATTAATGAGAAAAGATTTAATATTCTAAAATTATAACTTGATCAGAGTTCATATTTGGTCTCTAACTAATAATAGGGTTCATAACGGATCTTCTCGTATTTAATTTCCTTGATATGCTAATTATACAAATACTATGATATAAAAAAGAAGCATTATCATCTAAATAAAATATCATCATTAGTTGTGCTTCAAAAGCCTGACCTAAGGGTCCAGTAATATAGAGGATATGTTTCTGAATGTGGAGGTATTTTTGGGGCAATTATAGCCTGAAGGAGCTATTTTTAATCATATTCCTAAGATCTGTACATTAAATGAGGTATTTACCTTTTTTGGAAATTCGACGGTCATAGGATTCCTGGCTTTGGTTGCTGAATCGATGCCATGTAGCTCATAAGGAGGATTGTGGTCCTATGTTGGGTCATCCATGAACCACTTGGTTCTTCATTGGACCGGCCGGTTCAAACTATAGTCTGTCTAAACTGAGCCACCTTATTTCCCTTTCTCGATAACGAATAGGTTCACGCAACGCTGCCTGTGCTGTGATCCTCTTGCGTGAGCGCTTCCATGTAGTCTGCTACCGGTAAGAAATACTCATTGAATAATCTTTCTCATCCTTGGACGATGGTTCAGAAGGACCATTAGATGTGAGTGCACCTCTATGGAAAGTTCTATGTCTTGGGGAGGGTTCTAAGACCCCAAGAAGACTCCCTCCCTGAGCTACGACAAAGGAGGGCGACATCGATTGGGGATCTACAACCTACCAGAATTCCTTCCTATATAAAGCACCAGGAGTCTCCTAGAAAGGCAATAGGCGTTGAAGGTGTCTATCGTAGGTGGGAGGGACATCTTTTCTATGGAGCAAGGGAGCCCCGAGTCGTGATGATGTGGGAAGCTCTATGGCTTGAACAGAGCTTTCGGTCTAGAACATGGTTTATGCCTTCCGTGTCCTCTTCAATGAGATTGTGAAGCATACCTGGACTCGTCGAGGGAAATATAGCATCGTCCAGAGGTCTAGATAGGCCCCTTTCCGATCGCCAATGGTGTCATGCCTCTCGTGGAGAGGAGGATCTAGAAATCGTCGAGCTCCAGATCTGGAGCTGCCGTGAGGGATAAAATCTGATGAGGAATCTTGGTGAGGGAATCAAGTAGCTACAACCTCAACTGATGATGAAACAAGACGTTCATTCGAGTATGTGCTTGTTTGAAAAGTGGCGACCACCAAGAGATTCTCAACGAGACTCAGACCAGTGGGATCTCCAAGCTCGATGGCCCACCACAGCTACGACGAAGAAGGGGTGGGAGAAAGGTGATCTTTGTATCCTCCCTTGCAACCAATACTTTGTGAATCACTAGCTACCCACGGTTCTGTCTATGTGTAGATACAACATGCTCCATTCACTGAGTTACCTCCCTGGTACTCATCCTACAACCTTTCCTCTTTGACCACTTCCCTGGAAACCCAGTGGAGAGGTGTTAGGGGAGAGGGGACAATATATCTCAATCCTCCACCAAACAATACAAAAGATGGGTCATTAGAGAGATCCGATCTTGGTGGAGGTACTAGCTGGCTCCAAGTCTTCATCACGCTCCCTGTACTTCAGATACATGGAATAAGGATGATTAGTTTCAAAGGAACCTGCCTCTCCATGAGAAACAGAGGTAGAAGAGAAGAAGTCAACCGTTAGATTCAGCCAAGTTCAAATCCAAGGGCCAACATTCAACCACACATTGGTGACTTGATCTAATTGCAAGGCCCGCACCCAGCTTTGAACCCAAGACATGATTAAGATAAAACCTTAAGGCCGATTGATATACATTGTCACATCTAAACCAAAACCAACACACAGTACCAAGTTCTTATTGTATAAATCAATTCATTTAGTTACATCTTCTATCACTTTTATCTTCTAGTTGCAACCTCAAAACATGGTGAAAATTTAAACATGGGTTCTCATCACTCAAAGCCTTCTATAATCAAGATAGAAATCATAATTCCAACAATTGGTCATTTATCTAAAATTCCTCGAATAACATCATTAATATTTGTATAAACCTCGAATCCATGTCAATTAATTATCAACGTTTGATTAAAAAAGTTCAACTTACATCATTTGACAAATTCAAACTTCAAGGTGCATCACAGAATCATTTTGTACTAGATATATCTTCAAATAGTATATTAGATATCAAAACCCTAAAATTGGGGTCATCACATAGAAGATGAATAGGGACCATTGGATTAGAGTCTATCATGGGCCACAAATTGATCTAAGGGCAGGGAGCACATATTCATGCATCCAAAAGAAGACACTCTTATTGGTCAAGGGGGGATGTCATGGATTGTTGAGTTGTTCAATTCAAGTAGGACGACTCCCTTAGTTGGGCTGCATGCCCTATTTAGGCCCAATTAGGCTAAAAACAAGCTAAAATGATATTAAAACAAATATTATAATAGCCTAGTTTAAATGGCCATATCTTATTATTTTAACTCCAATTGAGGGGATTTTTACATTGTTGGATTTGTAATTGAATCCTCTAGGTTTTAACGAGGGTTTCACTTTGTGTGTGTATGTGTGCATGCATGTGTGTGCGCATAACACACACATAATGCATGCGGGTATGTGCGCATTATGCATGTGCGCATAATGCATGTATGTGTGCATTATGCATGTGCACATAATGCGCACGTGTGTGTGCATACGAAACACATTCCATAGCAAGGAGTGTTTATTGAAGTAGTTCAAATTTAATTGAAAGATGATGATACATAATAAGCAAGACACTTAGTTCAAAACTCAAATCAGAGTCATATATAAGTGCAAAATGATATTTAATCTACTCTAACTCATAATTGAGCATAAAATGAATCAATCCATCAAAGTGAGGAGGAGGTAGGTTATAGAGCACCTTAGAGCATATAATAGGTAAAGATTTACATTAATTAAATGAGAGATAAAAACCAAGTGATCACACGTACTCACTGAAAGGTGAGTATACCCTCACCTTGATCTATAATACATAAATGTCACATGTAATCCCATATAAAGGTAGTGCTCTATCTTAGTGGTAGACAATGTAGGACTAACTAACTTCTTTTCCATTTGCACAAAAGAACAAGACCATTTCTTTTTCCATTTCTCATGTACTATATGCACCTACTTTAGGATTTACCAATGCAATAATTTAATTAGATCCAATAAAATTAATGTTATTCCAAAAATTCAAAGTATAGAGTACTCTGACACTCAACCCTCCATATTATACTTTCAACATGGTGTTCTTCATCTTGACCTACTGAGGCAATATTTAATTCAACAATATATACTGTAGGGATAATATTCTAAGATCTTACCTTAACCAAAATTACAACAATCTCACCTACAAGTGGACATATCTTATTTTAGTAAAGTTCATGATTGAACACAAAAGACATTAGATTTAAGAGTTATTTGATCAATCTGACCTAGAAATAACTACTATTTTAACTAACAATTTGATTTTTTTGTTTGAACTAAATTTGCAATTAGAAAGAAGGTCGAATTAAGATTTTAGTCATCACTATATGGAAAAACTAGGGTGGATGGGTTTAACATCCACTACCTATTGTTTGCTCTCTCACTACATCATAAATAGCATGAACATACACATATAGACGCTAGATAAATCTCTCCTTTAGAGATATGATTAAAATTATAGATATTTACTCATATGTCATTGTCGCATTACCTAGATATCATTTAGATTTTGATTCATAAAATATTTATTTAAAATTCTCATCAAGGTTTCCATATGAAATAAATGATATCCTAGATTTTAGGCTCTAAATTTTCTACATTCAAGATCTGAAAAACATAAACAATAGTTGACCAAAAAAGATGTGCAAACAAGATGTTTTCTCCTTAACTAGCTATGTTCATATAGGAATAAAAACAAGAAAAAAACAAGAAATAGGTAGTTGGGCTGCTCCCACACCTTAGAGAGAAGAATACTCACTCATGGAAGTAGTGATAAGATTTAGATGAGAAACAAAGAAGAGAGCCAATATCACAGTTAAAGATGGAGGTATGACCATGGTGTTTTCAAGCATGTCTTCATGCTTAGAATGATGGTGGACCACACAACTACAAGATACCCTTTGATGTTCGTCTTTGGTGGACTTGCAGTCATAAATTTTCTATATAGCATCCCTGATCTCTCCAAATGAGAGGAGAGTAGGTGATAAAAAATAATGGAAGATGATGTCAGTTGATCTGGTTGTCAACGAATGGAAATGGCTGATGGAAATTGGAGATAAATGCTCTGAATGGAGTTTGGTAGTCTGGCGGTATCTAGATGGGTTCCATTTGATGGAGGTCATGATATAGACTTATAGAACGTTGTTAGGATTTGAAACTCTTCCATCAACCTTCTGTAGTTAATATGTTGGCTTCCACATATGTAAAGTGGTAGGTGCACAAGGAAGACAAATGGTTTTTTGGGACTTAAAAAATTCCCGTCAATGTGTGAGGTGCATCGATCAATGAGCGCCTAGAAATCACATCGATTGTTGAGTGATGGGGCATCATGAGTCTTGGTGTCATTATTTGCCAAGCCCGTAATTCCGTGAGTTGATGAATGCATAATGTGTTTCATAGAGGTTTTATTGGTGTGTGAGCATGTGTTCCATTGGTTGATAATTGATGATTCTCGTTGGTGGATGAATTTGTAGTATTTCTGTCATTGATGGATGTTGATGTTTAGTTTTTTTTTTGCCATCAAATAGTCATAGCGTTGGCAAATAGGAATTCCATTGGTTGAGGAGGCATGTGACTTTTTATTGGTAGGTGACCATGTTGTGTCTCATATGTTAGTGACCAATGGCTTCTCATCAGTTGGTGATCATTGAGAATGATAAATAATGTGAACAAATGATTATTGAGATAGATCCAAACCCACCCCTTGGGTGGGGATTAATTGTGTAGATCAATTGGTCTATGTTGATGAAGGCATTCACCAATAAAATCATATCCCCTCAAAGGACAAAAAGACTAAAATCCTATAAAATGTCAAGGTTATCTCTGGGACCACCACCCCAACACTAGTGTGTAGGAATTGAAGCTCAAGCCCACCATAAAAATCAAAGAATTGAATTAGAACCTTATAATTAGATAAAATGAAGAAAAGTTAAATGGAAGATAGTTATAAAGTAAAATGAGGAATATAATGCAAAACTAATCTAAAAATGTAACTAAAACTAGAATGAATATTCATTCATCATGACCAAGTTATCCTACTTTACTCCCATAGAAACTAGATGAACGTATGTCATGATCACGAACCTTGGGTGCAAGAGTGTGTGTTAGTAAAAACATAATAAAGACTATTACAAAAATATTTTTATGAATTAAAGGCCATTTATCCTAATTAGGTATCATGATTGATATCAGGAAACAACCCAACTATCTTATTTTGGCCACACAACATCAATGATTTAGTTGGATCCTTCAAGGATGTACTACTGGCACCCTATCCTTGGACTCAATATAATTTAGAGACAAGTCTCCTCGTACTAACAATCATGACAATAACATGTTTTAGGGGACAAACATATAAATGAAAAAAAACATCAAGAAGATTACACATGTCATACAATTAGTTGAACACTTGTAAGTACCACATGAAACCTAATTTGTGGATATCCACTCATTTAGGTTGGATTGCTAGTGCCTGTGAATTATTTGCAGTCCTATCTCCAACTTGAATGTCCCAATAAAGGCTAAGAAAAGACCTTTAGTCAAATGATCAATTTTATTGTCTTTGCTACCACTGTAGTCTATAGACACAATACCACTAAGCACCAACTCCCTTATAGAGTTGATACTAACTTGGATTGATTTATTATATTTTTATTATTTTACTTGGTACTCAAATGTTGGAAATAGTTTTTGTTCTATAAATGAACATAAAATGCAGGAAGAAGCTTATTTACACTAAGTAAATTAGACACAAGTCCATTTAGCTTCCAATCTAGTTTTATCTAAAGAACATGATCAACATCAAAAGTGTGGATCGGGACAATATGGTATGTTTTTAAGAACTCCATACCTCAACACCTCCTCCCAATAATATTACATATTATGTGATGTCACTACTCCCAAAGTCCATGCAAATCTATCTTGCATCACTATATCCCTCGACTATAGGACATTTTTCATACTATGCTTCAAGGGAACTAGTTCCCTATGTACCTCAATACTATGTCCAAAGCTTTCCAATGTGTCCTGTCAGGACAATTGGTGTCTCTACTTAATTTTTCTCACAATAAAAACAATATATGCTCATGTTCAGTTTGTAAATTGCATCAAACTTATGATAATCTAAGTGTATTGCAATTATAAGACATGAATAACACTATCTTCCTTAACACCCTCATGTGAACAAGAAAATACTACAATTATAGACTTTTACAGGTTAACAAAAGCATCTGTATTGATTGTAACCCACCTGCTAGAGGGTGTTTCCACATAGAGATTAAAGGTGACATATGTTGCATACGAGGTGGTGTATCTACCAAGAAAACATTAGATAATGTTAAAGCCCTAGATAACATACTATCCGTTAGTCTATCAACATGACATACAAAATTGTTCAAGAAATAGTTATACCATGTTTTCTAGAGTTTATGATAGGAAGATATGAAAATGAACAATATTTCTTTTGGTGCAGATAGAGACAGTTTCAACCATGGAATCAATGGCAATATGAAGAACGGAGGAAGACCTACATCTTCTTTAAGCTTTTTCCAGACAGTTGTAGCTATGTTGTAATCTAAAGGTACATGTAGAATATTCTAATAGTGCCAACCACAAATTGAACCACTTGAATAATAATTGAAATGATGTTGTCCACGTCTTAAGTTATTCATCAAAGCATCATTCATAATCAACTAAAGAAACACATTGATCTTTTCAAGAATTTTCAGTTTATGTATAAGAGTCCAAGGACCAGATTTAGTCCTTTTTTTATTCAACATTCACACTATAATCTGAACTAGTTGGAAAACCTCAAATTTGGGTTTAAGGTCCTAGAGCATAAATCATATATGTTGGTATTTGTTTGACTAGGTAAAATTAGAATTTTTTTATATATCCAAGGGGAAGTAAGACAAAATAATACCCTCATCTTATGCATTATAGAGAGAAATAATTGATATCATTTGTAAATATGATAGATCTTTTAGTACATATTGGATTACCTCAACATGCCTATTCATAACTTGAGGTATCTGATTATCAAGTCAAATGGAAGTGTTTTAACAAGTCCCAATCACTTTAAACTATTATGAAAACCAATCTCTTGCATAAAACAAATAACCTACAAAAAGGATGTACTCTTGAGACCAGATTTTAATCTGAGTGATCTATATTTGTGCCTAATTCCATCACCCCAAGAGATGTGCTACCAGTAAGTAACTCCCCGTAAATTTCATGATTAATTCATGGTTACAAATTCCATTGATAGTAGCCCTATAAACTATGATTTTTAGTTGCAATGAGTTGTTCTTAAGAAACTAAGGATAGAGAAGAGTGTTATGGTCCTTGTCTTCAAATGAGATGATGTGTTGTTGCATCAATATAATCACATAATGAGATAGATAGCAAACGTGTGTGTATGGAAAAATTAGAAATAAAAGTCAATATAATTTTGGCAAGGCATATCCGACATTCCATGATTAGGGTACAACTGCCCAATTTCAAATGAGGATTCATATTTTGTCTTGTATGTATTTATATGTACTCTTAGTTACCCTTCCATGTATAACTAGGATACCTAGGAACCTTCCTAGATTAGTAGTATTAGTCATACCCTATCCCCAAAAATTTGTTGTTGGAGGGAAACTAGAACTGCAAGAAAGAAAAAGATGACACCTTTATCTACATGTATAGACTAATAATTTGTTTCCTAAAAAGCATAGAGTAGAGAAAAGTAGTTCTTGTTTGGGGTTGTTGTCAAGTATTAAATTATCTATTATATCCAAGGTAAATGCATTTACCTCAATTTCTATTATCTATGAATCATTCTTCTTTTCAGAAACAATGTCTATTTCAGGAATCACTCTTATAGTATAAAGATTAAACATCAAACTTGGTTTAATTATTGAAGGAATATGTACACTTATGTTTTGGGTATAAAATACATATTTAGAATATAATGTCCTATCCAAGAGTTTAATGTATTATTCATGTATTTATATATTTTACTTGCACAATATGATAACATCTTGTTAAGTATCCTTTGTGTTTGTTTTTATTCAAACTACAACATCAGGATCTTAGGGACAGGTGCATCTTGGTTTTGTATGTTACACTTATCAACCAAAGCTGACACAACTAGGTTCATGAAGACATAAAAAATTGCTTATCCATACTTAGAAATAAATTTGAATGCATGAACCGATCCACTGATGGTGATATCCCCAATGAGGAGGAGGGACAAATTAGTAGATAGCAGATCAATAATATATCAACATATGTAGCAAACATGAGTATTATATTTTGATTAATGTCTAAAATTAGCATACATCATTGCAATTTCGAATTTTAACAAACTTTTCAAAGTGACTCATTTAAATTGGTGTAACTTATTTATTTATTTATTACATATATAATTAATAATACATCATGTATCCAAAGAGAGACTTATATGACAATTTATGGACACCGTTGCAATTATGGGAAATATGCTACATTGAGCGTCAACATGGATGATGTTGGTAAGTATGACTTTGCTATTTTAAGTGAAATACCAGAAGTTGTGATTAAATATGTTGATATTTCTATGTAAGACATACAAGAACCACATTAAAATGATACATCTACTAATTAAGATTACATTACTCTCTTCCACAAATTTGTATGGAAATGTTTAGTCAAGATTTATTCCATGGATAAAAGATCTTATACCTAATAAAGGGAGTCTCTATGAGATGACATTTAGTTATTGATGCATAAAAACACTAAATGGTGTGAAACAATTGAACTAAGGGACGTTTTCATTCAAAATAAAATATTAAAATCACATATTAATCTACTAAAATAGAACACGACATACTTTCTAGGTCAGTTAATAAGATATGTTACCAAAGCGACATATATAATTCAAAATATCCTTGACTTTCAAGTATTTTATGGATTGAGTGATGTACAAAACATTTATGCAAAGGCAATCTATTATCTCTAGTTATTGTTTAATTAGTTTTTCTTCTCACTCCTTTCAAGCTCATTTTCCAGTACAACACTTCCACTATTGTGATTCCTCTCTAGGGGAAAGATAGATTTAGGGAACCAAATTGTCTAAAGAGAAATCACGTTGAAAAAATGTTAACCTAAGTAATTCAAGAATTACATGATCAATAATACGAAACCTCTAGGTGACCTGCTAGTTCAAAAAGAATCTATATGTTGTATTGAAAGGGAATAGTCAAATATTTCTATGATGCAATGTGAAAGATTCCTTTGTAAGTTTTCCACACAAGAAGGATATCAACTAGGATGAAACTAAAATATAAGACAAAGTTAATTGAATGGACAATATCACTTTTAGATTTTATTAATATGTCATCCATTTATATAATACATTGTGTTGTAAATTCTAACTTGATATTAACTTTTATTCAAATTGTACTCTTCTTATGATAAATGTAATTTACTAGAAGAACATGAACATATCTAATGAAAACAAAGCTCATTGGATCCACTGTAGAGAAGACTTTTGAGGGTCATATGAAGCATCATTAAATTTTCAAAGATGATTGGATGACATCCTTGAATACATGAGGGTGCCAATGGGGGTTACAATAACCAATAAGTAGGCAAAGTATTACTAGAGACAATGTAAGAACATGAAGATATGCTTTACATACATGGTATTCATGGTGTGATATTTCCACAGATGGATTATGTATTCTTTCCAAAAAAGACACTATTTAGTTGAAATTATCAAAACTAGGTGAAATGACCTACGAAAAATGGGTATTTTTTATAATGTAATGCATATTCAAAGATTTCTAAAATCATATTTGTATGATGATATGTAACGTTAGTTAGTTTTCTACTAAATTTTGTAATGATTTCTAAACATTTCTTTTGAAGGTGACTGAAATTTATTCTTGTTGGATCATAGATGGGTGATTGGAAGCTCTAGAGGGTGGTGAATAAAGCTGAATGCACTTAAAAAAAATTCATTAGACCTTCAAGTTATATCACAAGATAAGGTTGCTAAATAGGAAATTTGAGTGCAACTAAAACATGCATAGCAAGGGAGATAGAGATTGAACATACACCAATTTGAAAAGGTATGTAGAGTGGTTCCATACTTCAAACTAGAAGTATGTCAGTCCACTACCTAGAGAGGTCAACCTCTATGATTTCTTAACCATTTCACTCTTATATTCATTCATGAGACTTACAATACATGACCCACCAAAGGACTTACCTATCCAATACAAAGAGTCTTCAACCTTACCAAGGCCTTACCCACTTTGCAATGAGTCTTCAGCCTTCTCCAAGGACTTACCCTATAAAGAAGTGAAACCAATCACCTCTCTACTAAAAATGATAAACAAAATCCAATTGGGATGGCAACGGAAGTTAATTTTTTTACTATATTCAATTTAAATAAAGAGTACATTAATTTTCCCAAAAGGGTGTACATGCTTTATACAAAAGAGGATCTAAGTATAGGGAAACTAGACTACAACAATATGTCTCCAATAAAATTAACTTAACAAATAATTTCATGAGGGAAGGATGGACTCCATTTTCCTACTCATAGGTTGGTTCACCATGCTCCTGTTGCGCACTCTGGTCCTAACCTGGGTGGTTGGGATCACCCAGCAAGAGGAGACAAAATGTATGCATCAAAATAAAGAATAAGGACAATTATAAACTAAAGCAGGAAACAATAAAGATTCACTATGCTAAGAGGGTCAAGAATATGAGGCAAGTAAAATGAATAATAATTTCTGCCAAGTTAAACAATAATAAGTTGCATGCATGATTAAATTTGACTACATTAAACTAATATAGGGTTGATCCACCTACCAGACTTCAACGTATGGATGAGGGAGAATTTACACATTTTCAAGCACCCAAATATATATAAAATGGGAAGAATTATCACATTCCCTTGGGAAGAATTATCACATCCCCCTGGGCTCATGCCCAAACTATGGGTGGTTTGTACTCATGTATACTACATTAGTTAATTAGTCATTTTCATCATCACGATAGAATAATTTAATGGCAAATTTAAGAATTAGAAATAACTTTGCAAGTGTGGTCGAAGACCCTAGAATGATTGAAGTAAAAATGCCACAAAAAGGCAACAAAGGAAATAAAGGCTAAGCAATGTCTCATTGGAAAATTAGGTTTGGCTAAAAATGCCAAACTGAAGGATAGTGTTCAAAGTCATAAATAAATAGGGTTGCAAATACATACCTCAATTGAGATTCTTAAAGAAGATGTTTCATCAATTAAATGTGTCCAATCTCACTTTTGTCCTAGATATAAGTTTATATACACAGATTAGGGTTTATAAATCATATTATGTGAGAAACCTTAATGTTTTGGACCTTCTATGAAAACCATCGATTTAGTACTAAAAAAAGAGTAAGAGAGAGAAAATATGAATAAAATATTCCTTATTAAGAGATAACTTGCATATGAAGAAAAATCCCTCATACTTTCAAATATGAGTGCCAAACTTGGTACACGAGTAGCTTAAGTCATTATGGACGTTATTCTAAAATTTGGGATCAATCGGATAAGCGGTGTAGGATATATGATTTTTGGAAGAATTCCTAAAGTGAGGGGGATAATCATGCAATGTATTAAATGTCACAACTATTTTTCTTTTGGAAAACTAATTTTCTAACCTTTAAATGTAACACCAACTATGGACCTTTGGATCATGCATCCAATGGACATGAACTTATCACCTACCTTGGTCAGATCGGGAAAGTCAGGAACAATATCTCTCCTCTCCTTCTATGAGTCATTCTCTTTGTGATCGATGTGAACATTTGTTGTTGTTCCCATTAACTCTAGGATAGTAAGGCGAACCAAATCATCCCTTCCTTCCTCCTTTTTTGTACTATTTTTGAGGTTTTCCTCAAGTCCCAAAATGGATGGGACTCTGCTGGCAGACAACCTGTCGTGGCCATGCCTATATAAGGCTTTCCAGCCCCAACCCAGAAACCAACGAGAGGATCACACCCCCAGATTTGCGAAGGCACTACTCTGCCTCTGTCCAGTACTCTCGTGAGCTGTCTTAGGCGTGGAGTTCCCATCGTGCACCTGGTGCCCTGTTCCTACAGAGAAATAGGGGATAAAGACCGGCGATGGGAAGATGGTCTAGAGCCTCCTTGTCCCTACTGGTGGCCACTTTTGGGTCTGGGAGGGCTGCGGTCGGCATCTAGAGAGGAGAGGGAGACCTGGGCAGGCTTTGCTTACCGGGAACCACCCAAGAAGCAGTAGCAGGCAGAGCCTATGAACGCAAGTTCTACATGGAGATGAGGTCACTAAGTGATGGGTCAACTAGGTTAGGCAGAAGCCAGATCCAGGGGAGGGTACGCGAGTCAAAGAAGGAGGAAAAGTGAAGAAAAAGAAAAGAAGAAAAGGTATATGTGGCATCATTTGATTGGTATGTAACTATTTTAGTTGCGAAAATTCTATAAATGAATTGGTAACTTAGATGAATTAATGCTGTATATGAAAGTTGATCAAAAGAATGCAAGGAATCCATTAAAAATATAATGGAAGCCTGATTCTTCTTGAAATTAAAAAAGGTTATAATGATATCATCTTTAATGGTTTAATTGATGAAAAACCCTAAGAATTGATGATAATTAGATCTAATAATGTTCTTTGTATGTTATGAGCAAATATTAACTTATTGTTAATAAAAGAGATAATTAGGTCTAAAAAGATGATCTTTATGCATAATTGGCTTAATTTAGTGTTCCATGTACATAAAAGTACATTAATGGGACTAGAAACCCTGACTTTGACAAAAATGAGTTTTAATGGTTTTTATTTCGAAAATATATGTAAGGGACAAGTATATGATGATCCTAGGACAAATTGAGAATAAAGAACCTTTAATATGGATAATTTGAGCAATTAGGATTTTTATGAGTAGAAAAGCTATTTTAGGGTTTGTTGACCTAAAAAGGATAAAGTTTGAGAAATTGATCTAAGAAGCCCTTATGGATCCTAATGAGACTTAGAAACCTTATAAAGGTGTCCCAAGTCAATAAGAGTTGTTTGGAATGTGATGGTAACAACTAGGTGTTATACATGTTCTCGGAATCAAGGGTTGCTTGATTTGGTTGCTTACCTTGCTTGATTGGACATCTAGTTGGTTTTGGATATCTTGCTTCTTTTGAGACTTCAAATCAAGTATGCGGTTACACTCATGAATAATGACTCTAGTTTCATGGAGATTTACAAGGTTTTATCAGTTCCTTAGAAATAACTACTTAGTTGACTTTTATTTCATGCAACTGTAATGTGAGTATGACTATCACCATAAATATATGTGCATGACTAGCTTAGATCCTCATCCTCCTCTATAGATTTGATGATATAAGATGGATGACCTAGTACATGGTTTACCCTTGGGGTAGGATCATCAAGTTATCATGAGTCAATGTGTTGGTCTACTCTTGGGTAGGACCATATGACTACACAACCCTAAGTCGTGGTCTACCTATAAGGTAGGATCATAGGGGCTATTTGAGATCTACCATATGAAAGATGTAGTATCCATGTCCACTACAGGGACAACACAAATCAAGGATATGTAGGGATTGAGTAGTTATGTTTAATACGTAAAGTTTGATGTGTTAAACAATAATTTGGTTACATTATATTGTCATAAATAGATGCAAGATTTTGGTTCCCCCACATACTAGTATCATTCATTATACTGACTGTCGTTTTGTTTGTCAGCATTTTAGGTTGATCAGAAAGTGGATATTCCTTAAAAGTGACATTGAATGAATAAATCTCAATAAAGAATTGGAGGATTGTAAATAGATAGTTCTTATCTGGGTAAAGTCCCTCAAATCCTATATTTTTCAAGGTATGTGGAAATAAATTTTTTAATCCTATTTTAAGCTTAGTTGTGGTAGAATTTATTAATTATTTTTTATTATTTACAAACCATTGATTCTATTTTGGGATAGTGCCTCTGACTTTTTAATCTTCCTTAATTGGAGGTTACCAGGAGATAGGGTCATTACAACCATGGTTGGTACGGGAGGTTGAAGGCGAGGTTCAGTGGTATTTAAGCACTAAAACACCAAAGTAAGAATTTGGTTGCATTCACGAAGGTCACAGGAGTACGAGAAAGGTTTCACATAGGTCAGAGGATAGCTGAGTTGGTGGGATGATCAAATCCGACAAGGAGCTCCAACTGATCCATAGGGCTGATCAAAACAGAGCACGTCAGGACGAACTAATAATGTAAACAGGTTCGTAGGGCTTCATGGAAGCTTACCTGATCTCTAATTTCACCAGGGAAGACAGAGGTGACCAAGATAGAGATGAGGTTGCTAGAGATCAAATTTGAGTAGAGCGAGGGGTTGGGGAGTGCTAGTAGAGGAATTGATGGAGAGGAGTACTGCTTGTGGTCTATGCATTCTAGTGGTGGCCTTTTATAGGCGGAAAGGAGGGTGGACGCTCCTCTGTGACTCACCGGTGGAGATGGAGTGTCTACCCTAGATGGACATTTCTCACTCAGGCCATGTGGGAGAGCGAGCAATGGCTCATTGGACTAGGAAGAGAGAGACAAAGTAAGAGGAGAAGAAATAAAAAAATAGATTAGTGTGGAGGAAGAATGAGATCGCAGCTCGATTCTCGACTGGGACGTTACTCGTTGGGAGGTAGCTGATGAGTCCCTCATCGTTGGATCAAAGCTATATCTGGATGATTGAGCCATAGACATTGGATGGCTCGCTAGAAAGCCTAGTAACGCGTGATAAGAAAAAAACCGAAACCTTGGTTTAATGCATCGAATCAATGGAATCACATTAAATCTCTATGGTTACACTATGTTTCAACGAATATAATTCATTTGAGGGGCCAAACAATGGTCAATTAACTCCAAATTTGAACCATATGCCCACATTAAAGCCTAGACTATTCCTATGCCTTTAAATCTCATTTTTATTCACCTTTTGGATGTTAATCACCATGTTGGTATTTAAAGTGTATATTAATGCATTTTAGAAGGTTAAATTAATAGAAAACTATTTTCTTAGCAATTCCTTTTATAAAATTTGAGATAAATATTATAAAGTCATTCAAGTGTCATGACCCACCTCTTATTCTCCTTTTTAATTCTTTAATAATAATTTGGAGGGGAGAGGAGATAATAAGGTGATTATCTCATTAATTAAACTCAATTTCACATTGATCCTCATTTCTTGTCCTAAAAAGCCACTATTACTCTAAATTAACATAATCTACTCATTATCTCTCTTAATTGTCCAGTTTGCATTATTAGACTCTAATTAACACATAATTTGAGATATTTGTGCAAACACCCATTAATTGTCATGAATGTGGAGAAATGTGGTTCAAGCCATCAAACTTAGCTCAAATTTAATAGAGGCTAAAGAGGATATAAAAAGTTAGGAAAATTTAGGGAAAAGTCCAAAAGGATAAGAAGGAAATGAAAGGATGAAAAATAGGTAAAATTGCAAAAGAATCTGAGATTCAATATGTTACATCACTCCACCCTTAAAGAGGATTTCGTCCCCAAAATCACAACAAGAGGGAAGGGTAAGTACGTAACAACCCAACCTTAAGCAACTAGGTGATAACCCTTAATCTAGGGTACTTCACATGCTCTATACATAAGTCAGATTTCACTAAGGTTTCCACTAAACATATTACCTTTATCAAATATAACACAATAGACATTTTTGGCTTATTAGCATCATCTTCATTATGAAATTACATCATCCTTATTATGCTATTAATTGTGTCATGTTGTATCTACATTGTTGTAAAAAGAATCATATCTCAACATTATGTACAAGTCATGTGTATTTCTTATTTATTAAATAAGAATTTTAAGCTCAATTAGGGTTTACTAAGTCACCTCAATATTTATTAGTATATTAGATCACAATCATTAATAATTTGAACTTATTATACCTTATCATCATATTACCATCATATAGAATTATCACAAATTATTTTGTAAGAAATAGATATTATTATCCAACAAGTTATTAAGTTTAAATAATGTCACATTGATTTCTTACACCTATGTTACACAATGTCATATTACTTTTTATACTCACATCAATGTTATCACTAAACATTTTCTCCTTTTTACACTTCATATTATAAATTATACATTTAACATCACATTAGGAATTTATGAATGTTTATGTAAATCCAATTTCTCCTTATCACAATATATGTATTTGAGTCATTATATGTATTTTACTGAATAAGGTGGAACAAATTCCATTTTAATGAATTGATTCATATATTAAGTTATGAGTAGGTGATGATATGTCATTTAGGTGCATCGAAGTGTATTATTGATGATGACACCTAATGTCACTAATGTATCATGAAGGCATTAAGGATATGCATATATGTTAAGGTTAGATGATTACATCTTAGGGTTTAGGTCAACATGACCATTATATGTTATGCATTCTTAGTATGCATTAGTTCCATTTATCATAACATTAGGGTGACATGGTCAACATTATGTGTATTCACAATTAGTGAGTTACTCATATTATGTGCACTTAATATATATTCATTTGTATACAAAAAAACAAGTTAAATTATATTTATAATTTGTTTGGTCAATACTCACTAATTTCTTGTCTATGGAGTTAGGGTTTCTAATTCCAAAGTGGCTAGATTTTTTTTATGTATAGGATTCCATCCCCCTAAAAAGGGATTTCATCCTCAAAACCAGCAAATGCAAAATCTATCAAGGTATCACTACTCCACCCTTAAAAGGGTTGACCTACCATGTCTAACTAAACTTGAGGAAAAAGAGTGAGTCTAAACATGTATAAGACCCAATACTTAATTGTCTTACTAATCGCTATTACCAAACTTCAAAGTATAATATAGGGTACACTAACCCTAAACATGGAAATCCAAGTATCATATAAGGAACTTATGGGTCACAAGGTGATTTTTTTTGTTTCTAAGGATACTCAACAATGAGGTTATTTGCCTAAAGGAATGCTATTTCGAGCATTCCGTATCATATTAGGCTAGGTCAGTGTCACATGAACTCAGGAGTCCCCGTAAACCAAGCTAGTGGTGCGGATGAAAATATTTCTAGCCCCCAAGTTCTGACCCTTTCTAGACACCATCACTTTCAACTCTGTGCCCTAGTAGCTACTTAATAGGCTAATCACCTAAAAGTTGGCGAAAGATATTTCTAATATGAAACTCTTATAGTCCTAAATCAACCTTTCATCATAGGTCAATTCTAAGGTGAACTAAAGGGAAACTATATGAGGTAAGGTTTTCTAACCAAAGAGACAAATTGAAATAGTTAAGGATCCGAATACAATTGGCTCTAATACCATGATGTAAAGAAGTGAAACCAATCACCTCTCTACTAAAAATGCTAAGCGAAATCCAATTGGGATAGCAGTGGAAGTTAAAATTTTTTACTATATTCAATTTAAATATAGAGTACATAAATTTTCCCAAAAGGGTGTACATGCTTTATATAAAAAGAGGATCTAAGTAGAGGGAAACTAAACTACAACAATATGTCTCCAATAAAATTAAATTAACAAATAATTTCATGAGGGAAGGATGGACTCCTTTTTCCCAGTCATAGGTTGGTTCACCATGCTCCTATTGCACACTCTGGTCCTAACCTAGGTGGTTGGGATCACCCAAAAAGTATCAAAATAAAGAATAAGGACAATTATAAACTAAAGCAGGAAACAATAAAGATTCACTATGTTAAGAGGGTCAAGAATATGAGGCAAGTAAAACAAATAAGAATTTCTGCCAAGTTAAACAAGATTAAGTTGCATGCATGATTAAATGTGACTACATTGAACTAATATAGGACTGAGACACCTACCAGACCTCAACCTCTAGGTGAGGGAGAATTTACACATTCCCAAGCACCCAAATATATACAAAATGGCGAGAATCATCACATTCCCCTGGGGAGAATCATCACCTTACCCTGGGCTCATGCCCAAACCATGGGTGGTTTGTACTCATGTACACTACATTAATTAATTAGTCATTTTCATGATCATGCTAGAATAATTTAATGGCAGATTTAAGAATTAGAACTAACATTGCAAGTGGGGTCGAAGACCCTAGAATGATTAAAGTAAAAATGCCACAAAAAGGCAACAAAAGAAATAAAGGCTAAGCAATGTCTCATTGGAAAATTAGGTTTGGGTAAAAATGCCCAACTGAATGATAGTGTTCAAACTCATAAATAAATAGGGTTTCACATACATACCACACTTGAGATTCATAAAGAAGACTTTTCATCAATTAAGTGTGTCCAATCTCACTTTTGTCCTAGATACAAGTTTATACACATGGATTAGGGTTTATAAATCATATTATGTGAGAAACCTTTTTTTTTTACCTTATATGAAAACCATCAATTAGGACTCAAAATTAGGATAAATCTATTACTTGGATTCTCTTGATTAAGAAAACATATTTATTTCTTAAATTTGGAGTTAAAATGAATTAAATATATATTTTAAGGCATTTTATATAATTAAAATGGTTTTTATATTAAACTTTGAAATAAGGATGCAAATCGATGTCAATAACCTTAAATTTAGAATCTACATGAAAAATGCTTTTCAACTAGTATTTATTCAAAATTTTCTAATAATGTATCGATCTATTATGAATTTCTAAAGAACTAACCAATCACAAGGCAACAAAAGCCACATGAAAAGAAAAGAAAAGGGAGCCGGGCACGCGTGAGAGGGACCAATCACAAGCGGACAGGTCACGGGTCCAATGCTTGCTTGACTTCAATCAACAAGGGCTAAAGATAGGGCAAAAGTACCTTTTTACCCTTGGGCAAAAATCAAACAAAATGGGGCGAGTGAGGGTAGTCATAGGCTGGTTCACCATGCTCGTGTTGCGCTCTCTGGTCCTAACCTGGGTGGTTAGGATCACCCAGTAAGAGGAGAGAAAATGTATGCATCAAAATAAAGAATAAGGACAATTATAAACTAAAGCAGGAAACAATAAAGATTCACTATGCTAAGAGGGTCAAGAATATGAGGGAAGTAAAACAAATAAGAATTTCTGCCAAGTTAAACAATAATAAGTTACATGCATGATTAAATGTGACTACATTAAATTAATATAGGGTTGAGGCACCTATCAGACCTCAACCTCTGGGTGAGGGAGAATTTACACATTCCCAAGCACCCAAATATATATAAAATGTGGAGAATTATCACATTCCCCTATGGAGAATTATCACATTCCCTTGGGCTCATGCCCAAACTATGGGTGGTTTGTACTCAGAACACTACATTAGTTTATTAGTCATTTTCATCATCATGCTAGTATAATTTAATGGATGATTTAATAATTAGAAATAACATTACAAGTGGGGTCCAAGACCCTAGAATGATTGAAGTAAAAATGCTACAAAAAGGCAACAAAGGAAATAAAGTCTAAGCAATGTCTCATTGGAAAATTAGGTTTGGGTAAAAATTCCCAACTGAAGGATAGTTTTAAAACTCATAAATAAATAGGGTTGCACATACATACCTCCATTGAGATTCTTAAAGAAAACTTATCATCAATTAAATATGTCCAATCTCACTTTTGTCCTAGATACAAGTTTATACACATGGATTAGGGTTTATAAATCATATTATGTGAGAAACCTTATTTTTTTGGTCCTTCTATGAAAACCATCAATTTAGGACTCAAAACTAGGACCAATCTATTACTTAGATTCTCTTGATTAAGAAAACATATTTATTTCTTAATTTTGGAGTTAAAATGAATTATATATATATATATATATATTAAGGCATTTTATATAATTAAAAGGGTTTTTATATTAAACTTTGAAATAAGGATGCAAATCGAAGCTCAAAAACCTTAAATTTGGAATCTACATGAAAAATTATTTTCAAAAAGTATTTATTCATATTTTTTTGATAATGTATCAATTTATTATGAATTTCTAAAGAACTGACCAATCACAAGGCAACAAAAGCCATATGAAAAAGAAAAGAAAAGGGAGTTGGGCCCGCTGAGCTGGACCAATCACATGCAACCAGTTCGCGGGTCCATTGCTTGCTTGACTTTGGTCAATGAGGGCTACAGATAGGGTGAAAGTACCTTTTTACCCTTGGGCAAAAACAAAACAAAACAAAACGGGGCGAGTGAGGGTAGTCATGGGAAATCAACGAGAGGATTCATCCCTGAGAGCCATGCCCCAACATTTCATCGAGCAGTTGGCCTGGAGCTCAACTCTAGTTTCTCTATGCTTCTATAGGTGTTCTCTAGGCCAACTAACACCGCGAGAAAGTAGTAGGAGGTTTGGCAGAGGTGAGGGAGCAAATGTCACAAGGCGAGGTCCCCTATAATGCCAGAATGAGGTGGAGAATGCCATGGTTGGTGATGGAGGTTGAAGGGGAGGTTCAGTGGTATTTAAGCACTAAAATGCCAAAGTAAGAATTCAGTTGCATTCACAAAGGTCACGGGATCACGAGAAAGGTTTTGTGGAGGTCGGAGGATAGTTGAGTCACTAAGATAAGTCACGTCTTCAAGGAGCTTCAACTGAGCTATAGGGCCGATCAAAATAGAGCACTTCAGGATGAACTAATAATGTAAATAGGTTTTTAGGGCTTTAGGGAAGCTTAACCGATCTCCAATTTCACCAGGGAAGGCAGAGGTGATCGGGACAGAGCTGAGGCCACTGGAGATCGAATTCAAGTAGGGCGAGGGGTTTGAGAGTGCTAATAGATGAATTGGATGGAGAGGAATACTCTTGTGGTCTATGCATTCTAGTGGTGGCCTTTTATAGGTGGGAAGGAGGGTGGACACTCCTTTGTGACTTGCCGGTGGAGATGGAGTGTCTTCCCTAGATGGGTGTTTCATGCTCAAGCCACGAGGGAGAGTGAGCGATGGCTGGTTCGACATGGAAGAGAGAGAAGAAGTGAGACGAGAAGAAATCAAAAGAAATAGATTAGTGTGGAGGAAGAACGAGATCATGGATCAATTTTCGAGTGCGACATTACTCGTTGGGAGGTAGCTAATGAGTCTTGTGTCGTCGGATCAAGGCTTGATCTGGATAATTCAGCCACAACCGTTGGATGGATCGCTAGAGAGCCTAGTAATGTGCGATAAGAAAAAACTGAAACTTTGGTTTAATGCATCGAATCAATGAAACCGCATTAAATCTCTATGGTTACACTATATTCCAACGAATATAATTCATTTGAGGGGTCAAACAATGGTTAATTAACTCCAAATTTGAACCATATTCTCACAATAAATCCTATAATATTCATATTCCTTTAAATCACATTTTTATTCACCTGTTGGCTATTTACCACCATGTTGGTCTTTAATGTGTATATTAATGCAATTTAGAAGAGTGAATTAATACAAAACTATTTTCTTAGAAATTCCTTTAATAAAATTAGAGATAAATATTATAAAGTCATTCAAGTGTCATGCCCCACCTCTTATTCTCCTTTTTAATGCTTTAATCACAATTTGGAGGGGAGAGGAGACAAGAGGGTGATTATCTCATTAATTAAACTCAATTTCACATTAATCTTCATTTCTTATCCCAAAAAGCCACTATTACTCTAAATTAACATAATCTACTCATTATATCTTGTAATTGTCCAATTTGCATTTTTGGACTCTACTTAACACATAATTCGAGATATTTGTGCAAACACCCATTCATTGTCATGAATGTGGGTAAATGTGGTTCAAGCCATCAAGCTTAGTTCAAATTTAATACTGATGCCAAAGAGGATAGAAAAAGCTACAAAAATTTAGGGAACAACCCAAAAGGATAAGAAAGAAATGAAAGGATGAAAATGGGTAAAATTGCAAAAGAATATGAGATTCAGTATGTTACATACCTGCTTTTGCACAAGTCTTCAGCCTTCTAGGAATTACCCACTCTTCTTGGATCTTTAGCCTTTGACTTCACCTTCATTTAGAGAAGCTTCCACCAAGGACATACCCACTTGAGCAAGGAGTCTTATGCCTTCACCAAGGGCTTTCCCACTCTTTCTCCAAGTCTTCAGCCTTGATCTTCACCAAGGGACTCCTTCCCTTATTCTTCTTCACCTCTCTTAGCCAAGAGAGAGAACCTTCGTCTTCATGGTTGAAATGAGAGATAGGGAGGTGGTGGAAGTGAGAGCCTCACAAGACATACACGTAGGATGAGTTCTCTTACAAATCTCCTACTCACTCTAATGGATGTAACAAGTGATTAAGATTATAGAGAGAGAGGAGGTTGTAGGATGCACTCAACTATTGAATAGAAACCTCACATAGAGTTTTGCATTGAATGCTCAACCTTGGAATGAAGCCCAAGGGGTCATATTTATAGTTGCGGATGCCTCTTAACCTTTGGGAACACTTAAGAACAAAACTATCCATTTTGTGGCTTGCAACATATATATTTGCAATTATTGTAACTCCACAACGGCTAGAAACACTTTTATGGACTTTTTTGTACTGTGCTATTGGTCGAGTTTCTATAAAGGTAACTCGACTGAATGCACTATGCGACAAAGCTAATTTGACCAATCCGTTGAGTTTATCCTGGATGAAACTCGACCGATCACTTAAAATAGTTTTTTTCCAGTGCATGGATTGGTCAAGTTATGTGAAGTGGAAACTTTTCTGAACCATGACATTCTCAAAATCCATCAAGGATCGTACGAGATTGTAACTCGACCGATATAGTGCCTGTAATGAATTTTGGAAAATGTCATTAAAGTGCTTAAATATTTGATTTAAGTGCTCCTAATTTTTTCTAAGCTTAATTACAAGTCATACAATCATTACAAGTGATTTACAACATGATTCTAATGGATTTACATCATATTCCAAAAATGTGCACTTGTATTAACTTTGACTTTTCCTTTCTCTAAATTGATATGCATAAGTTACACTACTACAGAAACAACGTTCAACATCATTTTTCGGGGTGTCAGTTATTTAACGAAACCGACGCTGATCATCATTACATGTCTGCTATTAAGGAAAACTAACGTTCATATTTGAAGACCATCCAGACACATGTATCGCTTTCTATTCAGCGTAGGCTGAAGAAACGAAACTAACACCTAAAATAGCTCACGAAATCTAATTTTTTCAAGCAAAAAAAAATTACCCCCAAAGTGTAACATACATCGTCGGTGTTTTACCTAATAACCGACGCCTAAAGAAGATAAAAATTGTGCACGAGTTTTACCATATGGGCATCGGTTGTCGTAGGATAACCGATGCTGATAAGGGTTCGCGCACCCTCCCTGCCAAAAATTTTAGGGTAAATTGACGTCGGTTTTATTGGTATAACCGATGTTGAATAGTAAAGGTGTCGGTTGTTATAGATAACCGACGCCTTTTAGTAACTTAATAGCCCCCGCATACAGCAGAGTACTCTAATTCCCCTTTCTTATGTTTCATCGCGCGATTGACTCCCGACCCCTGTTGCGTCGCCGCCGCCGGCCCCTGCCTCCGTGCTGCCTACTGGTGCTGCTCGCCACTGCCGCCGCTGCCTGCTGCTACTTCTCTACTCACCGCCGGAGCCATTCCTTCTCTGCTCGGCTCCCTTCTCCTACCGCTGGTGTGCTTGACACCCTTCTACTGCCGCTGGTGCTCGACTCCCTTCTCCTCACACCGCCGCCTCTGTCTCCACACTGCTACCAACAGTAGGCCCTCCTCTTCTTGTTCCAGTAGCCTGCTCTTCTTCTTTCTTCTCCCTCCTTACCAATAGCAAGAACATCCGTGTGAGATGGCACGGCCATGGCTGTGTTGTCTGACCACAAGGTTGTGCCGCCCAACACGGCTGTATGGTCGGCCAACACAGCCATGGCTGTGCCAGCCCACATGACCGTGCTTGCTGTTGGTAAGGAGGGAGAAGGAAGAATAAGAGGGTATATATTCAAATGAAATCAATTATGAATTTGTGATGAAATCAATTATATGATGAAATCAATTATGTTGAAATTAATTATGTTCAATTATATGATGAAATCAATTAATATGTCCAAATCAATTATGTTCAATTATATGATGAAATCAATTATGTTCAAATCTTGTGATGAAATCAATTGTGATGAAACCCTAACATCTACATGAATCCCTATTGCATGATGAAACCCTAACATCGACATACTCTATATGATACCTAAAATTGTGATGAAACCCGAACATCAATTGTGATGAAATTAGGATTGCATTTATTGGAATGACAACATACATGTATTTTTTGGCCTAGAAACCCGTCCAAGATGGCTGACCATGGGGATGATGTCCATGATGAGAATGATATCCATGATGAGCATGGCGAGGATACCAATGTAAGTTTTAAAAACATGTCCTATATTTCTATAGAAAGTCATTATCTTCTAGTTATGTCATATATCCTATATTTCTATATTGGTCTAATTCAGTGTGTTTATTTTGTCAAATTTTAGGTTGATGATGCACATGTACCCTCTGAAGCACTGGAGGCACTTGATGCGCATCACCAAAAAGTTAACAAGAAAAGGGGCATCACTCTGCTGAAGAAGTTAACAATGCTAAGGGGTAGTGGATCCAGATTGGCTGTGGAGTTTGATAATGCAGGAAATGCAATTGGAGTGAACCACAATAATTTTGTAAACTATCTTGGGTGTGTCACTTGAAGCCATTGTGGTGTTAAGTATGATAATTGGCATAAAGCTCCTCAGCCGAAGAAAGACTTGATATGGAAGGATTTATGTGTGAGTTATTATTATTTGCAATTCTATTTTGTACATTACAAATTCTATTATTTGCAATTCTATTTTTGGATACTAGTTAATAGAAATTCTATTTTATAGAATCTATTTGCATTGGATGATAAGCTACATCATAAAAGCATGATGCAACGTGCTGGAAAGAAGCTAAGGAACTATAGGACAAATCTCAATAGAGAATACATAAAAGATGGTGATAAGAAGAAGAAGAAGTCATCCCTTGAAAAGTGGAACTTCCTGGACAAGGAATATTGGGACACGTTTGTTGCTTCAAGAAAAATTGAAGAATTCAAGGTATTAAGCGTCACTCCCAATTTAATTAATATTCGTTGCATTCACCTATTCAAGATTAACCTTTAGTGTTACTAACCAAATCAATGTGCATACTAACTAGGTGTTCAGTGAGGCGCAAAGAGAAAGGTGTGCATTGAATGTGCATGACCACACAATGGGTCCAAAGGGCTATGCAGGCATTCAACAAAGACTATAGGCGAAGTCTGCTGCTACTCAGGAGTCCTCTACTACATGTACCACACCCATGCCTCACCATGACGTCTGGATAGATGGGAGGAAAAATAAGAAGTGTGAAATAAAGAAGCCCGTAACTGTTGAGGCGGCTGTGAAAATGGTAAAATACAACTCAACAATGCATGTCGTTCGAATATTTATTATTTGTGGTGTTTACTTACCAATTTATGTTGATGGTGATTAGCGGGAGCTGCACGTGCAGAGGAAACAAGGCACATTCATCCCTCAGGGCACAAGGGATGAATTGATAGTTGCTCTGGGTAACCCAGATCATCCTCAATGTGTTAGGGGTGTAGGCACTGGTGTGGGCATCAAAGCGTTCTTTGGGCCATCCCAGCGCAAACCTGTCGCAAGAGCGGGACTTTCACAAGAAGAGGTAACCTATTCTTTTTTTAGAATGTTACTGCAAAAGGGAATTCAATAATAAGAAGCTAATGTTTCTTTTATCCATGTAAAAGAGAATAAGAGAGTCGAGGATATAGTTGCTAAGAAGGTCAAGGAAGAAATACTGCGGTGGCAGGCATCTTAGGCTTCCAATCAGCCTATGGCGACCCGCTCTTTTCATGATGCACATGCTAAGAGTAATCATGTAGACTCACCACCTAGCACGTCTGCTGTAAGTATTGTTTATGACATAGTAGCTACTCTTTTCAAGATGATATGATTTCAAGATGATATGTATATATGTATAACATTCTTTACGTAAATTTGTAGGCATTGAAGCCATGCCGCTTAAAAATTGAAGATTATGTTGTTACAGAGGCGCAGGCTTACTCATCCCTTCCTGGGGAAACGATTCACGAGACTCGAATACCACATGGTTACGTTCGTGTGAGTCTGATATGTGTAATCCCCGATTGGAGGAAAGCTGCATTGCCATATGCCCACTCGGATATTGATACACTTGGTGAGGCAGAAGGCAGGGTGATATTGTGGCCCAAAGCAGATGTCGTCTACCCTACTGAAATTGTAAGATAAATTTACATTACGTTAAATTATTAATGTGTATATATGAATTCAATTGATCTGAAATTATATATACAAGTTAAAAAAAAGACACCCGAAGCATCTAGGCCTCTACCTCCACTTCCTGCATTACCAAGTTAGGTTCCAACTGACCTAAAATTCCCGTTAGGTCCTGCTTGTAAGGGAATGGTAGTATGGCTATGTGTACATAATATATATTGCCCTATAGTTGTTTCTTTAGAAGGAGATTATGCAGGTCAATCATACGAAAGCTCTCTATTTATACAAGATATTATTGAGTTGTTTAACTATGATTGGCTGAATACATTAATAATAGAGGCATGGATAAGGTGAGATCTTGTTTATACATCCATATTCCTTGTGTACGATCCAGTGATCTGGTTTCTTATATATTAATGCATACGTAATACATGTTTTGCAGCTACTTAGTCAAAATTCAATGTAAACAATTTGGATTTGAACATGTGGGATTTTTTATTCCATCATTGATTAGTTTGGTAGCTAAAGATCTTGATAGCGTTCAACAATACTATTGTGATGCTTTTACAATTTTTGGTCAAAAAAAGAAGACGATAATAATAGCTCTATTCAATGTGAAGTAAGTTTACTTTGCTTAAAATTTGGACATAAGAAAATTACATTTTTATTGTGGATTTTGAGTTATTAATTTTTAACTTTTTTACCTCTAGCGCTAAGCATTGGGAGTTACTAGTTATTCTCCCTGGGACGTTCACTGTCTATTATCTAGATCCTGTGGGGAGTTCATTGAATCCAAAAATTGGACACAATGAGAATGGCATTATTCTGGTGAGAAATATTTCATTTTTATATACATTAACATCTGTTATTACATTACTATTTAATTATGCAATTTACTATGTTACATTAACATGTAGGGGTTTAGATGCGTTCAAAAAAGCTGGAGGAAAGGTCCCCAGTAAAAAGAGCCAGCCAATAATTTGGGAGAACGTGAAAGTAAGTTCCCGACTCCAATGTATATGTTATTTATGTGAACTGTGCTTATTTGTATTTTTTAATATTTTGTATCCATTTTATAGTGTGTTACACAAGACAACGGATGAGCATGTGCATACTATGTGATGCGGTTTATGGACATGATTATCAAACATGCAGATGAAATCAATGCCATACCTAAGGTATTATATATAGTCTCATTAGATAGTATGAAATATATCAATCTTATTTATATATTATTACTTATATATGTACATCATTCTCTTTGTAGGTGTTTAAAACTGACCCCACTACAGGTAAAGCCTATAAAGCCTTAAAAGATGTACATGCTCTATATACAATGGAATTATTAAATGACGTAAGAGAAGAATGGGCAAGAGCCATACAAGCAGTGGGGACTGTAAGATGTAATTGGGATGCTGATAGCGATGATGAATGATATTTTGTAAATGAATGTTTATACATGTGTTTCTACATGTCTGAATGTTTCTACATGTATTTGAATTTTTCTACATGTGGGAATGTGAAAATTAAATTGATGTCTGAATGTATCTACCTATGTGTGAATGAGTGAAAAGAATATTTGTTGATTTTGCAGGTTTGTGGCCTATTTGTTGGCTGATATCAATGGATGTCGTAAACCTGTAGTTCAGTTCCACTGAACTGTAGGTTCTCATCCTACGACCAGCCACAGTAGGCCTGCAAACTGATAAGAAAAAAAAAATCAAACCATAGGCGTCAGTTATTTGTCTAAAACCGACAATAAAGGTATACAGCGTCAGTTATTACGACCGTGGTGGAAGGTGATATGGCATCGGTTATTAGTAGAACACTGACACCATTATGGCCAGCACGACCATGCTGGACAACACAACTGTGGCAGCAGATGAGATGGCATCGGTTAATACTTATAACTGACACTGATGGGCCCCTACTGGCACGTTTTTAGTGGCGCAAAGCATTTTGGCGTTGGTTGGAAAACTGACATCGAAAGGGTTCGACTTTTAGCGGCGCCCACATAGGTGTCGCTTGGAAACCGTCGCGAAAAGGGCTTAAATAACCGACGCCATAGGCTGGATCTGTAGTAGTGTTAGGGCATTTGGAGTGTGTCTATACCTAATATAAAATCATTCAAGTAGAAGCATTGGACGTAAATAAGTGGAATGGTTTAGTCATCATCAAAACAAGGGTTTAGTCAATTTAGACCTTGAGTCAACACTTCTTTGTACATATATATTGACATGTATATAAATCTGCATCTATCTAGATAAATTTACAATTATGTTAGCAAATAATGTACCTAGTCATTCAAAATAAATATTCTGTTCGATCATATATAATTATCTTTGTCACAAATACATGTCTGCATAATATAAGGAAGTTTTATTAAATCACACTCACATAATAAACCGAAAAGGATTATTTAAAATTATGAAAGGAATATATTCTGATTTGTTTTTACAAAATAACTAAACCGCACCCAAGAAATACACATATAAATAGGATATTGTTAAACTTATGCAAAAGTAATATATTTTTAGTACATATCTTTTTTCAAAGATTTACATTACACCAACAAATTACACACTATATTTGTTTCCTCTTTTCGGAATTGCAAATTCACCTCAACATGCACAAAAGGTAGAATTCCGAATCAATTTTATGTGTGGACATTCTTTGTATTGAAATGCCAATATTTTTTGAAATCATGTTTTACTCAAGATTTTTTGGATGCTATCCAAGAAAGATCACACTGAAATGAGGAGTTATAAAAACATTTCTAGCATTTACAAATAAGCAAATCCCCAATCCCAGGGTAGGCCAACCCATATTGCATTATTTTAGATCTACTTCCAATTAGGGACCTAGGATACACTAGGGTATCATCTAGATTTTAACAATATTTTTTGGAAAATATCAAGGTTAAGCCTTGAATACAACATGCCCCTTTGGGTTACAGAGCTATCTAAAGAGACACTAAAAAGAGCAGGAAAGATCTTCAAATCCTAAAGGAATACTATTGAGAAGAAATGGAGGGTAGGAATTTAGTGGAATTTTGAGGTCTAGTTGCTTCAAGCACTATTGGGCTAGTAAATCGGCAAGGTTGTTCATGTCTCTTCGGAAGTGGATTACTTATTTTACTGGAGATAATACCCATCTTTCTCTAATAGATTGTAGCATGAGTTTGTACTTGACCAGAGGTTCTTTCTATCCATTTATCCAATGCACGACCAATTTTGAGTCACTTAATATGAAAAGTTGGGAGGCTTCCCTGGACAGTGAGTAGTCCAAACCATCAAGGATAGCATATAACTCTCCTTGCAAAGGGTCAAATCCCCATAAAGATGATGAAGAACCACATTTTCAAAATCCTTCCCTATCCCTTATGACCGAGCTGGTCATGGTAAGGCTGTCTTTGGAGCTCACTACTGTGTCGATGCTCACCACAAGGGAGTCGGGAGTACTTCTAATCAGATGATGTGCTTCAGATAGCTTACTTCTATGATGGAGAAATGGGGATGAGAAGGCCTTCATGATAGTGGAAGCTTAAGTAGGGAAAGAGATGGCAAGGATCAACAATGTTTTGACTAAGTTTTCAAAGATACATGCATTCATATTCTTCCGAAATATCTAGAAGGAGATTGCAGAGAGAACAAACCATCCTTCTAACTTATTCAAGGAATTTAGGTTGTATCCTAGCCAAGACATAATAGAGTCTAATACAAAAAGTTTGATGCTTCTGGTGGTAGAAGCATCATCCATCTCTTTCTTACTTCATCATAGTCTCTGATCGTGTGTAGAATTGTCTCACCAGTCATATTGCATCTGGTACAAGTGATGGAGTCAGAGATCTTATTCTTCAAACTAAGAACATTTGTGAGCAATCTGTCCCTGTAAATAAGCCAGAGATGTGACATAACTCTTTGCAGGATCAACATTGACCAAATTACAATTAGGTGGTCAAGTCAGCTATTTTTGTGGTGTCTCTAAGGACTCTATAAGATGTTCTAACTGAGAATTTTCCATCATCAGAATGTAACCAAACAAGGTTTTCATGGCCATAGTGGATCCTGGGTGGCAGCATGCACACATATTTATTAATCCTTTTTAACTCCACTTTTGGTAGACACATGTTGGTTGTTTTTATTGATAGGTCAAACAACTTGTATGATAGTCATTTGTTTAAAAAGGAAATCCACTAAACTTGTTCAAACACTCACTCATTTAAGGTAAAAAAGGTCATTCCACATCCCAAAAATTAGAAAGCATTGGTCATCCTTCATCAAAAATGGTCACTCTACTTCACCAAACAAGTTAACATATTTGTAATAAGTCATTATGAATGTAACATCCCTGACCTGGGTTAATGCCTAACCCTATACATTTTGCTTAAGTAAGTCGTTTATATTCTTGTTGTTATCTTTTGAAAAGTAATTAAGACTAAAGGAGAGCTTATGTTTCAATTTTGGTCCTATTTGAATAATGTTGAAACAATATTTTACCTGTTTTGGACTAAAGTGAAATTTACCCAATTTAAGGGGTTACCTTGAAAATGTTACATGATAAATGTTCCTCAAGTGTTATAGCATCATAAGGATGAGAATGTTGCTGCGGTATGGCTTGCATAAGCCTAAGTCCCAAGAAGGAGCTTGTTTGAGTAATGCTTGTGTTTTGAATGCTAGTTTTGGTGTAATTTGCAAATTACCCAAAATATAGGGTTGGATATGTAAAATACCACCTGTATTATGTCCCTATTATTTCTTGGTATCATTTAGAGAAAATAAAAAGATAGGGTGTCTTGTTTGAACTACTTTTGAGGAGAGATGATCTTGATAATAAAATAATCAAGATTTAAGCATAAATGAAGCCCTAATTTATTTTGTAGCAAAAATAAATATATTAATTGAAGTGCCCATCAACTAAAAAGGATGTGGTTGAAATCCTATAATTGGAGGACGTCCAAATGCCTTGAGTTGCACCGAAATATCCTAAGTAGGTGAATAAATCCACTCACATTTGTTAATTAAAAAGTAATGTCCACTAAAAATGGATAATAGTATTATAATGATTAAGGTGCTTAAAGTGGTTGCTTTTAATTCAAGGATAATTGAGAGGATATTGAGGGCAAGGAAGTTGGCTTCAGAAGCAAGGAAGTGGAGGGGGCATGTGGCAAGAAAGTGGATGAATTTTCTTCTACTTTCTCTCTCCTAGGAAATCAATTATATGTACTCAATTTTCTCCTTACTTGAAAGGCTATTTTGCAAGCCACTTTCTTCACTTGCTTTGGCCGATGACCAAGGAGCTTAGGAGCAGGAGGAAAATGTTCCCCAAGCTGAAGGTAAGCTCCATGATCATCTTTAACCTTGAATTGATGGTTGAAATCGGATTTCAACACTCATTTTCTTCTCTCTTCCATCCAATGCTCAACCTTGGCAATCTTTTACATCCAAAGAGTTGGAAGCAAACCTTGGATAGTTGAAGGAGCTTCTTTAACCATTATATATGAGAATCTTGAACCTTTGAATATACTTTGAAGGCAGGTTATATCACTTGATCCCATCCATGTTATTATTGCTTTCAATTCCTTATCATATGTTGATCTTTTATTTCTTCTTGAATTATTGACGAATTCATCATATATATGATGGTAGAATTTGGAGGTATGAAGCTTGATGATGATGACATCATCTTAGAACACACCTCAAGAACATCAAAAATGAACGGTTGCAATTTTGTGGTCAAATAGTTTCAAACCGTTAGAGACCAAACAGTTTCAAACTGATTGGTGACCAAACATTTTCATAATCGTTAGAGGTCAAATGATTTCAAACCATTAAAGACTAAATGATTTCAATAGATTCAAGGATCAATTGGTCTCATGACCTAATAACTTCAAAACAATCAAACTCAATTGATTTCAGAACCCTAGCTCAATTGATTTCAAAAGCCTAGATCAATTGAAGTTAAAACCCTAATTTAGATTCAACCAGTTTCAATTCTGATTTGACCAAATGGTCTCAGACTGTTTGAGGACTAAACGGTTTCAAACCATTTGAGGATCAAACAGTCTCAAACTGTTTAGGCTTAACCAATCATTAAACCATTTGAGGGTCTTGGGTTGAAACGGTTTCAAAACCGTTTGATGAGCAAAAGGTTCAAGACCGTTTAAAGTTCAACTAGATACCAAGACCGTTTAAGGTCTAACAGTCTTCAAATCGTTTGAGGTTTAGAGACCAAGACTGTTTGAAGGTCTAAACGGTCTCAAACTGTTTGAAGATAGAGATCAAGACCGTTTGAAGGTGCAATTGGTCCAAGACCGTTTGAAGGTGTATTTGGTCCAAGACCCTTTGAAGGTGCAATTGGTCCAAGACTGTTTGAAGGTGTAATTGGTCCAAGACCGTTTGAAGGTGCAATTGGTCCAAGATCATTTAAAGATCTAAACGGTCCCAAACCGTTTGAAGGTTCAATTGGTCCAAACCGTTTGAAGGTCCAATTGATTCAAACCATGTAAGTACTAATAACCATATAAGTGGTTAAAGAGTATCTCAAGGTTGATTTCAATGGAAGTACCTCTAAATTACTTAAGTGATTAATGTAATTAGAGTGATTATCACTTGATGCCTATGAAAGTAATAAATTCAATACACTATGATTAAACATAGGTGCATGTACTTAGTGAAAGTTTAAGATTAACTGAATAAGGAATGATGGTGATGTGTGTTCCTAGTACATGGAACAATGACAAGTATGATTTAATACTTAATTCATGCTATGAGCTCCAAGATATGTGGAAGCACTGACTTAGGGTTTGGGTTAATGAGGTAATCATAAAACCCTAATCAATGGGGAACGAGAAACCCTAACCCTAATTTTGGAAAATGGGTTGAGAAACCCTAATATAGGGTGATGTTATGTGAAAGCCTAATATAGGGTAATGTTATGTGAAACCCTAATATAGGGTGATGGTATGAGAAATTCTAATTGATAAAGATGAGAAAACTTAACCCTAATGAAGGAATAGTGATGTTATCTTTGCATTACATAATGTTGATATGAAATTGATATGGTTGTTATCAAATATACTAACCATGCAGGTATCTTGAGATGATGAGCATAACCATATATGAGCTATGATGTCAATGGGCCTTGTGAGCCATTATTTTACTTGTTTCCTAGTGAGAGGTGACAAGAAGTTGAATATGCCTGGTGAACTATGTGAGATGCTTGTGTAACAAGTATCATGAATACCTTGGTCAGATGACCTGGAGGTAATAGTTACCTGGAAGTGGTAACCATGTTCAGTGATGAATTAAGGGTTTGAATAACTAGATCCAGTAAACATGAGGATGGTATTGTTGAGGGATGTGAATTCCTAGTATTGAGATAAGGGATTGAGATCCCGATGTTTTATAAAGTTTTGAAAAGTACTTGATCAAAGTATTACATGTTTCTTTGTAGCATTTGTCATAATAATTCTTATTTGAAAACATGACTGATGCTAAAAGAATATGGTAATGTACTTAAATAATAATCAAGTGGAATCATATCATATAGAGCCCTGGCCATAGATCCATCAGCATCAGTAGTTGGTGATGGTGAAATAGGTTTTTCTATGGGAACTCATGGAATGCATATTTTTGAATATGTTGGGGTAATGGGTGAATATATCCTTACGCCTCATAGGAATGACTGCGGGCCATATCCTATGCACAAGAATGGTTATGAACCATATCTGAATAAGAGTATGGCTATGGGCCATGACTCCACAATACTAGGCATTGGTTACGGGCCATATCCTGAAGAGAGTATATACTACAGGCTATAACTCTATAGCGAAGTGGCCAGTATACCCTGGAAAGCTATTTTAGCAAGAGACACAAGATGTCCTGCATGTTGTCTCGCACTGACCGAGACAGATGAGGTGATGGAGTCCGGCTCTTCCATTAACCTTCTATGGTACCGATGCTTACATAATCTTGGTCGGTTGGAGCATGAATGGTATACTTCATCTCCTTAGGGCATAAGTATGATTGTAAAATGTAATCAGCCATGTAGTGTATTTTCTTAAGGATGAAGTACATAAATTATTGGTTGACGTTACATTGTTTATTGTATCCTAAATGGATAGATGTTATACATGTTCTTCATATTCCTTATTAAAATGGATAGATGATTTACTGCTTTATCATTTATAGATGTAATGCTTTAAAAGATGATATTCTGCTTAATATTGCTTAAGCCCTGCTTTTCAATAGAGATTCCTCTGCTTAGTTTATCACTATTTACCTGTAATAATAATGTTTCTGGTAGAGAGTTATATCTTTCGCTGGGACAATTTCACTTGTCTCACCCCCGTGGGATCCAAACTTTTTAGGTGGACGAGGATGAGGAGGTAGAAACCATACAGCAGGGGAAGGACAACAGCAATAGGAACATCAGTAACATCTCAGGTGGAGATACTGACTGTCGTGTCTTGTAGATATGATTTCTATGTGTCATCTCTCTACTCTCAGGTCCTTGGAGTCAGTAGTTAGTGCTTTTATGATTTGATCTGAGATTTTGGCATTGTATACCTTGGGATTTTATGTTGCTTATGTGTAGATTTAACAAAGCAACTGTTGTATGTAATCCTCGAGACCAGCTTTATAAATTGGCAGACACTCCTCATCAACCTGAAATTCACACTGCCCTGCTATCCATGTCTCCGATCCAAGCCCCAGGCCCGGATGGGGTGGGCACCGCTTTCTACCAAAGGAACTGGACGTCTTTGAAATAGAAGCTCTACAACTTTGTCCAGGGTCCTTTCTAGGGCAAGGCTTTACCCTCAAAATGAACATACTCCCTAATTATCCTCTTTCTAAAGGTCTCTACACCGGACACCTGTGCCCAATTCCGCCTGATATCCTTGAATAATGTGTGTTCAAAACTATTGTCCAAAGTGCTCGCTTCCATAATCAAACCCCTCCTTAACGATTAGATCTCTCCCCATCAATCAGCCTTTATTCCTGGGAGGAGAATATGTGACAATACTACACTAGTCCAAGAAGTGATCCATTCCATGGAGTTGAAGACATGTAATAAGAGGTTTATGGCCCTAAAGCTTGATCTCGTGAAGGCCTTTGACATGCTAAGCTGGCACTTCATCCACGACACCCTTACAAGAACCCCTCTTCCAGCGATCATCATCAACACCATCATGCAAATCATTACTTTAGGGGAATCATCTATTCTCTGGAATGGGGATATTGCCGGCACTTTCAAACCATCGTGTGGAGTGAAACAAGGAGATCATCTATCTCCTTACATATTCATTCTTTGTTTTGAAAGGCTCAGCCAACTCATCACTTTGGATGTCGCCAACAACTCCTGGAAGCCCATCATCCTCACAAAATCAAAAATTCCCATCACACATGCCAGTTTCGTTGACGACATTATCCTCTTTGGAGAAGCTTCTCTACATCAAGCAAGGCTCATAAAAACCCATCTCAAGAGATTCAGTGATACTTCAGGTCTTTTTCTGTCACACGACAAATATACCCTGTTCTTCTCCGTCAACACTCCTAGAGCCACGAGGATCTCAATCTGTAGGAGGTTGGGAATCTAGGAAACAAGAAATCTAGGTCACCACCTTGGGATCCCAATCATCCATAGAAGGAAGAGCAAGGAACTTTTCCTCAATATCACTAAGAAGATACACAAACAAATTAATCAATGGCAAAACAACATCCTCTCTCTGGCGGGAAGGACCATTCTAGCAAGATCTGTACTGCAATCTCAGGCTTGTTACATTATGCAATCCATACGACTCCCTCTGTCCATTTGTGACAGAATCGAAAACTCTATAAGGAACTTTGTATGGAACAAAAACTCTAACAAACGTATCAACTTGGTGGCTTGGAAGCATGTCACAAAGCCTAAGACCTGGGGAGGCCTGGCCATCAAGCACACTGGAGATTTCAATGTTGCCTTGCTAATGAAGATGACATGGACTTTTATCCAACGCAGAAGTATCCCTTGGGTAGAACTTATGGAGAGTAAGTATCTCAAACGGGGGAGCCCAAGCATCAACGACTCTCATCTCTGGCACAACATTAGAAGCCAAATGTCTTTCTTCCTCAACAATTCAAGACAGATAGCTATTTCTGGCCAAGACACTCTCGTCTGGTCAGATGAGTGGGTTGGCTTTGGCCAAGCTCCTACCATCAAGTTAGTCCTATCTATTCCAGATGATCTCCTTGACCTAAAAGTGGCCAGCCTGGTCAAAGAAGATGACAACTGGGATGCTAATTTCATCCGTTTTTGGTTTGATGAAACTTCAACTCTTTCTATTTTGAATACGCCTATTCCTAGCGGGTTATATGGTGAGGACGCCCGCATCTGGAAGTTGACACCACACAGCTCCTTCTCAGCCAGTTCAGCCTATACCTCCTTAACGCAGGTAGATGATGAAGACCAACCATTGTTCAAGGCCATCTGGGTTACCCGTGCTCGACACCATCTTAAAACACACATTTGGCTTCTTCTCCATAACAAGCTTCTCACGAACACCCTGAGAACCCATAAGAAGATGACTGAAGATCCCAAATGCTTCTTGTGCAACAACGCAGATGAATATTTCCTTCATGCCATAAGAGATTGCAATGTATCCACTCTGGTCTGGACCAGGCTGTTACCATCGGTAGCATCCAACTTCTTTACTTTCACTGATATTCAATCATGGTTCGAGTATAATCTCGAGGGTCTTCATCATATCCCCGATTGGGACACGACTTTTGCTGTGACCTACTGGAAAATCTGGAAGAATTGTAACTCCCATATTTTCGAATAAAGGATTATCCCCCCCTCAATCATCGATGTACAATGCTTGGTTGAGAAATCCTCGATCTCCAAAGCTTTGTCACCCTCCTCTATCTACACTCCTAAAGATACCAGACCTGACCCTCTGTTAACGATAAAATTGAACGCAATTATCATCCATGTCGATGCTGCCCTTTCTAGCAACACATTGGCGACATGTGCATGTGTAATCGCCAGATCTCATACAGCTGCATGGATCAAGGGGTCAGCCAGCGTCATCGTAGGCTCTGACGCCATGGAAGGAGAGCTGAGGGCCATCTGGCAGGGATCACAACTCACCTTTCTCAACAACCTTTCTGATGGGATTATTATCTCAGACTCCTGGAATGTGGTGTAATGGGTTACCCAATGGATAAGACCCCCATACAAATATTTCCTTCTCACTAACAAAATCATCAAATCTTTAGGACGAGCTGGCATCATGAGAGTGGCACACCAAAAAAGAAACCAAAACAAGCTTACTGATGCACTGGCAAAGTCCTGCTTAAAGCAACCTTCTTCACCCCAGATATGGAATTACTGCCCCCTCATACTCTCCACACTTATCTTTCTGACCTACAAACCTTTCCCACTCTTTTCAGTGTAACTCCTTGATATAACTGGTTCTTCCAGTACCGCAAAAAAAAGGTACATGGCATGTACTTGGTGGACCAAAATGTATATATAATATTTTGGATCTTGTTATAAGAGTTTCCTAGAAATGGATCTCTTTGTAAATGGTTTTAATTTTTAGTGATTTTCAGTAATCCGCTGCTAATGTTTAAATTCCGCTTAATTGTAACAATTTGTTTATCTATTTGGTCGACAATCATGATAAGTTTTTGGTATCAAAGCTTAAGGTTCGGTGAGTCTACAGAGACATAGGATTAAGGTCGTTGAGTCTGTTCTAGTGTCTTCCAGTTTATCGGATAGTGACTTCTACTCTCAGGAGAAGTAAATCTTAAAGATGGTTGGATCACATGAAGAATATGTTGCTGAAAGCAGTGTTGCTGCAGCAGGAGGAGGTGCAAGGGATCGGGCTAGAGAAGAACTAGTACATAAACATCACCAACTTGACAAAGCTACACTAGAAAACCCAGCTTTCCTTGCTCTATTTGGGCAGTTCATGGCAACTATGACACATATGGAAGATAGGATTCCACCACCTACACCTAGAACTACTACAGAAATGGCTTATAAAGCCACTTTTCAAGGTGTCAGTTGTTTACAAAAACTGACATCTAATGTCTACAGTGTCAGTTGATAACATAAACCGACATCCAATCTGCTTAGGGAGCCCAGACACGGGTACCACTTTTAATAAGTGTCGGTTAATTAATAAACAACTGACACCTTAACTCAACCGCCAAACCCAAAATTCCAGCGAAAAAATTGGCTCCAAAATTTTACATATGGCGTCGGTTCATAACTAAATAACCGACACTATAGGTTTAGTTGTCGGTTTTCTTAAATAACCGACACTTAGTATAGGTGTCGGTTCATAACTAAATAATCGACACTATAGGTTTAGTTGTCGGTTTTTTTAAATAACCGACACCTATTGTGAACTTAATAGCTCACCAACGACCGATTCTTCCCCTTTCCCTGTTTCATTCATTCCCGATCGATTCCCCTAACCTCCTAACCTCCGGCGATTTCTTGCTGCTCCCTGCCGCCGCCGCCGCCCCTCCCTGCCCGTCGCCGTCGTCGCCGTCGCTGCGAGAAGCTGTCGCCGCCCGCCCGCCGGCCGCCCTCTCCACCGTCGCCGGTAGCAGCTAGGACCGGCCGCTCCTATCCTCGCCTCGCCGCCCTCTCCGCCGCTCCTCTCCTCGCCTCCGGCAGCTGCTAGGACCGGCCGCTGCTCCTCTTTCCTCAAGGTGCCCGCCCTAGCCTGCCTTCTTCTTCTTCCTCTGCTCCTCTTCTCTCAAGCTGCCTGCCCTGCTGCTGGGTGTTTTTTTTTTTTATTTATTTACTTCTTTCAAGGTGCCTGCCTGGTCATACACATATTGATGTACATAGAATAAATGCTAAAAAGGTGTGATTTTAGGGTTTAGGTACTGATTTTGTGCTTCTACTGAGCTGAATCCTCTATTGTCTATACAATATATACATGTTCTATGTAACTAATCATGACATAGATTTTAGAATGCATACTTTGGTTAAATGTACTGCTGTAATTTTTGATCAAGTGATGATATGTAAATGTAGCAATAAGTTAGTAAGGTATCAATGATAAGTCTGTTGTAATGTGATGCAAAATAGTTATTGTATCATGCATATATACTTAATAATTTTTTGTTTTATAGTTGTATAGGGTGTTTTATGTGTGGCAAGTCTATTGTTTAATAGTTTAGCTATAATCATTCTTTAATAGTTTAGCTATATTCTTGGTGACAATCCTAATCACCCTTCTTTTGCTTAATGATGAACTGTAATGCACACATGTGACATGCTTGGAATGTAAATGATGAACTTTTCCCTAAATTGCCAATCATGCTTTTAAAGACATCAATAATCACCCTAACTTGAAGAACTAGGATTTTAGGTATAAGAATGACAACACATTATTTGTTGGCCTAGAAACCCATCCAAGATTTACTCATTAGGAGTAAATCTTGGATAGTCCCCGGTTTGGGACTGTTCTTGAACACCTAATCTCGCTTAGGATGTAAGTGTATATAATGTGTGTTGGGTTTTCAAGAAAATTTCCGCAGCATTTCCCAGTTTGTTCTCTAAGTACATATGTACTTGGAGAATAGCATGGAAATGCTGCCGAAATTTTCTTGAAAACCCAATACACATTATACACTTACTAGTGAGATTAGGTATTCAAGAATGGGATAGGTGATACACATTTATTATATATAAGAATGACATCATATGTATTTGTTAACCCTAGACCCTAATCTTGTCCTAATATATACTTGTTTTCTCTTTGATCATAGAATGGATAGATCATGGATGTCCATTCGCAATCGCTGCACCCCAGAGTTTATTTCTGGTCTTGACCAGTTTATTAGATTTGCCGAGGAACATAGGAAACAACTTTGAGATAGGTTCTACTGTCCATGTAGGCATTGCGGTAACCACTTGAAAGTCAACACTGGTGATGAAATCAAAACTCATGTCATGTGCAACGGGATTATATAAGGCTACACAGAATGGCACTGGCATGGAGAGATTTCAAACCCGAAACCAGTGGATGTCGATAGTAGTGCTTGTGTGGAAGAAGAAATTGCCTACGATGACGTAGATGTGAATGAACCATTTCCAGTAGACATCGTTGATGTGATGCTAGATAGTTTTGGGGTAGAGCACACCGATCCACCTCCCATTTTTAGAAACATTGTGCATGATGCTGAGATGCCGTTATACACAGGTTGTACTAAGTTTATGAAGCTTAGCACTGTGTTGAGATTGTATAAGTTGAAAGCTAACAATAGATGGAGGGACAAAAGCTTCATGTCATTGTTGTCTTTGTTGAAAGAAATGCTTCCTGAAGGAAATGAGCTTCCAATCTCAACATACCAGGTAAAGAAATTGTTGTGCCCAATGGGAATGGATGCTAAGAAGATACACGCATGCCCGAATGATTGTGTATTATTTCAAAAGGACTATGCGGATCTGAAAGATTGTCCAAAATTTGGTGCGTCACGGTATAAATTGACGACTTCGGGGGAGTCCAAAACTGGTTCTCCTGCCAAGGTGATGTGGTATCTACCTATAATATCACAGTTTCAACGCTTGTTTTCCAATCTGATAGATGCGAAGAATTTGAGGTGGCATGCAGATGTTAAGAAAAATAATGATGGGATCCTACGACATGCGTCTGATTCCCCACAGTGGAAGAGGATTGATCTATTATACCCTGAATTTGGTGAAGAAGTCAGGAATCTAAGACTTGGGCTTTGTACAGACGGGATGAATCTGTACGGGATATTGAGCAGCCAACATAGCACTTGGCCAGTCATGCTTGTTATATACAATCTTCCTCTCTGGCTGTGTATGAAAAATAAGTATGTAATGATGTCGTTGTTGATATCGGGCCCTAAACAACCTGGAAATGACATCGATGTTTATCTTGAACCTCTGATTGATGACTTAAAGAAACTCTGGGGTGAAGGTGTGATGACCTATGATGCTTCACGAAGAGAGACATTTCGTTTGCATGCTATGTTGTTTTGCACTATTACTGACTTTCCAGCATATGGGAATTTGTCTGGATATAGTGTCAAAGGAGCTAAAGCGTGTCGTATATGTGAAGAGAACACTGATTCAACAAGACTAAAACATGGCGGTAAGAATGTATATCTCGGTCATTGAAGGTTTCTTCCAAAATTCCATTCGTATCGTAGGAAGCACAAAGCATTCAAAGGATTGAATGAGGAACGGAGTGCACCTAAACCTATACCAGGGGAGGTTGTTTATGAAAGAGTAAAATACATTGTCAATGAATTTGGTAAGAGATCGCAATGTACTACACGGAGTGACAATTCTTCATTCAAGAAGAAGTCAATATTTTGGGATCTTCCTTATTGGAGTTCTTTGATAGTCAGACATTGTATCGATGTAATGCACGTTGAGAAAAATGTCTGTGATAGCATCATTGGTACTCTGTTAAATATACCAGGTAAGACTAAAGATGGGATAAAATCCAGACTGGACCTACGTGAAATGGGAATAAGGTCAGAATTAACAGAATTACATGAAATGGGTAACAAAAGAACATACTTACCTCCCGCTTGTTACACGTTGTCTAGAAAGGAGAAGAAAGCTTTTTGTGAATGCTTGGTAAATGTTAAGGTGCCACATGGTTACTCATCCAACATCCGTAGTTTGGTATCAATGAAAGATTTGAAGTTGATAGGTCTTAAATCTCATGATTGTCACACTCTAATGCAACAAATATTGCCTGTGGCAATTCGATCTATATTGCCGAAGCATGTAAGGTTTGCAATCACCAGACTTTGTTTCTTTTTCAACAGTCTCTGTAGCAAAGTTATTGACCCTGAGACTCTCGATAATTTACAAAGAGAAGTGGTTGTTACCCTATGTCAGCTTGAGATGTATTTTCCTCCTTCGTTCTTTGATATCATGGTACATCTTGTTGTCCACTTGACTAGGGAAGTGAAAATCTTGGGACCGGTTTTCTTGCATTGGATGTATCCCTTTGAACGATACATGAGCGTTTTCAAAGGTGATGTTCGAAACTGCTATCGGCCTGAAGGGAGTATAATTGAAGGTTATGTGGCAAGAGAGGTTATGGATTTCTGCAATGACTTTCTCAGTGGTAATGACACTCCTGATAATGACAAGAATATTGACGAGCTATTTGGCAAAGGAATTTTGGGTTCACGTGTGAAAGTAATCAGCCGTGAGCAGTTGGAACAAGGTCATTTGTATATTTTACACCACATGGATGAAGTGAACGTTTATATCGAGGAACATACCAATTTCATCAAAAGACAATATCCTCGAGCGAATACAATGTGGCTTGCTAGAGAGCATAACAAGACTTTTATTAAGTGGTTTGAAGATAAAGTCTTACATCAACTATCTCAAACACCAGATGATATTACTAAAACTATCAAATTCCTCGCCTTTAAACCAAAGTTGACTGTTATGTCTTATGAAGGGTATGACATTAATGGATTCACATATTACACAAAGCGCCAAGATGATAAGAGTGTCGTCCAAAATAGTGGGGTCACCCTTCAAGCATCGACTATGTTTTTTTCAAGTGTAAGGGATAAGAGTCCACGTGAAGCTAAAATGTCATATTACAGTGTCATTGAAGACATATGGGAATTTGACTACATAGATTTTAGAATTCCGCTCTTCAAATGTAATTGGGTTGATAACACCAAAGGAGTTATAGTGGATGAATTGGGTTTCACTTTAGTGAACTTTGAAAAGATTGGCGAGAAGGCTGAACCATTTATATTGGCATCACAGGCGAAACAAGTATTTTATATCGATGATCCTGCAAATGATAAATGGTCGATTGTTCTTCATGGTAAAAGACAATTCGTTGAAAATCCTATAGATGAAGAACAGTACTATGATAAGTATGATGACTCCAGTCCATTCTCAGTTGGGTTGCCAACACCAACAAATATTGAAGCTAATGATGACTTGTATGTGCGCGGAGATCACAATGAATGATTGTTAATTGATAAAAAATTGCAATATTAGAGGTATATATGTTTTGTTTTATACATTTTTATTTTTTCTGAATATGTGAACTTTACAATGTGAGCTTAATTTATAATGTGAGCTTAATTTTTCTCTTTGATCATAGAATGGATACTTTACAATTTGAATTACTTTACAATGTGAATGTGAACTTTACAATGTGAGCTTTAATGTGGATATGTACTCATTAGCCTAGAACCCCATCCAAGATTTACTCATTAGGAGTAAATCTTGGATAGTCCCCGGTTTGGGACTGTTCTTGAACACCTAATCTCACTTAGGATGTAAGTGTATAATGTGTATTGGGTTTTCAAGAAAATTTCGGTAGCATTTCCCCGTTTGTTCTCTAAGTACATATGTACTTGGAGAACAACTGGGAAATGCTGCCGAAATTTTCTCGAAAACCCAATACACATTATACACTTACTAGTGAGATTAGGTGTTCAAGAATGGGATAGGTGGTACACATTTATTATATATAAGAATGACATCACATGTATTTGTTGACCTAATCTTGTCCTAATATATACTTGTTTTTCTCTTTGATCATAGAATGGATACTTTACAATTTGAATTACTTTTCAATGTGAGCTTTACAATTTGAATTACTTTACAATGTGAGCTTTACACTTTGAATTACTACTTTACAATGTGAACTTTACAATTTGAATGTGAATTTGCAAATGGCTGACCATTCTCCTGATGACCGTGCTGATGACTACCGTGAGGGTGAGGACATCAATGTGTCGCCTCACAATGTATGTTTTAAAAATATATCATATACTTATATCTATATGTCCATTTATAGTTATATCTTGTAAATGTGAATTATTTTGTCAAATTTTAGGTTGATGATGCACAGGTACCAGCTGAAGCACTTAAGGCACTTGATCAACAACACCAAAAAGTTGACAAGAGAAGGGGCATCACTATGATGAAGAAGTTAATTTCGTAAAAGGGAAATGGACCCAAACTTGTTGTGGTTTTCGATAATGCAGGAAATGCATGTGGTGTGAATCGCAATTCATTTATTTCATATCTTGGGTTTGTTACTCGTAGCCATTGCGGTTGTCGCTTAGATTCTTGGCATAAAGTTTCTAAGGAGAAGAAAGATTTAATATGGAGGGATTTATGCGTGAGTTATTATTAATTTGCAATTCTATTTTGTAGATTACTAAATTTTTGGATACTAGTTAATAACAATTCTATTTTGCAGAGTATATTTGAATTGGATGAAAAGCTGCATCGTAAATGCGTGATGCAACGCTGTGGGAGAGTCCTAAGGAACTATAGGACAAATCTCACCAGAGAATACATAAAAGAAGCCGACAAGAGGAAGAAGACAGCCACTAAACAGTGGAACTTCCTGGACAAAGAAGAATGGGACGCGTTTGTCGCTTCAAGACAAACTAATGAATTCAAGGTATTAGGCGTCAATCTCATTAATTAATATATGTTGTATTCACTTATTCAAGATTAACATTTAGTGTTACTAACCAAATCATTAATTTGCATACTAACTAGGCCCTCAATGAGGCACAAAGATCAAGGCGTGCACTGAATGTGCATGACCACACAATGGGTCCAAAGGGGTATGCAGGTGTTCGCCAAAGACTACAGGCTGAGGCTACTACTGCTCAGTCTGCTGCTACTCAGGAGTCCTCTACCATAGGTAGCACACCTCTGCCTCGCCATGATGTCTGGATAGCTGGGAGGCAAAATAAGAAGGGAGAAATACCTAAGGCCGCAACTGCTGAGGCGGCTGCAAAAATGGTAAAGTACAACTCTTACAACAATCATTCGAATATTGATTATTTGTGTTGTTTACTTAAGTACAAATTTTTGTTTTGGCGATTAGCGGGAGCTGCACGAGGTGAGGAAACAAGGAAAGTTCATCCCTGAGGGAACAAAGGATGAATTGACAGTTGCTCTGGGTAACCCAGAGCATCCTGGACGTGTTAGGGCTGTAGGTGCTGGTGTGGGCATCAAATCTTTTTTTGGGTCATCCCAGCGCAAACATGTCCCAAAAGTGGGACTTTCACAAGAAGAGGTAACATATTCTTTCTTTATAATGTTACTATAAAAGAGAATTCAAAAATTAGAATTTGACGTTTCTTTTATCCATGTATAGGTGGATAAGCTATTTGACAGGAAACTCGAAGAAAAACTCGAAGAAGCAATGAAAAAGTGGCAGGCATCTCAGACTGCCACTTACGAGACAATACCTACTGCAGACTCTACTCCTACTCCTACTGTAGAGGTTGGGAGTAATGTTGTAGAACCACCACCTAGCACATCCACTGTAAGTATTTTTATGACATAGTAACTTGTTTTTTAATTCAAGATGATACGTATATATGAAATTGTAGTCGTTTAATAAAAAGATGATATGTATATATGTATATAACATTCTTTACACAAAAATTTGTAGGGGTTGAAGCCATGCCGTCTAAAAAGTAAAGAATATGTCATGGCAGAGGCGTCGTCTTACCCATCCCTACCAGGGGAAACGTGTCACGGGTCTCCAGTACCAGCTGGTTGGATTCGGGTGAGCCCGATACATATATTCCCCCAGTGGATGGATCTTCCACTGCCATATGCCCACCCCGATTGTGAAATGCTTAGTGAGGCAGTAGGCGGAGTGATATTGTGGGAAAAAGCGTATGTCTTCTTTACTGAAAAGGTGCGGTAAATTTACATTACGTTCAATTGTTAGTGTGTGTATATGCTGGCAGTTGATCTGAAATTATATATATATATATAGGTTAAAAGAAGACACCCACAACATCCAGGCCTCCACCTCCACCTCCTGCATTACCTAGTTGGGTTCCACAGGACCTACCTGTCCCGTTAGGTCCTAACTGTAGGGGTATGGCAGTATGGTTAGGGGAACATGATATAAACTCCCCTATAATTGTTTCTTCTGATTCAGATTCTACAGGTCAGTCATACGAAACAAAACTATTTATACAAGATATTTTGGAGTTGTTTCGATATGATTGGCTAAATACATCTGTGATAGAGCTATGGATAAGGTGAGATATTCTTTATACATCCATATACCTTGTGTATGATCTGGTGATCTGGTTTCTTATTTATTAATGCATGCGTAATTAATACATATTTTGCAGCTACTTAGACAACATATGTGCAGATTTTGGATTTGAATGTGTAGGGTTTTTGATTCCATCCTTGATTAGTCTAGTAGCTAAAGACCCTACATCAGTTCAACAATACTGCTGTGAGGCTTTTTCAATTTTTGTTGTAAAAAAGAAGACGGTGATAATGGCTCCATTCAATGTAGAGTAAGTTTACTTTGCTTATTATAATTTGGACTTAAGAAAATTACATTTTATTGTGGATTTTGAGTTATTAATTTTTAACTTTTTTTTCCTCTAGGGGTAGGCATTGGGAGTTATTGGTTATTGCCCCTGAGACGTTCACTATGTATTATCTAGATCCTAAGGGGGGTAAATTGAATACAAGATTTGGACACATAATGAAAATGGCAATATTTCGGTGAGAAATATTTCATTTTTCATATCCGTTAACATATGTTATTACATTACTATTTAATTGCAATGTTCTGTGTTACATTAACATGTAGGGGTTTTGAGGAGTACAAAAAGGTTGGAGGAAAGGTCCCCACGGAAAAGAACTAGCCAATAATTTGGAAGAACGTGAAAGTAAGTTCCCGACTGCAATATATGTATATATTATTGATGAAAACAATGCTTAATTAGTTGTATTTGTTAATATTTTGTATGTTTGAATTTATAGTGTGCTACACAAGACAACATATGGGCATGTGGATACTATGTCATGCGATATATGCACATGATTATCAAACATGCCGCACTGGATATCGAATGTATTACTCAGGTATTATATAGTCTCATTAGATAATATGATCAAAATATATCAATCTTATTTATAGCTCATTAATTATATATATACATCATTCTCTTTACAGGTGTTTAAAGCTGACCCCATTACAGGAAAGGACTTACCAAATGTTAATGCTCCCTATACGATGCGAGAATTAAATGAAGTAATCGAAGAATGGACAACAACCATATAATTAGTGGGGGATTTAAAATATAATTGGGATCCTGATAGCGAATAATGACTAAACAATGATACTTTGTAAATGAATTTCTGAATTATAATATATGTGTGAATGTTTCTACATGTCTGGATGTTTCTACATGTGTCTGAGTGAAAATGAATGAAAGTGTTCGTTGCTATATGAATGTTTCTACATGTGTGAATGTGAATGAATGGAACTACAGATTGCTAGCATGTGTGAATGTTTATAAATGTGTGAATGAATGGAACTCTTTTATTGTTAATTTTGCAGGTTTGCGGCATGTTGTCAGATGATATCAATGGATGTCGTAAAACCTACAGTTCATAACTGAACTGAACAGGTTTCTCATCCTGCGACCAGCCACAGCAGGTCTGCAGACTGACAGAAAAAAAAACAATAGGCGTCGGTTATTTGTAAATAACCGACACATAATGATATAGTGTCGGTTTTCCTACAATAAACCGACGTCTATTTCCTTAACAACACGGCCGTGCTGGACAGCACGGCCGTGGCCAAGATGGCGCGGGTTTGGGCATCGGTTATTTGTAAAAAACTGACACATAATGTTCTAGTGTCGGTTTTTTACAAATAACCAACGTCTATTTCCTAATATATGGCGTCGGTTATTTGTAAATAACCGACACTGATAGTGGCCAAGATGGCGCCCTTTCTGTGGCGCGAAAGTTTTGGGCGTCGGTTTCTTATCTAATAACTGACGCCTATTGTCCCCTGATGGCGCGCTTCCGGTGGCGCGTGAAGAGTTTGGGCATCGGTTTTGGAACCGACGCCTAATGGGTGGACTTTTAGTGTCACCCACATAGGTGTCGCTTAGAAACCGACACTAAAGGCTTTAAATAACTGACACTAAAGGTAGGTTCTGTAGTAGTGTAGGGCACTAGCTCACAATGAGGGACATGGAGCTGGCAAGACTTTTGAAAGGCTTCGATCGATAGGAGACATTGAATATGCTGGTACAACTGACCAAGAAGACGTGGACTTGTGGATGACTAAATTGGAAAAGGCCTTCAGAATCCTTAATATCCCTGAAGCTGAGAAGGTTAGACATGAGGTGTACCTATTGAAGGGAAGTGCTGGCCATTGGTGGGCTATAGAAGAAGGCAAAAGGCAGGTGTTGAAGTCAGATGGGAAGAATTCTGACGTGAATACATTAGTAGATATTTTCCCAAGACTTACCTAGATGAGAAAATCTCTCAGTTTGAGTGGATAAGGCAAGGACCAATGAACATTAGTGAGTATGAAGCTAAGTTTATGGAGCTTCTACGGTTTTGTCTGCACATGGTTGTAACAAATGAGGAGAGGATTCAACATTTTGAGAAGGGTTTGAACGCTGATTTAACCACACCAGTACATCTGCTCTAGAGAATAGAGAGAGGTTTGCCACCTTTGTGGATTCAGTTAGGCGAATAGAAAGGTCTGTGACTGAGAAGCATCAGGCCAACAATAAGAAAGTATATACACATCCGAAAGTTTTAAGAAACCAAGGTTTTCTGCACCAACAACACCACCAAGGTTCAATACCCAGACGCAGTGGACGTCAAGTAGGGGTAGAGGCCGTAGTTTTCCTCCAAATAGAGCCCCCTGTACAACATCAACATCAGTGACTGGACCTTTTAGACCATATCAAGAGAATAGAATCTATCACCAGTGTAGACAGGTAGGACATCTAGCAAGGGATTGTCCAGTTGGAAACACAATGGTAACCCAACCACTAAGGCAGAGTCAACAATGTCATCAGAGGAAACAGTTTAGTACTGGCACATGAGGACGTGGATAGGCGTCCCCAACTGGCTCATCTACATCAAATAACAGAGCACAAAGTCAACATTAAGCAACGGCAAGATTCTATGCAATGAATCAGCCCGAGGCAGTGGTTAACCCACGAGTTGTGACAGGTCAGATGGAATTATTTCATTCTAATATGTCTTCATCCTGCTTTGTATCTGTTTTGATTGATCTGGGTGCTACACATTCTTTTATCACTCGAGAAGTGATTCATGACTGCAATATGATTGTCAGTCATATATCAAATATTTTGTTACTAGAAACTCTATTAGTTGGATCTACAGTGTTGTGGGAGGTATGTTCTCCCTATGTTCTTTCTTTTTCAAAACATAGCATTCAGGTGGATCTTATACCACTTGAGATGCATGGGTTTGACATAATTCTTGGGATGGACACCCTAGAAAAATATAAGGTTGTCTTGGATTGCAGTTCCAAGCAAGCTATGTTCATAGACAATGGTGATACATGGATCTGTAAGGGGGACAGAAAGATTCTTCCAACCTGTCTAGTGTCAGCTATGGTAGCTGAGAAGCTGATGAGACAAGGATGCATCACATTCTTGGCACATGTGGTAGATACCAGAGCAGAGAGTCCTAGTCTTTTTGAAGTTCTGATTGTCAGGGAGTTTGAGGATGTGTTTCCTAAGGAACTTCCAGGTGTTCCTCCACCCCGAGATATTGATTTCGAGATTAATCTAATCTGGGGTACGCAACCAATAGCTCAAACACCATATAGAATAGCACCTGCTGAGATGGCAGAACTCAAGAAATAGTTATAGGAGTTGCTTGAAAAGGGTTTTATTCGATCAAGTACTTCACCATGGGGTGCTCCAGTTCTCTTTATGAAAAAGAATGATGGGTCTATGCGATTATGCATCGACTGTAGACAACTAAACAAAGTAACCATAAAATAGATTTGAGATCAGGATATCCTCTACTAAGGATAGATGATCTGTTTGACCAGTTGCGTGGTGCAATTATCTTTTCTAAAATAGATTTGAGGTCAGGATACCATCAGTTACCTATCAAGGAGAGTGACATACCTAAGTCAGCCTTTAGGACAAGGTATGGTCACTATGAGTTCATAGTTATGTCGTTTGGACTAACTAATGCACCGACTGCATTCATGGAACTCATGAACATAATCTTTTGACCATTCCTTGATCAATTCATAGTAGTCTTTATAGATGACATCCTAATTTACAGTAGAGATGTTCGACAACATGAGCAACACCTTCGTCAAACCCTGACTTTACTGAGAGAGCATAAGCTATACGCCAAGTTTAGTAAGTGTGAGTTCTGGTATCTGAAGTGTCTTTCCTAGGACACATAATATCTGCCTCAGGTATCTGTATTGATCCTTAAAAGGTAGAATCTGTCTTGGAGTGGGAACAACCAAAGACACCAACATAGATACGCAGTTTTCTAGGACTGGCAGGCTACTATAGGAAGTTCATTAAGAACTTCAGTTCTGTAGCATTACCCCTAACCAGGTTGACCAGGAAAGAGGTTCCTTTTGTCTGGAATGACAAGTGTCAACATTCTTTCCAGTCGTTGAAAGAAAGGTTGACCAGTGCACCTATGTTAGTGTTACCTGAGCAGGGAAATGGGAATATTGTTTTTTGTGATGCTTCTAAGAATGGTCTAGGATGTGTGTTGATGCAGGATAAATAAGAGATTTCTTTTGCTTCTCGACAACTTAAGAAACACGAGGAAAATTATCCAACACATGATCTAGAATTAGCTGCAGTGGTTCATGTGTTGAAGATCTAGAGACATTATCTCTATGGAGAGACATTCCAGATTTTCATAGACCATAAGAACCTAAAATACATTTTCTCACAACACGAATTGAACATGAGACAATGCCGCTGGATGGAGTTAATCAAGGACTATGATTGTACAATTGATTATCATCCAGGAAAGGCTAATGTAGTGGTTGATGCACTAAGTAGAAAATCATCATCACCAAACATGGATAAAGCACAGTTGAACTCTTTAGTGTGCTTTGAACGAGACATGCTTGTCTCTCTGAGACAAAACAATGTACAACTTAAAGTATCCCTCTTAGCTGGACTGTTAGCTGAGATGCACATAAAACCTACTTTGAAACAACAAATCAAAGAGGCACAACAGGTTGATACTATGATTCAGTAGATCAGGTCAAAGTATGGTAGTGAGAAATGGGATGGGTTTTATGAGTCAGATGATGAGGTAGTCTGTTATCATGGTAGGATGGTAGTACCTGATATCAATGACTTAAGGAAGTTAGTCATGGAGGAAGCTCATTCATCCATGTATGCAATGCATCCAGGGAGCACCAAAATGTATCATAACTTGAAAGATATGTATTGGTGGCCTGGTTTGAAGAAAGATGTAGCTGAGTTTGTTATGCGGTGTCTAGTGTGTCAGTAGGTTAAAGATAAACATCAAAAGCCCATAGGAACAATGCAACCTTTACCTATACCATAGTGGAAATGGGATCACGTAACCATGGACTTTGTGGGTGGTTTGCCAAGAACAGCCAAAAGTCATTATTCCATTTGGGTGATAGTTGATAGGTTGACTAAGTCAACACATTTTCTTCCTGTCAAAACAACCTATACTACTGAGAAACTTGCACAGATCTATATAGATGAAATAGTGTGTTTACACGGGGTTCCAACTACAATTGTTTCTGATAGAGGTCCCCAGTTCACAAGTCATTTTTGGGAACGACTACATAAATATTTGGGTACGCAGTTAAGATTCAGTACCGCCTTTCACCCCCAGACGGATGGACAATCTGAAAGGACTATACAAACTTTGGAGGATTTGCTTAGAGCATGTGTCCTTCAGTTTGTAGGAAGTTGGGATATACACTTGAGCTTAATAGAATTTGCTTACAACAATAGTTATCAACACAGTATTGATATGGAACCATATGAAGTATTATATGGTAGACGTTGTAGATCTCCATTATGCTGGTATGAAACAGGGGAATATCAACTTTTGGGTCCTGAGTTAGTGCAATAGACAATTGAGAAGTTTAAAATAATACAACAAAAGTTAAAAGCTGCATAGGATAGACAGAAGTCATACGCTGATAAACGGTGAAGACCTTTAGAATTTGAAGTTGGAGACAGAGTATATCTCAAAATCTCACCTTGGAAAGGTGTTCTTAGATTTGGGAAAAAGGGTAAGTTAGCTCCTAGATTTATGGGGCCTTATCTAATCACTGAACGGATTGGAAAGGTAGCCTATAAGTTGGAGTTTCCACCTGAACTACATAGATTGCATCTAGTATTCCATATATCCATGCTGAGAAAGTGTCACCCTGACACAGAGTTAGTTTTGCAACTTGTGGAGGTAGAATTAGATGAAGTTATATCCTGTGTAGAAGGACCAATGATGATTCTTGACAGGAGAGTCAAAAAGTTGAAGAAGAAAGACATAGTGCTTGTGAAAGTTCTCTGGCATCATCGTGGCATTGAGGAAGCTATTTGGGAGCTGGAGGAAGAGATGAGGAGGAAGTACCCTTCTCTTTTCTCTTGATAATTTCGGGGATGAAATCCCTGTTAGGGGTGGATAATTGTAACATCCCTGACCTGGGATAAGGTCTAACCCTAGAAGTTTTGCTTAAGTAAGTCATTTCGATTCTTGTCTTTATATTTTTAAAAGTAATTAAGACTAAAGGAGAGCTTATGCTTCAATTTTGGTCCTATTTGAATAATGTTGAAACAATATTTTACCTATTTTGGACTAAAGTGCAATTTACCCAATTTAAGGGGTTACCCTGAAAATGTTACATGATAAATGTTCCTCAAGTTTCATAGCATCATAAGGATGAGAATGATGCTTAAGTATGGCTTCCACAAGCCTAAGTCCCAAGAAGGAGCTTGTTTGAGTAATGCTTGTGTTTTGAATGCTAGTTTTGGTGTAATTTGCAAATTACCCAAAATATAGGGTTGGATATGTAAAATACCACCTCTATTATGTCCCTATTGTTTCTTTGTATCATTTAGAGAAAATAAAACGAATGAGGCGTCTTGTTTGAACTACTTTTGAGGAGAGATGATCTTGATAATAAAATAATCAAGATTTAAGCATAAATGAAGCCCTAATTTATTTTGTAGTAAAAATAAATATATTAATTGAAGTGCCCATCAACTAAAAAGGCTGTGGTTGAAATCCTATAATGGGAGGACGTACAAATTCCTTGAGTTGCACCGAAATATCATAAGTAGGTGAAGAAATCCACTCACATTTGTTAATTAAAAAGTAATGTCCACTAAAATGGATAATAGTATTATAATGATTAAGGTGCTTAAAGTGGTTGCTTTTAATTCAAGGATAATTGAGAGGATATTGAGGGCAAGGAAGTTGGCTTCGGAAGTAAGGAAGTGGAGGGGGCATGTGGCAAGAAAGTGGATGAATTTTCTTCTACTTTCTCTCTCCTAGGAAATCAATTATATGTACTCAATTTTCTCCTTACTTGAAAGGCTATTTTGCAAACCACTTTCTTCCCTTGCTTTGGCCGATGACCAAGGATCTTAGGAGTAGGAGGAAAACATTCTCCAAGCTGAAGGTAAGCTCTATGATCATCTTTAACCTTTAATTGATGGTTGAAATCAGATTTCAACACTCATTTTCTTCTCTCTTCCATCCAATGCTAAACCTTGGCTATCTTTTGCATCCAAAGAGTTGGAAACGAATCTTGGATAGTTGAAGGAGCTTCTTTCACCATTAGAGATGAGAAGCTTGAATCTTTGAAGATACTTTGAAGGCGGGTTATATAACTTGAACCCATCTATGTTATTATTGCTTTCAATTCCTTATCATATGTTGATCTTTTATTTCTTCTTGAATTATTGATGAATTCATCATATATATGATGGTAGAATTCAGAAGTCTGAAGCTTGATGATGATGAAATCATCTTAGCACACACCTCAAGAACATCAAAAACAAACAGTTGCAATTTCTTGGTCAAACAGTTTCAAACCGTTAGAGACCAAATGATTTCAAACTGATTGGTGATCAAACAGTTTCAAAACTGTTAGAGGTCAAACGATTTCAAACTATTAGAGACTAAATGGTTTCAATGGATTCAAGGATCAATTGGTCTCATGACCTAATAACTTTAAAACAATCAAACTCAATTGATTTCAGAACCTTAGCCCAATTGATTTCAAAACCCTTGATCCATTGATGTTAAAACCCTAATTTGGGTTCAACCGGTTTCAATTCTGATTTGACCAAACGGTCTCAGACCATTTTAGGACTAAATGGTTTCAAATCATTTGAGGATCAAACAGTCTCAAACTTTTTAGGGTTAACCAATCATTAAACCGTTTGAGGGTCTTGGGTTGATACAGTTTCAAAACCGTTTGATGAGCAAAAGGTTCAAGACCGTTTAAAGCTCAACTAGAGACCAAGACTGTTTAAGGTCTAACGGTCTTCAAACTATTTGAGGTTTAGAGACCAAGATCTTTTGAAGGTCTAAACGGTCTCAAACCATTTGAAGATAGAGATCAAGACCGTTTGAAGGTGCAATTGGTCCAAGACCATTTGAAGGTGCAATTGGTCCAAGATCGTTTGAAGGTGCAATTGGTTCAAGACCGTTTGAAGGTGTAATTGGTCCAAGACCGTTTGAAGGTGCAATTGGTCCAAGTCCGTTTGAAGGTGCAATTGGTCCAAGACCGTTTGAAGGTCTAAACGGTCTCAAACTATTTGAAGATAGAGATCAAGACCGTTTGAAGGTGCAATTGGTCCAAGACCGTTTGAAGGTGCAATTGGTCCAAGACCCTTTGAAGGTGCAATTGGTCCAAGACTGTTTGAAGGTGTAATTGGTCCAAGACCGTTTGAAGGTGCAATTGGTCCAAGACCATTTAAAGATCTAAACGGTCCCAAACCGTTTGAAGGTGCAATTGGTCCAAGACCGTTTGAAGGTCTAAACAGTCCCAAACCGTTTGAAGGTTCAATTGGTCCAAACCGTTTGAAGGTCTAATTGATTCAAACCATGTAAGTACTAATAACCCTATAAGTGGCTAAAGAGTATCTGAAGGTTGATTTCAATGGAAGTACCTCTAAAGTACTTAAGTGATTAATGTAATTAGAGTGATTATCACTTGATTCCTATGAAAGTAATAAATTCAATACACTATGATAAGCATAGGTGCATGTACTTAGTGAAAGTTTAAGATTAACTGAATAAGGAATGATGGTGATGTGTGTTCCTAGTACATGGAACAATGACAAGTATGATTTAATACTTAATTAATGCTATGTGCTCCAAGATATGTGGAAGCACTGACTTAGGGTTTGGATTAATGAGGTAATCATAAAACCCTAATCAATGGGGAATGTGAAACCCTAACCCTAATTTTGGAAAATGGGTTGAGAAACCCTAATATAGGGTGATGTTATGTGAAACCCTAATATAGGATAATTTTATGTGAAACCCTAATATAGGGTGATGGTATGAGAAATTCTAATTGATAAAGATGAGAAACCTTAACCCTAATGAAGGAATAGTGATATTATCTTTGTATTACATAATGTTGATATGCAATTGATATGGTTGTTATCAAATATACTAACCAAGCAGGTATCATGAGATGATGAGCATAACTGGGTATGAGCTATGATGTCAATGGGCCTTGTGAGCCATTATTTTACTTGTTTCCTAGTGAGAGGTGACAAGAAGTTGAATATGCCTGGTGAACTATGTGAGATGCTTGTGTAACAAGTATCATGAATACCTTGGTCAGATGACCTGGAGGTAATAGTTACCTGGTACTGGTAACCATGTTCAGTGATGAATTAAGGGTTTGAATAACTAGATCTAGTAAACATGATGATGGTATTGTTGAGGGATGTGAATTCCCAGTAATGAGATAGTGGATTGAGATCCCGATGTTTTATAAAGTTTTGAAAAGTACTTGATCGAAGTATTACATGTTTCTTTGTAGCATTTGTCATAATAATTTTTGTTTGAAAACTTGACTGATGCTAAAAGAATATGGTAATGTACTTAAATAATAATCAAGTGGAATCATATCATATAGAGCCCTGGCCATAGATCCATCATCGTCAATAGTTGGTGATGGTGAAATAGGTTTTCCTATGGGAACTCTTGGAATGCATATTTTTGAATATGTGGGGGTAATGGGAGAATATATCCTTACGCCTCATAGGAATGACTGCGGGCCATATCCTATTCATAGGAATGGTTATGGACCATATCCCAATAAGAGTATGGATATGGGCCATGACTCCACAATACCAGGCATTGGCTATGTGCCATATCCTGAAGAGAGTATATGCTATGGGCTATAACTCTATAACGAAGTTGCCAATATACCCTCGAAAGCTATTTTAGCAAGAGACATGAGATGTCCTGCACGTGGTCTCGCACTGACCAAAACAAATGAGGTGATGGAGTCCGACTCTTCCATTAACATTGTATGGTAGCGATGCTTACATAATCGTGGTTGGTTAGAGCATGAATGGTATACTTCATCTCCTTAGGGCATAAGTATGATTGTAAAATGTAATCAGTCGTGTAGTGTATTTTCTTAAGGATGAAATACATAAATTATTGGTTGATGTTACTTTGTTTACTATATTCTAAATGGATAGAGGTTATACATGTTCTTCATATTCCTTATTAAAATGGATAGATGATTTACTGCTTTATCATTTATAGATGTAATGCTTTAAAAGATGATATTCTGCTTAATATTGCTTAAGCCCTGCTTTTCAATAGAGATTCCTCTGCTCAGTTTATCACTATTTACCTACAATAATAATGTTTCTGGTAGAGAGTTATATCTCTCGCTGGGACAATTTCAATTGTCTCACCCCCATGGGATCCAACCTTTTTAGGTGGATGAGGACGAGAAGATAGAAACCATACAGCAGGGGAAGGACAACAACAACATGAACAATAGTAACATCTCAGGTGGAGATACTGACTATCGTGTCTTGTAGATATGAGTCCTATGTGTCGTCTCTGTACTCTCAGGTCCTTGGAGTCAGTAGTTAGTGATTTTATTTTTGATCTGAGATTTTGGAGATGTATACCTCAGGATTTTATGTTGCTTATGTGTAGATTTAACAAAACAATTATTGTATGTAATCATCGAGAAGAGAAGGTACATGGTATCACTACTACATTTTTGTCCAGTAACGTCACTGCCCATAGCGTCATTTTTACTAGAATAACTGACCTAATAGACTACTGCATCGGTTTTATCATAAAAACCGACCTTATAGGTTTCCTATGGAGAAAACTTGCATGATTTTGGCTTCGCGTCTCGATCTATAGGGTCGGTGTTTTAAAACAACCGATGCTATAGGGTCAACAAAAAATGTGGGCACCGCTTTGGAACTCTAGAGTCAGTTTTTATATATAACCGACCTTACAGATGCTGGTCTATAGCGTCAGTTATCTTAAAAAATTGACTCTATAGGTTAAGTCTAGGCACCATTTTTTAATAGACTTTTAGGGTCCATTTTTTACCCAAAACTGATGTTATAGGTCTACTACATTGCACATAGCAGCCTAATTGTAAGGCTTAGGTTGCCATTTGCTACTGCTGCTACTCCCTGTTCCCGCTCCCGCACCCGAAGAAAGGCAGAGCCGCCTCTACAAAGGTGACCTCCCCCAACCATCTCCTCGTCTGAAAAGAGGCAAACTAGCGCCACTTTCCTTGGACGACGACACCCAAGCTTCTTACCACCATCTCCGGTGATGATGACACTCCTTACCACCATCTCCGATGCCATTTTCCTTGGACGACGATGCCTTAGGCATTGCATCTCTCTCCGGTGCTTTCTTCTTTGAAAGGCGACGACGCCTTAGGCGTTGCAAGGGTCGTGCACATCTCTCTCTGGTTCTTTTCCCGTACAAGCTCCCTCACCGACCGGTTCTTCTCAAGGTATTGTCTCTACTGCCTCACTCCTCTGTTTACGTCTTACTTTCAAGCAACTGACCAGGTAGCACGGCCGTGCTGGCCAGCACGGCCGTGTCGGCTGAGTTGCAGAATCATCAAAATTTGTCAATTTTGAATTTGTTACTACTATAAAATTGATATATACTGACCCCTAATTAATACATTATAACATAATTGAATCATGCATTTGTGTTTTTTTAGGTGCTATTGACTTGTTGTTGACTTGCATATATTTCTTCTTCAGCTTACAAGTGAGGTATAATATTCTCACTCTCCTAATGTGCCATTTTATTTTACTAGTAAATCAACCAATAATAAAAATATATATTCATTCATATCTACATTTTGTTATCAATCACATATGTAATCATTATATATACATTCCAGAAATATGAGGGTAGACATTGTGTAGTCTCAGATTGACACTTTAGGGTTTATATATGAGATCATCAATGCATGATGTTTAACTTAATATATAAATATGAAAATAATACATTTATGCATGTATCAACTTAGAAACCCGTTCAAAAAATAGTCCCCGGTTTGGGACTATTTTTGGATATTTAATCTCACTTAGGATGTAACTTTATAATGTATGTTTAGTTTTGAAGAAAATTTTAGTAGTATTTCCTCATTTGTTCTCTGGGTACATATGTGAGTGGTTATTTACCATTTACATCAGTGTACTTGGAGAACTTAGGGGAAATGCTGTTGAAATTTTCTTCAAAACTAAACATACATTATACAGTTACTAGTGAGATTAAATATTTAAAAATGGGATAGGTGGTACACTTTAGTATAAAAGTAATTAACTTTCTATCAATAAAAACTTGTAGCTTATAGTATCAATATTAAATGCTTAGTTTTCTAATTAATTTTTAATGTGATATAGAAAATGGATCAAAGTTGGATGTCTATCAAGAACTGTTGTAGTCCAGAGTTTGCCAAAGGTCTTGATGAATTTATCAGATTTGTTGAGGAACATAGGAAACTACCTACAGATAGGTTCTATTGTCCATGTAGAAATTGTGGTAACAATTTGAAAGTTGATACTGCTGAGGAAATTAAGAATCATGTCATATGCAATGGGATCATACAAAGTTATAATGAATGGTATTGGCATGGAGAGAAAATTAATAATGGATCAGAAAATGTCAATACTAATAGTTATGTCATAGAAGATATAGACAATGATGATAATTTCAATGATGAACCGATTCAGTATGACCCAATTTAGGATGATATGGTTGATGAGATGCTACGTAGTTGTCAGGACAATGTCATTGATCCACCTTCTTTATTTGCAAACATTGTCCATGATGATGAAAAACATTTATATAAGGGTTGTACTAAGTTCATGAGGTTGAGTGTTGTGATGCGATTATATAATGTTAAAGCTCAAAATCGGTGGAGCGATAAGAGTTTCACTTCACTGTTGTCTTTGTTAAAGGAAATTCTTCCTGAAGGCAACGAGCTTCCAATTTCAACATATCAAGCAAAGAAAATAATGTGCCCAATGGGAATGGAGGCTAAGAAGATTCATGCATGTCCAAATGATTGTGTGTTATTTTAGAAGGACTATAGTAATTTAATAAATTGTCCAAAATGTGGTGTGTCAAGGTATAAGACCACCAATTCAGCTAAGGCTAAAAATGGCTCTCCTGTCAAGGTGTTGTGGTATCACTTGTTTTTTTATCATGTATACTTGCAGGTTCTAAAATGGCGAGTGAAGATGAACATTCTGAGCATGAGCACGAGCACCATGAGGATGGTAGTGGTGATGCTAAGAAAAGTAGAGGTCCCACACTGATGCATAGGCTACAGGAGCTCAGGGCTAAAGGGGACAAATTGCCAGTCCAGTTTGATATCACATGAGAACCTGTTGGGGAACATGCTAGTGCTTTCAAGCATTACATAGGGGCGACCGCACGCAGTAAGGTGGCAATCGATATAGAAAATTGGCATGATGCTCCTAATGCCAAAAAAGACCTCATATGGAAAGATATATCTGTGAGTGGAAGTGATATTATTTTAATATGTTTTTTATCTATTGATTCTAATTTAGTTTTCTTGGAAGTAATTCCTTTTCAAAACAACATTATTAATTACTTTTTTGTATGTATAGGGTGTTCTTCATCTAAATGAAAAAGATCACAAGAAAAGAGTGCTACAACGTTGTGGTGTACAATGGAGGGGTTTTAAGACATATCTCGCAAGGGAATTTATAGATAATCCTAAACAAAAGAAGAAAGCAACAGATATATATTTTTATAGATCTTGAGGTGTGGGAAAGATTTGTTGCACCTAGGAGATTGGAAGACTTTCAGGTAATAAAGATTGTGATGTATTGTATGAATCTATAATTTTATACAATTAAGGAGGTGAATATTTTTATACATGTTTACCAAGTCTAAATTGAAATACCTCATTTTAAATGATCAGGCTATCCACCAGGGTCGAAAGGAAAGATGGGAAAAAATGTGCATTACCATCGCTTGGGGCCCAGTGGTTATGCCTTCCGCCATCAACTACAAGAGAAGCAATCCTCTTCTGGAGAAGAATCTAGTACAACTCCAGTTGAGTGTCCACCCCGACACTTGACATGGATTGATGCTAGAAAGAATCAAGCAGGTGAAATTGTCAACCCTGCAACTAAGGAGGTGGCACAAAAGATGGTAGGTTTATCCCAACTAAGTAAAGAGTAACTCCCACAAACTTAGATTTATTTATATCTAATTGATATTGTGATTTAATATTTTTATTAACTATGAATAGATTGATCTCCACGAGCAAAGGAAGGAAGGAAAGTTCATCCCAACTGGCCACATGGATGAACTATCAGTTGCTCTTGGTATGAAGGAGCATCCTGGCCGTGTTAGGGGATTAGGAGCTGGCATAGGATTCAAGTCTTAATTTGTCCCTTCGCAATCTAAAAGAGGTCGTGCAGTAGGTCTTACATAAGAGGAGGTTGAAGCATTAGTAGTGCAGAAAGTAAAAGAGATAATGTCTTCATTTCAGCCTACTCAACCTTCTCAACCTATTCATATTGTGCGTCTCTCAAGTGATGAGGTACAAGCCCATGCTATAGTTGTAGAAGGTCATGGGAGCACTCCCAATGACCCACCACAACAATCTACAGTAAGTTTTTGTTCTATATGTTGTGTTATTAGTATGATATATATATGATAATATATATAGTTGTAATAGGTATATGTTCTACAGCTTCTTATCTAACTTATATTATTTCAATCTAGGTTGGTATGAACTGTAAACTTGCAGTGGAGGTTCCAGAATATAATGTTGTGGCAGAGGGCAAGGTGTACAACCTTGGTGGTACATTGCATTGCCAACAAATTACTGATGACATTTTCCGTGTGTCCATCCATCTTGTGTATGACGGAATGGGGGACAAACCACTACCCATACCTAATCCTGAATATAGTACAGTTGAAGAAGCATAGGGTGCTATGGTCGGTTGGCCTAGACACTTGGTTATCAATGACAAGGTATACTTGAATTCTACCATGTTTTTCATATTTGACTGCATATATGAACTCGTGTAATAGAAGTATGTAATTTAATTAACAGGTTTGCAAACCAAAAAGTAAAAATTCTACTAGTCATCCTCCTATGCCCAAGCCATCTATTATTCCATAATCCACATTCGACGGGTTGGGAAGTAAATGTAAATGTTTGTGTCAATACTTAGCCAACCAAAGCTCTGGACTACAAATGTTGATCAATTTAATAGAAGATGCAACTGGGAGGGACTTTGACAATTATATTTTTCTTGATGATATTATAGAGTTGTTCTGGTATGATTGGCTAAATACTTCGATATTATAGGTATGAATAAGGTAAGGATCTATCAATATAGAAAATTCCAATACACATTTTTAGCTTATTTCTACATATGAAAATAATTACAAATGTTTAACACCCATTTATATACCGAGGCCACAAACTTTGATATAAACAATGTTGGATTCTTAGTTCCTTAGGTCACTAGTCAGGTGGAGACACATATTGAGGAAGTGAGTGAGTACTTATCTGATGCATTCAAATATTTTGCTAGTGTAGGAAAGGAAATTATCCTAATTCCTTTTAACATCTAGTAAGTATTATTATTCAATATAATTTTAATAATGAACAAATGTATTTATTTTAATGTTTGTTTTATTCTTACTCAGATCTAGACATTGGGAATTACTAGTGATTGTCCCAAAATTGATGACTCTTTATTATCTTGACCCAATGGGAAAAACAACGAGGGGTCACAAACTAAAATTGCCAGCTATGGCGTAAGCATAAATATAGTCAATGCTTCAACATGATATTTCTATTTAGAATTTCTATTTTACCAACTATCGTTTAATTGATAGGGGTATAAAAGCTTTTCGTGAAGGCGGAGGACAAATACCCACAAAATTAAAGACATTGACTTTGAAAAATGTCAAGGTAGCTACTTTGACAATTGCTTAGTCTTATATGTATTAATTTTCAACTCTTATATGTCAACTCTTATAGTCTTTTGTTTATAGTATTTTACTAACATTAAGTATAATTCGTTATTTTTAGTGTCCTATACAAAATAATGGTTGGGCTTGTGGCTACTATGTAATGAAATATATGCAAGCTATTGTCAAACAAGCATCAAATGACATTCATACTATAGATCAGGTAATAAAGAATAACATCATAAATTTACAAGTGAGCTGTAGTCATTTTATAAAATATTAGCATGTGCATTTTTTGTTATAGATCTTTACAACTCAGCCTTACACACGTGAGGACTTGAATGAATTCTGAGAAGAGTGGTCAGATGCTTTTCTAAATGAAGTCAATATAGCATTGGAATAAATATGTCAGTTACATTCCATTTATGTATGTGGTGTCAGTACTCTTTTATATTTATTTTTGTATCTGACATTTAATATCATCTCAGACTTGCAATCTATCATTTTGTAAATTATGATGTGACTATGTGTACTCAACTCAATATATGAATCATTTTTGTTATGAATGTGTAGTTTGGAATGGTGACGGTTGAGCATCAATGCTCCCCTCTCCCAAATCTTATTCTTATTCTTTTGTTTTGTTCTGTTCAATTTCTACAGAAATTTTAAAAAAAATTGTACCCTATAGCGTCAGTTTTCTTAAAAATCCGACCTTATAGGTATCTTGGTCGTGCCGCGTAGAACGGATGTGTTGCATCGTAGAACGGCCGTGTTGCATAGAATGGTCGTGTTTGGATGAGGTAGAATGTCCGTGCCGCGTAGAATAGCTGTGTTGAGATATGGTAGAACAGTCGTGTCGTGTACCACAACTGTGCTAATATAGACCAACACGGTCATGCTAGGCGGCACAGCCATTCTATCATATTCCAAGACTCTATTGAGTCGGTTTTCCTCATATAACCGTCCTTAGAAAGAATGTCTAGAGTCAGTTATTTAGTAAAAAACTGACATTATAGGGTTCAGGTACAGTTTCATTTCTCATTTGGGTTTAGTTTTTGAGAGCCTATAGGGTCAGTTTTTACTATACAAGGTCGGTTTTTTTGTTAAAAAAACCGACCCTATAGAGCAATTTCTATAGCGACGACCGCTTAGGCGTCGGTTGAAAAGTGACGCTATAGGCTTAAAAAAACTGACGCTATAGACCATTTTTATACTAGTGTATGTACTTTGTGGACCAGAATGTATGTATAATATTTTGATTCTTGTTATAAGAGTTTCTTGGAAATGGATCTCTTTGTAAATGGTTTTAAATTTTAGTGATTTTCAGTAATCTACTGCTAATGTTTAAATTCCACTTAATTGTAACAATTTGTTTATCAATTTGGTCGATAGTCGTGACAATGAATGACCACAGATCAACTTGACTTGTAACCTTAACTTGTCAGTAAGTCATCCTAAGCGACATGTACACTAATTAAGTTTGTGCCGACTCAAGAAGTCTATAAAATTCTTTGAAACTTCAGCCAACTTCTGTCTAGATTGAACCAAAGTCAACCACTTTTTCTCTTTCTGATCATATCATTGTATCAAAAAATAATTAAAACATACCATAATCATAATATCATATAAGACCTGTCCATCCATATCAAAACATCCTAATCCTTGAAACCCTAATTTTTGTAGTATATAGAGTTTTACTAAACCTAACCTTGACAATCTTGAAGTTCATAATAGTCAAGAAGACACAACTAACGTTGTGAAGTGTGATATTATACATGAACTAAAATAGTAATTAGTTAGACAAGTAGCTTATGTCGTTAATCAGGGAACAACTCCTCACAAGAAGGATCTAGTATTCATAATTTCCCTAGTAACAACCTGAAGGAGCTCCAAAAAAATAATGAAGAAGAACCACAAATATCTAGGTCAGTTGGTAGAGTGTTCACTTTATCAAAAGATTGAGGTGAAATGAGAGGAATGGGCAAATAGTGCAAGTGGCCACTTAAGATGAGTACATATATGTATGGTTTATACAATCATAATTACGTAGCACATCCTCCTCCACAAAATTCTAACCTATTATTCTTTTGGTTTACATTGAGAAACATAATATAAGTAAATAATATGATTTTTGATTTATAAATATAATTTTTATTTCTGATAAAAAAGAATTAGTTTTGTATTTTCATTTTCTTAATATGCATATAGCCGACACATCAATAAACAAGCCTTCAAGTATAGAGGGTTTTTTTTAGAAGGTAAGATATTACTATATAACCAAAAAGTATAGGGAAACAACAAAATCCCATATACTATACACTCGGGTTTACTCCATAAACCTCCATTGCCTCCAGGCCATAAGGTCCAGGGCCTCCCCAATCATAGGTTTGGATTCAACCGCCTTCCCCATATTATGTACAAGGTTATCAAATAGGTCAAACATATATGTGTTTCCCCTCCCATGTAACCTGTTGTTACGTTCCCTCCAAACAAGCCAACAAAATGTGGTGATGCACCCTCCCGCAAAGGATCAAGTACAGGGGCTAGTCATCGTCTTGCTCATGATCTAGATGCAAGCTTCAAGAAGTGATCTTGGGGGGTTGCTGCCCCATCCCATCTTTAGTGATACCCTACACCAAAGGTAGTTTGTGTAGACACACCCAAAGAACAGATGAGAATGGTTCTCCACCTCCTTATCGCTGAGAAGACAAGTGGGCACAAGTCTCAGACCCCATTTATACATCCAATCAAAGGTTGGAAGGTGGCCTAGAATGGCCCTATAGGCAAAAAAACTCGACTTAGGAGTGTGAAAGGAGTTCCAAAAAACTAAGTGCCAAGGCACTTGAGGAGAGCCAGCAAAATTCAGAACCTAAGGATTGGTAGCCTGTGACCGCATCCGCCAGCCATCAGAGGTTTGTGTATACTCATCAGCAATATCTTGCCATCTTCTACACATCTCTCTCCATGTTCTCAACACATTGACCTTATCATGGACCAACGAATCCCCATATATTTTGTGCATCCAGCTGCTCCAACAGGAGTTAGAACACCTACGAAACTGATCAATTCTTGCGCAGGTAGCAGCTTCAGCAATGTCATTCGCATTGGTAACATTCAGACCCCCAACCTTAAAGTCCCTGGCGATGATGGACCAGGCAATGACATGTGACTTACCACCCCAAATGAAAGAGTCATAGATTCTATTGAAGGTGCTCAAAATGAAAGGCAGGATCTCAACCTGCCTGCACCAAAATCTAATCTTCCCCAACGAGAACTGATCTAACCAGCACCAGTCTGCCCGCATAGGAGATTTTAACTCCTTTCCATTTCACCATTGATTCTATAATGTTGTCCACACAAGAGTTGTAATCAGCGCCGATAGCCTTGCCACCACTAAGGGGGATTCCCAAATATCTAGTTGGAAAAACACCCTCCTCTAGGCCAATGGCCCGTTTCAGCCTGCCCCGCCTGTTGTCACACGATCTGGATAGGAAAACTCTCGATTTGAGAGTGCTCATGAAGAGTCCAGTCTGCCTTCCGAAGATCTCCATATTGCTCCTGAACATTCTAAAGTTCCTACAGTTAGCTGCATGGAAAATGAGGATGTCGTCCACAAAAATCATGTGTGCCAACACCATCACCCCTCTGATAACATCCAAATTAGCGCATATTTTCTATGCATTTTATCTATAGTTTTGTGCCACTTTAGTCTTAATATGCACTCTTTTGTTCATGTTTTATGCTTTCTATCTTGAATTAGATAAAAGTAGTAAAAATAGCCAATAATGTAGCTAATTAGCCAATTTTTGACTTACAGGCACCGAAACTAGCCAATTTTGGGACTCTCAAGTACCGAACCTGAAAAGATAAGAATTCCAGTAGCTGGCCGATATGGTCTGGCCGATACGGCTGCCCGATACAGCCTGCGCGATACGGCCTTCCCGATACAGCTTCCTGACACTCCCCCTGTGTGACATGGTCGTCGGGCGACAGTCATATTGGCCCACCTGATGCCTCAAGATCGAAGCCACGAATGAAGGACACGTGGACCAATAAAAGCTACAACTCCCATCAACTCACTGCCTATAAATAGCAGCTGCCAACCTACAAAGCAATAGAGGAGCCGGAGGGAGGACCCTACAAGAGCTAGTGCCTAGACCAAGGAGCTAGTGTGTCGAGTTCCCCAAAAGTCTACTACCTGATACGGTTGCCCGATACGGTCTGCCCGATATGGTTGCCTGATACGGTTTCCCGTTATGGTCAAGAGAGAGAGAGAGAGAGTTGAGGAGTCCAGAGGGACAAAGAGAAGACCCAAGGGTCGAGATCCGACCTGCACAGAGGCCGAGGAGCGAGAGCCACCTCTCCTCTACGGGCTATATCTCTTCCCTCTTCTCTTTCATTCTACTGCATTCTTTTGTTTCTTGTACAAACGATGTTTATCCATCTTTGTTCGGTGCCAACTATGCTTGTCTATGGCTAGTTAGCTCCTTCTTGGCTATGTAGCCCGATTTGGGCATGTTTATATACTTTTGCCTTAAGTAAGTAGATTCATATCAGATCTAGTATGTTGCATGTTCTACTTTCTCTTTCCAAGTTATGATTGCTAGTTTGGTTGATCTCTTACTCGCTTGAACTGCTATTTCTGCCTGTATCGAGAGATCCGTTGTAGGAATAGCTAAGAGATGATAGTTTGGATCTGAACTCGAGAGGAGGATGATCCAAGGTATTATGTTCCTAACACCCCGGAATATCCTAAGACCTGAGAGGGAACTTAGAGTATTCTGAGGTGTTGATATGTCATTCCTCGAGAGAGGGTCATTGACATATTGTTGATGGTTTTAGTCACACATCGCGAGAACGAGTGGGACGACCCCACAGGACAGATGCCACCACGCATACTAGATGCTTTCTTTGGTGTTCAAGGGTTGTCTACGTCCTAGAACGAGTGCATAGACTGCCCCATTTGTGGTTACATAGCCAAGAACTCTCTTTCTCTGTTTAGTAGACTCACGAGCTCTGTTTTGTTTTGTTTTCTTTTCTTTGTTTTGTTTTATATCGTGACAACCCGCTAGACTAGTTCTAGCAATTACTTTTATCGACTATCGTCTTGGCTTATCTGACTAAAGAACGAGATCTGTGGCGTCCTAAACGTCACCACGTCCCTGTGTTCGACCCCGTATATCTACTTCGACCCTGTAATAAAGTTGCAGGGGCCTACAAGGTTTCGGGTTATAAATTTAAAGCTTGATTCCTTCCTTTGTCCAGCATTCATTTCCGGACGCGAGAAAAAGGCCGATCAACTTTTGGCACCGTTGTCGGGGAGGTGGTTTTCCACATTTACACACCTAGTAGATTTTTGTTCTATCACTATAAGTCTGTATATACATGCATAGTTTTCCTCTTACTTTACACATACTTGTTCATATATACTAAATTCCTTTTCTTTTTCTCATACCTTTTTCAGCCATGGACCTTGCTTCCGCAAGACAAGTCATCTTGTCCACCTATCCTCCCAAGTTTTTCCACAGTTCCGACTGCTGACAAATAATTGAAGGCCGTGCTCTACAGCTAGTCGAGTTATACTTACCTCCACCGTCGTCATATGTCAAGATTCCAACAACGAAGATTGCCAGTCAGCCCTCGAATCCCATGCTATCATGGGATCAAGATTTGATTAAGGAAGTGGAGTTGTCTAGGGGAGGTATTCAAGCACTCACCTCCTTAGCCCCTCATCTCCAAGAAGATGTCGATCCAATGCAACAACTTTTAGACAAGTAGGAGCATCATCTCAAAGTAGCCACCGAGGCTGCAGACCGTAGTAGAAGTCTACATCAGATCATTGAACAAGGATTCATCCTAAAGCATCAGTTTGATACAGCGAGTTCCGCTTATATGTGCATGGCAGAATCAACGGGTCTCGAAAGCATTGCTTCTCAAGTACAACAACTTCATGATAAAGATGTTGAACAAGGCAAGAGGCTCCAAGAGCTCATCGATTTGGTTAGAAACCGATTACAAATGCCATCACAGGACAATGAAGATGTTAGTCATCAAGACCATTCCATTGGGTCTGAAGTGGAGTATGCATCACCATCCTATTCAGACCATCAACTAGATTCATCAGGATTTTTCTGTGAAGACCAACCCACTCCGGGAAGCCCTTCATTCTATCCAGATGACCCAGATAATGAACCAGTGGAAGAAATGAGTTATAGACATGAATGGATCTATGATGACGATGATGAAGACTCGAAAAGCCAATCGACCTCACAACCAAAAGGTTGGTTTGAGGAACCAGAGTCAGTTATTAAACCAGACCAGAGTGACATTTCTCATATTGAGACTTGTCATTTCGCTTTGAGCAGTACACCAACCATGGTTTGGAACAATTTGTTCAATGATGACGACGACAGCTGCTCGACGTGGAACAGTGAGTATAATAACGAAGATGAGTTGGAGCAGCACGAGCCATCATTCACCACCACCCCTTTACAAGGCTTGGTGGACGTCAAGGGGGTAAGATGGACGGTTCACTACAACATGGCTGCTGAGCATGAAGACACCCCTGACTCCACACCAGGTGATAAGGTTGGCGTGGTAGAACCACAAACTGATCCTTCAGGGGTAGCTTTTGCTCAGAAGATGATTGGATGACTCAGACAGTACATGAAGATTTATCTAAGCATCCAACCTTAAGTGTAGAGATGGAGAGACAAGATATGAGTCCTCAAGATGACGTCCAACCTCTCTCATCTATCTCATCCTATGTCGACATCCTAGGACCTTCATTCTTAGAATCATATAATGAAAGGTACCCTGAGGATGATATGCTGAAGAATTCATCCCAGTGCAGTTCAAGCCACTTTCAGCACAAAGATGACTTCACCGAGTCGCCAGATTTCACTTTTATTCTTCAGACTCGGTAGGGACAACACATCTGCCTATTCTACTCATATTATGTGGAGGAACCCATCGACAAGACACAAGTGACGTTGGTCCCAAAACTTAGGATTTGGGATCCCAATGTCGGTATCGTGGGGCAGCCACCCCCTTTTCTATCACCCACCCTCCCGCTCTTTTATTACAATAAATTTTGCTCTTCATGTTCTTGTTGGTTAATTTCTTTCCTCTAACTATTTTATTTCCTTGCATCCATGCATCATCTTTAGAACTTCAATAACTACCGTTAAAATCATGCATTCTTGCCTCACTATTTCAAGTTTGAGTCTTTCTTGAGTACAAGCAAGTTTTAAGCTTGGGGTACTAGGTAGTCTTTGCCCTTCTTTTCTCTTCACCCTTCAAGCATGCATGTTTATTTCCTGCATTTAGTTTTAAATTTTCAAAAAAAAAATTCAGCTTTTTAGCTTTGCAATTATGGCTATATGGTGTGAATCTAATAGATAAATGCTTGACTTTATGCCTAGATGCACATTTTTCATCTTAAAAATTGCTTGACCTCTTGCTTGACTTGCTCTTTGATTCTTTCCTTGAGTTTGGTAATAAATCTAAGGTTATGTCCCTTTTTCATAGCTTAAAACTAAATTCCCTTAATTTGTGTCGTGAATGGCAAATCCATGGTAAAGGACCGTTGGAATGAGCTAAAACACGATTAAAGAACCTAGTTGTGGATTCACAAGTTTGCCTCTATTCTAAGGATTCTTGAATCATAATTTCTATCTTTTCACACAGGTATCAAGTGGATCATGATGAGTTTTGAGCCATGATCAAGGTGAAGTGCTTTTCCTTGTTGGACTATGTGCCTTCTCACATTAGATTGAGTCAAAAAGATGAAAAGCATAAAAATGTGCAAAAGAGGCTTGGCCGCCCACAAAATCCCAAAAATATCTATATAGTTCTCACCCAAGCCTACAAATAGAATGCAAATGTTAAAAGCCTGAGTGTGAACAATAAATGAGTGTTGTTTTCTCTTTTAGGAGAGTTGATGATGGTGCCCAGCCAGTGTATGACTGCGCTCATGAACGCGGATATGTCGTGCCTGGTAGTACCACTCTAAAATCTCATTAGAGAGTCATTAGGAACCCCCTATGTGATCTAGGAGATCATCTCAGTAGTAGGGTTGGTTTGAGCACAGTACGAGGACTTCGTCTCACTGCTCTGGGCCAACTGGCTCGGACTGCAGGGACTGTTGCTCATTATATGGACCAACCTGACGCAGATCGAGATCCTCATAAGTCATTAGGGTCTTTTTGCTTTGTTTCTTAGGACATGAATAAGTGAGAGGCGCGTTGTTCCAGATTGGTATGCATGGATTCATGGTGATGGCTCATTGCTCATCACCTGTGTGATCACCTATGTGATAGCTCTTTCATGTTTAAATAATTATGGTTCAAACCCTCATGAGTATCAATAGGTTATAGTGAATTTGCTTAATCTTTCCTGGAAACTCTTTGATCTTCCTTTGGCAAGATTGTGCCTGACAGGTGGGGGGTTGTTCTGAAACGACATGGATCAGGAGAATTGATTTTTTAAACTATTTTTCTTAACCTTAGAAACTATTTCCAAGCTTAATTTTGATGTTATCTTTTTGTTCTTTGAGCCCAGTCTTGCTTGAGGACAAGCAAGTTTTAAGCTTGTGGTAGTTGATAACACCCAAATTAGCGCATATTTTCTATGCATTTTATCTATAGTTTTGTGCCACTTTAGTCTTAATATGCACTCTTTTGTTCATGTTTTATGATTTCTGTCTCAAATCAGATAAAATTAGTAAAAATAGCCAATAATGTAGCTAATTAGCTAATTTTTGACTTACAGGCACCAAAACTAGCCAATTTTGGGACTCTCAAGTACTGAACCTGAAAAAGACAAGAATTCCAGTAGCTGGCCAATATGGTCTGGCCGATACGGCCTGCCCGATATGGCCTGCCCGATACGGCCTTCCCGATACAGCTGCCTGACACGGTCGTCGGGCGACAGTCATATTGGCCCACCTGATGCCTCAAGATCGAAGCCACGGATGAAGGACATGTGGACCAATAAAAGCTACAACTCCCATCAACTCAGTGACTATAAATAGCAGATGCCAACCCACAGAGCAAAGGAGGAGTCGGAGGGAGGACCCTGCAAGAGCTAGTGCCTAGACCAAGGAGCTAGTGTGTCGAGTTCCCCAAAAGTCTACTTTCCGATACGGTTGCCCAATATGGTTGCCCGATACGGTCTTCCCGATACGGTTGCCCGATACGATCTGGAGAGAGAGAGAGAGACGAGGAGTCCAGAGGGATGAAGAGAAGACCCAAGGGCTGAGATCCGACCTGCACAGAGGTCGAGGAGCGAGAGCCACCTCTCCTCTACGGGCTATATCTCTTCCCTCTTCTCTTTCATTCTACTGCATTCCTTTGTTTCTTGTACAAACGATGCTTATCCATCTTTGTTCAGTGCCAGCTATGCTTATCTATGGCTAGTTAGCTCCTTCTTGGCTATGTAGCCCGATCTGGGCATGTTTATATACTTTTGCCTTAAGCAAGTAGATTCATATCAGATCTAGTATGTTGCATGTTCTATTTTCTCTTTTCAAGTTATGATTGCTAATTTGGTTGATCTCTTACTCGCTTGAACTGCTATTTCTTCCTGTATTGAGAGATCCATTGTAGAAATAGCTAAGAGATGATAGTTTGGATCTGAACCCGAGAGGAGGACGATCCAAGGTATTCTGTTCCTAACACCCCAGAATATCCTAAGACCCGAGAGGAAACTTAGTGTATTCTGAGGTGTTGATATGTCATTCCTCGAGAGAGGGTCATTGACATATTGTTGATGGTTTTAGTCACGCATCGCGAGAGCGAGTGGGATGACCCCACAGGACATATGCCACCGTGTATACTAGATGATTTCTTTGGTGTTCAAGGGTTGTCTACGCCTGAGAACGAGTGCATAGACTGCCCCATTTGTGGTTACATAGCCAAGAACTCTCTTTCTCTGTTTAGTAGACTCACGAGCTCTGTTTTGTTTTCTTTGTTTTGTTTTATATCATGACAACCCACTAGACTAGTTCTAGCAATTACTTTTATCGACTATCATCTTGGCTTATCTGACTAAAGAAAGAGATCTGTGGCGTCCTAAACGTCACCATGTCCCTGTGTTCGACCCCGTATATCTACTTCGACCCCATAATAAAGTTGCGGGGGCCTAGAAGGTTTCAAGTTATAAATTTAAAGCTTGATTCCTTCCTTTGTCCCGCGTTCATTTCTGGACGCGAGAAAAAGGCCGATCACCCTCCCTGACGGTAGGTTCTTATCTCCCCTTTTCGAGTAGCATCCTCCATGAGAGTGGAAAAGGATTCCATAACTAGAGTGAAGAGCAGGGGGAAAGAGGGTCCCCTTTCCTGAGCCTGTTGGCAGTAGAGAAATGGCCATAGGGGAAACCATTAATAAGAACTGAGAAAGAGGTAGTTGTAACACATTCCTTCATGAGGTGAATCCATCTATCTGAGAACCACGTGGCCTGTAATATGTCCCAAAGAGTATCCCATAAAACATTATCATAAGTTTTAGCTAGGTCAATCTTCACACAGGCTTTACAGGAAGTGTTCTTCACTTTGAAATCTAAAAGAAATTTGGAGGCAAGCAAGGCGCTATCTGAAATAGACCGTCCCGTGATAAAGGCAAACTGGTGAGGAGATATGATGTCAGGTAGAATGGTCTTGAGTCTTCTCACAAGGAGATTGGATATTACTTTATACATGATCAAGCAACAAGCAATCATCCTAAGATCAGCCATAGAATTAACCATTTGCTTCTTTGGAATAAGTCTCAAGAAAGCATGGTTGACACTTCTCACCATGTTCCCTCTAACCAGGAACCACCTGACCGCCCTGCACAGATCATCCTTTATGAGGGTCCACATTGCCTGGAAGAACTTCGCATTGAATCCATTCAAGTATAGAGGGTTACCAATATATATATCCATAATGTATACATATGGCATCTTATAGACTATCCACAATGACACCATTCTACTTCAATGACCATGATAGTTCCTGTAATGACCACATTTGTGCTTAATTGGTAAACTAGGGTTTACTTGAATGATTACATGCTTGATTAAATTGAACATCGTTTAGACTTGATTAATGATAGTAGATAAATTGTGATGTTTCAAACATAAGAAGAAACACTAACTATGATTTTAGTTTGAAGAATTCTGGTTTGAGAAATGTAAACCCTGATCGGAAAAAATTAAGGTTTTGATAGTACATGAATATGGAGTTTGATCAGGATAGCAGTGTAGTAAATGATTTTTCATATTTTCTTCAAATTTTGTATTTAATTGAATTTTGGATAAGATATGGATAACTCAATCATGCATATTGGAGAAATTTTTAGAATATTTTAGTATTCTTTGAATGTGGTTCTTAGTTAATCTATACTTCAACCAAAATGTTGACTGAGTGCTTTTTAGCAGTTTAGTGTTTTATTTTTATTTATTTATTGGTAATTCCAAATGATCTAAAATTTTTAACTGGAGATCTGAAACTCAATCATAAACAACATGTAAAATTTTCATAATTTTTGGATGCATTTAGAACTTATTAGTAGATGAATTATAGTAATATTTTTATGACAGAAAATTTAGCTGAAATAAGAGAAAGTATAGTGAGGGGTCAATGTGCAATTGACCCAAGCAGTTCAATTGCTCTATACGGTCAACCTAAGAAACAAGGAGCTCTCATAATTTGTGATTCAATCCAGAGAAATGAAATCCTAGAGAGAGAGAGAGGGAGAGTTAGGGTTTGAGAGGAGAAAGTGATGGAGATGTTGACCTAGGGTTTTACGGTCTGAGGAATGATGAAATCATGTAAGTTTAGTCTCTTTGGATATAGTTTCATCGTGAATCTTCTCTCACATGTCAATATTCCGTCCCTCCTCTGATTTGATTCGAAATTGTGCCAAAACTTCCCCTTTTCTCACTCTTTCTTCATAATCCCTCATTTTCTAGGGTTTCCGAGTTGAAAGGAAGAAGAATCAGGTGAATTGCTAGGGATTTGATATGAGATCGATATTTTTAGGGATGAACTGTGTTTTTAAGGTGTTTTCACACCTTAGGGTCAGTGGGAACTTCCTTTAAATAGTATATTGCACAAAAATTTGTTAAATCATCCATAATCTTTAATTGCTTAGTATGCGACTACAAACCCTGAATTGTGTGTTTGATCTAAGTTGTTGCAAAATGATATGAAACAGATTCTTCCTCTATTTGGATGAATTTCAGATGATAAAATCATATTAGAAATGTATACAATGCATCCTAATGAGAATTCTCTAAGTTTTCACAAATGTTATAAGAGTAAACTGAAATATAGGGAATTTGTCTATGACTGAAATGTGTTGTATAATTAAATAAAGAAATTTGTTTATCTGGATCCCCTTGGTTATGAATGATTGTTTATCTGAATGCATAGTACATATATGTCAGATACTATGTTGGATTCCGTTTAAGGTGAATAGTGTTTGTTTGATATCTCAGTAAAGAGGGTGAAATCCTAGATGCGCGGAAAGTTGGATATTTGCGAATAGATATCGTGAAATCCATTTGAACGGATTTTCTTGACATGATAGACTTTATTTATTCAATTTTATTATTGATGCATGTTATCTCAGTGAATGGCATGGAAACCCAAATTCAGCTCAGTTCTAAGGTTTCTTACATATGTTGATTTTATATGATTTTTTGATAGTAGTCTTTATTCAGTGAATGTTTATGTCGCATGAAATCCTTATGAGAGCCACGTGATAAGTGAATGAGGTAAATGAAACCCTAAGGATAGGGTGTTAAATGAATTAAGCATTTTGATTACCATGTTCTCAGTATGAGATGCAAAACCTAGGATTTGGGTCGATGTGCACGTTTTCCAAGAAAGTGTAAATAATTTATGGGTGTAAATGACGATTACTCATATGCCAAGTAATTAGATCTCATCAGTATATTAAGATATTTAATTGCATGGTTATAGTGTATAAGTGCCAAATGGACATGCATTATGTTTATTTAAGTATTTCAGTCTGCCTGCATGTATAGTATGTTGATTTCTCAGTATATTACAGTGTTTGAATATACTGCTCTACCAAGTTAAGGATGATATACATGTTGTGTTATAAACTTCAAATAAATAGATATGGTATCATAGAGATACCAGAGTCAAGTATAAGTAAGGGAAAATATACAATATAGTAAGAGCTTTCCAAGAAAAAGAAAATAATAGACTTAAGAGCCCTGAACACCGTAGATTCCCTATTTGAGGTCTGCGCCGTAGGGATGAAATGACCTAACCCTGGCAGTGTCCAGTAAATGGGGGATCAGTACTAACAGGTGGTACAGGGGATGAAGCCCTAGTGGAAGTCTCCTTAATATACAACATGTAGTGTCCAACATCAACCAGAGGTCCTGGTGGCACTAGAGTACAGAAAATCCAATAGGTGGCTTGACTCTCCCCCTGTGTGCTCAGGTTAGAGGAGGAGTCCAGTTTTTATAGCATAATAGGTGTGCTGAGGCCAGAGAGCCATTTTCCTATTGTAGACTAGTGACGTAGTCAGGCTTAGCATTCCTAAGTGTGTCAGATAAGTCTTGTACGGTGAGATCTTAGTTCACAATGAGTCTTCATATGTAGATTACACTGCATATGATCAGGGCATAAGCTAGAATATATTCATATAGGTTTAAAGAGTTTCTTATAAGTAAGAAAGGCTAACAAAGATTCGAGTATAGTTTCCCAACAATTATTCTTTTTATGTTTCTAAATTATTTATTCTCTTTGAAATTAATCAAGCATGCTCATATATTGATTTTCTCTTGTTGATATCTAGAGTATCCTACCATATTTATGATTGTCAGTGATCAATCTCTTTAAAGCTTACTGCTGTTATAATTGATATCAGTTTCTCAAAAGTATATCTGTAATTATATCAGTTCTTTAGATTGTTTCTTTGAAGTACTCATCCACTGAGCGAGTAGGCTCACCCCTCTACTCACAATTTTTAGGGATATCACATGGACTTGAAGATGGTCATTGCATCAGAGTAGATCTACCACAAGAGTTAGGTTTGAGTATAGTTAAGTTCAGTCGGTCCTCGTCACTCTAGGTCCTTGTAAAGAAATAAGAGAGAGTTGTAAATGATCATGTATAACATTATTCCTCTTTTAGCAATATATGCGAATCAACAAGTCTTATGTGCTTAAAAGTATGAGAAACATAATGAATGTTCATACATGCATTTTTACTGTTGAAATAAGATTAGAGAAATAAATGTTTAGATTCCCTTGTAACGTTAGTTTATGTGGTTCAATGTGAGAAAACAAAGAGTTTGAAAAAGAAGAAAAAGTTAAGGTTGATCTTTGTATTACGTTAAATCCTCAATTTATGCCCTAATCTCATGATTAATGGTAATTGTGAGATCAGGATGTAACAACTTGGTATCAGAGCTTAGGCTGAGTTGTCAGGGACCATTAAGTTTGTAAGTTAGAGTCATAAGTGTGGCAGATAGGAGATGTTATGATGTTAGCTCTGGGGATTTGAGTATTTGGATATCCTGGCCTGGTATCTGAGTACTTGGATCAACTAGTATCAAGCTACTCTGTCTATTCTTTCATGTATACCCTAGCCAGGTATACAGTGGAAGGATGGTCTAGAGAGGAACCCTAGAAATATAAGGGTTAGAAACAAGATAAGTAACATGAATTAAGAGCATAAATATAAAATGAGACAGAAATTTCATTTCATATTTTTTTTATTGGAGATGAATAGAAAATCTCATATACGTTTGAATTCAGATATTCAATATTTTGAAATATATATGGGTCTTTAAGATTTGTTGTACACTATGTAGTTGTAGCATTTATTGATTACATTCTTTGTATCAAGTAGACTAGAAATGATCTTTGAATGAGCTTTCCTAAGTGGATAAGTTTTCTTCCATACATTTGAGATGAATAGGAGTTGATTAATCTTGAGTATCTCTTGGCTTCAGGACTACAGGTTTGGCCTGGTCTGGCTAGCAGGATGCATTATTGGAATCTAATGACTCCTATTAGTAACATAACCAGCGTAAATTCTGGATAGATTAGATCCAAATTCTAGTATGAATGTATATACTCTAAGATTTTGAAGTATAAGGGAAAGACTGGGATAACTAAGAATTAGTTGGAATTGATATCTGAGATCCAACTTTGGGGCCTCATATGAGAAACCCTTAATTGGGAATAAAGGAACACGACAAAAGGATCATATTAAGTTTAATGATTAGTATTATATGAACTCTAAATATGAAATGTGGAAAATATGTGAGAAAAGTATGTAAGGACCAAGATAGTAAGAATCAATCATGAGGAATCGACTATATAATCAAGTATAATGTTTTTATGTACTCCAAAGCAAAGGGAAAATAGAAGAAAAGAGTTAAGTAGACAATAAGTAAATATAAGTGAAGAGTCTTCAGAAGAGTTAAAGTAAAGAGAATTTGATGAACATGTAAATTATAAGACTAGGATAAGAAACTAATTTAAAACAAAAATAAATGTTGGAAATGATGAGCTTGATTAAGGAATGAGGGTTATGATATAATTGAGAGCATGGAATGTATACCTTTATTGTGAAGTTAATACATTCATCCTTACTACCTTTGGATTCCAAGTCTCTATATAACACCAAACTAGTTTCTAAAACAAGAACAAAAGTGTAGCTAAATAAATGAATAAGTCAAACAAAGGTAGACTATATTCAGGAAGGAAAATATTGATTGAAAGAGAAACTATGTTTCACCCATGCATGAGCCGTTTGATTTTAAATGAAGGATATGTAATGTATTAAACATGAGTTGAAACTAGTCGAGAGATTATTGATTTAGAATTTCAACTTCACATTAGTAGAAGGATAAAAGGAAATATATGCAGCATGGTATACTTGATCATACACATAAAAGAAGAAACATGATCATAAGAGAAAACTAGAAGTTAAAGATGACATGTGGAATAGTAGTATATGGTAAGGGGATTATGGAAAGTAAAGAAGGGTTTGAAACATAATGGAGTAATATAGATTATAAAAGAAAGAGGTTATGAGATTCAAGAAAGTGCTAATTAGTTAAGTATCCTTGTTGATAATTAATTAAACCTACATAAGAGAAATGTATTATTGAATGTTTGAAGATAAGAATTATAAGTCTCAAAATCATCTTCTCTTTCATATCTTCCTTAATGAGAGCAATGTGGGAATGAAGTGATAAGAAAATGAATCATATATGATGTATAACCACCGTGGTAGAAACATCTAGTGAATGTAATAATGACACACAATATGATGATGAAACCCTAGTAGGGTAATTGAGAATGTAATCTATCTGAATGGCCAAGTAAGAGAAAGGAAATTCAATTGATAAGATAAGGGAGACTTTAGTAAAACTTGTGAGATCCAAAGTTTGACTTTCAAATTAAGGGAGCAACGTCACACCACAATAACGTCATGCTACTGATAAGGACCAAACCCTAGAATGTTTAGAGTTGTAGTAGTTCAAGAGATGTCACTACTGATTTGACCTTGAATACTAGCATCTCTATAAAACAAGATCATGAGATTTGCACTATGAGAAGTAAACTAGAACTGATAGTAATCCAGGGTTTAAAGATAGCTAATATGAAAGGTAGATAAACAATATGGAAATGATTCAAAGTAAAGAGCAAGATATAAATTTGAAATGTAACAAGTGTGTTTTGAACAAAAGGAGAAATACAATATGAGTGAAGTGCGATATGAGATAAATTCTTTTAGTGGTAGCAAGAATGATGAATAATCTATTTGTACCTTGTATGTTTCAATTTTAGGAATGTTTAATCTACATGATTAAAATGAGAAGGATAAGTAGAAAAAGGTAAGTAGTAATGAGTGAGGAGAGAGATAAGAGAAAACAATGGCTTTTAGTAATATGTGAATTTGTTTTTAGAAGTATAATTTGTTGAAGGTATATTAAGGGATGTAAATTGGTTCTACTTATGATTTCAGTGTACATGTACAAGCAATATGTTAATTAAAGGTGTCTGATAGTTGTAGTCATTCATACCAGTAATCCATCTTAGTATTGTACATTTGTGGTATGGTGATATGGGTTGAATAATGATGGAACAAATGAAGGGTTACCCTGAATAAGGTAGTCTTACCTTATCACTCATATGAATAGAAGGGATGATAACAATATTGTATTGATATGTAACCCTAATGAGGTATAGCTTGTTATACCTAGATTTAATATAACTAAGTGATGGTAATTGGGTATGGATAGTCCTTGAATGACTAATATAATCATGGAGTACTCTGTTACTGTTGTTGAAACCCTAGTATGCTATAAACCGATGGTTACTCCTTGAATTATATGTGGGTTCATACTTGAGAATAGTATGGAATGTGATGGTAATGCTTCACCTTATGCATCCATGATGCAATGGGGATGCCGTGAGTAATATTGTACAATTGTTGTTGAATCTAGTCTTCCAACTCAAGACTATTTTTCTATTTGAGTAGCACAATAGTAAAATTCAAAACAACATGGTGAACTCTATTTTGTGACTTAGAGGTAACACAGAACAAAAGTACATATTGAGTTGTATAAATTGAGATATTTGGATCAGATTATCAATGTTGAGGTAACACCACAAGAGTATGAAAATATTGAAATGGATGTTTCTCTCTCTCTCTCTGCTATGATTGATTGTGGCATAGAGAATGTGTTTGCTATCATTGAGAACTATTTCAAACATGTTGTGATTAGAAAAGAAATGAAGGACTTAATGTTGAAAACTGCATTCAAGTATGAAATATAAGAATGTAATGACATTTAAGATTTCAGAAGCTTAAAATAAACTTTGAATATACTTTGTTTGCATATTTATGTTTTAGGGATGAAACTTTTTAAGTGGGTGAGAATTGTAATGACCGCATTTGTGCTTAATTGGTAAACTAGGATTTACATGAATGATTACATGCTTGATTAAATTGAACATCGTTTAGACTTGATTAATGATAGTAGATCAATTGTGATGTTTCAAACCTAAGAAGAAACTCTAACTATGATTTTAGTTTGAAGAATTAGGGTTTGAGAAATGTAAACCCTAATCGGCAAAAATTAGGGTTTTGATAGTACATGAATATGGAGTTTGATCAGGATAGCAATGTGGTAAATGATTTTTCATATTTTCTACAAATTTTTATTTAATTGAATTTTTGATACAATATGGATAACTCAATCATGCATATTGGATAAAAATTTCAGAATATTTGAGTGTTCTTTGAATGTGGTTCTCGGTCAAACTATCTTCAACCAAAATGCTGACATAGTGCTTTTTAGCAGTGTAGTTTTTTATTTTTTGTTATTTATAAATAATTCCAAATGATATGAAATTTTAACTGGAGATCTGAAACTCAATCATAAACAACATGTAAAATTTTCATATTTTTTGGATGCATTTAGACCTTATCAGTAGATGAATTATAGTAATATTTTTATGACAAAAAATTCAGCTGAAATAAGAGAAAGTATAGTGAGGGGTCAATGTGCAATTGACCGAAGAAGCTCAATTTCTCTATATGGTCAACCTAAGACACAAGGATCTCTCATAATTTGTGATTCAATCCATAGAAATGAAATCCTAGAGAGAGGGGGGGAGTTAGGGTTTGAGAGGAGAAAGTGATGGAGATGCTGACTTAGGGTTTTGCGGTCCGAGGAATGATGAAATCATGTAAGTTTAGTCTCTTTGGATATAGTTTCATGGTGAATATTATCTCACATGTCAAGATTCCATCCCTCCTCTGATTTGATCTGAAATGGTGTCAAAACTTCCCCTTTTCTCACTCTTTCTTCATAATCCCTCATTTCTAGGGTTTCCGAGTTGAAAGGAAGAAGAATCAGGTGAATTGCTAGGGATTTGATATGAGATCGAGATTTTTAGGGATGAACTGCATTTTTAAGGTGTTTTCACATCTTAAGGTGAGTGGAAACTTCCTTTAAATAGTATATTGCATGAAAATTTGTTAAATCATCCATAATCTTTAATTGCTTAGTATGCGACTACAAACCTCGAATTGTGTGTTTGATCTAAGTTGTTGCAAAATGATATGAAATGTATTCTTCCTCTGTTTGGATGAATTTCAGATGATAAAATCATATTATAAATGTATACAATACATCCTAATGAGAATTCCCTAAGTATTCGCAAAGGTTATAAGAGTAAACTGAAATATAAGGAATTTGTCTATGACTGAAATTTACTGTATAATTAAATAGAGAATTTTGTTTATCTAGATCCCCTAGGTTACGAATGATTGTTTATCTGAATGCATAGTACATATATGTCAGATACTATCTTGGATTCCATTTAAGGTGAATATTGTTTGTTTGATATCTTAGTAAAGGGGGTGAAACTCTAGATGCGAGGAAAGTTGGATATTTGCGAATAGATATTGTGAAATCCATTTGAACAAATTTTCTTGACATGATAGAATTTATTTATTCCATTTTATTATTGATGCATGTTATCTCAATGAATGACATGGAAACCCAAATTTAGCTCAATTCTAAGGTTTCATACATATATTGATTTTATATGATTTGTTGATAGTAGTCTTTATTCAATGAATGTTTATGTCGCATGAAATCCTTATGAGAGCCATGTGATAAGTGAATGAGGTAAATGAAACCCTAAGGATATGGTGTTCAATGAATTAAGCATTTTGATTACCATGTTCTCAGTATGAGATGCACAACCCAGGATTTGGGTCGATGTGCACGTTTTCCAAGAAAGTGCAAATAATTTATGGGTGCAAATGATGATTACTCATATGCCAAGTAATTATCTCTCATCGGTATATTAAGATGTTTAATTGCATGATTCTAGTGTATAAGTGTCAAATGGACATGCATTATGTTTATTTATGTATTTCAGTCTGCCTGCATGTATAGTATGTTGATTTCTCAGTATATTATAGTGTTTGAATATATTGCTCTGCCAAGTTAAGGATGATATACATGTTGTGTTATAAACTTCAAATAAATAGACACGGTACCATAGAGATACCAGAGTCAAGTATAAGTAAGGGAAAATATACAATATAGTAAGAGCTTTCCAAGAAAAATAAAATAATAGACTTAAGAGCCCTGAACACTGTAGATTCCCTATGAGAGGTTTGTGCCGTAGGGATGAAACGACCTAACCCTGCCCATGTCTAGTATATGGGGGTTGGAATGTACTAATAGGTGGTACGAGGGATGAAGCCCAAGTGGAAGTCTCATTAATATGCAACATGTAGTGTCCAACATCAACTAGAGATCTTGGTGGCACTAGAGTATAGAAAAGCTAATAAGTAGCTTGACTCTCTGCCTATGTGCTCAGGTTAGAGGAGGAGTCCAATTTTTATGGAATAATAAGTGTGTTGAGGCCAGAGAGCTATTTTTCTGTTGCAGACTAGCGACGTAGTCAGGCTTAGCATTCCCGGGTGTGTCAGCTAAGTCTTGTACGGTGAGATCGTAGTTCGCTATGAGCCTTCATATGTAGAGTACACTGCATATGATCAGGGCATAAGCTAAAATATGTTCATATAGGTTTAAAGAGTTTCTTATAAGTAAGAAAAACTAAGAAAGATTTGAGTACAGTTTCCCATCAATTATTCTTTGTATGTTTCTGAATTATTTGTTCTATTTGAAATTAATCAAGCATGATCATATATTGATTTTCTCTTATTGATATCTAGAGTATCCTGCCATATTTATGATTGCCAATGATCAATCTCTTTAAAGCTTACTACTGTTATAATTGATATCAGTTTCTCAAAAGTATATATGCAATTATATCAGTGCTTTAGACTTTATCTTTGAAGTTCTCATTCATTGAGCGAGTAGGCTCACCCCTCTACTCACAATTTTTAGGGATATCACATGGACTTGAAGAAGGTCATTGCATCAATGTAGATATGCCATAAGAGTTAAGCCTGAGTATAGTTAAGTTCAGTTGGTCCTTGTCACTCTAGGTCCTTGTAAAGAAATAATAGAGAGTTATAAATGATGATGTATAACATTATTCCTCTTATAGAAATATATGCGAATCAGTAAGTCTTATGTGCTTAAAAGTATGAGAAACATAATGAATGTTCATACATGCATTTTTACTGTTGAAATCAGATTAGAAAAATCAATGTTTAGATTCCCTTGTAAAGTTAGTTTATGTGGTTCAATGGGAGAAGGCAAAGAGTTTGAAAAAGAAGAAAAAGATAAGGGTGATCTTTGTATTATGTTAAATCCTCAATTTATGTCCTAATCTCGTGATTAATGGTAATTGTGAGATCGGGGTGTAACAATTTCACGTGCAACTACAGTGACATATATCATGATGACCTCTAGAAATCCACTTGAAATGCACGTGCCTCCACTCCATGGACACAAATCAAATAGTTTTCTAGGAGACCCCTTTGACTCTTTAGCCACCTAGTCCATTTTTTTAGAAGAAGTTGGTTTGACTTTTCACTTTTTTTCCTATTTTTACATAAGACTATATTTTATAGGACAATGTTGTATGGGAAGACCTTTGGGTTTGTAGCATACATGTAAAGCATATTTTGCAAGTGTCTAGTATATTGATTCCTTTTTTAGAGTTCAATCATTTTTTCTCTCGCCTCAATGTCCAGATGGGCTTATAAGCTTTATAGCTAAACCCCTATAACTACACTGTGCACTCAAACATCCTCTCTCACCTTTATTACATGTTAGAGAATCTAGTATTCATTAGACTAAGTTAGTAGAGGATGATGTCTTTCATTGATAAGATCATACATGGATGGTTTGTATGATGGATTCTCATTTATGGATGTATGTGATGTATTCACATATGGGGATGGTTTCTATGACGTATTGTTCTAATTATTTTTTTTTGGTCGGCATATTGTTCTAATTATACCCATACAATTTTGTTATAATGTATGCTTTAATTTCCTTTTAGATTAAAAATAGATGTGTATTATAAATTTTATGGAGCCGGTGATGAGATGAATGAAATCGCCTCATAACTTTATTACATACAAAGAGTAACAACAATTACAATTAAACAATGATCAAACTTTGGTTATGATATCATCTCAGAAACAATAACATTAAGCATAGGTGGTGATATAGATATTCAAAAGGGAATAAAGTGATCAAAAGCCGAAGACCATGGGATTTAACTAAGGCTTCAATTTATTTGTCATAACTGGTACAAGAAGGTTACGAACTTGAGTTTTTGACACATTTCTTCAAATTCTTTTAAGTAAAGTTAGGAACTTGGTCCTTAGAGTTACATATACATATCCAAAATTGTTTCTATGTTCCCTCTTTAAGAGAACAGAAAGTGAATTTGAGATTGGCTAACAACACTTTCTATGTAATTAAATGTATTTTACTAATGATAAACATAAAATACTTGTTATTAGGTACAATGTGGTTATTGTCGATATTATTAACCACACTATTATAAACTATTACACAACGTAATTGTATTATGATAAAAAACAACATATTGCAAGCACATCATATCCATTACTATTTCCCAATTGGAAACCATTTTCTTACCATAAATACTCGTGGTTATCCACACCACATCACATTATAAAAGGATTATTTTAAGCAACATGAAATAGAAAAATGACATTTTACTACACAGTTGTACAAAGAATATGTAAAAAATTAACAATATACATAGTATTAAATAATGAATCAACACTAATATTGACAAATTAACATGTAAAATGTATATACCATTACAATTAGTTGTACATATCGTACAATCAACTAATAATATTGTCATGATTCTAACCATAATACTTCTACAGCCGTAGTCAAACTGTATTGTTATGCTTTTTAAAAGTACCGACAACTGTGCCATAACCGCTTTGCGAAGTTATTGCGGTCGAAAAAACAATGTGGCTATTTACAGGTATGCTTTTTTTTTTTACATGGTTGCCATCCCTATACTACTATATCACCTATTTAAGATGAATAATAAATCTAAATATTTATCTATTATACTTACAACAGGAAAATCACATTAAACTGAATGGAACTTAAATTCCAGAAGCAGAATTATTTTTTTTAGAAAATGAATGCCATATAGATTATGATTCACATCAAAACAATCAGAGCCTAATGAAAAAAGTAGAGTTCTAAATGGGGGCAGCATCTACCTTTGCACACTCCCCCGTGTCAGGCTGAAAACACAAGTTGGAATGCCAGCACGACGCCATCAAAGGTGGCAGAATCATCCCAACGTTTGCTATCTTGGTAATGAAATTGATATTACTAGTTATAAATATAATTGTGATGTTCATATTACCATAATACTAGTATGTAGAGTAACGCTTGTGATGATTTGCCTCTGATCTTAATTGTAGCGAAGTTCTTGTGCTTTTCCGTTTGCGCACTCTTTCGTTATAAGTGCATTTGTCTCTTCTTAGTTGGTTGACGTAGGAACTTGTCTCATGCCCAAAGCTCGTACACTTGGTGTGCTTCTAGGTGATATTTGTTGTCCTCTTCCCTACATATGCCTCCTCTGTTCTTTTTGTTTGGTTGGCTCGGTTGGTAAATTCCAAGTTTCTTTGATTGAAGTTGCCTACAATGTGTTCAACAAATCATCTAACTTGCACCATTTCCACATCGAGGAGGGTATCTCTTCTCTGGAGTGTAACAACGCAGACGTGGTACAGACTATTCAACACTGGCTGACGATCAATCCACATCTTCCGATGGGAAGTACCCAGAAACCCAGAAGTATTGAAGACATCCTTAAGTTCCTTGGCGTGAAGAACTTAGCTGCTTGGTGTATCATGGGACGCATTCATCTTTCTCAATAAGGGATCCACACCGTCAGGCAGCCGGTACATCAGCTAAATTCTTTCGGTATGTGGCGTCGTATTAGTAGCCAAGAGATGCAGACTGCATCACAGGCGTCATGTGACTCATGTCCGTTTGACGTATATATTCCTATAATAATTATTCACCAACTCCGCACGGCACACGCACCGGATGCATAAAGACAATGATACGTGTATCTGTAAATGAAAACCTTGGACAAGGATGTGGATGTTGGCAGCAGCACAACGCAGCTTTCGATCCGGAATCACGGGTCGCCTGTTGTTGTTTGCCTTCGGTAATTTACTTGGCGATAGTTGTATTATCATCTACTTTTTAATTTTATACAGCATTGATTGTATTACTAAGAGTAACGACTGAGATGACAGTCGTGAAATCAGATTATTCAGATCGTTGAAAAACACCATGACATTTTATACATGTAATGATACAATGATACCATTAGCACATTGAGGAAATAGAAGTCTAATGAAAGGGGCAGGCATCCCATAACTAGGGGTGTAAACGGTGCGGATACGGTGCGGGTCTGGCCATACCCATATCCATACCCATCTAATTTAGCAGGTCTGATTCCGGTTCTAGACCCGCATAATACATAACCTGGACCCGCACCATACCCGTACCCGTAATAATAGCGGGTATGCGGTGCAGGTATGCGGGTAAGCGGTTCTATAAAACATCATATTGTTTATGTAAGAGAAATGACTATGTTATATATATTTAACACATCAAGATATTGTTATCATATAGTATATTAATATATAATTGTTATATTAGACAATGATATATTCTATACAATAAAATTAATTGAGTAATTATTTACATATTTGTAGTCGTGATCATAACATTTAATATATGTAGAAAGTAATGTAGATTAGTAGACATTTTGATTTTAAGTTTACATATGATGTTTGTTATTGTAACTAGAATAGTTAATTCTTAGTTATATGACTAGTCTCAACCTTAGTAGGATATAATCTCAATAATTATATTAATTAGACTAGTAAAGTATGATATATATACCATATTATTTTAGTAGTTACTTATGTATAGCGGGTACACGGGTCTAGCGGGTCTGGGTCCAAACATACCCATTATTGGACCCGCTTATATGCGGGTCCAAGGGTATACGGGTCCAAGGGTATGCGGGTATAAAAAATTAGACCCGTGACGGGGTTTTTTAAGGATCCGGATTTGCGGGTCCGCGGGTCTACCCGTACCCATTTACAGCCCTATCCATAACAAGCCTCACTAGAATAGAAACAACAAAACTAAATTATATAGCACCCAGCAACAAGAAGCAAATCTCAATCATCCGGTATCCTCCAAAATTAGTGATGCTTTACGAGGCACTGCCACCCTCAAGTAATTGCAATGTTCAGTAGGAAGAAGCATTTTGCTTCCACGTTTTTCTGAAGAGTTAGGCTACACACAGTCCCCCTTATACCCGGCCACCCACCCGTTTTTTGGGAAAAAACATCTGCAGCATTTACAGTTGTCTTTGTATTAATACTCATGCAAAGTCCATGCAACAATATCTCTCTCCACTCTTCTCTCATGCAAAGTCCATGCAAAGTCCATACAAATTCGTTTTTTCTCTTGTAATTATTCTCTCTCATTCTAATGCATCCACCTGCATTCCCGTATTTGTATTGTACCTACGGAATCCAATAACAACATTGATCTGGAAGCATAAGTACAGTACTTACGAAATCCAGTAGTAACATTTGTCATCTGGACATAAGTACAGTACCTACGCAATCCATGTAAAATAAGTACATACTCACTTGTTAATTCCAACTCAGTTTTTTCAAACATAAGTACAATACTTACCAAATTATAAAACCAAGCATAAGTACAGTACTTAACAAATTACAAAATCAAGCATAATTGTATAACTGATCTGGAAGCATAAGTACAGTACCTATGGAATCCATGCAAAAATAAGTACAGTACTCACTTGTTAATTCCAACTCAGTTTTTTCAAACATAAGTACAGTACTTACCAAATTATAAAACCAAGCATAAGTACAGTACTTAACAAATTACAAAATCAATCATAATTGTATAACTGATCTGGAAGCATAAGTACAGTACCTACGAAATCCAATAACAACATTTTTCGCATGGATATAATTTTTTTCAAAAATGTTTTAAAAAATGTAGTGCACATCTGGTCCATAATCAACTATAAAATGCATCTATAAGTATTGTACTCAATTAATAATTTTCAACCCAGTTTGTCAAATATAAGTACAGTACCTCTCAAATTCATTTGTGAATGTATATGTATTTATTTTAGGTACAGTACTTACGTAATCTGCAGTGAGGATAAAAAGGTGCCGTAGATTTTTTTGTAAGCTATAGTGGATTGATATCTGCCATTTGCATGACAGTTGCATGGAGTAGGTGGCGAGATATGGTGGATTTTTATTTGATTACGAGATCATGCATCCTTTTTGCATGTAAAAACATGCAAAATCGCTGCTGGAGATAATGTACATGCAGCAGGAGGAGTTAATGGTCTGGCGCAGCAGTAGAGGAAAACGGCTGTTGAGGTTTCCCGAGAACCGGGTATGTGGCCGGGTATAGGGTGTGCTATGTGTAGAATTTTTCTTTTCTGAAAGAGCAATGCTAAACAACACTCATTCTAGTATCGTTTGTGCACTCGTTTCTTGGGAAGCCGAACAATTTAGGGAGGAGGATTTGCTGCAGAAAAAAGGTAGTCTCAACCGTCTCTTAATCAGCGGGGAGTCAGAAATTTTAGTATGGGAGGGCACCATATAAAGTAAAAAAACTGATATACAATACACTATCCATATCAATATCGACAATCCAGGTCTCAGGAGCTGCAAAAGCAATTCAACCCAGTCGTCCAGATTATCGAGGAGATTCTCACACATTAATAGCTAAGAATAAAAACAGTGTGAGAAATCGAACAACCGTAGTATTGCATTACAAAAAGCCACCCCCACTCTGTCCCCTGACTCTCTCCCACACCCGACCGTCGCACCCAGAATGCCGTCAAGGTCTGACCGCCGTCACGTCCTGACCGCCGCCTCTACAGTCGACCGTCACTGTGACAACGATATCACGCCGCGGCAGTGCCCGCGCTGCAGCCGAACCCACACCGTCTCCTTTCTGTATAACGAGCACCATGATTGGAACATCAACCAAGTAGAGGAGCATGCATGAGCGCCGCAACCGCCGTCACAGCCATCAAGGTCAGGACAATGTAATGTATAAAAATTAGAAAGACAGGATGAATAAGCATTGTACCGAGACAATAACAGCCTATACATGGTTCAGAAATATTCTAATCATATATTTATTACTAACTTCAATTTCCTTATGCATTCTTGTACGTGTGACCTCATATGTTCTACATTATGTTGATATGATGTTCATAATCTCACAAGAAAATATTGGCGTCCAAAAACACATCATTGTTACCCATGTGATTGGAGTAAGTTGAGAAAAACTTGAACCTGTAAAGCAACCAATGTTAAATCCCTTTATTACATATATCCAAATTGAGACTAAGGCATGGAGTTGTCATTCTCTTGACATTCAATCGATGTTCCTTAATTTGGAATAGACTATTGGGATTGTGTGAGGTCAATATCATATATTGACTCACATGAGCAAGGTCATGCATTTCATAGTCCGCTTATCAAGTGGTCGACATATCACTCCAATGAATGGATAAATTTCATCTACATCACCTACAATAATCCACAAGTGTCATGTTACACCCACCGACCACATGTATAGTAATCCTTATTTAGCGTCATGTTTGAGTGGTGATAAAATACACAAAACAACATGGTATTAGTGTAGTAACTTCAGGCCTATGGATCACAATCACCATTGTCATATTAAGATATGACTCTGACTTTCCATAACATGTCTTTCATGTGTCATTCTCCAGGTGGGTCTATCAAGTTTAACTTGTTCTCTAACAAATAACCGTGCACCTGAGTTGGTATCTAATATCATGACTAAAGAGACACTGTCATTACTCAACATACACAATAGTATTATGTACTAATTGGGTAACTAACCTAGTTGGTCGCAACACTATTTCTAGATTAACATTAACATATCAAAATATGCATGCAAGTGGAAATAAGGTTATTTCTTTGAAGGACATGTGTCCCTTGGTGATCTATTATGTTGACACCTCAAAATCTCTTACTTCCCTCCTCCTTTGGGTATATAACCCCTTCTCTTCATAAGAAAGCAATATTTTTTGGCCCCACACTCTTTCTTCTGCCTTGATATCGTCCTTGGAGCATCAGGAGCAAGGAAGTAGAGATCTTGAAACCTTGGGTGGACGACCCATCTTGGATATCGAAGATCTTGTGCTAGGATCAATTTTTGGTGGTGATTTTGGGTCAATCTTCTCTTAGTAAGTGATCTTCTTCTTTGGATCACGTTTTCTTCTCTGAAACCTCCGTATTCTTCCTCCTCCTTAGCCATAGAGTGTGGACTATCCATGGTGGCTTTTCTTAGAGATTTCCTCTTCACAAGGGTCATAGATAATGTTTCCACAAGATGGAACCTGAGTGAGAGGATGATTTCATCTCTTTCTCCTTTGTCCTTTGCTTCAGCCTAGATATGTTTTCCCTCTTTCTTGAACTCCCCTATCATCATGGTTTTCTTCTTCTTGGAGGTGATCCTTTGGCAAAGATTTGAAGCTTGTTTGAAGCTTTTTGAGCTTGAGATCGTAGGAGATAGTTTCTCTTCAAAACAGGAGGGTTTTATAACTTTTCCTACCTCTATTATGTGCATCTTAAACCTGATCATAAGTTGATATGCTAATATTTAGAAATACATCCTTGATATGTTGAAAGATATAATATGTTTAGGGTTCAACTTTGGAGCATTCTTGAGAAAATTGCTTTCTTATAAACCCTAAAAAATCTTGTACCAAATTTGGTGGTAAATCAAAGATTGATGTTTATTCTTTGAATCTTGATCTTTCAAAACATGCTACTTTCCATATGGTTTGTTTATACTTGAAGAACAAGAAGTTTTTGGCCTATTTATAAGCATAAGAATCCCAATTCTCTCTATAATATAGTTCTTTGATGATCATCTCTCACCCAAGATCTAGGGTTTGATACATATCTTTAGTTTGGAGATTTTCTCCTTAATTGACATTTGATCTTCTTAGTTTGATCTCTATTTCAGCCTATACATTCGCTGTAACACCATTCATGGATTGTAGGATTGAAAGTTGTTCTCCAACTTTCTACTTTCACTTGGGTAGAACTGATGTGTGACTAGGCACCGCTCTTTTCTTGTGAAGTCATAAGTGTTATGGACTTTCACTAACAACGTGAAATGGACATGCAGGGTCACACACATAGGATTTAACCTGGAAGAGGAGTTTTGTCCACAAACAATGTTTAGATTGATTACTAAAGGAGTTTAGTATTTTAATTAAACACTCAATCAATTGATAGCTCAATGTCATAATTTTCAAGGTGTTGGACATATTGATTGGAGCATCAGATTGATTGAAATCGCAATTGACTGATTCTGCACTCCCAACCGATCAGCTCATGTGATGAACCGATCGGATGAGCTTGGTGAACCGGTCGGCTCAAGTGTTGAGTCGATCGGCTCATGATCAGGGTGAAATGATTGCTTCAAGTGTTGAAATGATCGGTTCAACTGGTGCAACCGAGCAAGTTGGGAAAGTAGGATTGGTGAGAATTTTCCTTTCATTTCACTTGCCCAATTTGATTGGAACAAGGATTGGTATTTGATACCAATTAGAAACAAAAGATGGAAAGTCAATCGGGAACCGACCAGGACCACCAACCGACCGGTTCAGAAGTGAACCGACTAGTTGAGGTGTCCCAACAAATCGGTTGAGGTGTCACCGACCAGTTCAGGTCCCCAACCGACCGTTTCAGTTGTGAAACGATCGGTTCAGGTTGCGAGTTGGTTGTTTTGTGGAAAATCTCGAACCCTTCTACTCCTGCTTTTAGTCCCGCATTACCCGGAATGGAGAACCCTCTCCCATGACCCTTCTATATATAGGGGTATTGGGAGCTTCTCAAAGTACAACTCAGTGCAACCAGTTACTCTGTAAAGTTGTCATTCTCTGGTTTTGGTAACTGAGAGAGCCCGAGCAAGTGCTACTCGAAAAGGGAGGCACAACAAGGGAAAGACAACTGCAATTGCAACTGGTAGCAGGAGAGTGTGTTGGCGACTAGTACGCTGCTATGGTGTTGGGCATGTAGTTAAGACGTCCTTTTGTCTTCCTTTTTGGTCAAAACCCATACAAGCGGTGGTTTTGACCATAATACTGAAAGTCCTAAGTGTTGGTCTCTACCTATCATCATGGTCACGATGCAGCATTGCTACATGGGTTGCTTAGATGGTTACCGTTGTAGCTTTAATGCTGGATTGTGTAGATCATAACACTTGTTTAGATCTTGGTAGAGGTAGTGACACCTGTTTGAAAGGTGGTCGAGACACTTAGTATGAAGTGGTCATGACACCATGTTACATGGTCTCGGTCGCATTGAAAGGTGGTCGAGACACTTAGTAAGAAGTGGTCATGACACCATGTTACATGGTCTCGATAGCACCACCCCTTTGATGGAGTCATGATCATGACGCCCTATTTGAGTATCTCCTTGTGTTGTGTCGTGACACTACATCTGGGTTGAGTTGTGATATGGTTGTAACCATGATGTTAGGTTGTGGTCATAACCCTTGTATAGATGATGGGTCGAGACGCCTTGTTGCATGTCACCCTGTGTCTCGGTTGCAAAGTGACGTTGTAGGAGTGTTGGTCGCGACACATCTTGATGTACCTTAGTTGCAACACCATGTTGTTGAACAAGGTTGACACTCCTATATAGGTATATGGTTGATACATAGTACAAGTTACAACACATACTCTTCTATTGCCCAGAACTCATGTTAATGGTCTACACATGGTCATGTGGTTATGAGTGCTTAGTCATTACCAATAGTGTTTAATGCTAGTATTCTCCAAATATATGGGAGGTGATGGAATTAGGGTTTAGAAGTTGAGAAATATAATGAACCCTAAGTGGTTACACATGAAACCCTAACCCTAATCTAGAGATGTGAAGATACATTTGCTCATATTGGTTTGTATATCATTATCATGTGATAGCATCTTCTTTGTCTTGTATGTGTAATCCTAATCTTGAAGGTGAGATGAATGGCATATCTATATGAACGCTATGGTGAACCTTGTATAATATAGGGTGGTGATGATGAGCATTGTTGAGCTATAATTGAGGGATTGAGATCCCATAGTGATGTGATATTATTGATGACCGTGTAATGACTATGAGATAAGTGTCATGTGATGATGTGACAAAGTTATCACATTGTACATTTTATATCTTATGAAGTTGTTATCAAACTTTAATTTTGTAGAGTTTGTTTAGGGTTAATACATTGTAACTTGATTGATGCATTAAAAGATATCCAATTGGAATATCTAATCAAGTGTAACCCTAATCATGTAGTATACATAAATAGGTTGTAATATATGACAATGATGGCTTTATAGCCTCTGAAAATGATATGTAACATCTTTTGGTATATATGAAATACTAATGGCCTATGTTGGAGGTTTTTTTATGAAGTACTTATGCTTGAAATATTGAACTAAAAATGATTTTAATTTACTGAGTTTGGTGGTAATATTGTTAATAGTGGTAATTCTATGATTTGTTTTGATTATTCTCCCTTTGTGTGGCAAATGGTGTCAATTTGGTTGGTATTAGAGCTATAGGTTTTTTGAGTCTACGTGGACATAAGATTATGATTTGAGTCTGTTCTAGTGTCATCCAACATATCTTATGGTCATTTCTACTTATGTAAAAGAAGAAGATGAGTACAAAATATGTCTGGAGAACATGAAGAATATGTTGCTGAGTGCAATGTTGCTACACCAGGAGATGGTTCTAGGAGAAAAGAGAGGGTAGAGACTATACCAGAAGTGCCCCTAGTTGATCGAACCAATGTAGCCAACCCTACATTAGAGTCCATGGTTGGATAGTTTATGGCTACAATGAACTGCATGATGGATAGGGTGCCTATAGCCCAACCTAGGGCAATGGTTCCTGGTGATGAAACTCATGGTTCTGGAAAGACTTTTGAAAGACTTCAACATGTAGGAGCACTGAAGTATGTTGGTACAATTGATCCAACTAATGTAGATATGTGGCTAAATGAGCTGGAAAAGGTCTTTAAGATCCTTAACATACTCAAATAGGATAAGGTGAAACATGATGTACATTTTTTGAAGGGGAGTACTAGCCACTGTTGGGCCATAGTGGAGGAGAAAAGGTTGGGTATTGTGATAAATTGGGAAGCATTATGATGAGAATTTGGAAGTCGGTACTTTACGAAGACTTACTTAGGTGAGAAGATTGTATAGTTTGAGAATATCAAGTAGGGATATATGTCAATCAGTTCTTATGAAGTTAAGTTTATGGAGCTTCTAAGGTTTTGTCTGAATATGGTTGCAACAGACAAGGAGAGGATTAGGCACTTTGAAAAGGGTCCGAGTTCTGAACTGACTACTCCAATGTCATCTTTAGAGAACAGAGAGAGGTTTTCCACTTTTGTGGAATCAGTTAGGAGAGTTGAGAGGTCTGTGATAGAGAAGCATGAGACAAAAGCTAAGAAGATACCTGCACAATATCAAGGACAATCTTCTAGAGGCTTCAAGAAGCCTAGGTTCTTAGCATCTTAGTCTTAGTAGAGGTCAGTGACTCAGTCACAGTGGACACTGAGCAGAGGTAGAGGCCATAGTTTTCTACCTGCAGGAGCTTGTAGTTCAACATCAGTATCTGTGATAGGGATGTCTAGGCCATGGTACCAGGGCAAGACCTATTTCAAGTGTGGACAGGTGGGGCACACTAAATGGTATTGTCTTGTGAAGGATGAAGAGGTAACTCAGCAATCCAGGCAGAGTCTGTAAGGGTCACAACAACAACAACAGTATACTGGTAGTGGCAGAGGACATGTACAAGCATTACAAGCTGGTCTTTAGGATATGCTGGAAGAGCGAGAGGGTGACAACATGCGATGGGTTGATTCTATGTGACGAGCCAGCCAGAGGGATTTGTTAACCCTTAGGTCATGACAAGTCATATGGAGTTATGTCATTCTTATTTGTCTTCTTCATGTTTTGTATTTGTTTTGATTGATCTCAGTGTGAACATTCCTTTATCACTAGAGAAGTGATATCTAGCTATTTCTTTCCTATTAGTCTTCGATAAGATAGCCTTTATCTATAAACTCCTTTAGTTGGCTTCGTAGATCTACAGGAAGTGTGTCCACCATGTTTTCTCTCTTTTTTAGGGCGTAGTATTCAAGTGGATCTCTTGCCACTTGATGTGCACATATTCGATGTGATCCTTGGTATGGATACTTTGGAAAAGTATTGGGTGATCTTGGACTTTAGTGCCAAGGTAGCGACACTTGTCATTAGTCATGATTCATGGGTCTTTCAGGGTGATAGAAAGATTCTTCTGACATGTCTAGTTTTAGCTATGACAACTAAAAGTGGATGTGACATGGTTGTGATGTATTTCTAGCACATGAGGTGGACACAAAGGCAAAGAGTCCTAGTATTCATTAAGTTCCAATTGTATAGGAGTTTCAGGATGTGTTTTCTAATGAGTTTCTAGGTGTACCTCCTCCCAGAGAGATTGATTTTGAGATCAATCTAGTTCCAAGTATCCAACCTATAGTGCAGACACCATATAGGATAGCACTAGCTGAGATACAGGAATTAAAGAAAAAATTGCAAGAACTACTTGAGAAAGGTTTCATTAGATCGAGAACGTCTCCTTGGGGTGATCTCGTTCTGTTTGTAAAGAAGAAGGATGGATCAATGAGGTTATGTATTGATTTCTGACAGTTAAATAAAATGATGATCAAGAAAAAATATCCATTGCCACATATAGATGATTTTTTTAATCAGTAATGAGGTGCCACAATCTTCTCTAAGATAGACCAATGGTCCCATTATCACCGGTTGAGGATTAAGGTAGATGAAATACCAAAGTAAGCCTTTTAGACAAGGTATGGTCATTATGAGTTCATGGTTATGTCGTTTGGGCTAACCAATGCAGCAATAGCATTTATGGACCTAATGAATAGGGTGTTCATGTGACAACCCACCATCGAACCGACAACCAAATCACCACCAAAAATTCCATAGAATAACCATTAGCAACGGATTAACGATAATCACTAAAAATTAAAACCGTTTTGTAAAGAGATCCATTTTTAGGAAACTCTTAAAGAAAGAACCAAAACAATATATATACATCATGGTTCACATTGTACATACATTGTACTATCTCATCTCGAGGATATCATATCCCAGATGCTTTGCCCAAACATATACATAAGCAATGTAAAACCTTGAGGCAAACAAGACAAAATCTTAGATCATTAATTAAATCATTACATACTAACTCCCAAGGACCTAAGAGTATAGAGACGACACATAGGACTTCTATCTACAAGACACGACAGATAACACACTCAACCTGAGCTGTTATTGTTGTCCCTGATGTTGTTGTCCTTCCTCTGCAGTACGGTCTCTACCTCCTCATCTGTGTCCACCTAAAAAAAATTGTGGATCCCACAGGGTGAGACAATTGTCCCAGCATGAGATATAACTTCTGCCAACCATATTATTATCACAAGTAAATAATATAAAACTGAGCAGAGTATCTTTTATGTAAATAAGCATGTTTAATTGTAGTGCAAAGTAATAGCATTTTCTAAGAAATTCAACTATCTATTATAGAGATATAGATCATCTATTTGCTTTATAAAGAATATGAAGAACATGTATAACATCTACAAATCTAAGATGTATAAAAGTAATGGAGCATCAACCAATGTTTCCGTATTCAATTCTTAAGCAAATATGCTACACGGCTGATTACATGTTCATAATCAAACTTATGCCCAAAGGAGATGAGGTATACTACTCATGCTCCAACCGATCATGGCTACATAAAGCATCAGTACCATATAAGGTCAATGGAAGATATGGATGCCATGACCTCACCCGTCTCGATCTGTACGAGATCACTGGCAGTGACCACATGTCAAACTGCAACTAGCTTGCCGGGGTACAGCAACATCTTCGCTAAAGAGCTACAACCGCATCATGTACTCTCTTTGTGGAGATATCACATCAATCCCCGATACATTTTTGTCAAGGAAATCATACGACAACCCTGGCATTCATCAGGGAGATAAAACATCAATCCCCTTCTGGACATAAGGATATGTTTGTACATCACCCCCATATATTAAAAAATATGCCCTCCAAGTTAAACTCGTTTCACCATTCAACAAATCCTGACAGCGAATGGATCTATGGCCTAGGCACTACATAGTAAGGTTCCACTTGATTAATTAGGTGTATTACAATATCTTTTAGCATCAATCAAGTTACAAGATAGAATTATAACAGATGCTACAAAGAAAGGTGTAATACATTTATCAAGTACTTTTATAATCTTTAGAACACATTGAATGCATAACACTCGGGATCTCAGTCCCTTATCACATTACTGGAAATTCTCATCCCTTAACAGTATCATCACCATGATTGCTAGATCTGGGTATTCAAACCCTTAGTTCATCACTGAACATTGTTACCTCTTATCAGGTAACTATTACCTCTAGGTCCTCAGACCCATGTATACATAATACTTGTTGTACAAGTATTTCACATGGCTCACAAGGCCCATTTAATTTGTATCATATGAAACATCATAGCTCATACCTGGCTATGTTCATCATCTCATGATACCTGCATGGTTAGTATTTGATGATAGAAATAATCATCAAATACATACCATTACCATGCAACATAAGAGAATTACTACTTTCCCAGTATTAGGGTTAGGGTTTCCCTCTTTAACCAATTAGTGTTTTCAAGTTCATATTATCAAGGATCAAAACCCTAATTCATATTATCAATAATCAAAACCCTGATTCATAGCTCCACACATATAGTGTATCAATGTAGGCTCATTAAATGATTATTAAACAAGGTATGAGTTTCTCTCTCATCCTCACAAGGATAGTGATTACATCGTACTTTATTAAGTTGACTCAATCCTTCTCTCAAGGTACATTGGCCAATAATTATCAAAATGCATTGAACACTATACATCTTAATGTATCATTTGACATAACACACTTCGTGTGTTACTCAATCAAGTATATTGGATTGAGGTGCTTCCACCATATCGGGCAAAGAGGTGTGTGCTTTCTTCCATATCGGGTAGAGAGGTGTGTGTGTTCTTCACACCATATCGGGCAAAGAGTTATGTGTGTTCTTCACACCATATCGGGCAAAGAGGGGTGTGTGTGTCCTTCACACCATATCGGGCAAAGAGGTGTGTGTATGCTTCACACCATATCGGGAAAAGAAGTGTGTGTATGATTCACACTATATCGGGCAAAAAGGTGTGTGAATGCTTCACACCATATCATGCAAAGAGATGTGTGTATGCTTCACACCATATCGGGCAAAGAGGTGCTTCAACCCGATATCGGGTTCATCTATGATGATGTCATCATCATCAAGCTCTAAACTTCATTCCTTACTATTATAGTTATGGACAATAGTCCTATTTCACTAATAGAACTCATGGATTGATCAATTATACAAGAAAACTCGAAATTGAAAGTATCTCATCAAGTATAGCAAGATTGAAGGTGAATAATAACATGATTGGGTTCAAGTTATATAACCCGCCTTAAGAACAACTTAAAAGCTGCAAGATCCAAAGCTTCACATTCCCAAGGTTGAAGATGAGCTTATCATATATCCAAGACTCATTCACAACTCCTCTACATGCAAGGAATCACCATAGTTAAGAACTTGGTGAAGAAGAAATGAAAGGACGAATCACAAACTGAGATCATGCTTTATCCAAGGTTGAAGATGACCATGGCTTCACCTTAAGCTTAATGGCTCAAGATCCTCCTTGCTTCTTACTTACTTGCATGATATCTAAGAGAAATGGAGTGATAGGGTTATAAAAGATTCACTAGTAGGTGAAAGGAGTGGTATATATAATTGAGATTCATGAGAGAGAGTGTATAAGAGGTGTCATCTTTTTACACTACTAGGTGCCACGTGTCCATGCATGGTTGACATGTGTCCATGCACGCATATTTATATTGATATGAAAAACTCTTGAGGATAATCTAGGGATAAGATTTCGGCCCTTAGTTATCTTGTTGAGCAAGATATTTCAACTCCACATCACTTTATTCACAAACCGATACACTTTTTCTAAGGAAAGTTGCAAATTGATATCCATCACCTCCTTGATGTGTTAACCCATCAAGGCAAAGGACAAGAGTTGAAAAACTGATATGGGACCTCCTCTATGGCTCCTTGGTCGATAGACATCCCCATATAAGCTCTACAACGTGATACAACCCAATACAACTCAAATTAGGGTTTCAACCATACATCTTTTCTTGGTCTTTTCATCACCAAGAATGCTACCACTCAAAGATTATTAAAACATGGTGCATCCTTCTTTATCTCTCCTCTAGATGATGTTAAGAGATAGTAGGGACACTTTAGAGGTGGTAATTTTCATATCAACCCTATATTTTGGGTAAATTGCAAATTGCACCAAAATTGGTACACCAGGCACAAGCATTATTCAAACAAGCTCTAACTTGAAGCTTAGGCTCTCCACAAGCCACCCCTTAGCATCATTCTCTCTCTTATAATGCTAAAGCACTTGAAGAATATTCAAAATGTGACATATTGCAACATGACCCCACGTCTTGGGTAAATTGCAGTTTACACCCGAACTATCATATAATGCACAAACAATTTGCAAATAAGCTCAAACTTGAAAATTAAACTCAAAGAGAGTCTTAATTATCTTTCAAAAGATTAAAACAAGTTTATGAATAAATTACTTAAGAAAAACTTCCAGGTTATAGCATAACCCAGGTCAGGGATGTTTCAATTCAGGCCCCATCTAAACTAGTTTGTGGTAGTATTTATAGATGACTTCCTTATTTACTCTAGAGATAGCCAACAACATGAGAAACATCTTTGCCAGACCATGAACTTTTTGAGGCCACATAAGTTGTATGAGAAGTTCACTAAGTGCGAATTTTGGTTAAAGGAAGTGGATTCCCTAAGGCACGCAATATATGCTAAAGGAGTCTGTGTAGACCCAAAGAAAGTGGAGTTAGTGCTAGAATGGGATCATCTGAAGACACCTATGAAGATTTGTAACTTCTTAGGTTTCACAGGATATTATAGAAGGTTCATTAAGAACTTCAGTGTGGTGGCGTTACCCCTAAAAAGGTTAACAAGAAAGGATGTGTCATTTGTTTGGGATGACAGATGTCAATAGTCAATTATGATCCTGAAGGAAAGGTTGACCAGTGCACCAATGTTTGTACTTCCAGAACAAGGAAAGGGTTATATAGTCTTCTGTGATGCATCCAAGAATGATTTATGTTGTGTGCTAATGCCATATAAGAATGTGATTTCTTTCACCTCACGAAAACTTAAGAAATATGAGGATAACTACTTGACACACGATGTGGAGTTGGCCATTGTGGTCCATGACTTGAATATATGGAGACACTACTTGTATGGTGAGAAGTGTCAGATCTTCACTAACCATAAGAATCTGTAGTATATCTTTTTGAAGAAGAGTTGAACATGAGACAACAACACTAGATGGAGTTAATCAAGGACTACGTTTGTACCGTATATTACCATCCAGGGAAGGTGAATGTGGTAGCAGACACTTTAAGCAGGAAGTCTTCTTCATCATCATCTATTGAGAGGCATAGTTGAGTGCTTTGGTGTATCATACAAGAGACATGTTGGTCTCCTTGCCATAGATGAATGTCCAGTTAGATGTGTCCATGTTAGCAGGTATGTTGGCACAATTACAAGTAAAGCCGACATTGAGTCAGTAGATTAGAGATGTGCATCATAGTGATATTGCATTCCAATAGATTAAGACATAATTAGGAAGTGAGAAGTGTGATGGCTTCCATGAATCCAATGATAGGATAGTGTTTTATAATGATAGGTCAGTTGTGCCAAATGTATATAATCTGAGAACGTTGGTTCTAAAAGAGGCCCACTTTCTATGTATGATATGCATCCATGTAGCACCAACATGTATCAGAATCTAAAAGATTTATACTAGTACCCAGGATTGAAAAGTGATGTAGCTGAATTTGTGGCTAAGTGTGCAGTGTATCAGTAGCTCAAAGATGAGCATTAGAAGCCTGCAAGGACTTTGCAACCAATTCCTATACCAAAGTGGAAGTAGGATCATATCACAATGGACTTTGTGGTTAGACTCCCAAGGACAGACAAAGGTCATGATTTCATATGGGTAATAGTGAATAGGTTGACTAAGTCAACACAGTTTTTGCCAGTAAAGATGATGTATATGGCTGAGAAGCTTGCACAGGTGTTTGTTGATGAGATAGTATGTCTACATGGTATCCCAACTACTATTGTGTCAGACAGAGGTCCACAGTTAACTAGTTGCTTTTGGGAGCATTTGCTTACAACAATGGGTATGCAGTTGAGGTTCAATATTGCATTCCATCAAGAGATAGATGGATAGTTTGAGAGGATAATACAGACCTTGGAGGATCTATTGAGAGCATGTGTGTTGCAATTTTTGGGCAGTTGGGATATACACCTTAGTTTGATAGAGTTTACCTACAACAATAGCTATCAGAGAAGCATTGATATGGCACCATATGAGGCATTTTATGGGAGATGTTGCAAATCTCCTTTGTGTTGGTATGATAGGGAGAATATCAACTTCTAGATCCCTAGCTAGTATAGCAAACAATAGAAGAGATCAAAGTCATTCAGAAACAATTGAAGGCAACATGTGATAGGAAAAAGTTTTATGTTGATTACCATCATATACCTTTAGATTTCCAAGTGGGAGACATGGAGTACCTCAAAGTCACTCCTTGGAAAGGTGTTCTAAGGTTTGGGAAAAATGGCAAGTTAGCTACTAGATATATGGGACCTTACCCTGTGGTTGTATGTGTTGGGAAGGTGGCCTATAAGTTAGAGTTACCACCTGAGTTGTACAAGTTGCATCCTATGTTTCATATCTTTATGTTGAGTAAGTGTCACCCTGATACAGAGTTGACTCTTCAACCTATTGAGGTGGAGCTGGATAATGATATATCTTATGTGGAAGGGACCTATTCTGATCCTCGATAGAAGGATCAAGAAGTTGAAAAAAGAGGACATCGTGTCAGTCAAGGTTTTATGGCATCATAGTGGCATTGAGGAAGCCACATGGGAGCTTGAGGATGAGATGCGGAAGAAGTATCTGTATCTTTTTGCGTAGGATTTCGGGGGTAAAATCCATATTAGGAATTTAAAGTTGTAATATCCCTAACCTAGCTTTAAGATTAATTGTAATTTCTTTGTATAATGAGATTCTTAAACCTTCAAACTAAACTTGTGAGATGTCTTTATATAATGTGATAGACTTATATTTTCATTTTGGTCCAATTTGAATAATGATTGAGCTACCCTTGCTATATATATGCTTGTTATGGACCAGTTTGCAAATTACCCATAAGGGAGGGTTTTCTTGAAATCTGCCACATGTTGAGAATGCTTCTTATTTTTTAGCATCATGGTATATAAGATGATTCAATGGGGAAATTTGTTTGAATCATGGATGGTGATGTGACACCTATGGTGATTCTAGGGTTTTCTTAAGTTGATAAAGTGACTATGCTAGGGTTTGATGTTCTTACATCACTTTTGTAACATCCCAAGATTTGAGGCCTCCGATAAAACAAACTTAAAAGGAATGATTAGACTACCCATATCACTAAGGTGCACCTCCTTTTCCTGGAGCCCATCACTAAAGAACTTCATAGTTAAGCATGCTCGACTTGGAGTAGTACTAGGATGGGTGACCAGTAGGGAAGTTGATCCTGGCTTACACGTCAGTGTGGAAAAAGTGCGCAGTTAAGGCTAGTGGTGGTTTGTGGGGCTAGTCGTCATTCTTGAAACTCTACTAGAGTTGTGGGAAGTGAGCCCGGTTGTTACAAATGGTATCAGAGCCAATTCCCCTCCAGTAGGTGGGGCCCACATGGGCATGTGGCATGCCAGTCTTGAGTCGTGCGGTCCAGGCATGTTGGAAAGGGTTGTTCATGGTTGATGTAGCCACCCTTACACTGGTATTCCATGATCAGGAGTTGGGTGTACATTGGTCATTCTAGGTCTACACTGAAATGGGGAAATATTATGAGGCCATATAGTTGAGCATTGATGAGGACGTCAAGAGTCTAATTGGGAGAGATTGTAACATCCCAGGATTTGAGGCCTCGGATAAAACAAACTTAAAATGAATGATTGGACTACCCATATCACCAAGGTGCACCTCCTTTTCCCGGAGCCCATCACTAAAGAACTCCATAGTTAAGCATGCTCTACTTGGAGTAGTACTAGGATGGGTGACCAGTCGGGAAGTTGATCCTGGCTTGTGCGTCAGTGTGGACAAAGTGCGCAGTGAAGGCTAGTGGTGGTTTGTGGGGCCAATCGTCATTCCTAAAACTCTACTAGAGCCGTGGGCAGTGAGCCCAGTTGTTACAAATGGTAATAGAGCCAATTCCCCTCCAGTAGGTGGGGCCCACATGGGCATGTGGTATGCCAGTCTTGAGTCGTGCGGTCTAGGCATGTTGGAAAGGGTTGTCCATGGTTGATGTAGCCACCCTTGCACTGGTATTCCGTGATTGGGAGTTGGGTGTACATGGGCCGTTCTGGGTCTGCACTGAAATGGGTAAATATTATGAGGCCATATAGTTGAGACTTGACGAGGACGTCAAGAGTCTAAGTGGGGGAGATTGTAACATCCTAGGATTTGAGGCCTCGGATAAAACAAACTTAAAAGGAATGATTGGACTACCCATATCACCAAGGTGCACCTCCTTTTCCTAGAGCCCATCACTAAAGAACTCCATAGTTAAGAGTGCTCGACTTAGAGTAGTACTAGGATGGGTGACCGATCGGGAAGTTGATCCTGGCTTGCGCGTCAGTGTGGACAAAGTGCGCAGTTAAGGCTAGTGGTGGTTTGTGGTGCCAGTCGTCATTTCTGAAACACTACTAGAGCTGTGGGCAGTAAGCCCAGTTGTTACAACTTTTAGTGAAGGTCACGACCAAAACACATACCTTGTGTAGTGTTGTAGAGACCAAGAAAATTTAGAGGTGGATGGTTGAGACATTTTGTCCTTTAATGTCTCTACCATATATAAATGTAACCTAGGGTTTCGACCTAGACATGGATAACAAAGTGTCTCGACTGAGACAAAGGGGTAACCAATCTAGTTGGTCACAACACTATTGTTGGATTAACATTAACATTTCAAAATATGGATGCAAATAGAAATAAGGTTATTTCTTTGAAGGACATGTGTCCCTCGGTGATCTATTATGTTGACACCTTAAAATCTCTTACTTCCCTCCTCCTTTAGGTATATAACCCCTTCTCTTCACAACCAAGCAATCTTTTTTGACCCCACATTCTTTCTTCTACCTTGAGATCATCCTTCGAGTTTTAGGAGAAAGGAAGGTTAGATCTTGAAGCCTTGGGTGGATGATCCATCTTGGATATCAAAGATCTTGTGCTGGGATAAACTTTTGGGGGTGATTCTTGGTGAATATTCTCTTGGTAAGTGATCTTCTTATTTGGATCACATTTTCTCTTCTAAAACCTTCATCCTCTTCCTTCTCCTTGTCCATAGATTGTGGACTATCCATGGTGGCTTTTCTTGTAGATCTCCTCTTTACAGGGGTCATATATCATGTTTTGACAAGATGGAACCCGAGTGAGAGGATGATCTCATCTCTTTCTCCTTTCTCCTTCGGCTTGGACTAGATCTATTTTTGCTCTTTCTTGAATTCCCATGTGGTCATGTCTTTCTTATTTTTGGAGGTGATCCTTGAACAAATATTTGAAGCTTGGTTGAAGATTTTGTAGCTTGAGATCGTAGGAGATAGTTTCTCTTCAAAATAGGCGGGTTTTATACTTTTTCCTACCTATATTATGTGCATCTTAAGCATGATCATAAGTTGTTGTGCTAATATTTAAAAATGGATCTTTGATATGTAGAAACATATAATATGTTTAGTGTTCAACTTTGGAGCATTCATGAGAAAGTTGCTTTCTTATAAACCCTAAAAAATCTTGTAACCAATTTTATGGTAAATGAAAGATTGATGAGTATTTTTAGTATGGTTCATTTATAATTGAAGAAAAGGACATTTTCTATTCTGTTTATATGCATAAGAATCTTGTTCTCTCTCTAATATAGTTCTTTGATGATCATCTCTCACATATGATATAGGGTTTGATGCATGTCTTTAGTATGGAAATTTTCTCCTTAGTTGACCTTTGATCCTCTTAGTTTGATCTCTATTTTGACCTTACTTAGATCTTCTATGGTGTTTGGCATGTGGTCGAGATGTCCTTTGGTATTCCTTTTCGGTCGATACCCATAGAAGAGGTAGTTTTGACCAAAACACCCAAAGTATTAAGTGTTGGTCGCTACCTATCATCTTTGTCACGATGCAACATTGTTGCATGGATTGCATAGATGGTTAGCGTTGCAGCTTTAATGGTTAAGTGTGTAGATCATAACACTTGTTTAAATCTTGGTAGCGGTTGAGACACCTGTTTGAAAGGTGATCAAGATACTTAGTATGAAGTGGTTGTGATACCATGTTGCATGGTCTCAGTCACGACACCCCTTTGATGGAGTCACAATCGCGACACCCTATTTTAGCATCTCCTTGTGTCGCGGTCACGACGCTACATCTGGGTTGATTTGTGATATGGTTGTGACCATGATGTTAGGTTGTGGTCATAACCCTTGTATAGATAATGGGTCAAGATGTCTTGATGCATGTGACCCTAAGTCTCAGTCATGACGTGACATTGCAGGAGTGTTGGTCATGACACATTATGTCTCAGTCACAACACCACATTGCTAAACAAGGTTGACACTCCTTTATAGGTATATGGTTGATACATAGTACAACAACACATACTCTTCTATTACTCAGAACTCATGTTAATGGTCTACACATGGTGATGTAGTTACGAGTGTTTAGTCATCAACAATAGTGTTTAATCCTTGTGTTCTCCAAATATAAGGGAGGTGATGGAATCAGGGTTTAGAAGTTGAGAAATATAATGAAACCCTAATCAGTTACACATGAAACCCTAATCCTAATATAGAGATGTGAAGATACATTTTATAATATTGTTTTCATATCATTATCATGTGATAGCATCTTCTTTATCTTATATGTATAATCCTAATCTTACAGGTGAGATGAATGCCATAGCTATATGAGTGCTATGGTGAACCTTGTATAATATAGGGTGGTGGTGATGAGCATTGTTGAGATATAAATAAGGGATCGGCATCCCATAGTGACGTGATATTGTTGATGACCTTGTAATGACTATAATACAAGTTTCATGTGATGATGTGACAAGATCTCACCTTGTATGTTTTATATCTTATGAAGTTGTTATAAATCCTTAGTTTCGTATAGTTTGTTTAGGGTTAATATATTGTAACTTGATTGGAGCATAAAAGATACTCATTTGGAATGTCTAATCAAGTAAAACCCTAATCATGTAGTTTCCCTGTACCATAGATCCATCTTCAACATCTGTATTTAGAAACATGGTGAAATGAGCAACTCATACGGGAAACTCAGAGTGCATATTATTGAATATGTGGGGTATCAGTGGAGGTAACTCCATGTATCCTTAAATTGTTGAAATAGTGAAATAATGCTTTGTTATAGAATATCAATGTATGAGCCTGTTCTCTAGTGTTGTTCCATATACCAAGGCAAGCTAGTTCTTTTACAAGATCATAGCATTGACTATGAGTTGTTGTCTCTATAGGACTATAGCTATGACTATATGTTGTTGTTTAGCAATTTGAGTGTTATGTCACTGCATTGCAGACTTGAACTGATAGAGTAGTGATGGTGATGGTCATGGAGTTCGATTCTTCCATTGGTCTTGTATGGTACTGATTTCAACTTAGCAATGGTCGGTTGGATTTGCGTGGTACGCCTCAAATCCTCAGGGCATAATAATAAGAATGATAATATAGATGTGTAGCATATTTCTTAGGGTCATATATGAATCACATTGGATGACCCCATGCCTTATTTCTTGTACTGTTTAGTTTATAATAGTTATATATGTTCTTCATATTCCTTTAAAAAGTTTAAATTGTTCTACTGCTCAGTTATAATTGCTTAGACTGCTCAATTGTAATACATGCTTTATTTATCTACTTTATTATATAACAATGCTTGTATTAGACATTAGCAAAGAGTTATATCTCTTGTTGGGACATTTGGTATCACTCTGTGGGTTCCAAAACCTTTTAGGTGATCATGGATGAGGTCAAGGATGTGGTGCAGGTGATGAGTAGTAAGGAGAGTAGTAGCTATCAGAAGGTCAAACATGTTATTAGTTAGAGTCTTGTAGTAGAGTCCTATGCGTCGTCCCTGTACTCTCAGATTTTTGGGGAGATTTTTTTGTTTTATATCCTAGTGTTTAATCCTAGTGTTCTCTTTAAATATGGGAGGTGATGGAAATAGGGTTTAGAAGTAGAGAAATATAATGAAACCCTAATCGGTTACACATGAAACCCTAACCCTAATTTAGAGATGTCAAGATACATTTGCTCATATTGTTTGGATATCATTATCATGTGATGGCATCTTCTTTCTCTTGTATGTGTTATCCTAATCTTGCAAATGAGATGAATGGCATATCTATATGTGTGCTATGATGAACCTAATATAATATAGGCTGGTGATGATGAGCATTTTTGAGATATAATTGAGGGATCGACATCTCATAGTGATGTGATATTGTTGATGACGTTGTAATGACTGTGATACAAGTTTCATGTGATGATGTGACAAGTTCACACCTTGTATGTTTTATATATTCTGAAGTTATTATCAAACCTTAATTTTGTAGAGTAGGTTTAGGGTTAATATGTTGTAACTTGATTGATGCATTAAAAGATACCCAAGTGGAATGTCTAATCAAGTGAAACCCTAATCATGTCGTATATATAAACAAGTTGTAATATATAAAATGATAGCTTGATAGCCTCTAAACATGATACGTAACCTCTTTTGTTATATATAAAATATTAATGGCTTGTGTTGGAGGCTTGTTTATGATATACTTCTACTTGAAATATTGAATTGCAAATGGTTTTCATTTACCCTATTTGGTGGTAATATTGTTAATCGTGGTAATTCCACACTTTGTTTTGAGTAATCTCGCTTTGTGTGACAAAGGGTGTCACAGATCCATTGTTATCAAAATAGAGCTCTATTACACACTAAATGGTTAGAACAATCCCAAGTTCAGTAATGAAATTATGGATCTGTACTGCTTCATTTTCTACATTAGATGCATCAATATACTCAGCTTTTGTTTTAGGATCAACCATTATCTCTTTCTTAGGACTCTTCCATCTTACAACTCCATCATATAGGGAAAACATAAATCCTTATTTCTATCAGTAGTTGTCCCTGTCATTTTGGAAGCTTGCATCCGTTTAACCATTTACAACCAACTCTTTATATCCTCCACATATCAAGAATCAATCCTTAGTTCTTCTCAAGTACTTTAGGATATTATTCATGGAAATTCATTGACAATCACCTAAATCTGTCTAGTATCTACTCATCGTGCTCAAATCACATTTGACATTTGTAAGTTACATAATATTGCATGCATGATAGATCCAATTGTAGATTTGTATAGAATTTCTCTCATCCATTCCCTTTCTTTCAAAATTCTAGGATATTATAATCTAGAGATATTTGTTCCATGATGCATGGGTAAGTTTAGTCTACTAAAATACTACATGTTGAACCTCCTCAACACTTTGTTAGTGTATGTACTATGGTTTAAACTAAAAATCCTTCTAGATCTATATCTATAGATCTTGAATCCTAGAATATACGATGCTTGACCTATGTCCTTCACAAATAAGGTATTTTTCCAACCAAGTCTTAACCAATTGTAGAGTGAATATTTAATTTTCCATCATTATTATGTCATGCATATATAATATGGGAAACCAAATTATACCTCTTCTAACCATCTTGTACACACAACGTTCATCTACATTCTTGATAAAGCTAAACTCTTTGACTATCTCATAAAAATGTTCCAACTTCTAGATTCTTGTGCCAATCTATAGATCAACATTTGTAAATTACAATTTTTATTGTCTTCATTTGGAGTGATAAAACCATCAGACTACATCATGTACACATCCTCCAAAATATTTCCCTTAAGAAAAGTTTCATAACATCCATTTCCCAGATCTCATTATCATAATAAGCTACAATGCCATGCATGATCTAGAGGATATAACCATGTCAATTGGTGAAAAGGTTTCTTCATCGTCAACACATTGAACTTGTCTAAGAACTTTTACAACCAATCATCCTTTATAGGTTTGTAAATTACCATATATTGATCAACCTTTGTATCTTACATATTTTGTTGGCTTCATTAAGAGCTACAAAACCATTAGTCAACATCATGTACACATTTGTAGAAGATTTTTCTTAAGAAAAATTGCTTAACATCCTTTTTCCAAATCTTATTGTCATGATAATCTACAATGCCAAGCATGTTGCGGATGGATATAACCATGTAAACTGTTCAAACTATTTCTGCATAGTCAACACCTTGAACTTGTCTAAAAACTTCTACAACCAATCATCCTTTATTGGTTTGTAAATTACACCTGCACCATATGGGTTTTACCACTTCAGATGCATCCAACAAAGTCCATAATTTGTTTTCATACTTTAAGTCCATCTCATATCTGACAGCCTCAAGCCATTTACTAAATTTTGATCACTCTATGTACTCATTGTAGGTTAGTTTCTCATCATTATAACCATCAAATCATTTGACTGAGATATGATAATTATAAATCTCTCAGGCTTTATATGTGTCCTACTAGACCTTTGAGGTTCCTGTGTTGCATGAGGAATCTGAGATTCCACAATGTCCTTTGATTCTCTTTGTTTCTAATTTTCCTACATAGGATCAATATTTATCTATTTTCCTCCCACTTATTCATTTGGAAATGAATTCACTTTCTAGGAATTTAACAACTTTTACAACAAATAATATGTTGTCAATTAGAATATCTATAAAAGTAATAACCCTTAATTTCCTTTGGTTATCCAACATAGAAATATTTATCTATTTGGGTCTATGATTTTCACAGAATTTTTTATTGGCATAAGCTTCACATCCCCAAACTTTCATGAAAGACATATTGGGATACTTTCGATTCCATATTTGATATGGTTGGTTTGTACGGATTCAGGAGGTAGTCCTTTACCTTTAAATGTGGTAGTTTCAAGAGCATGTCCCCTTGTAGAAGTCAAAAGATTGGATAAAATCATAATTAATCATATCTTATACATCATGGTGTTATTCCTTCTTTTTGACACACCATTATGTTGTGGCATTCTAAGTGGAGTCAGCTACGATACAATACCATTGTCTCTCAGAAGAGCCTCAAACTCCTAACTTAGATATTCTCCACCATGATCAGATTTTGGTTCTTTAATATTCTTGCCAAGTTGGTTTTTTATGTCAATTCATGAATTCTTAGAATGTTTCATTCATGAATTTATTGAATGTTTCAAGAGATTCTTATCTCTGTTTCATGAGATACACATATATGTATCTACTAAATTCATCAATAAATGTGATGAAGTACCGTATCCTCTTCTTAAACTTGTGAGAAAAGGTCCATAAAATGTCAATTGTGTATGAGTTCCTATAAGTCACTTGTCCACTCACTGAGGGTGGTTTTTTTCATCTTACCCAAAATATAAGATTCACATCCCTCTATTGATTTAAGATCAAATGAGTCTCGATAACCATTTTTTTGGAGTCTAGAAAAGTGCTTCTTATTTATGTTCCCTTGATCATAGTTCCATAGATGAATTTTTCTTGAGTAATCAAGGTTTTAATTCTTATTATTTATTTTATATACATCTATCTCATATTCTAATAGATAGGACAATAAGACATTGGGGCACTGTCATAGAACATCTCATCTCTTGAAATAGTATTCTACCATTCTTAGTTAGAAATTCAAAATCATTTGTCCAAACAAGATAAATAAATAATATTTCTATTTATGAAATGTACGTAATAGTAGTTTCTAACTTTATTGAAAGTCCACCAGTCAGATATAACATATAGACACCTACAATGATGGCCTAAACTCTTACTTCATTAGCTACTCATGGATCACCTCACTTGAGTAAGGATTTACTTATTTTTAGATCATGAATATTAGATCATATGTGAGATGCACATCCAATTATCCAATACCCAACATGAAGAAGTAAATAAGTTTATCTCTATAACATATATACCTGATTTGGATACCCACCTTCTTCTTCTTTAGTTCCTCTAGGCATAGAAGGAGATTTCTTTTCCAATGTCCAGATTAGTGATAATTTCCTTCCTCTCATGCTCCTCCTTTACCATCAAGTGTAGAAAAGTTGCAATTTTTACTAGATTTATAATGCTTATTAGATTTGTATTTGTTCTTTGAATTGACCTTTGCTTTATTGACCATAAATACATACATCAACTTGTCTTTCTTCATTAGAGTCTCAACTATTCTCAACTTGCCAAGCAACACTAATAATGGTCAAACAAAACTGATCATGTTGTAATTCATTACAAACTGAGTGTATGATTCTGGTAGTGATTGCGATATCAAATCAATGGCCAACTAATTCCCTAAGGAAATCCTAGTTTTTCAAGGATTTTCACATACCCAATACTTGAGTACAAGTGGTCATATTGGATCTACTTCAGTCATGTTATACTTAAACATGTCCTTTGAGACATAAAACATCTCTCACCTTTCTTGTTCTTGGAACATATTCTTGAGATATGTAGACATATCTAGTTATGTAGAATAGCATGAGGACCTTGATACTAATAGCGCCATTGGTATTCTTACAATAGGCTTCCTTTCTATAGTAGCCTCATTTGGAGTCTGTTTCTCTGATTCTCATGTTTTGAGGACATAGAGCTTACACTCATGAATGAAAATTATTACTGGTGTCCTATACTTGTCATGAATATCATTTTCTCTAAATATTTTCTTGATGACCTATCTCAATGAGAAGTTGTTATTCATATTTTCTACTAGATCTATAAAGAAAATATTTGCATGAGTCAACAATTTGATTTTATGATATTAATTTGGCCCTTAATGAATAACACTCCCACTACATTGGTCAAATTAATTACGTTGACTATTAACTTTGAAGATTACAATGAGAAATAATTTAGCCATTCATGATCCATAACACATTAAGTTATGATTTAACGTTGTTTTCCCCTTCACAATTAACTATTTAGGTAGGTATAAGTTACCAATTGCATCCAATTATACTCTTGGTATATGGTTGCAAAACTCCTTGTCAAAAATCATCTAATGAAGTATATTCCATATTTATGCCTGTAGGTGCTTAATAAGATCCACATACAATAAGCTATGCTGCCTTCTTTGGAGACCCACATACTTATTGTCACACTTCCCCAAGATTGATGGTGCACCACACATTTTCTTTCCCGCACTTAGTCGATAGAGGTTTTCATAAGTATTGCACAATAGGATGCATCTTAAATAGTGATATTGTATTAATGTATTTAATATTATAATCATAAGTATCCAATCACCATTACATATATATTGTTTGTACAAATCATATACTACAACTTATGGCATCTTAAACATTTATATTATATTGATGGATATGGTATTATAATCATAAGTATCCAATCACTATTACATATACATTATTATACAAATTATATACTATGATAATCACCACAAGTGAGATAGAAAAATATTGCATCATGTACCAAATCTTGAGATAACAAGAGTTTTTTAAAACAAGCATGAGATATACATCTAGTGTAACAGTAACCCTACCTCAACTATTTTTCTAGTCAACAGACTGGGATTCCCTATGAGGGAAATTCTTTGATCACAAGCCCTTCAAGGACCTTACTTGTTGGTGTGGGCTTATGATCATCTCCTCTTCTCTACCATGGTCCACCGGTGATGTCATTACATCATCCTATTTCAATTCCAAGAATTAAATTTTACATGAAGAATGTATAGAGAGAGGCATGGCCTGCAATCCATATACATGTTATATTGTTTTGGATCTCAATCAAAGACCACATATTACATGTTTCAAATCATAAGTATTCACCAAAAAAACTAATTTCCATATCTATATCCACCAAAAAAACAACTTCAAAGATGTCGAATAGTTTACGTAATGTATACATAACATATCATATATGATGATTGGTGATTAACATGGATACATATTGCACAAAATTCATCAAATGAATCATTTACGATTCATAACCCAAACTAGCATTAAAGGCTAACGATAGGGTTGACAATGGGGAGGGTAAGACCTTACCATTGCCCCTACCCACCAAGTGTGGCCGGTAAGGGTATGGTTAATTCTCCACTCCACCAATATCCTTACCCTCCCATTACCCTTACCCTCTTACCCATAGGGTAAAATGGGAGGGTAAGGGTGAAGTAGAGAATTTATATGTCTTCTTCAAATTTGTGCCAATATTAATAGAATGGCATGATGAATACATTTATATATTTGAGTGAAATATCAAGATTCTCTATAATGGCTTTAAAATATCTAAAATAATTCTAAGTAATCTTTACATCATCATATAAATGGTTTGTGTTCTATTGAATACATATACAAATGCTAGTAGCCTAACATTAGTATGTCAACTAATAAATTGTCCGCAAAAGATAAAGGTTGCTAAACTAAAATGACACTAAATGATAATATGTCACAAAGAGTTATTCTTGGAAACATACATATCTTATACCCTCTAAAATGTTTTTGCATTCTAAAAAAATTAAGAAAAAATAAATTAGATAACACCATGTCACATATGTATTAAATGGTATATTAAAAATTAAATCTTGTTATTATTATAGATGTTAGCCTTACACCATACAAGTATTTAATGGAACATAGACTATTTTTATACACGTGTCTTGCACTTACAAAATGATGTTGAACACACAACCAAGTTAACTGCATAAGAAGTAGATAAGAATATCATGTATTGTATAAAATGATGATTACATAATATTAAATATTCCATAGACTCAAACAACATAATGACGATACAATTAATATATTATACATAAATGTTGGCGGGTAGTGGGTTAAAGGGTATGCGTAATTACTTACCCTTACCCTTACCCTTACCCTTACCCACTAAAGTAGTGGGTTACAGGATAGAGGGTAGGCGGGTAAGGGTAATAAAAATTCGCTACCCTTACCCATTGACAACCCTATCTAACAGTGTCACCCTAGATACCACTTTTGGGTTTCAGTGAGAGGGGGCACAACAAAAATGAAAAAATTTCTCCCAAAAAGACCCAAGCCAATGGATTCATTGTGGTCATAAAATATTCATATATTAATGACATAGAAGGGATATTGAATATACCTTGGTTCACAATAGTTATCAAAGAACTAGACACACCTGATGTCGGTGTAAAACTTTCACTTTCAGATCCTTTATGGTGCGACTATTATTATTGTTGTCTTTGTTGGTTATGTACCTTGAGACCAAAATGTGATGATTGTAATAAGGATACTTTGTACTTTATTTTCATATTAATAAAAAAACTCCAATTAATATATTTGTATCAATATTGAGGTAATGAATAAACCAACAAAATTCTAAGAATTTATGACTCGATGACAAATGGTTTGGGTTGATAACCTGAACATGAGATAATATGTATAAGAGTATTGTAAGATCCTTGACCTAGCCTTGTACTTAATTGTAATTTCTTTGTGTTATAAGATGCTTAAAGCTTAATTTAATCTTGTGGAATGCTTTAATACCATGTGACATGTTTATGGTCTTGATTTGGTTCAATTTGATTAAGATTTGAACCACCTATGCTATATAAGTACTTGTTTTCAGGACTAGTTAGCTATTCACCAATAATTGAGGGTTAACATGCAAAATGTCATATGAAGAAATTACTCCTTGTACCTTGGCACCATGAGAGAGAATATGGTGACATTGGGCACCTTGTTTGATCAATGTTTGGTGATGGAACACATCATAGTGTTTTAGGGTTTGCTACATGGTAGTGGTGACAAACTAAGGTTTGGGTGTTGCAACCACTACCCCACTCTTCGGTGATGGTAGAGACTCCAACACATGATCTAAGTTCATGTGGTTTCGACCTAAATATCCTAGAGGTTGAAACACCTCTTGTCCTTTAGTGTATCGACAATGCATATAGGCAGGCATGATGGATTAGGGTTTTGGGTCGAATCCAAGAATGGAGGGAGTGTTATGACCAAGATGAGATGGTAGGGACCATGAAGGTCGCTATACTTTTTGGATAAATATGAAGATTTCATGTTTTTCCTTGTCGGAGAAGAGAAAATCTTTTGGTTGAAGGACATGTGTCCTTAGGCGATCTATTATGGTGACACCTCACAAATTGCTTTCTCTCTCTCCCTTGGGGTATATATTCCTTTCTCTTCATGTGTAAGAGACTTTTTGACTTATTCATCTTCCTCCTTCAAACGTGAACCGACCTTGGATATGTAGGAGGAACAAGGAACGGATCTTGAAGATATAGGAGCAAGAAGGAATAGATCTTGCAACTAGGGTGGCCGATCCATCTTGCATGTAGTGGATTTGGTGCTAGATCATCTTCTTGGTGGAGATTTCTTGGAGAATCACTTCTCTTGGTAAGTAATTCGAACCTTAGATCTAGTTTCCCCTTTCTATTTCATCTTCTTATTTCTCCATATCAACCGTAAGGGTGGTGCATTATCTCTAGTGATTTCTCTTGGAGATTTCTCCTTCTTTTAAGCCAAAATCATGATTTAACCTAGGGTTTCTTCATCTTCTACCTTATCTTGAAGTTAGGGTTTGGTTTTTCTTTTCTCGATACTTGTATTTAACCATGGTGTTCCCCTCTTTTTGAAGGATATCCGATGGTCAAAGGTTTGGATCTAGTTGGGTCTCCCTTTTTTTCTTTGGAGCTTAAGATCAAGGAAGCTTGGATTGTCAATTTTAGGCAAGTTATATAACTCCTTCCTTCTTTATTATGTACAATCTAAACCTGGTTACATGCTGTTCATATGATTCTATTCTAGATCTTAAAAGTATATTCTTTTAGTGAAGAAAGTGATGATTGTTATGTTTGAACTATGTTGTATCTCGAAGATATTGTATACTTCTTATAAATTCTAAAGTCCTTGTACTCAATTTGAGAAAATAGATGATGATCTTTGTTCTTTTATTCATAGAACCATGTTAGATCTGTTTGGTATGTTCATACACATATAACATGGAGTTTTTAACTTGATTAGATGTTTAGAAATCTCATTTTCCTTCTTTTAATCCAAACTCCACTGGTGATCTTAAATAATCATGAGTTAGGGTTTGAAAAACATCCTTGAATATGTCATTTTGATCTTGTATGCCATTTGGTATTCCCTATTTCCTACCTAGGTTTTATGACCTATTAGTAGCAGGCTAGATGCCATGTAGGTTGCAATATTATGTTCAATGAGGTCACAACACCTAGGATGGGTGTGGTGATGACCATGCATGAGTTAGGGTCAAAACACTTAGGGTTTTGAAGGTAACGAATACATGAAGTGTTATGACTGATACCTTTATATATAGAGAGGTCAAAACACTTGTGATAAAAGTGGTTAAGATCATGTAGAGTGTTACGACCGATATACTCATGTGGTTGAGGTCAAAACACTACTCATATTAGGGTTCAAACCATGAATGGTTAAGGTTGAAGTCCCTTGAAGTGTGGAGGTCGAAACACATTGGTTTAGAGGTCAAGACAATTTTCCTTATGAGGATAATACACCTAGAATGGTTGAGATCGATACATCATCATGACCTAGGGTTGAAATACCAAATGTTGCGGTCCTAACACATTTTGTGTCTATAGGTCGCTACACTTTCTGGTGACGGGTCGATACACTTATATTCATACATGTATAGATTATTAATACATAGTGTAATGATCTACGTGAGAGGATGTGACATGAATGGTTGATCATTAACCATAGTGCTTGGCTCTAGAACTCTCCAACAAAGTTGTAAGTGATGGCATTAGGGTTTAGGGAATGAGTGGTGTTATGAAACCCTAATTGAATGCAATTGAAACACTAACCCTAACCCTAACCCATTATTCATGTGATGTATGTGATTGCTTTACTTGAAGATTCTTGTTCTATAATAGAGTTTTCTCTGACCTATTTATGTGTCCCTAACTTTGTAGGTGAGATGAATATGCACAACTATATGAATGCTACGATGAACCTTCTACAATACAAGGTGGTGATTATAAGCATGCTTTAATTGTTGAGATAACTTTTGATATTAATTGCACATGTTTCATGTGATGCGAGCCTAGTGAATTATTGAGAGCCTTCAGTACAAATTAAGAGGTGAAATCCTCTAGAGATGGAAGTGAGGGGTTGATACCCTAGAAGTGATGTTATATTGATGACCTTGTAATGTTTGTGATACAAGTGTCTTGTGATAATGAGACAAGTTCCCACCTTGTTTATTTATATCATCTTAAGTTGTACTTTACTCTTAATTTTGTAGGATCTATTTAGGGTTATTACGTTGTAAATTGATTGATGCATTAAAAGATACCCAATAGGAATATCTAATCAAGTAAAATCCTAATCATGTAGTTTCCCTATACCATAGATCCATCTTCACTGTCAGTATCTAGCTGGATGGTGAAATGAGTAACTCCTATGGGAAACTCAGAGCACATATTATTTAATATGCGGGGTGCAATTGAATTGTTTATTTGTACTCTTAAATTGTTGAAATAATGATGTGATACTTTGTTATAGAATGGCCATGCGTGAGCTAGTTCTCTATGTTGTGCCATGTAACAAGGTCAGGTAGTTGTTTTACAGAACCATATCTTGACTATGAGTTGCTATCTTTACATGACTATAACTATGACTATAAGTTGTTGTCATTAGTAGTTTGACTATTATGTCACTGCATTGTAGACTTGAACTGACTAAGTAGTGTTGGTGTTGATCATGGAGCCCGACTCTTCCATTGATCTTGTATTTTATTGATTTTGACTTAATAGTGGTCAGTTGGAATTGAGTTGTATGCCTCAAATCCTTGGGGCAATAATAATAAAAGTGTTAATATAGACATGTAGTATAATTGCTGAAGGTCAAATACAAATCACATTTGATGATACCATACCTTATTTCTTGTACCATTTAGGTTATAATAGTGATACATGTTCTTCATATTCCTTTTGAAATCATATGATATTCTACTATAAAATTGCAAGTACTTGAACTGCTTAACCAGTATTTACTTCTTTACTTAATTGTTCTGCTTGAAATAGATGTTGGCAGAGAGTTATATCTCCCGTTGAGATGTGATCTCACCTCGTTGGTTCCACAACTTTTTAGGTGGTCGCGGACGAGGAGGTAGAGGTCATGGTACATGTGCTGAGCATCAAGAGGAGTAACATTTTGTAGAGGTTGGATATGTTTCTAGAGCATTGTAGTAGATGTCCTATGTGTCATCCTTGTACTCTCGGGTCTTTGGGGAGATTTTTTGTTTTGTATAATGACACTTAGATTTTATCTTTATTCCATGTGTGTATATAACTGACATATATGTATAGACAGTTTACAAGTGTTGTACATTAATGGCTTGATAACCTTTGAACATGAGATGTAACATCCTTTGGTATATTAATGAATCAGAGATAGCCTAAATTGAGGTTGATTTAGTTAATAATTCTGATTGAGATACTAATTGCAATTGGTTTTAATTTACCCTATTTTGTGGTAATGTTGTTATTAGTGATAATTCCACACTTTGTTTTAAGTAATCTCTCTTAAAGTGGAAATGGTAGTCACAATTCGTGGTATCCAGAGCATTAGGTTCACTGGATCTACAAGGACATAGGATTAGGATTATTGTCTGTTCTAAGTGTGCTCCAGTATATCTTGTGGTCACTTTTGCTTATGTAGAAGAAGGAGAAGAAAGAGAAAAGATGTCTAGAGAACATGAGGAATATGTTACTGAAACTATTGCTGCACCAAGAGGTGGTGCTAGGAGGCTAGAGAGGACTGATGCAGTGTCGGAAGTGCCTCAAGTTGACCCAGCTAATGTAGCCAATACGGCTTTTGAGACCATGTTTGGACAATTTATGGCTACAGTGACACACATGGTGGATAGGATACCTTCACCTTAACCTAGGGAACCTATCCCTAGTGTTGAGACCCATGGTTCGGGGAAGACTTGCAAAAGACTTCTATGTGTAGTTGCATTAGAGTATGTTTGTAATTTTGATCCAGCTGATGCAGATATGTGGCAGACTGAGCTGGAAAAAGCTTTCAAACTTCTCTACATCCATGATGAAGATAAGGTGAAACATATTGTGTATCTATTAAAGGGAAGTGTTGGCCACTGGTGAGCCATTGAGGAAGAGAAAAGGTGAGGTGTTGTGATCACATGAGAAGAATTTTGACTGGATTTTATTAGTCATTATTTTCCATAGACCTACTTGGATGAGAAGATTGTATAGTTTGAGAACATTGAATCAGGGTCAATGTCGATTAGTAATTATGAAGCTACATTTATGGAACTTCTATGGTTTTTTCCACACATGGAAGCGAAGGACAAGGAGAGGATTAGACATTTTGAGAAGGGTTTGAGTTCAGAACTGACAACTCCAGTATCATCCTTAGAGAATAGGGAGCGGTTTACCACTTTTATGGAGGCAGTTAGGAGAGTGGAAAGGACTGGGATAGAGAAATGTGTGATAATGGCCAAGAAGAGGCCAATGAAGTATCAAGGACAATCTTTTGGAGGATTTAAGAAGCCTAGGTTCTCAGTGCCTCGGATGCAGTAGAGGTCAGTGATTCATTCTCATTGGACACAGAGTAGAGGTAGGGGCCATAATTTTTTACCTATAGGAGCTCAGAGTGCAACATTAGTGTCTGTGACAGGGCCGTGTAGGTTGTGGTATGAGAGTAAAACATGTTTCAAGTGTGGATAGGTAGGGCTACTAAGTGGTATTGTCCTATAAAGGATGAAGAGGTGACTCCAGACAAGGCAGAGTGAACAAGGGTTGTAGAAATGAAAGTAGCATAGTGGCAGAGGATGCAGGCAGGCATCACAAGTAGGTTCATCAGGACATGATGATAGAGGAAGGGGGCGACAATAGGTGATGAATCGATTCTATGCAATGAGTCAACCAAAAGGGGTTTTCAACCCTTGGGCCGTGATAGGTCAAATGGAGTTATTTCATTCTGATATGTCTTCTTCATGTTTCATATCTATTTTAGTTGACCTGGGTGTGACACACTCTTCTATCACTAGCGAAGTGATAGCTAGTTTTTTCTTGCCTGTTAATATTAGACGTGATAATCTTCACCTTGAAACTCCTCTAGTTGGTTCTACTGAGCTGTGGGAAATATGTCCTTCTTGTTTTCTTTCTTTCTCAGGACATAGTATTCTAGTGGATCTCTTGCCACTTGACATGCATGGTTTCGATATGATTCTTGGGATGGATACCTTGGAAAAATATCATGTAGTCTTGGACTTTAGTGCTAAGGTGGCGACATTTGCTGATGATGACACTTCATGGATTTTCCAAGGTGATAGGAAGACCATTCTGACATGTCTAGTTTCAGTAATGACTGTAGAGAAATGGATGAGATAAGGATATGATGTGTTCTTAACACATGTGGTAGATACTAAGGCAAAGAGTCCTAGTATTTAGGAAGTGCCAGTTGTATAAGAGTTTGAGGATCTATTTCTCGATGAGTTTCGAGGTGTACCTCCTCCAAGAGAAATTGATTTTGAGATCAATCTAACTTTGGGTACTCAACCAATAGCACATACGCCATATAATCTGGCACCAATGGAGATGTAGGAATTGAAGAAGCAGTTGCATGAATTACTTGAAAAAGGCTTCATTAGACCAAACACATCTACTTGGGGTGCTCATGTTCTATTTGTAAAGAAGAAGGATGGATCGATGAGGTTATGTATTGACTAATGATAGTTGAGTAAGATGACAGTTAAGAATAAATATTCATTACCTCGTATAGATGATTTGTTTGATCAATTACTAGGTGCCACAATCTTTTCTAAGATAGACTTGAGGTTGAATTATCATCAGTTGCAAATTAAGGTAGATGACATACCTAAGGCAGCCTTTAGGATGAGGTATGGCCATTATGAGTTTTTACTTATGCCATTTGGGCTAACCAATGCACCAACAACCTTTATGGATCTAATTAATAGGGTGTTTAGGCCTCATTTAGACCAGTTTGTGGTTGTGTTTATAGATGACATCTTAATATATTCTAAGGATAGTCAGTGACATGAGCAACACTTACATCAGGTGTTGACTCTGTTGAGGCAACTCCAGTTGTAGATGAAGTTTAACAAGTGTGAGTTTTTGTTAAAGGAAGTACCTTTCCTAGGGCATGTAATATCTGTTAAAGGAGTCTGTGTATACTCAAAGAAAGTAGAGTCAGTGCTAGAATGGGATCATCCAAAGAAACCTACAAAAGTTTCTACCTTCTTAGGTTTAGCAGGATATTACTTTAGTGTAGTAGCATTTCCCCTAATAAAGTCAAGAAGGAAGGATGTGCCATATGTATGGGATGACACATGTTAGCATTTTTTTTAGCTTTAGAAGGATAAGTTGACCAATGCACCAATGTTATTACTACCAAAATAGGAAAAGGGTTATATTGTGTTCTGTGATGCTTCTAAGAATGGTCTAGGTTGTGTGCTGATGCAAGATAAGAACATGATTTTTTTTGGCTTCGGACAACTTAAGAAACATGAGGAAAATTATCCAACACATGATATGGAATTAGAGGCGATAGTCCATGCTTTAAAGATATGGAGACACTACATGTATGGTGAGAATTGTCAGATCTTCACCGAGCATAAGAACCTACAATACATCTTTTTGAAATAAGAATTACACATGTGACAATGACGTTGGATGGAGTTGATAAAGGACTAAGATTGTATTATAGATTATATTCCAGGAAAGGTGAATGTGGTGGCGTATGCCATAAGTAGAAAATCATATTTATCATTATCTACTGATAAGAACAGTTGAGTGCTTTGGTGTGACATATGAGAGATATGTTAGTCTCTCTAAGATAGATGAATGTAAAATTATAGGTGTCTATGTTAGTAGGTATGCTGACAGAGTTACAAGTAAAGTCGATGTTGAGTCAGCAAATTAAAGATGTGCAATAGAATGATACTATAGTACAACATATCAGGGCAAAGTTGGGCGGTGAGAAACATGATGTCTTCCATGAATCTAATGATGGGATAGTGTGTTATCATGGTAGATCAGTTGTGCTAGATGTAAATAATCTGAAGACTTTAGTTCTGGAAGAAGCACATTATTTTATGTATGTTATGCATCTAGGTAGCACCAAGATGTACCGAAATCTGAAAGATTTATATGAGTGGCCAGGATTAAAGCGTGATGTAGCTAAGTTTGTGTCTAAGTATGCAGTGTGTCATCAGGTTAAAGTTGAACATCAAAAGCTTGTATGGACTTTTCAACCAATGCCTATACCTCAATGGAAATGGGATCATATCACAATGGACTTTGTGGTTGGACTCCCCAGAACAACCAAAGGTCATGATTCCATGTGGGTAATAGTGGACATGTTACTAAGTCAGCGAAATTCTTGCCAGTAATGACAACGCATACAACCATGAAGCTTGCATAGGTGTATGTAGATAAAATAGTATCTCTACATGGTATTCCAACTAATATTGTGTCAGGTAGAGGTCCACAGTTCACTAGTCATTTTTGGGAACATTTACACATGACAATGGGTACTCAACTGAAGTTTGGCACTGCGTTCCATCCTCAGATAGATCAATAGTCTGAGAGGATGATACATACCTTGGAGGATCTGTTGAGAGCTTGTGTGTTACAATTTTTGGGCAATTTGGTTATAAACCTTATCCTGATAGAGTTTGCCTATAATAATAGTCACACAAGGATAATTGACATGGAACCATATGAGTCATTGTACAGAAGACGTTGCAGATCTCTTTTGTGTTGGTATGAGATGGGTAAATACATCTTTTAGGTCACGAACTAGTACAACAGACAACTGAAAAGATCAAAGTCATTCAACAACAACTAAAGGCAGGTCATGATATATAGAATTCTTACACTGATAATCACTGCAGAACTTTAGAGTTTTAGGTGGGAGACATGGTGTACCTCAATTTCTCTCCTTGGAAGGGTGTTCTAAGGTTTGGGGAAAATTGTAAGTTGGCTCCCAGATATATGGGACCTTGTCATGTGGTTCCACATCTTGGGAAAGTGTCCTATAGGTTAGAGTTGTCACCTGAGTTATATAAGTTACATCTCATGTTTCATATCTCTGTGTTGTGAAAGTGTCATCCTGATACAGAGCTAACTCTTCAGCCAATTGAGATGGAGATAGATAATGACATATCTTATGTGGAAGGTCCTGTTCTGATCCAAGATAGAAGGATCAAGAAGTTGAAAATGAAGGACATTGTACTACTAAAAGCTTGTGGCATCATTTTGGCATAGAAGAAGCCTCATGGGATCTTGAGGAAGAGATGTGAAAGAAATATCTGTCACTTTTTGCCTAGGATTTTGGGGGCAAAATCCCTGTTAGGATTTTATAGTTGTAAGATCTCTGACCTAGCCTTGTGCTTAATTTCAATTGCCTTGTGTCATAAGATGTTTAAACCTTAATTTAATCTTTTGTAATGCTTTAATATCATGTGATAGGTCTATGGTTTTGATTTCATTCAATTTGATTAAGATTTGAACCACCATTGTGATATAAGTACTTGTTTTGGACTAGTTTTCTATTCATCCACAATTGAGGGTTAACATGAAAAATGTTACATGAATATAGTACTCCTTGTACCTTGGCACCATGAGAGAGAAGATGGTGACATAGGGCACCTTGTTTGATTGATGTTTGACGATGGAACCCATCATAGTGTTCTAGGGTTTCTAGGGTTTCCTACATGGAAGTGGTGACAAACTAAAGTTTGGGTGTTGCCACCACTACCCCACTCTTGGGTGAGAGTAGCAACCACAACACATGATCTAAGTTCATCTGTTTTCGACCTGAAAAACCTAGAGGTCCAAACACCTCTTGTCCTTTAGTGTATCGACCATGCATGTAGGTAGGTGTGACGAATTAGGGTTTTGGGTCGAAACCAAGAATGGAGGGAGTGTTACAACCAAGATGAGATGGTAGTGACCATGTAGATCACTACATTTTCTAGATAAATATGGAAATTTCATGTTTTTTCATGTGGGATAAGGTAATATCTTTTGGTTGAAGGACATGTGTCTTTACACGATCTATTATGGGTGACACCTCACAAATTGTTGTCTCTCTCTCCCTTGGGGTGTATATTCATTTATCATCATGTGTGAGACACTTTTTGACTTCTTCATATTACTCATTCGAATGTGAACCAACCTTGGAGATATAGGAGCAAGAAGGAACAAATCTTGAAACTAGGGTGGCCGATCCATCTTGCATGTGGTGTATTTGGTGCTGATAATCTTCTTGGTGGTGGTTTCTTGGAGAATATCTTCTCTTAGTAAGTGATTCAGACCCTGGATCTAGTTTCCCCTTTCTTCTTCATCTTCTTATTCATCCATCTTGATCATGAGGGTTGTGCATGGTGTGTGGAGATTTCTCTTGGAGAATTCTTCTTCTTTTGGGCCGAAATCATGCTTTAACCTAGGGTTTCCTCATATTCTACCTTGGTATGAAGTTAGGGTTTGGGTTTTCTTTTCCCTGGACTTATTTATAACCATGGTGTTCACCACTTTTTGAAGGAGATCCGCTGGTCAAAGGTTTGGATCTAGTTGAGGCTCCATTTTCTTATTTGATCTTAAGATCAAGGAAGCTTGGATCATCAATTATAGGAGGGTTATATACCTCCTTCCACCTCTATTATGTGTAATCTAAACTTGATTACATGTTGTTCATATGTTGTTGTTATAGATCATAAAAATCTATACTATTAGTGAAGAAAATGATTATATTTATGTTTGAACTATATTATATCTCGAAGATTATGTATACTTCTTGTAAACCCTAAAATCCTTGTACCCGATTTGAGAAATAGATGATGATCTTTGTTCTTTTATTCAGAGAGCCATGTTAGATCTATTTGGTATGTTCATACTCATATAACATAGAGTTTTTAACTTTCTTAGATGTTTAGAAATCTCGTTTTCCTTATCTTAATCCTAACTATAATGGTGATCTTGTATAATCATGAGCTAGGGTTTGAAAAACAATCTTGAATAGTTCCTTTTGATCTTGGATAACGGTTGGTGTTCCCTATTTTCTTCCTAGGTATTAAGACATGTTGGTACAAGGCTAGAGTCCATGTAGGTCACAATATTATGTTGCATGAGGTTGCAATACCTAGGATGGGGTGTGATGATGACCATACTTGAGTAAGTGTCGAAACACTTAGAGTTTTGAAGGTAGCGAATACATGAAGTGTTATGAGTGATACCTTTGTATATAGAGAGGTCAAAACACTTGTGATAAGAGTGGTTAAGATCATGTAGAGTGTTATGGTCAATACCCCATGTGGTTGTGGTTGAAACACAACACATATTAGGGTTGAAACCATGAATGGTTAAGGTTGAATTAACTTGAAGTGTGGAGGTTGAAACACTTTGGTTTGGAGGTCAAGTATCTGGATAATACACCTAGAATGGTTGAGGTTGATACATAATCATGATCTAGATTCAAACTACCAAGTGTCGTAGTCGTGACACATGGTGTGTGTCTAGGTCGCTACACTTTATGATTATGGGCAGATACACTTATATGCATACATGTAAAGAGGATTAATACATAGTGTAATGATCTACATGAGAGGATGTGACATGATGGTTGATCATTAACCATACTTCTTTTCTCTTTAACTCTCCAACAAAGTGGGAAGTGATGGCATTATGGTTTAGGGGATGAGTGGTGTTATGATAACCTAATTGAATGCAATTAAAACCCTAACACTAACCCTAACCCTAACCCATTGTTCATGTGATGTATTTGATAGCTTTACTTGAACATTCTTATTCTATAATAGAGTTTTCTCTCTCTTGTTTATCTATCTCTAACTTTGTAGGTGATATGAATATGCATAGCTATGAGAATGCTATGGTGAACCTTACACAATACAGAGTGGTGATTATAAGCATACATCAATTGTTGATATGTCTTATGATATTAATTGCATTGGTTTCATGTGATGTGAAGCTGGTGAATTGTTGAGTGCCTTGAGTAATATTTAACATGTGAAATCCTCCAGAGATGGAAGTGAGGGGTTGATACCCCATAAGTGATGTGACATTGATGACCTTGTATTGATTTTGATACAACTGTCTTGTGGTGATGAGACAAGTTCTCACCTTCTAAGTTTTATATCTTCTAAAGTTGTACCTTACTCTTAATTTTGTAGAATCTGTTTAGGGTTATTACATTGTAACTTGGTTTATGTATTAAAAGAGACCCAATCGGAATATCTAATCAAGTGAAATCCTAATCAAGTAGTTTCCCTATACCATAGATCCATCTTCAGCGTCAGTATCCAGCTGAATGGTGAAACGAGTAAGTCTTATAGGAAACTCCGATCGCATATTATTGAATATGCGGGGTGCAATTGAATTATTTCTTTGTACCCTTAATTTGTTGAAATAATGATGTGATATTTTGTTATAGAAAGGCCTTGTGTGATGCAGTTCTCTAGTGTTTTTCCTTTTACCAAGGCAGGATAGTTGTTTTACAGAACCATAGGTTGACTATGAGTTGATGACTTTACATGACTATAGCTATGACTATAAGTTGTTGTCATTAGCAGTTTGATTGTTATGTCACTACATTGCAGGCTTGAACTGACCAAGTAGTGCTGGTGTGGATCATGGAGTCTGAATCTTCCATTGATCTTGTATGGTAGTGATTTTGATTTAATAGTTGTCAGTTAGATTTGAGTGGTACAACTCAAATTCTCAGGGCAAAAATAATAAAAGTGTTAATATAGTCATGTAGTATAATTTCTTAAGATCAAATATGAATCACATTGGATGACCCCATACCTTATTCCTTGTACCATTTAGGTTATAACAGTCATACATGTTCTTCATATTCCTTTTAAAAGCATATGATATTCTACTATTCAATTGCAAGTACTTGAACCGCTTAACCAGTTTTTACTACTTTACTTAATTATTCTACTTATAATAGATGTTGGTGGAGAGTTATATCTCCTGCTAAGATGTGATCTCGCCCCATTGGTTCCACAACTTTTTCAATGGTCATGGACGAGGAGGTAGAGTTCCTGGTGTAGGTGCTGAGCTGCAAGAGGAGTAACATTTCTTAGAGGATGGATATGTTGCTAGAGCTTTGTAGTAGTTGTCCTATGTGTCATCCTTGTACTCTCAAGTCTTTGTGGAGATTTTGTATTTTTTATATTGACACGTAGATTTTGGCTTTATGCCATTTGTTTATATAAATGACATATGTGTATAGATAGTTTATAAGTGTTGTACAATAATGGGTTGATAGCCTTTGAACATGAGATGTAACATCCTTTGGTAAATATATGAATCAGAGATAGCCTGATTTGAGACTAGTTTACTAAATACTTTCGCTTGAGATATTAAATTGCAAATGAGTTTAATCTACCCAATTTTGTGGTAATATTGTTATTAGTGATAATTCCACTTTGTTTTGAGCAATCTTGCTTAGTGTGGTGATGGTCATCACAAGTACTTGTTCTTACTATGGTCTTAGTTGGTTATTATTATGGATAGTATAAGACAATAATAATACAAAAAACTAGCATGTTTGTTGAGTAATGGCTATGCCTCCTTAGTCGTGATGTTGGGTATCTACCAAGATACACGTGTCCTTGTTATAGAACAAGTTGTTTAGGAAAACTCATGTTGACTTTGACACATAGAAATCATGTAATTACATGTTACGGTCACATCTCAAGAAATCATGTAATGACCTGTCAGAGTCATATCTTAATGTGATAGTGGTGACTATGATCCTCAGACTTGAAGACACTATAGTAACACATGTTGTTTTGTTTTCTTTGACCAATAGCCCTCACATTCTATGAATAAGTGTTTCCAAAAAGATATTGATTGGGTTCACTAGTACACATGGGGAATAATGTTAATGATTTATATGGAATTTACCCCTCTGTTGGAGTGATGTCTTGTTCACTTGATAAGCAAGACTACAAAATGTATGGTCATTCTCATGTGAGTCAACAAATTATATTGAACTTTCCCACTTGATCAATTGAGTTGGTAAACCATTCATTCAATGGGAAATGAAGACTGAGTTTTTAGCATGAAAGTTGTTTTATGATTGCGATTAGGAAATGGATGGGAATATAGGTTTTCTAATCCCATGACTCATCCTATAAAGGTGGTGCATCCAGTAATGTCTTTGCCATTGGTTTTATCAAGCAAGCACTTCTTTTCCTTTGAGTAGTTTTGGGACAAGTGACCGGTGTGGATTCTCCATGACAGTGTGGGCCCTTCCCCAGTGGTGTTTTGTCATAGATAGGATTTTAAAAGTGGGTTTTCTCAAATTTTTGATTGATCAGATTTCCTAAAAGCATATTAATTAAATTCATGATCAGAAAAATGTGTGTAAATACTCACTGGAAAGCAATTTAAATAGGAATATAAATTTTCATTTTCCAAACTGTGTTTTTCCTATCTTTTTCATTTTTCATATCCAACCTTAGAACTCTAACTTTGAGTAACATGTTAACTAATTAAGCCTAAATCAATAATATTCAAATCAAGATTTTCTAATTAAGTAAATCTAATTAATAATCCTAATCTAATGCACTGAAACTCGAATAAATTCTAGTTCATTGTAGGGTCAATACAAAATATCGAATTATGATACTTAACTTTTAATTATAGGTAATTAGAGTCTAATCATGTCAAGGGGTTTGACGTAGGTTTCTTTCTCTAAGGTTAATGGGTCATTGATGAATCCTCCAGATTCATCTGCACAGTCGCCAATTCTAGGGATTTTATTTCTCATATTGACTGATTTACCCTCGCTTTGGTTCACTTTGAGTGTTTCACTAATTCCTTGCAAATATTGCCTAAATAGTTCTAATTACTAGTATATTCGATTATATTATCTCTTACACATTCTCCTTTCCCTCTGCAGATCACTCGCAACCACCTGATTGAGATCCAACGGTTCCTTTTCATCCAACCACTAAGGAAAATCAAGCAACTCCATGCATACGGTCTCAAGACCATTTGGATCCTCGCGGTCCCAAGACCGTTTGGATCCTCGCGGTCTCAAGACCATTTGGATCCTCGCGGTCTCAAGACCATTTGGATCCTCGCGGTCTCAAGACCGTTTGGATCCTCGCGGTCTCAAGACCGTTTGGATCCTCGCGGTCTCAAGACCGTTTGGATCCTCACGGTCCCAAGACCGTTTGGATCCTCGCGGTCCCAAGACCGTTTGGATCCTCACGGTCCCAAGACCGATCAAAGCAAGACCGTTTGAGCTATACATCATCAACAACGTCGTCTTCATCACCTACACCAACAATCGGGAAGCACTACGCATGCAGCTTAGACCGTGAAGTGCATGCAGCACTTTGGCAAAGCCGAGACCGCGAGAGCTAGACCGCGAGAGCGAAGACCGCGAGAGCAAGACCGCAAGGGCTGGAGTGATTAAGACCGCGAGGCTGAAGTGATTAAGACCGCGAAGGCTGAGGTGAAGACCGCGAGGGCTGAAGCAAGTATTAAGACCGCTAAGAGTGCATGCATGCACACAGCGTGACCGAGAGAACAGAAACCAAATGGAAGAGAGTAAAATGTAAACCGTTTGGATAAGATATTTTCGGTCTGGAATCACACAAAAAAATGTGAGAGCCAGTCCAGTGCCTATAAATAGGACCCCAAGGGTCCCCATTAGGCATCCCATCTGACGACGGCCCCAGGCTGTCGGACTGGGACCAGGTCGGAACGCTGCCAGATTGCCCGAGCACCGTTTTCGACCAAACTTCACCCACAGCCTCAGAATCCCATCCTGAGTCCAGATCCGGTGAGCAACCAGTCCGGGCGCAGATCTAGTAGGTTGTTCCATCACCATCTCACCATTGCTCACACCATAGCTCCACCTCATCCTACTCTTGCTATTCCGGAGGTTGACCCGAAGATCGAGGCGGAGAAACGGACGGCATCGACCATGACGGAGCAGTCCCGGAGACTGCAACGATCTACACCGGGTTGTCACAGATCTACTCTTCTGCTCCAACGATGCTTTCTTTCTCTCTCTCTTCTCCTTCTTTGTTGCTCCCTCTATGAGGAGCGAGTAGTTCCATCCACTGGGGTGCGGGGACTAGCCCCGCTGCCCGTGTTTTGTATCTTGTACTAAAAAGATGTTATCATTTCGTTTCAATACTAAACCATTTCATACATGCTCGAATGTTGGCCGCGTTCTTGTATGCATCTATTGTCTTTCATTGTGGTTTGTCTACGACCGCTCCCGAGACTCGAATACCGGTTTAGTGTTGGTTTCTGGTGTGTGTATCCACCGCACATCCGTTTCGGTATCTAGGAACGCTTTCTAAGGAGTGGAGTAAACTCACCTCCATCGTTGTACTTTTGTACTATGAAATGGAATCAGTTGACGTACAAAAGTGTGACCTTGATAGGTCGAGGAACACACTCTGAGTAGAGAGTGGTGCAAAGTACTTGACCATTCATTCGAGAATGGCTGACGTTGCAACACTCTCACATTTCTCGTAGCTATATCCTCGAAAGAGGGATAGTCTATAAGGATACTAATCGATTTGGTAATTATCGCTCGCTTGTTAGTTTTCTGATGCACGTTTCACGAGGTTGAGTAAGATTTTCTCTTCGGAGACTACATATCTTCATTGACACGTAGATATGTACCGGATGAGAGTTACTCAACCCGTGAAGGATGTGTGCATTACTCTTGTCCTCTAAGACATCGGTATTGTAAAACATCTAGGTATCTTGCTTACAAGTCTTGCTATGATTGGTGCAAGTGCAATCCATGTGTAGTGGTGGCGAATACCCGCATCACCCCAGTGATCCATCATCATTTGCTAATCTTAGATTTTAATCATTAAGCTATTTTTTATTCTTGCCTTTACTTTTACATGTTTAGGTTAAATAACTCAAATCAAACTTCTGGTCTTAGATGATTAACTTAGATTGATACGAAACAAGAAAAAGACACTCAGATTCTTAACGTTGTCCTTTGGGTTCGATCCTAAATCTGTACTATGATAAGGCTTCCACACTCTTGTGGGGTTGGAGCATTTATCTAGCACCAGTTGTAGGTAAACCTAGAGAGAACATCAAACTCCCTAGGGTTTTTGGTGTATATTAGGACTTCCATTGGAAGAGTAATCTTTTGGTGTAAGTTCTAGCTCCATCAAAAAATGGTGCCGTTGCCGGGGAGAACGGTATAAGAATCGTCTTTTTCAAACTTTGTGTCGATTTAGGTTTCTCTAGGGTTTTCTTTTTCTTTTCAAAAACCTAAAAAGTAAAGGACTTAATCTTGCATATCATCTTGGATTTGAAGTGGTTGGTCAAACTTGATAAACTCTTTCTTTGATTTCAGGTACCAATTCTCTTCAAAATGAAGCAATCAGTGCCACCAACCAATATTTGTCAATTCTGTGGCGACTATTCTCATGCATCGATCAAATGTTTCAACGTTCATCCTCTCTACGTGATGGCCTTGCGTCAAGTAATCATGAATCATATAGTCGGGAAACTCAGAGCAGCCACTCCATACAACTATGGATATAACGCAGGTTATATTGCATATCACCCCGGAGGCTACTACGAGAAACCTAGCTATGGCGGATTTCAAGGCATAGTCTGCAATACAGGAGGGCAATTGGAAAGCAACTCAAATCAATACTATGATGAGGGAAACTATTATCAACATTAATCAAATGGGTGCCATGAAGAGCCTTTTCATGAAAACCAACACACATTGATGGAAGAACTACGTGCCTTACAAACATCGGTGGCTCAACAACTAGCTGATCAGACAGCCACGACCAAGAAGTTGATATCCGACCTTAATCAACTTACGCAACTTTTCAACGCTCCTGAGCAACATGTAGAACAGCCACAAAATTCAACCAAGCACATCTCTAGTCCACATGTTGCAATAAATTATGATGATGATTACGAAATCATGTGGAATGTGCCTCCCAATGATTTTTGAGTGCCAGTACAGGGTGGGGAATCATCCTCAGAACCAATGACTGAACTCAAGGATGATACCTTCACCCCACCACAAGAAAAAGAATCATTCTTCGAGCCGAAGTCTGACCCGGATAATGACTCTTGCACTATGCTCTTAGATGAAAGAATGAGTAACCAATATGAAGATTTTCTTCAATTGGGAGATAAATTGGGAACAAATTTTAATGTTTATCCATCTTCCTCCCCCATAGACTCAGATCTGACCATAGAAATTGAGGGACAACCATTAATGATTGACTCCCTATATGACAAATGTTCTTCAACTTCAACTGTCTTGTCGTTGAATTCCAATGAAGAAGGGTCTATGTTACACGAACTCTACACCCCTTCTCAGTCAGACACAGATGAATATGAGACTGATTCAGATGAGGAGACGTCTTTTATGCAAGAGACTCAAATGATTCCATTACTGGAAAAGGATCTGGTTTTTCCTTATGAAGACATTTCTGATCATTCGGCTGATCTAGAAACAAACTTCGAGGATGGGACTGACCAAGATCCTGACCCAGAGACGAACCATACCATTCTCACTGATGATGAAACAGAATCAAGGGAGGATGAGGGGTCTCAAGATGACAATCTTATAACGGGTCCTTCCCATGAGATGACACCACCACCAGGAGTTCTGACAGAGCCAGCCCTCGAAGAGAAACATGAACCATCTCTTGACTTTGGGACGGATTATGATATTATCATAAACTCTTGTAATGACAAAAAGGACCCCTGGGATGACATCAAGCCACAAACCTATCCCTTTATAGCCACTCATCCCTATGAAGAAGCCCCTTCTAACACTCATGAAACTGAGATTTATCCATTACCTGAACTAGTTTCCATTCCTCTCATAGAAACTCTTCCCAAGCACTCAATTGAACTAGAGGAGTGTTATGAACAAGAACTGGAACAACAATGTATCAGTCCCAATATTAAAGAAACGGGTTCATCAAGGGATTTTAGCCCTCAAAATGATATGTCAAGGACTAATCCCTCTCATGAAGAGACACCACTGGAACCCCTATCTCAGGATCCCATGATTTCCTCACCTGAGCAAGAGTTCATTCTACCAGTCAAATCCTCTTCTAGTTACTTGGATGAATTAAGGATGTTCTATGAAGAAAATTCTAAACAAAACCTTGAAAAGAGGAACAACGCTCTTACCAAATTTAATATTGATAAAGATGATGATACTTCTCAAAATAATTCCTTTGAAGAAGAAACATCACCCTGGCCACCATATCCTACACAAGAAAACCCAGGTGATGAAATGAAGCTGGAACCGGACCCACCACCTGATCCTAGACAGGAGGAAGTTCAAGTAGCCGACCCTCAATCAACTGCCCTAGATTTTGAAGAAAGTAGTTTTACTTTGAACTTCGAGGGTGAGCCACAACTGGAAGGCACAAGTGGGCATAACCTTGATTTTTCGCATAGACCTCCAGTTTCGACTGCTTATGTTCCACCTCCCTCGCTGATGGGGGAAGGTCTCTGGATTCTTTAGGAAGGACAACGAGGTCAAAGTGAGGTGCATCCAAGTCATCTAGAAGATTCGTTCAAGTTGCCACAACTTCCCAGCCAACAAGTTGTTCAGACCACTTCCTTATTTTCGGCACCAGCTATCGCAAGGCATCTTAGCCGGACCTTCTTCCAACTAAGAGGACCGCCTGGTTAACATTGCTCAACCCTTCCCCTCCATCTTGAACCTAGTATTTGCTCAGAAATGGGTAAATTCATAAGTTCGAGGTGGAGGGCGGGTGGTATGACTTTCACTCCACCCTCTATCTTTATTGCTTCCCGCTTTTCCATTCTAGTTTCTTTTTCGTAATTTTTTCTGCCTTTTTGTTAGTTTTCTAAAAATAAAGCCTTTATCTAGTCGGCTTTTGTTTTGCGAATCTGTGATCATCACCTCTTTTCCGTTGCAAATTTCCTGGAAAAGAATACTTAAAACGAGCCAATGCGTGTTTTTCATTTTGATTTGTCTATGAATCCTAATGTTATATCTCAAACAGGACAAGATGATACACTTCAATAAGGCTGAGATAGATCAAATACATCACACCTTTATCTGATTAATGGATCTGTTGTATGGATTTCTCATTTGATGTTTCATCATGTCTCTTTTGGAGCAGAGTGTGATGGAGAATAGAGACCCGTCATATGGAATCGCTAAGCAAACTGCATCATGATCCAAACTCTCTTCTACACTTCTTCTTTCATTTTCATACCCCTCTGTTCTTTAACCATGCCAAAGTCTTAAGTTCGGTGTGACACGCCACACTCCTTTCTAGTTAAAACTAGAACATTGCCGAACTTTAAGTTCGGTGTGGTAAACCACACCTCTGCAAAACTCTAAGTTCGGTGTGGTACACCACACCCCATTTTCCATTACCGCTTCTTCCATACCCCTCAATACATAACAGGGGCATACCACCTTCTCAAGGAGTATACAATGATGTTTGTGCACATACCGAGGTTGGTGAAAAATCTACCCCAATTCCAAAAAGAGGCCTGGCAGCCCAAATATGAAAAAAATCCAAAAATACCCTTTGTCCTAAGCCAGGTGAGAATGAATAAAAGCCAGAGTGTGAATAAAAACATGAGAGTTGTGCCCTGAATAAGGATAACCGATAAAGGTCTTTCCCGGCCGGTACATTAGCTGCCCTCATGAAGGCAGATGTGTCGTGACCGGTAGTGAGATCCTAAGGATCCAAAAATAACCCCTTACCTCCCCTCAAAGAGGTAAAATAGCCAAAAGCCTTAAGCCAACCTATACACACTTCTGAGTTACCTTTAGAAAAAGAAAAAAAATCAGGTGTAAGGCTAAGCTAACCAGAGTTGTGCATAAATCGTTCAAAGTATCTCGATGAGTCAATTAATTTTAAGAGTCTTGATTCAATTAGAGGAGAGACTCTTATGTTTTGATCACACCCCCATTCTCTCCTCTTTCAACACCAGTGACAGATCATATGCATTTTGTTGATTCTGTGGGTCTGTTCAAAATCTCATAAAACTCTTTAACATGACCGATACAACAGAGAGTGAGAAGGAAGTACTTTAGTAAAGTAAACTCAGAAATGAGGATATCACAAGATGTATTCCATGATCTAAGGAAGCTTTGAGGCTGTATCCATCTGAGCCATGAACAAAATTACGATTTGACAATAGGATGAGGCAATCACAAGATGAACGATTTCATTGGCGACTGTTTTAAGTCTTCTGTTCCTCGAGACGAGTAACTCTTAAGTTCGGTGTGGCGATGAATCCTCCAGATCCACTTTCAGTCACCAATTCAAAGTATTTTTGACGTTTTTGCCCTAATTTTATTTTGTCTCATTTTCCCTTTTTCTCTTTTCTCGTGAAAATTCTGACACTTGCAGATGAGGTAATTACGAGACGAACGAGCTTTTTGTCAATTATCTTAAGTTTTTCTCCGTTCCTCGGGACGAGTAACGCTCAAGTTCGGTGTGATGATGAATCCTCCAGATTCATCTGCACAGTCGCCAATTCTAGGGATTTTATTTCTCATATTGACTGATTTACCCTCGCTTTGGTTCACTTTGAGTGTTTCACTAATTCCTTGCAAATATTGCCTAAATAGTTCTAATTACTAGTATATTCGATGATATTATCTCTTACACATTCTCCTTTCCCTCTGCAGATCACTCGCAACCACCTGATCGAGATCCAACGGTTCCTTTTCATCCAACCACTAAGGAAAATCAAGCAACTCCATGCATACGGTCTCAAGACCGTTTGGATCCTCGCGGTCCCAAGACCGTTTGGATCCTCGCGGTCTCAAGACCGTTTGGATCCTTGCAGTCTCAAGACCGTTTGGATCCTCGCGGTCTCAAGACCGTTTGGATCCTCGCGGTCTCAAGACCGTTGAGACCGTTTGGATCCTCACGGTCCCAAGACCGTTTGGTTCCTCGCGGTCCCAAGACCGTTTGGATCCTCGCGGTCCCAAGACCGATCAAAGCAAGACCGTTTGAGCTGTACGTCATCAACAACGTCGTCTTCATCACCTACACCAACAATCGGGAAGCACTATGCATGCAGCTTAGACCGCGAAGTGCATGTAGCACTTTGGCAAAGCCGAGACCGCGAGAGCGAAGACCGTGAGAGCAAGACCGCAAGGGCTGGAGTGATTAAGACCGCGAGGCTGAAACCGTGAGGCTGAAGTGATTAAGACCGCGAAGGCTGAGGTGAAGACCGCGAGGGCTGAAGCAAGTATCAAGACCGTGAAGAGTGCATGCATGCACGCAACGTGACAGAGAGAACAGAAACCGAATGGAAGAGAGTAAAATGTAAATCGTTTGGATAAGATATTTTCGGTCTGGAATCACACACAAAAATGTGAGAGCCAGTCCAGTGCCTATAAATAGGACCCCAAGGGTCCCCATTAGGCATCCCATCTGACGACGGCCCAAGGCTGCCGAACTGGGACCAGGCCGGAACACTGCCAGATTGCCCGAGCACCGTTTCCGACCAAACTTCACCCACAGCCTCAGAATCCCATCCTGAGTCCAGATCCGGTGAGCAGCCAGTCCGGGCGCAGATCTAGTAGGCTGTTCCATCACCATCTCACCATTGCTCACACCATAGCTCCACCTCATCCTACTCTTGCTATTCCGGAGGTTGACCCGAAGATCGAGGCAGAGAAACGGACGGCATCGACCACGACGGAGCAGTCCCGGAGACTGCGACGATCTACACCGGAATGTCACAGATCTACTCTTCTGCTCCGACGATTCTTTCTTTCTCTCTCTTCTCCTTCTTTGTTGCTCCCTCTATAAGGAGCGAGTAGTTCCATCCACTGGGGTGTGGGGACTAGCCCCGCTGCCCGTGTTTTGTATCTTGTACTAAAAAGATGTTATCATTTCGTTTCAATACTAAACCATTTCATACATGCTCGAATGTTGGCCGCGTTCTTGTATGCATCTATTGTCTTTCGTTGTGGTTTGTCTACGACCACTCCCGAGACTCGAATACCGGTTTAGTGTTGGTTTCTGGTGCGTGTATCCACCGCGCACCCGTTTCGGTATCTAGGAACGCTTTCTAAGGAGTGGAGTAAACTCACCTCCATCATTGTACTTTTGTGCTATGAAATGGAATCAGTTGACGTACAAAAGTGCGACCTTGACAGGTCGAAGAACACACTCTGAGGAGAGAGTGGTGCAAAGTACTTGACCATTCGTTCGAGAATGGCTGACGTTGCAACACTCTCACGTTTCTCGTAGCTATATCCTCGAAAGAGGGATAGTATATAAGGATACTAATCGATTTGGTAATTATCGCTCGCTTGTTAGTTTTCCGATGCACGTTTCACGAGGTTGAGTAAGATTTTCTCTTTAGAGACTACATATCTTCATTGACATGTAGATATGTACCGGATGAGAGTTACTCAACCCGTGAAGGATGTGTGCATTACTCTTGTCCTCTAAGACATCGGTATTGTACAACATCTAGGTATCTTGCTTACAAGTCTTGCTATGATTGGTGCAAGTACAATCCATGTGTAGTGGTGGCGAATACCCGCATCACCCCAGTGATCCATCATCATTTGCTAATCTTAGATTTTAATCATTAAGCTAGTTTTTATTCTTGCCTTTACTTTTACATGTTTAGGTTAAATAACTCAAATCAAACTTCTGGTCTTAGATGATTAACTTAGATTGATACGAAACAAGAAAAAGACACTCAGATTCTTAACGTTGTCCTTTGGGTTCGATCCTAAATCTGTACTATGATAAGGCTTCCACACTCTTGTGGGGTTGGAGCATTTATCTAGCACCAGTTGTAGGTAAACCTAGAGAGTACATCAAACTCCCTAGGGTTTTTGGTGTATATTAGGACTTCCATTGGAAGAGTAATCTTTTGGTGTAAGTTCTAGCTCCATCAGTCATGGCGTTGTGCATTGTTATTCATGGATGGTTGAATGTTATGAATAAAGTAGAAATTATAATTTCTAGTTCAATGTTCTAATCATGTTCATTATATGAATTTCTTGATAATTGCTATATTTTTGGTCTTATGGTTATAATGATCACTAAGATTATTGATTAGGACTAATGATTAATGAATTTAAAGTTCAAGTATTAAGAGGGAGAATTATCATCATGTTATGGAATCAAGTTCAAATGTTATGCTAATATTCATATTAAGAATCATGTTATAAGAATTTGATTAAGTTTTATATACTCTCAAAATAATAGACCTTAAGTGGTTGTTAGGGATTTTCTAAGAATAATGGGCTTTTCTAGTAATCATGGGCTAGTATTTTGTGCACCTAGGTGGTAATCAAAGAGAGATGTATGTTTTACTTATTTAATTCTTTATGTCAAGATAAACAAATACAACCACAACTATAAGACGTTTTTTTGGTATTAAGATCCCTGACTTAGCCTTCTACTTAATTGTAATTTCTTTGTTTCATAAGATTCTTAAACCTTAATTTAATCTTTTGAAATGCTTTAATATCATGTGGCGGATCTATGGTTTTGATTTGCTTCAGTTTGATTAAGATTTGAACCACCTTTTCTATATAAGTACTAGTTTTGGACTAGTTTGATGTTCATCCATAATTGAGGGTTAACATGAAAAATGTCACATGAAGGGAGTACTCCTTGTACATTGGAACCATGAGAGAAAAATTGGCGACATGGGGTGCCTTATTTGATTTATGTTTGGTGATGGAATAGATCATAGTGTTCTAGGGTTTTTAGGGTTTGCTACATGGAAGTGGTGACAAACTAAGGTCTGAGTGTTGCGACCACTACCCCACTCTTGGGTGAGGGTAGAGACCACAACACATGATCTAAGGTCATGTGGTTTCGACCTAAACAACCTAGAGGTTGAAACACCTCTTTTCCTATAGTGTATCAACCACGCATATAGGAAGGTGTGATGGATTAGGGTTTTGGGTCGAAAATAAGAATGGAGGGAGTGTTACAACCAAGACAAGATGGACATCGCTACACTTTCTAGATAAATATGAAAATTTTGTGTTTTTGCATGTGGGAGAAGATAAGATCTTTTGGTTGAAGGACATGTGTCCTTAGGCGATCTATTACGGTGACACCTCACAAATTTCTTTCTCTCTCCCCCTTGGGGTATATATCTCTTTCTCTCCATGTATGAGAAACTTTTTGACTTCTTCGTATTCCTCATTTGAACGTGAACTGGCCTTGGAGTTCCAGGAGAAACAAGGAATGAATCGTGAATCTAGGGTGTTCGATCCATCTTGCATGTGGTGGATTTCGGTTAGATAATCTTCTTGGTGGTGGTTTCTTGGAGAATCTCTTCTCTTGGTAAGTGGTTCCAACCCTAGATCTAGTTTCCCTTTTATTCTTAATTTTCTTATTCCTCCTTCTCAACCATGAGGGTTGTGCATGGTCTATGATGATTTTTCTAGGAGATTTCTTCTTCTTTTGGGAAAAATCATTCTTTAACCTAGGGTTTTTTCATCTTCCACCTTGGTTCGAAGTTAGGGTTTAGGTTTTCTTTTCCCAAGAATTATATTTAACCACGGTGTTCCCCTCTTTTTGAAGGAGATTTGGTGGTCAAATGTTTAGATCTAGTCAGGGATCCATGTTCTTCTTTGGAGCTTAAGATCAAGGAATCTTGGATCATCAGTTATAGGTGGGTTATATAACACCTTCCTTCTCTATTATGTGCGATTTAAAAATGATTACATGTTGTTCGTATGTTGTTGTTCTAGATCTTAAAAATATGTTATTTTAGTGAAGAAAGTGGTGATAATTATGTTTGAACTATATTGTATCTTGAAGATGATGTATACTTCTTGTAAACCCTAAAATCCTTATACCTGATTTGAGAAATAGACAATGATTTGTGCTCTTTGATTCATAGAACCACATTAGATCTGTTCGGTATGTTCATACTCATATAACATGGAGTTTTGAACTTGCATAGATGTTTAGAAATCTCATTTTATTCTCTTAATCCTAACTCCAATGGTGATCTTGTATAATCATTAGTTAGGATTTGGAAAACATCCTTGAATAGGTCCTTTTAATCTAGAATGATGGTTGGTGTTCCCTATTTTCTACCCATGTGTTACGACCTATTGATAGAGGGCTAGATGGAATCTAGGTCACAATATTATGTTGCATGAGGTTGCAACACATAGGATGGGGTGTGGTGATGACTATGCATGAGTAAGGGTCAAAACACTCAGGGTTTTGAAGGTAGAGAATACATGAAGTGTTACAATCGATACCTTTGTATAGAGAGGTAAAAACACTTATGATAAGAGTGGTTAAGATCATGTAGAGTGTTACAGCCGATACACCCATGTGGTTGAGGTCGAAACACTACTCATGTTTGGGTTGAAATCATGAATGGTTAAGGTTGAAGTACCTTGAAGTGTGGAGGTCAAAACACTTTGGTTTGGAGATCAAGACACTCATGTCTTATGAGGATAATACACCCAGAATGGTTGACGTTGAAACATCATCATGACTAGGGTCGAAACATCGAGTGTTGCGGTCGTGAAACAAGGTGTGTGTCTATGTCGCTACACTTTATGGTGGTGGGTCGATACACTTATATTCATACATGTATAATGATTAATAGATAGTGTAATAATCTACATGAGAGGATGTGGCATGAATGGTTGATCATTAACCATAGTGCTTGTCTCTAGAGCTCTCCAACAAAGTGGGAAGTGATGACATTAGGATTTAGGGGATGAGTGGTGTTATGAAACCCTAATTGAATGAAATTGAAACTGAAACTCTAACCCTAACCCTAACTCGTTGTTCATTTGATGTATGTGATTGCTTTACTTGAAGATTCTTATTCTATAATAAAGTTTTGTCTCTCCTATTTATATATCCTTAACTTTGCAGGTGAGATGAATATTCATATATTAGAATGGTATGGTGAACCTTGTACAATACAGGGTGGTGATTATAAGTAGACATTAATTGTCGAGATATCTTATGATAATAATTGAACAAGTTTCATATGATGGGAACCTAGTGAATTGTTGAGTTCCTTGAGTATAGTTTAAGAGGTGACTCCTCCAGAGATGGAAGTGAGGGGTTGATACCCCATAAGTGATGTGATATTGATGATCTTGTAATGATTATGTCACCAAGTATCTTGTGGTGACAAGACAAGTTCTCACCTTGTACGTTATATATCTTATGAAGTTGTACATTACTCTTAGTTTTGTAGGATCAATTTAGGGTTATTACGTTGTAACTTGATTGATGCATTAAAAGATACCCAATTGGAATATCTAATCAAGTGAAATCCTAATCATGTAGTTTCCCTATACCATAGATCCATCTTTAGTGTCAATATCTAGCTGGATGGAGAAACAAGTAACTCCTACAGAAAACCTGTAGGGCATATTATGGAATATGCGGGGTCCAATTGAATTATTTATTTGTACCCTAAAATTATTGAAATAATGATGTGATTCTTTATTATAGAATGACCATGTGTGAACCAGTTCTCTAGTGTAGTGCCATGTACCAAGGAAGGCTAGTTGTTTTATAGAACCATAGCTTGACTATGAGTTGTTGTCTTTACAAGACTATAGCTATGATTATAAGATGTTGTCATTAGCAGTTTGACTGTTATGTCATTGCATTGTAGACTTGAATTGACCAAGTAGTGTTGGTGTTGATCATGGAGTTTGACTCTTCCATTGATCTAGTATGGTACTATTTTTTGTAACATCCCTGACCTGGGTTTAGAGCTAACCCTATTTGTTTGTCTTAAATAAGTTACTTAGAACTTTAATATAATTCTCTAAAGTGTTTTGATATTAGGTGAAAAACTTATATTTCAAGTTGGTCCTATTTGAATGATGTTTGAGCAATGTTCTCTTGTTTTGGACTCAAAGTGCAATTTACCCAAAATGAAGGGTTATATTGCAAAATGTCACATTTGAACATACCTCATGTGTAGAGAGAGAATAATGCTAAGGGGCAGCTTGTGGAAAGCCTAAATTTCAAATTGAAACATGTTTGAATAATGCTAGAGCCTTGTGCACCAATTTTGGTTCAAGTTGTAATTTACCCAAAATGTAGGGTTGATATGCAAACTACCACCTCTAGAGTGTCCCTACTCCATCCTAGTATCATCTATAGGAGAGATAAAGAAGTAATCATCGTGTTTGAATCATATTTGAGTGATGGTACTCTTGGTGATGAAAAGACTAAGAAAGGGTTGAATGTGAAACCCTAATTTGAGTTGTATTGGGTTGTAGAGTTCATATGAGAGTGCCTATCGGTCAAGGAGCCATAGAGGGAGTGTCATATTGGTTTGTGAACTCTTGTCATTGTCCATCATGGGATAAGAACCTCAAGGAGGTGAAGTGTATCGGTTTACAACTTCCTTGGAAAAGTTGTATCGGGTTGTAAATAAAGTGGTGATTGTGTTGAAATGTCTTATCCAACAAGATAAGTGATGGCCAAAATTTCATCTCTAGATTATCCTCAAGTGTTTTTCATGTCAAGATAATTATGAGTGCATGCATGTACACATGTCAACCATGCATGGACACGTGACACCTAGTAGCTTAAAATGTTGACACCTCATATACACTCTTTTTCATGAACCTCAACTATACATACCACTCCTTTCACCTATTAGTGAAATTTTTCGAAACTTACCACCCTTTTTCTCTTAGATATCATGCATAGTGTCTTGTTATCATGCATAGGTGAAGGGGTATCATGCATATAACCTTGGTATTTGACGTGGTATTTTATCGCACTAACAAACTCACTCGGGGTTGAATCCCCAAGCTTTTACCAAAACCGATGTGCAATAATACCACTCGCATGAGGACGAGTCTTATCATATTATAGTTAAGGATCGAACCCAAAGGACAACGTTTTTAAGAATCCTTGTCAGTCTAGTCTAGTTTGAGTTAAGAGTAATGTTTAAAATGATTGGTTGATTTGAGTTTGATTAAACTAATCTGCAAGAAAGTAAAAGCTGAATTAAAGTTCAATTTAGATCAATGATATGGAATCCTTGGGATGGTATCGGGTTTCACCACCACTACACATGCAAACACGTTCGAACGTCAAACATCCAAGCAAGATATAACTATCCAAATAGAGCTGCTGCAAAACCCCCCATACGGGCGTTAGGTTCGCATAAGCATCACCTTAGGCATCAGATGTCTCATCACCCTCCAAATCACATTCTTACGGCTCTAAAGATACATAAATCCAACTAAGGTTGTGGTCATCCCTGATGGATGTTTAGACCACAAAAGCATCATTGTAGGTTAGATGGCTCGTCCCCTCGTGGATCATTCACTTGCGACCTCAAGGAAACCCATTCTATTTCTAATCAAGGTGTCAACCGTACTAATCGATAAGCAAGCACGTGTTTGATCTACAAACAAACATCGACGATAAACAAAGACGATAAAAAATCCAACTGAGGCTTTGGCCCTCCCGGAGGGATGTTTAGGCCACAGAAGTGTCACTGAAGGTTAGATGGCTCGTCCCCTTTGCGGATCAGGCACTTACTACCTCAAGGAATCCTATCTTATTTCTAATCAAGGAGTCGAACTTTGTAAACCGCCATTCCACCCTACATATAGAAGATTTCTTAATATAGGTAAGAACAAGATGAAAGCAAGTAGATAATCAACGACAAACATACTAATTAACAATAAAATGAAAAGATATATACATTTCCATGGAATTCTTAACAAAAAAAACATGCTTGCATGGGCAGCGGGGCTAGTCCCCGCACCCCACTGAAAAGGAATTACTCACTCATGATGCGAGAAACAAGAAGAACAAGAAAGAGAGAGAAATCCACCATGAGAACGGTGCAGAAGGTACTGGCAGCTCAGTGAATATGATGCGGTCTGCGTCGTGTCGGAGCAGATCTGGATGCAAAATGGGAGATGTCAAGACAGACTGAACAGTATCTCTCACTCTGTCTTCCTTCTCTTCTCGGTCTCCTTGATTGCGACACGGGCAGTAGGTGGAGTGAAACTGGTGTGGATGGAACTAGATCTGGATTGGACCTCTGTACAGGAAGCCTGTCAGCATCCCGGAACCGATGCTCAAATGGGGACCTTGTTGGTCCTATTTATAGGCACCGATCTGGCCCTCATGCTTTTGGTGTGATTTTAGTCCAAACGGTCTTGGAGATATTTTGTGCCCAAATGGTTTACTAAAAATTTCCTTTAAACGGTCTTGGTAAATCATACGGTTTGCTTTTCATATGGTCTTTACTATGGCTATTCAAATGGTCTTCACGCTGACTTTGGGTTATCCAGTTTGCATGCAAATGGTCTTCACATATTCAGCAAACGATTTTGCAAACCGTTTAATTATCAAACGGTTCTGTGAGTTCAGCTCATTCGGTCTTGGATATTACCCATACGGTCTGCATGCATGAATGTCCATTCAGTTTGCATGCAGAAATCGGTCTTCACATGATCTTATCTAAATGGTTTCCTGTTGGTTATTCCAAACTGTCTAGCATGACCAGTACATTCGGTTTGCATGCATGTGCTCATTCGATTTTAGATTAGTAGCCCAGCCTACAGCAAATGGTTTCATGTTGCTTAGAGTAGCAAACAATCTTGAATTGCTGTGATCATTTGATCTTTGAGCTGCATGCATGCACGTGATTTCAGCTTAATCGGTTTGCATGCTTAGCAGCAAATGGTCTTCACGTGGAATCTTACTCAAACGGTTTGATATGCATGTGACCATATGGTCTTCATGTCTTCTAATCCAAATGGTCCTTGCGCTCATTCAGTTTGCTATGCATGTGACCATACAGTTTGCATGCTTCAACTAATTCCAAATGGTCTTCAAGTAAGATGCCTTCATTCGGTCTTGGTATTGCATGCAGACTTTAGCAAACGTTCTTCTCAAATGGTTTCAAATATTAAACGGTTTGCACGTAGCTGCGTTAATTAAATAGTCTCGCAAACTGGAACTCCTCAAATGGTCTCGCAGACTGGAACTCCGCAAACGGTCTCGCAGACCCAGCTCCAAATGGTCTTGACGTGAACATGTCTGTTCCGTCTTGAGACCGTATGGATGAAACTGTTTGGTCAGACCAAATGGATGAAACCGTTCGGTCAGACCGAATGGATGAAACCGTTTGGTCAAATCGTTTGGTCAGAACCAAGGGTGCGTGAAAGTGGGCCCCAGTTGATTGTTCATCTTCATCAAGACCTGCATCAAATCATCATAAATTTGGTTAAAATCTTGATAACCAAATCAATTAAGTAATTATGCACTTTATGATATATTGTGATATTTATTGAGAGAAATAGGGTATATTGAGTCGAATTTATCCCAAGATGGTAATTGAAATTCCTTATGAATATGCATTCATCAAAATACCTCAAACTTAAATGTTGCTCATCCTCGAGTAACACAAAATTTGAAATTGTCGCCAAATGAATACTTTCAATTCATGTGTTTGCCTCCTCTTCACATCACGATTGTTTTCTTTATGCTCAGTATGACTTAGCATTTCAACCTCCTAAGACCACTAAACACATCTTACCATATCTCCGTTCCTGAGTTTGCTTTCCAATATCACTTCCTCCTCACTTTTTCCAACAACAAGCGTGTCAAATAGTTTTGTAAGAGTCTAGAGACTCCCGCAGAACAACAAGTGTGCATTCGATCTGACACTGGTGTTTTTTAGGATTGTGGAGGCATTCATTTTGCCATTAGGTAGAAAAGGGAGTGAAAGGTGGTATGGGAGGAAGAAGTAAATCTCTCCTCTATTCGACTCAAGATTTTTATTTTATGATTTGCAATTTCATTTATTGCATTTTTTTGTGTGAATCTCTCCTCTATTCGACTCAAGATTGCATTTCTTTTTGTGTGCGCTTTGGCATTTTTTGGTGTGCAAATCTCTCCTCTATTCGACTCGAGATTGCATTTTTGGTGGTACGCCCCTATTAATTTGCGAGGGGTATGGAAGAAGTGGATAAAGAGGGAAATGGTGTGCCACCCTGAACTTAGAGTTTGACACTATTTTGGCTATTTTGTTTCTTTTTGATGGGTGGAGGGGTACGAAGATGATAGAAGAAGTGTAGAAGAGATTTCAGATCAGAATGCAACTTGATTTACAATTCCATGCATCGAGTCGTTCTCTTTATCATACTCTGCTCAGATAATGACTTGATGAGGATCCAGTGGGGATTCCATGTTATTGTTCCACTAGTCAGTTAGGAAGCACGACGTGTTTGATCCCTATCATTTTGACAAACACTTGTCACTTTTGCATAAGTATCATGATGTTAGGAATCATAAGCTTCACAAGATGATTTCAATCAAAAGACTAGTTTTCAGAAGAAGGTCCTTTTGAGGATCTACTTCGAATAAGGGAGGTACAGTGAAAAAACATAGAAATTGAAAACATGTCAAAAATTCATCAAGTATATGTTCAAATTTCTTTTGAAACCTTTAAAATTTTGGAAATTTTATTCGATTTTTTTTAATTTAGGTCAAAATTGCAACAATGGGTGAAGGTGGAGAGTAAGATACGTACCACCCACCCTCCACCCCGAACTTAGAAATTTGCTCGTCTCGAGCAAACTCTAAATCCGAGATGGAGGGGAAACTTCGTGTCGGTTGGACCATGAGATGTGGTTGCATTCCAGATAGCGTGCGTCCTCCATCTGAAAATTTAGAAAAGAAAGATCAATCATAACTCAAGATATCATCTCGTGATGTGAATTTTATTTGGTGCAAAATTATCTAAAAATTAAAAATAAATTAATGAAAATTTTCTAATTAAAAATTAAAACTAAATACGAATTTACTTATCGGGTTTCCTCCCGACAAGTGCCTTTGTTTTATGTCGATGGCTCGACTTGATATCTTCAATTTCATGGTGATTCCTTTAGATTGGAGAGATTTATTATTGCTTCGGTACTTATGTCGGCTGTGGTGAAATATCTTTTCAAATGTTGACCCTTCGACACGAATTCACTCGACTTTTCGCTCCATAAAGAGAAAGCACCATGTGGGGAGATGCTTTTGACAATGTACAGTCCAGACCAGTGGGAGCGGAGTTTTCCTGGGAATAACTTCAACCTTGATTTGAATAGTAGAACTTGGTCTCCCACTTGTATGTCTTTTCTTTTCAAATGTCCATCATGCCAAAGTTTTGTGCATTCTTTGTAGATTCGTGCATTCTCATAAGCTATCATCCTGAGTTCCTCCAGCTCCTAGAGTTGCAGAATCCTAGCTTGGCCTGCTTCTTTCATATCAAAAGTCAGTTGTTTTATTGCCCACCATGCCTTGTGTTCCAGTTCTACTGGAAGGTGGCATGACTTTCCATAGATTAGTCGAAAAGGTGTAGTCCCAAGGTGAGTTTTATAAGAAGTTCGATAGGCCCATAATGTGTCGTTGATTTTCACTGACTAATCCTTCTGATTGTGGCCTACAGTTTTTTTCTAGAAGAGCCTTGAGTTGACGGTTAGAAACCTCTACTTGTCCACTTGTTTGTGGATGGTAGGGTGAGGCTACCTTGTGCGTTACACCATACTTTTTCAGTAACTCTTCAAAGCTTCTTTCTAGAAAATGTGACCCTCCGTCGGATATCACAATTTGTGGTATTCCAAAATGGGGGAAGATAATATCTTTGAATAATTTGATGATGGGTTTGGAATCACTAGTGATGGCTGGTATGGCTTCAACCCATTTTGAGATGTAGTCTACCGCCACTAGGATGTATGAAAATCCATGAGAAGATGGGAATGGACCCATGTAGTCCATCCCCCAAACATCGAATATTTCTACTTCCTGCCACATGTTCAGTGGCATCTCATCTCTCTTTGTTATATTACCAGATCTTTGACATTTTTCACATGATAGGACAAAGCCATGAGAATCTTTGGATATGGTTGGCCAAAAGAACCCACATTGCAAAACTTTTATAGTAGTTTTCTTCGAACTCATATGGCCTCCGACTGGGCCAGAGTGACAGTGCTCTAGAATAGATTGAGGTTCTTCCTCAGCGATACAACATCTTTAAAGACCATCAACTAATAGCTTAAAGAGATATGGCTCATCCCAGTGATATTGCTTCACATCATGCATGAATTTCTTTAGCGCATTCCAAGTGCATTAGGGATGAATAACCCCAGTAGCAAGGTAGTTCACATAATTTGAGTACCACAGTGTGGCTTCTGAGACCTTCATCAGTTGGTCATCCGGAAGGAAATCATTGATCGGAATCTTCTCGGTATCCAGAGTGTGGATGCGACTGAGGTAGTCTGCTACAAAATTCTTTGTACCCTTTTTATCTCTGATATCTAGATCAAATTCTTGCAATAGGAGAATCCATCGAATTATCCTGGGTTTCACATTTTTTTATCCAGAAGGTAACAGATGGAAGTGTGGTCTGTGTAGACAATGACCTTTGAACCAATTAGGTAGGATCTAAACTTGTCAAAGGCATACACGACTGCCAGAAGTTCTTTCTCAGTAGTAGCATAATTCCTCTGAGCTTCATCGAGGATCTTCGATGCATAATAGATCACATAATGTTTCTTTTCTATACATTGGCCCAAGACAGCTCCTACATCATAATCACTTGCATCACACATAATTTCAAAAGGATGGTCCCAATCGAGAGATCTAATGATGGGTGTGGTTGTAAGGGCATACTTCAGTTTGTTGAAACTTTTAACACATTCTTCGTCAAAATTGAATTCAGCATCCTTTAGTAATAAATTTGTCATCAGATTGGTTATCTTTGAGAAGTTCTTTATATACTGTCTATAGAAACCTACATGACCAAGGAATGCTTGAACTTCCTTTACATTGATAGGGATAGAGAGCTTGGAAATCACTTCAATCTTGGCTTTATCTACTTCAATTCCTCTATTGCTGACCCTATGGCCGAGGATAATGCCTTCCCTTACCATAAAGTGACACTTCTCCCAATTTAGCATGAGATGTGCTTCTTCACCACGTTTGCGAATGAGGGAGAGGTGTTTTATACATGAGTAGAAAGAATCTCCATATATAAAAAAATCATCCATGAAAACTTCCATAATGGTTTCGGTGAGACCGACAAATATGGCAGCCATGCAACGCTGGAAAGTTATAGGTGCATTACAGAGGCCAAACGACATTCTTCTAAATGTGTATGTTCTGAATGGGCAGGTGAAAGTAGTTTTCTTCTGGTCATCTAGATGTATAGGTATTTGATAGAATACAGAGTAACCATCGAGATAATAGAAATATTCTTGATGGGCCAGCCGCTCTAATACTTGATCAAGAAAAGGCATTGGAAAATGATCTTTTCGAGTTGCCTTGTTCAACTTCCTATAATCAATGCACATCCTCCACCCTGTGATTGTTTGGGTGGGGATGAGTTCATCATTTTCATTTCATATTACAGTTGTTCCACCTTTCTTCGGGACTACATGCATTGGGCTCACCCATGGTGAGTCCGATATCGGATAGATAATTCCAGCAGTGAGTAGTTTAATGACCTCTTTACAGACTACCTCCTTGATATTTAGATTCAGTTTCTGTTGATGTTCAATAGTTGGCTTGTGATCTTCCATCATAGGGACCTTGTGCATACACAACGCTTGACTAACCCTAGTGAGGTCACTCATTTTATAGCTGATGGCTTTCTTTCTTTCCTTTAATTCTTTCAGGAGTTTGTCTTCTTGTTCAGTCATTAGATCTGAATTTATAATAACTAGACAAACATTGAGGTCATCCAAAAATACATACTTCAGTCCCTTGGGTAGGGGCTTCATTTCGGGAGCCTCTGGTTTTTCGCATGTTTCTTCAGTAGCTTCCTCGTCTTTGAGTTCCTCACACGTGGCCTTAACATCTTCTTTTGCCGAGTCGAGGGATTCAATGCAATCCTTTACTTGTTCATCAATAGGTTCATCAACTGATGGATCCATTAGAGTGACTTCTAATGGATCGTCTGATTCATGATTCTCTTGAGTCAAAAGTGACATCTGCTCTATGCAGTCAATCAGATAGACTTCTTCTTGCATACTTGGTCTTCTCATGCTTTCAAAAACTTTAAATTCGAGAGTTTCCTTGCCTAATCTAAACAACAAGGTTCCTGCTTCAATGTCAATTAGAACTCTTGCAGTGGCAAGGAATGAACATCCAAAGATGAGAGGATATCTAGCGTCCTCTTTTATGTCCATGATGACAAAGTCACACGGAACATAGGAATCTTTTCCTACCTTGACAGGTATGTCCTCAATAATTCCTAACGGGTGTTTTATCGAATTATTTGCGAGTTGTATTGCCGTTCTAGTTGGAAGAAGTTCAGCAAACCCTAGCCTTTTGCAAAGGCTGAGTGGCATGATGGAGATGCTAGCACCAAGATCTTCCAGTCCTTTCTTGCATGAAGAATAGCCAATATGGCAGGAAATCCCAAAAGATCCTGGATCTTTCTGCTTCTTTAGCATCTTACTCTAGATGATATCTGAAGTGGTTTTAGCTAACTTGACTATCTCGTATTCTTTAGTTATATATTTCTTGGTCAGGAGTGACTTTAAGTACTTTTTCCAAGCTGGTATCTCAGCCAGCACATCCAAAAAGGGTATATCAACATGAAGTTTCTTCATAGCTTCTTTAAACTTATTGAACCGAGTATCCAACTTTGTTTGCCTTAAACGAGCAGGGAACGATATACGAGGCTTGTATATAGGAATATTAGGTTTTGGTGTTTTAGTTTCTTCATCAATAGGTTTCTCAAGACTTTCCTTATCTGTCTTATCAGTAGTTACTGGTTCTTCTGGTTGAGACTCTGGTGTTGTTGAGTCTTGAATGATCATAGGCTCATCCTCATTTGTAATAACCATAGGTGGCTTGATAGGAGGATCAGAATAATCCTTGCATGACCTGGTTGTGACAACCTTCAGTTGTTCTGGGTGCTTAGGATTATTCTCGGGCTGGCCCGCAAATGCTCCAACAGGTGGCTTTATGCTAGCAGCAAGTTGAGCTAGTTGAGATTCAATAGCTTTCTGATGTGCTTGTTGGTTAGTTATCAAGGTTTGTTGGTTAGCTATCATATTCTGCTGTGACTGTAACATCTTCTCAATGGTTGTCAATTTGTCATCATGTGAGAGGGGAACGACTTGTTTTCCTTGAGGCTGATTAAGATTCTGGTACTGAGAACTATTTTGATAGTTATTGAAGTTCCTATTCTGAAAGTTTCCCTTGAAATTTCCTTGATTTCCAAAATTCTATTGTTGATTATGCTGGAATCCTTGTGGGCCTCGTGGTTGATTGTTCAAACTAAATTGATGCGAGTTTACTGCTCCTGAAGGATTTCGATATTGAAAAGCAAGGTGGTTCCTGTTCTGACTCAGATTGTAATATCCTTGACTAGGGATGGTGTTGACAGCATTATGATTTTCCATTTGATTATTATCTCCTTGTCCGCATGCGTTGCTTAGAACAACATCATAAAGAACATTGCATGCCAAGGTGGAATGATCAGTACTTTTGCATGCTTCATAGAATAGTGAGGAAGACTTAATCTGTTCTTGTTGTTGAGGGGGTGAACATCCTTTTCCAAATGCAACAAGGGATGATTCAATATGGTCTTTCTTTGCAACTAAGAGTTTGAGGGTTTCAGCGATAGACTTGAACTCGGGAGTAGCTTCAGCCATAGCTACTTTCAACACTCCTTTACCTACATATCTACCCTGGTTTGCTTGATTTTCAGCTCCAAGGGTGACGACCTTCCATGCGCTGTCATAACTTTGACGCATGAAGTTTCCTCCAGATGAGGGATCTAAAAACCTTTTTATATCATCGTCCACACCCCTATAGAAAATTTTGATGAGTTGATTTTTAGGAATTCCATGGTGTGGACACTTGTGTAGAAGCTCTTTGTATCTATCCCATGCTTCTGCAAGGGTTTCTCCAGGGACTTGAGTGAAATTCGTTATCCATCCCCTAATTTCATAGGTGAGAGAGGGGGGTAAATTTTTTTCAGAAAAACATTTTGGAGTTGTTCCCAATTGGTGATGGGTTCACTTTGCAATGAATTGTACCAGCTTATTTCTCTATCAGCAAGTGAATACTTGAAGAGACGGAGACAAATGGCATCGTCGAATACTCCATTTTGCTTTGTCATAGCACATAGATCAATGAACCTCAAAAGATGTTCCTGACTATCCTCTCCTTGTTTTCCATAGAATGGTCTGTTTTGAAGCAATGTGATCCTATGTGCCCTAATCTCAAAATTAGTAGCATTGATGGGAGGAGGTTGTACTAGATGACGAACATTAGCAGCTTTGGGGATTGAGAACTCTCTAAGATCCTTTTGTAGTTCTGTTGCTTGCACTGCTGCCTGTGTTGCTAGGACTTCTTCTTGAACTACGGCTCTGGCTTCTTGCATGAGCCTTTCTCTCTGTGCATTGATGGCTTGAGCCACCCTTCGGGCTATTTCCTCCTCTTGAGGCATTCTTGCTTGGTTTTCTCTATTTTGATGATGAAAGGTTCAATCAATCTCTGGAGAAAAGCTGGCGGTGAGTCCATGACTATTCAAACGGTGCATGCACTAGTCCTTCTTGAAGTACCTGAAATAAAAAGATGTGAAGTAAGATTGATGGAGTAGAGAGAAATTCAAGTAGATGATCAATGGTTTCAAAAATAAAAAGTAAAATCCTAGATTAGCCTTAAAAGAACTAGATTTGACTAACTGATTCCGTTGTCCCCAGCAACGGTGCCAGAATTTGACATGGTATTTTATCGCACTAACAAACTCACTCGGGGTTGAAATCCCCGAGCTTTTACCAAAATCAATGTGCAATAATACCACCCGCAAGCGGACGAGTCTTATCGTAGTATAGTTAAGGATCAAACCCAAAGGACAATGTTTTTAAGAATCCTTGTCAGTCTATTCTAGTTCGCGTTAAGACTAATGTTTAAAACAATTGGTTGATTTGAGTTTGATTAAACTAATTTGCAAGAAAGTAAAAGCTGAATTAAAGTTGGATTTAGATCAATGATATGGAATTGTTGGGATGGTATCGGGTTTCACCACCAATACACATGCAAACATGACCGAACATCATACATCTAGGAAAGATATAACTATCCAAATAGAGCTACTACAAAACCCCCCATACGGGCATTAGGTTCGCGTAAGCATCACCTTAGGCATCAGATTTCTCATCACCCTCTAGATCAGATACTTACGGCTATGAAGATACAGAAATCCAACTAAGGTTGTGTTCCTCCCTGAGGGATGTTTAGACTACAGAAGCATCACCGTAGGTTAGATGGCTCATCCCCTCGTGGATCATTCACTTACAACCTCAAGGAAACCCATTCTATTTCTAGTCAAGGTGTCAACCACGCTAATCGATAAGCAAGCAGGTATTTGATCTACAAACAAACATCGACGATAAACAAAGATGATACAAAATCCAAATGAGGCTGTGGCCCTCCCAGAGGGATGTTTAGGCCACAAAAATGTCACCGAAGGTTAGATGGCTCGTCCCCTTTATGGATCATGCACTTACTACCTCAAGGAATCCTATCTTATTTCTAATCAAGGAGTCGAACTTTGTAAACCGCCATTCCACCCTACATATAGAAGATTTTGCAATATAGGGAAGATCGAGATGAAAGAAAATAGATAATCAACTACAAACATACCAATTAACAATGAAATGAAAAGTTATATACATTTCCATGGAATGCTTAACAAAAGAACATGCTTGCATGGGCATCGGGGCTAGTCCCCGCACCCCAGTGAAAAGGAACTACTCGCTCATGATGTGAGAAACAAGAAGAATGAGAAAGAGAGGGAAATCCACCATGAGCATGGTGCAGAAGGTAATCACAACTCGGTGAAGATGATGTGGTCTTCTACATCGTGTCGGAGCAGACCTGGATGCGAAACAGGAGATGCCAAGACAGACCAGTCAGTCTCTCTCGCTTTGTCTTCCTTCTCTTCTCGACCTCCTTGATTGCAACACGGGTAGTAGGTGGAGTAAAACTGGCGTGGATGGAACTGAATTTGGATCGGACCTATGTACAGGCAGCCTTTCGGAGTCCTGAAACCGATGCTTAAATGGGGACCCTACTGGTCCTATTTATAGGCACCGATCTGGCCATCATGCTTTTGGTGTGATTTTAGTCCAAATGGTCTTGGAGATATTTTGTGCCCAAATGGTTTACTAAAAATCTCCTTCAAACGGTCTTGGTAAATCATACGGTTTGCTTTTCATACGGTCTTTACTTTGGTTATTCAAATGGTCTTCACGCTGACTTTGGGTTATCTGATTTGCATGCAAACGGTCTTCACGTATGCAGCACATGCTTTTTCAAACTATTTAATTATCAAACGGTCATGTGAGTGCGGCTCATTCGGTCTTAGATATTACCCATACGGTCTGGATGCATGAATGTCCATTCGATTTGCATGCACCAACCGGTCTTCACATGATCTTATCTAAACAGTTTCCTACTAGTTATTCCAAACGGTCTCACGTGACCAGTGCATTCGGTTTGCATGCATGTGCTCATTCGATTTTGGATCAGCAGCCCAGCCTACAGCAAACGGTTTCACATTGCTTAGAGTAGCAAACGGTATTGAATTGTTCTGATCATTCGGTCTTTGAGCTGCATTCATGCATGTGATTTTAGCTTAATCAATTTGCATGCTTGGCAACAAACGGTCTTCATGTGGAATATTGCTCAAACAGTTTGATATGAATGTGACCATACAGGCTTCATGTCTTCTAATCCAAACGGTCCTTGTGCTAGCTCATTCAGTTTTCTATGCATGTGACCATACGATTTGCATGCTTCAGCTAATTCCAAACAGTCTTCAAGTAAGACACCTTCATTCGGTCTTGGTATTTCATGCAGACTTTAGAAAACGGTCTTCTCAAATAGTTTCAAATATTAAACAGTTTGCACATAGTTATGTTAAACGGTCTCGCAGACCAGAACTCCTCAAACGGTCTCACAGATCGGAACTCCTCAAACGGTCTTGCAGACCCAGCTCCAAACGGTCTTGATGTGAACATGTCCATTCGGTCTTGAGACTGTATGGATGAAACCGTTTGGTCAGATCGAATGGATGAAACTGTTTGGTCAGACCGAATGGATGAAACCGTTTGGTCAGACCGAATGGATGAAACCGTTTGGTCAGATCGATTGGTCAGAACCAAGGGTGAGTGAAAGTGGGCCCCAGCTGATTGTTCAACTTCATCAAGACCTGCATCAAATCATCATAAATTTGGTTAAAATCTTGATAACCAAATCAATTAAGTAATTATGCACTTTATGATATATTGTGATATTTATTGAGAGAAATAGGGTATATTGAGTTGAATTTATCCCAAGATGGTAATTGAAATTCCTGATGAATATGCATTCATCAGTATTGGCCATAGCAAAGTGATATCGGCCATATCAAGGTGATATCGGCCATAGTAGAGTGATATCAGACATAGTGAAGTGATATCGACCACAAGTGAAGGGATATCAGCCACAAGTGAGGGGATATAGTGCATGAGTAGTGAGGTATCGTGCATGGTGCTAAGGAACAAGAAGGATCTCAAGTATTAACCCTAAGGTGATGCCATGATCAACTTCAACTTTGGATTAAAGCAAGGATCTAGGGTTGTGATCTTCCTTTCTTTTCTTCTTCACCAAATACTTATCCATGGTGATTCTTTACATATAGAGGAGTTGTGAAGTTCATCTTCAACCGTGGGAATGTGAAGCTTTGGAGCTTAGAGCTTTGAAGTTGTTCTTGAGGCGGGTTATATAACGTGAACCCAATTATGTTATAGCTCACCTTCAATCTTGCTATACTTGATGATTTACTTTCAATTTTGAATTTTCTTGAATAATTGATGAATCCATGAGTTCTAATAGTTGCATAGACATGTTGTCAATGAACTAGAGCAGTAAGAATGAAGGTTTTGAGCTTGATGATGATGACATCATCATGGTCCAACCCAATATCGGGTTGAAGTACCTCTAACCCGATATGACAAACCCTAGATGATGGGTAACCTGATATGGTGATATGAATACACCACTAGCACGATATAGTGATGAGTTTATACCACATGGACAATATGAGTGACACATACACACATCTTGTGCACGATATGAGGTCAAGCCCACACCTTATGCATGACATGGAGTCAAGTATATACCCTAACCTGATATAGTGTTGAAAACTCCAGAAAATGATATGAAACCCATTATACCTTGGAACCCCACACCCCTACCGATTTTTACACTTGAGTTAGTTGAGACTAATGAGTTGTCTAGCCTATCACTTAACACATGGTGAAGAGTATGCTGATACCAAAAAGATTTGAAAAGAAATGAGCATAAGGGTCTAACCTGATATGCAAATCCTAATAATGAGTAACCCGATATGGATGCACAATATGGTGATGAGGATACACCTCAATCACAATATCGATGCCCGATATGGTGGAAGTACCTCAATCCAATATACTTGATTGAGTGACACATGTAGTGTGTTATGTCAAATGATACATTAGGATATAATGAGTCTAATACATTTTGATAAATATAGGCCAATTTACCTTGAAAGAAGGATTGAGCCAACTCAATAAAGTATGATGTAATCATTATCCTAGAAAAGATGAGAGAGAAACTCATACTCTGTGTGTTAATCATGTAATGAGCATACGTTGATACTCCTAATAAGAGTGGAGTATGAATTAGCGTTTGGTTCTTGATAATATGAATTTGAAACCCTAATCGATTAGAATGGGAAACCCTAACCCTAATAATGGGAAGGATGTATTTCTCTTATATCACATAGTGATGCCTAACCCTAATAGTGGGAAGGATGTATTTCTCTTGTATCACATAGTGATGATATGAATATGAAACCCTAATCGGTTAGAATGGGAAACCCTAATCCTAATAATGGGAAGGATGTATTTCTCTTGTATCACATAATAATGATATGAATCTGAAACCCTAATAGGTTAGAATGGGAAACACTAACCTTAATAATGGGAAGGATATATTTCTCTTGTATCACATAGTGATGATATGAATTTGAAACCCTAATCGGTTAGAATGGGAAACCCTAACCCTAATAATGGGAAGGTTGTGTTTCTCTTGTATTGCTTGGTGATGTTATGTACTTCCTATTGTTTTTATCGTGAAGTGCTAACCATGCAGGAATCATGTGATGATGAGCATAGCAAGGTATGAGCTATGAATTTTCATATAATACAGATTTAAATGGGCCTTGTGATCCATGTTAAATACTTGTACAACAAGTATAATGCTTATTGGGTCTGATGGCCTAAAAAGATAGTTGCTACTTAGTAAGAACTGATAAGATGTTTAAATGGGCCTTGTGAGCCATGTGAAATACTTGTGCAACAAGTATAATGTATACCTTGGTCTGAGGACCTAGAGGAAATAGTTACTTGATGAGAGGTGACAATGTTCAGTAATGAACTAAGAGTTTCAATACTCATATCTAGTAATCATGATCATGATATTTCTAAGGGAGAAGAATCCCTAGTAATGTGATAAGGGACTGAGATCCCGAGTGTTATACATTCAATGTGTTCCAAAGATCATGAAAGTACTTGATAAACATATTACACATTTCTTTGTAGCATCTGTTATAATTCATGTTTGTAACTTGGTTGATGCTAAAAGATTCTGTAATGCACCTAATTAATCAAGTGGAATCTCATCATGTAGTTGCCCTGACCATAGATCCATTCAGTGTTAAAATTTGTTGAATGGTGAAACGAGTTTAACTCAGAGACCATATTTTTGAATATGTGGGGGTGAAGGACGACATATATCCTTACGTCCTAATGAAGAATTGATGTAGCACCTTCCTTAATTATTTTATATTGGGATTGATATGTGAATCTCCCGACCAATTGAGGAATTTATTTGTAAATTCTTCTCCATTAAATTATATCAGGATTGATATGTGAATCTCCTGACCAAATGAGGAATTGATGTATAATCTTCCTTATCATTAGTTTTTGGGGATGGATAATTGAAATCTCCCTATAGAGGGCACATGATGTGGCTATAGCTCTATAGCGAAGATACCAGTATACCCTAGTAAGCTAATTACAGATGACACAAGATTCCCTACCTGTAGTCTCATACTGACAGAGACGGGTGAGGTCTTGGTAGCCGACTCTTCCATTCACCTTATATGGTGCTGATGCTTTACGTAGACGTGGTCGGTTGGAGCATGAGTGGTATACCTCATCTCCTTAGGGAATAAGTGTGATTGTAAATATGTAATGAGCCATGTAACGTATTTTCTTAAGGATCGGACATGCAAAACATTGGTTGATATACACTTCTTTTATACATCTTAAATGGATAGATGTTATACATGTTATTCATATTCCTTATAAAGTGAATAGATGATTTATTGCTATATCATAGATAGATGCATTACTTTAAAGGATGAGATTTCTCTGTTCTTTATATAATAGTGATTAATCTTGCTTACTAATATAAAAGAACCTCTACTCAGTTTTATACTGTTTACCTATGATAATAATATTATTGGCAGAGAGTTATATCTCTCGCTGGGACAATTGTCTCACCCTGTGGGATCCACAATTTTTAGGTGGACGTGTACGAGGAGGTAGAGACCATTCCATAGAGGAAGGACAACAATAGCAGGGATAGCAGTAATAGCTCAGGTTGAGTATACAATATGTCGCGTCTTGTAGGTAGAATTCCTATGTGTCATCTCTATACTCTCAGGTCCTTAGAGTTAGAATGTGATGGTTTTATGAATGATCTAAGATTTTGTCTTGTATGCCTCAAGGTTTTAAGTTGCTTATGTATATGTTTTGGGAAAAGCAACCGGTATATGTTATCCTCGAGATGAGATGGTACAATGTATGTACAATTTGAATCATGATGTATATAAAGTTTTGGTTCTTCCTTTAAGAGTTTCCTGGAAGTGGATCTCTTTGCAAAATGGTTTTAATTTTTAGTGATTTTTTTTAATCCACTGCTTATGGTTATTCCGCAATTATTACTAGTGGCGATTTGGCTTGATTCGATGTCAGGTCGTCAAAAAGTCTTGGTATCAGACCCTAAGGTTCGCTGAGTCTACATAGACATAGGACTAAGGTGTTGAGTCTGCTCTAGTGTCCTCTAATATATATTATAGTGACTTATGCTTATGCAGAAGAAAGGGTAAAGTTTAAAGATGTCTGGAGAACACGAGGAACACATTGCAGAGAGCAATGTATTTACACCAAGAGAAGGTGCAAGGGATCATGCAAGAGAAGCACGACTGCCTGAAAATGCCCAGGTTGATCCAACCATGATAGAGAACCCTACTTTTAATGCTCTCATTGGGCATGTTATGACAACATTGACGCGTATAGAGGATCAAATACTAGCAATACAACCTAGATTACCAGTCCCTGATGATGAAATTTTAGACTCTAGAAGGGTTTCTGATCAACATAGTTATGTTGGAGCAATAGAAAATGTCGAAAAGATTAAGATACGACAAGGGATCAGAGTCTGCTACAAGTGTAGGTAGGTAGGACATTTGATAAAGGACTATCCAGTAAAGGATAATGAAATATAAATTAAGAAAAGATCTATCCAAACTTGAGAATAGATGTCAAGTAGCTCGAAAAAGGGGAGGTTTTTGGTGCCACCAATGCAACAAACACCTAGTGCACCAGGACAGTGGCTACCAAGAAAGGGAAAAGGACCTAATATTCCACCAGTTAGAACTCTTAACTTAGATTCTACATCGGTAATAAGGATGAAAAGACTAGGGAGTGCGAATAAGACATGTTTTAGATGTGGATAGGTTGGGCATATTAGATCCTTTTGCTCAAAAAGAAAGGAGGGAATGAACCAACCATTGAGGCAGAGTCAACAAGTCTCTCAATGGAAATAGTTTTGCAGTGGCACACGAGGACATGAATAGGCGTCCCAAGTAGGTCCATCTATACCAAATGATGGAGCATGACATTGGAAATTGGAAACAACACGATTCTATCAAATGAATCAGTCAGAGGTAGTAATCGATCCACGAGTCAAGACATATCAGATGAAATTGTTTCATTCTGATATGTCTTCCCCTGATTTTATCTGTTAGTTATAAGAAAAGTAGTCGTTGTTGAGCTTCCTTTGATTAGTCCTATGAGGACATAAGGAAGAGATAAAAAAGGATGAGAACTTATATTCTATCCAGTAATCTTTAAAATGTTTTATAATTACTTTTGTCTGTATAAAAGAGGATGAGGTGTAAGTGAGATGCTTGGAGAAATCTAGGGATACTAAGTCCTATGAAATGGATGATATGAAAAGTAAAGTATGTAATATAAAATAAGGGGCATACTACCTAAACTCAGTACTTGTATACCCTGTCTAGGTATTCATTTATTGAAGGCAAGGTAAGTATGAGACTCTTAGATTGCTATCTCTCTGATTACTCTAATCAAGTAGTCATTTGAAAACAATCTAAAGAGCATAATGAAACTGAAAATATGGCATGGATATTTCTATCACATCCTAACTACAATGAAATAGAAGCTGAGTTATCTCAAACCAGTCTGTGAGTATGAGGAAGTAAAAAGTACAATCCTCATGATAAGAGAAAGGGAACAAGGGAGATGATTCATGTTCAATAAAGAATTTGTGAAGAATAAAGACCTTTTCCATGATGTGAATATAAACAAAATAAGAAAATGTTCATGAACATACTAAACAATAACAAAGAAAGGAATGATGACATGTAATCATCTTTATAATTCCATGTTGATGAGAAGGAACCTAAGATGAAACAAGATTGAATGACACATGAACAGTTGAAAGTTCATGCAATAATCAAAGAAGGTGATAATCTCTTTTCTTTGATAAACAACCCTGGATAATGATGGGGAAATGTTCTTTCCTTTCAGAGACATGACAATCAAGTAAGTCTTATTACACTTGATGTCCATGGATTAAAAGTAATCTTTAGATGGGTACTTTGAAAAGTATCATCTAGTCTTGGATTTTGGTTCTAAGACAGAGTTATATGTGATAAGTAATGTCCCAATATGAAAGAACGGTCCTATTATATGTCTGTCTTTGGTAATAACAACAGAGAGATGGAAATTATGAGGATGTGATGTGTTTTTGGCATATGTAACGGATACCAAGGTAAAGAATCCTAGTATCCAAGAACTTTCAATGATATGAGAAAATGAGAACATGACTCCTCATAAGATGATTATGTTTAGTTACCTAGAAGGGCCAACTTTGAGATTAGTCTAGTTACATACTATAGTATGGATATCATATGTTAGGGGTTTATGCTCTGCATAAACATAACATTGATAAGGATGTATTAATTGAAGGAATAATTGTAGAATCGTCTTGGGGAAAGCTTATCAAGCTATATATAATTCCTTAGAATATCCCTATCTAGATCTATTGAGGCAGCTTATACATATAATATCTAGAGTCACCTATGAGATACTTCTTCTTTGAGAAGTAGCCTCTCCTTATGATAAGAAAATATATAGCTAACAAGATGGTTGGTTCTAGTCATAAGTAAGTTTAGTGTTGTGTCAACAGATTAGAGTGGCACAATAGAATTATGATAAGACTCATAGTCTCAAATGGGTGACAAAATGTAACTCTAGTCTTTCCTTAGAGGAGAAATGCTAAACTAAGTGAGGGGTATGGAAGACCCCCAAGTTCAAGAATCTTATTACATAAAAGATGTAAGTTAAGAAAGTGAAAAATCAATGAGGTTTGACACCCAAATTATTCGAAGTATGAATAGTACTTCTCTGACTTAGAAAGAGTCACCTGACACAGAAGTGAGGTGGGGGGTTGAGGGGCGAAGGGGGAAGCCCGAGGGACCCTTGTAGTCATTAATGAAAATGGCAGTTGAGTATGTGTCATGTATGACAGATTCTAATGATGACCTTGAATGGAAGGACTTTGTGCTGGTCAAAGTTCTATGGCATCTCCATGACATCAAGATGTTATGTGGAGGCTTGATAATATGATGCATGAATAAAAATTGTCTTCCTTCATCTGGGATTTCGGGGACAAAATCCTTGTTAGGGGTTTATAACTTGTAACATCCCTAAACTAGGTTTAGTGGAAGCCCTATTTGTTTGGCTTAAATAAGTTTCTTATAACTTTAATATAATTCTCTAAAGTATTTTTTTTATCAGGTGACAAACTTATGTTTCAAGTTTGGTCCTGTTTGAATGATGTTTGAGTAATGATTTCTTGTTTTGGACCCAAAGTGCAATTTACCCAAAATGAAGGGTTATATTGCAAAATGTCACATTTGTACATACCTCATGTGTTTTAGCATCATAAGAGATAAATAATGATGCTAAGGGATAGCTTGTGGAAAGCCTAAATTTCAAATTGAAACTTGTTTGAATAATGTTAGTGCCTTGTGCACCAATTTTGGTACAAGTTGTAATTTACCCAAAATTCAAGGTTGATAGGAAAACTACCACCTCTAGAGTGTCCTTAATCTCTCCTAGTATCATATAGAGGAGATATAAAGAAGGAGGCACCGTGTTTGAATCATATTTGAGTGATGATACTCTTGGCGATGAAAAGACCAAGAAAGGGTTGAATGTGAAACCCTAATTTGAGTTGTATCAGGTTGTAGAGTTCATATGAGAGTGCCTATCAGCCAAGAAGCCATAGAGGGAGTTTCGTATTGGTTTGTGATCTCTTGGAATTGTCCATGATGGGCTAAGAATCTCAAGGAGGTGAAGTGTATCGATTTACAACTTCCTTGGAAAAGTTGTATCGGGTTGTGAATAAAGTGGTGATTCGGTTGAAATATCTTATCCAACAAGATAAGTGATGACCAAAATTTCATCTCTATATTATCTTAAAGTGTTTTTCATGTCAAGATAAATATGAGTGCATTCATTTACATGTGTCAACCATGCATGGACACGTGACACCTAGTAGCTTGAAATGATGACACCTCATATACACTCTTTTTTCATGAACCTCAATTATAAATACCACTCCTTTTACCTATTAGTGAAAATTTTCAAAACTCACCACCCTATTTATCTTAGATATCATGCATAGTGTCTTGGTATCATGCATAGGTGAAGGGGTATCATGCATAAAGCCTTGGTATCGGCCATATCAAAGTAATATCGACCATAGCAAGGTGATATCGACCATACTGGAGTGATATCAGCCATAGTGAAGTGATATCGGCCACAAGTGAAGGGATATCAACCACAAGTGAGGGGATATCATGCATGAGGTATAGTGAATGGTGCTAAGGAACAAGAAGGAGATCAAGTCTTAACCCTAAGGTGAAGCCATGATCATCTTCAACCTTGGATTAAAGAAAGGATCTAGGGTTGTGATCTTCTTTTCTTTTCTTCTTCACCAAATACTTATCCATGGTGATTATTTGAATATAGAGGAGTTGTGAAGCTCATCTTCATCCTTGCAAATGTGAAGCTTTGGATCTTGGAGCTTTGAAGTTTTTCTTGAGGCGGGTTATATAACTTGAACCCAATTATGTTATTAGTCACCTTCAATGTTGCTATACTTGATGGTTTACTTTCAATTTCAAATTTTCTAAAATAATTGATGAATCCATGAGTTCTAGTAGTTGCATAGACCTTTTTTCAATGAATAGAGCAGTAAGAATGAAGGTTTCGATCTTGACGATGATGACATCATCATGGTCCAACCCGATATTGGGTTGAAGTACCACTAACCCGATATGACAAACCGTAGATGATGGGTAACCCAATATGGTGATATGAATACACCACTAGAATGATATAGTGATGAGTTTATACCTCATGGATGATATGAGTGACACATACACACATCCTGTGCATGATATGAGGTCAAGACCACACCTTATGCACGACATGGAGTCAAGTATTTACCCTAACCCGATATAGTGTTGAAAACTCTAGATGATTATATGAAACCCGATATACCTTGGAACCCCACACCCCTATCGGTCTGTACACTTGAGTTAGTTGAGACTAATCAATTGTCTAGCCTATCACTTAACACATGGTGAAGAGTAGGCCGATACCGTCCACGTTTGAAAAGAAATGAGCATAAGGGTCTAACCCGATATGCAAACCCTAATAATGAGTAACCTGATATGGATGCACGATATGGTGATGAGGATACACCGCAATCATGATATGGATGCCCGATATGGTGGAAGTACCTCAATCCAATATACTTTATTGAGTGACACATGTAGTGTGTTATGTCAAATGATACATTAAGATGTAAAGAGTCTAATGCATTTTGATAAATATAGGCAAATGTACCTTGAAAGAAGGATTGAGCCAACTTAATAAAGTATGATGTAGTCATTATCCTAGAAAGGATGAGAGAGAAACTCATACTCTATGTGTGAATCATGTAATGAGCATACAATTATACTCCTAATATGAGTGGAGTATGAATTAGGGTTTGGTTCTTGATAATATGAATATGAAACCCTAATCGGTTAGAATGGGAAACCCTAACCCTAATAATGGGAAGGATGTATTTCTATTATATCACATAGTGATACCTAACCCTAATAATGGGAAGGATGTATTTCTCTTGTATCATATAGTGATGATATGAATATGAAACCCTAATAGGTTAGAATGGAAACCCTAATCCTAATAATGGGAAGGATGCATTTCTCTTGTATCACATAATGATGATATGAATCTGAAACCCTAATCGGTTAGAATGGAAAACCCTAACCCTAATAATGGGAAGGATGTATTTCTCTTGTATCACATGGTGATGATATGAATCTGAAACCCTAATCGATTAGAATGGGAAACACTAACCCTAATAATGGGAAGGTTGTATTTCTCTTGTATTTCTTGGTGATGTTACGTACTTGCTATTGTTTTTATCATGAAGTGCTCACCATGCAGGAATCATGTGATGATGAGCATAGCCAGGTATGAGCTATGAATTTTCATATAATACAGATTTAAATGGGTATTGTGATCCATGTTAAATACTTTTACAACAAGTATAATTCTTATAGGGCCTGATGAACTAAAAAGATAGTTGTTTCTTAGTAAGAACTGACAAGACGTTTAAATGGGCCTTGTGAGCCATGTGAAATACTTATGCAACAAGTATAATGTATACCTTGGTCTGAGGACCTAGAGGAAATTTTTATATGATGAGAGGTGACAATGTTTAGTAATGAACTAAGGGTTTGAATACCCATATATAGTAATCATTATGATGATATTGCTAAGGGAGAAGAATCCCTAGTAATGTGATAAGGGACTGAGATCCTGAGTGTTATACATTCAATGTGTTCCAAAGATCATGAAAGTACTTGATAAATGTATTACACCTTTCTTTGTAGCATACATTATAATTCATGTTTGTAACTTGGTTGATGCTAAAAGATACTATAATGCACCTAATTAATCAAGTGGAATCTCATCATGTAGTTTCCCTGACCATAGATCCATTCAGTGTCAGAATTTGTTGAATGGTGAAACAAGTTTAACTCGATGAGCATATTTTTGAATATGCGGGGGTGAAGGACAACATATATCCTTACATCCTAATGAAGAATTGATGTACCACCTTCCTTAATTATTTTATATCAGGATTGATATGTGAAGCTCCCGACCAATTGAGGAATTTATGTGTAAATTCTACTTCATTAAATTAATATGGGATTGATATGTGAATCTCCCGACCAAATGAGGAATTGATGTAAAATCTTCCTTATGATTATAATTCAGGGATGGATAATTGAAATCTCCCTAAAGAGAATGCATGTTGTGACTATAGATCTATAGAGAAGATCCCAGTATACCCTGGTAAGCTAGTTGCAGATGACACAAGATGTCCTTCCAATAGTCTCGTACTGACTGAGACGAGTAAGGTCTTGGCAATCGGCTCTTTTATTGACCTTGTATGGTACCGATGATTTACATAGCCTTGGCGGTTGGAGAATGAGCGGTATACCTCATCTCCTCAGGGCATAAGTGTGATTGTAAATATGTAATCAGCCGTTAGTGTATTTGCTTAAGGATCGTATATGGAAAACATTGGTTGATGTACACTTCTTGTATACATCTTAAATGGATAGATGTTATACATGTTATTCATATTCCTTATAAAGTGATTAGATGATTTATTTCTCTATCATAGATAGTTGCATTACTTTAAAAGATAAGATTGCTCTGTTCTACTTATAATAGTGATTAATCTTTCTTATTAATATAAAAGAACCTCTGCTCAGTTTTATACTGTTTACCTATGATAATAATATTGTTGGCAAAGAGTTATATATCTCATTGGGATAATAGTCTCACCCCGTGGGATCCACAATTTTTAGGTGGACATGCAAAAGGAGGTAGAGACCATTCTGTAGAGGAAGGACAACAATAGTAGGGACAATAGTAATAGCTTAGGTTGAGTGTACTGTCTGTCGTGTCTTGTAGGTAGAAGTCCAATGTGTCGTCTCTGTACTCCCAGGTCCTTGGAGTTAGAACGTGATGGTTTTATAAATGATCTGAGATTTTGTCTTGTATACCTCGAGGTTTTTAAGTTGCTTATGTATATGTTTTGGGCAAAGTAACAGGCATATGGCATCCTCGAGATGAGATAGTACAATGTATGTACAATGTGAATCATGATGTATATAATGTTTTAGTTCTTCCTTTAAGAGTTTCCTGGAAGTGCATCTCTTTGCAAAATGGTTTTAATTTTTAGTGATTTTCATTAATCCGCTGCTTATCGTCATTCCGTAATTATTAGTGATTTGGCTTGATTCGATGTCGGGTCGTCACATTTTTGACTTAATAGTAGTCAGTTGGATTTGAGTGGTACACCTCAAATCCTCAGGGTAATAATAATAAAATTGTTAATATAGTTGTGTAGTATAATTTCTTAAGGTCAAATATGAATCACATTGGATGGCCCCAAATCTTATTTCTTGTACCATTTAGGTTATAACAGGCATACATGTTCTTAATATTTCTTTTAAAAGCATATGCTATTCTACTATTCAATTGCAAGTACTTGAACTGCTTAACCAATATTTATTGCTTTACTTAATTATTCTACTTATAATAGATGTTGGTGGAGAGTTGTATCTACCTTTGAGATGTTATTTCACCTCATTGGTTCCACAATTTTTTAGGTGGTCATGGACGAGGAGGTAGATGTCGTGGTACAGGTGCTAAGCAGTAACAGGAGTAACATTTCTTTGCAATTGGATATGCTACTGGAGCTTTGTAGTAGATGTTCTATGTGTCATACTTTTACTCTCAAGTTTTAGGGGAGATTTTGTATTTTATATTGACATGTAGATTTTGTCTTTATGCCATGTGTGTATATAAATGACATATATGTATACACAGTTCATAAGTGTTGTGCAGTAATGGCTTGATAGCCTTTGAACATGAGATGCAACATCCTTTGGTATATATATGAATAAGAGATAGCCTGAGTTGAGGTTGGTTTAGTAAATACTTCCACTTGAGCTATGAAATTATAATTAGTTTTAATTTATCCTATTTTGTGGTAGTATTTTTATTAGTGATAATTCCACGTTTTATTTTGAGTAATCTCGCTTAGTGTGGCGATGGTCGTCACAATTTGTGGTATCAGAGCATTAGGTTCACTGAGTCTACAAGGATATAGGATTAGGATTAGTGTATGTTCAAAGTGTCCTCTAGTATATCTTATGGTCACTTTTACTTATGTAGAAGAAGGAGAAGAAAGAGAATAGATGTCTAGAGAACATGAGGAATATGTTGTTGAAAGTGTTGCTACGTCAGGAGATGGTTTGAGGATGCTAGAGAGGACTGATGCAGTTCCAGAAGTGCCTCAAGTTGACCTAGATAATGTAGTCAATCCTTCTTTTGAAACCATGGTTGGATGGTTTATTGATACAGTGACGCCCATGGTGGATAGGATACCTACAACCTAACCTAGAAACCTATCCCCGGTGCTGAGACCCGTGGTTTCAGGGAGACTTTTGAAAGACTTTGATGTGTAGGAGCATTAGAGTATGTTGGTACTTATGATCTAGCTGATGCAGATATATGGTTGACTGAGTTGGAAAAGGCTTTCAAACTTCTCAACATCCTGAATGAATATAATGTGAAACATGTTGTCTATTTGTTAAAGGGAAGTGTTGGCCGCTGGTGGGCCATTGTGGAAGAGAAAAGACTGGGTGTTGTGATCACGCGGGAAGATTTATGACGGGAGTTTGTTAGTCATTACTTTCCATATACCTACTTGGATGAGAATATTGTACAATTTGAGAACATTCAACAAGGATCTATGTCGATTAGCGCTTATGAAGCTAAGTTTATGGAACTTATAAGGTTTTGTCTGCACATGGCAACGACGGAGGAGAGGATTAGATATTTTGAGAAGTGTTGGATTTTAGTTGTGCTAGTAAAATTTTTGTGGCATCATCGTGGCATAGAGGAATCCACATGGGATCTTGTGGAAGAGATGCGAAAGAGATATTTGTCTCTTTTCACATAGGATTTTGGGGGCGAAATCCCTATTAGAGGTTTCTCGTTGTAAGATCCCTGACCTAGCCTTGTGCTTGATTGTAATTTCTTTGTGTCATAAGACTCTTTAACCTTAATTCAATATTTTTAATGCTTTAATATCATATGACAGGTATATGGTTATGATTTGGTTCAATTTGATTAAGATTTGAACCACCTTTGCTATATAAGTAGTTGGTTTGGACTACCTTGTTGTTCACCCATAATTGAGGGTTAACATTTAAAATGTCACATGAAGAGAGTACTCCTTGTACCTTGGCACCACGAGAGAGAAGATGGTGAGATGGGGCACCTTATTTGATTGATGTTTGGTGATGGAACATATCATAGTGTTAGGGTTTCTAGGGTTTTCTACATGGAAGTGGTGACAAACTAAGGTTTGGGTGTTGTGACTACTACCCCATTCTTGTGTGAGGGTAGCAACCGCAACACATGATCTAAGGTCATGTGGTTTTGACCTAACAACCTAGAGGTCAAAACACCTCTTGTCCTTTAGTGTATAGACCATGCATATAGGCAAGCATGGTAGATTAGGGTTTTGAGTCGAAACTAAGAATGGAGGGAGTCTTATGACCAAGATGAGATGGTAGAAACCATGGTGGTTGCTACATTTTCTATACACATATGAAAATTTTGTGTTTTTGCATGTGAGAGAAGATAAGATCTCTTAGTTGAAGGACATGTGTCCTTAGGCGATCTATTATGGTGACCTCACAAATTTCTTTCTCTCTCTCCCTTTGGGTATATATTCCTTTCTTTTCACATGTGAGAGACTTTTTGACTTCTTCATCTTCCTCCTTCCAATGTGAACCGTCCTTGTAGATGTAGGAGCAAGAAGGATTGGATCTTGAAGCTAGGGTGGCTGATCCATCTTGCATGTGGTAGATTTGATGCTAGATGATCTTCTTAGTAGTGGTTTCTTGGAGAATCTCCTCTTGGTAAATGATTTGAACCCTAGATCTAATCCATATTTGATTCTTCATCTTCTTCTTCATCCATCTCTACATTAGGGATATGCATGGTCTATGGTGATTTCTCTTGGACATTTCTTCTTCTTGTGGGTCGAAATCATGCTTCAACCTAGGGTTTCTTCATCTTCTACCTTGATTAGAAGTTAGGGTTTGGGTTTTCTTTTCCCTAGACTTATCTTTAACCATGGGGTTCCCATCTTTTTGAAGGAGATATGGTTGTTAAAGGTTTGGATCTATATGGGGCTCCCTTTTCTTCTTTGGAGCTTAAGATAAAGGAAACTTGGATCATCAAATATAGGCGGGTTATATAACTCCTTCCTCCTCTATTATGTGCAATCTAAACCTGATTACATGATGTTTGTATGTTTTTGTTCCAAATCTTTAAAATATGTTCTTTTAGTGAAAAAAGTGATGATAGTTATGTTTGAACTATATTGTATTTCAAAGATGATGCATACTTCTTTTAAACCCTAAAATCATTGTACCTAATTTGAGAAATAGATGGTGATCTTTGTTCTTTGGTTCATAGAACCATGTTAGATCTACTTGGTATGTTGATACTTGTATAACATGGAGTTTTGAACTTGCTTAGATGTTTAGAAATCTCATTTTCCTTCTCTTAATCCTAATTCCAATGGTGATCATGTATAATCATGAGTTAGGTTTGAAAGACATCGTTGAATAGGTATGTTTGATCTTGGATGATGGTTGGCGATCCCTATTTTTTTCCTAGGTGTTATGACATGTTGGTAGTGGGCTAGATGGCATGTAGGTCGCAATATTATGTTGCATGAGATCACAACACCTAGGATGGGGTGTGGTGATGACCATGCATGAGTAAGGGTCAAAACACTTAGGGTTTTTAAAGGTGGATAATACATGAAGTGTTACGACTGATAGCTTCGTATAGAGAGGTCAAAACACTTGTGATAAGAGTGGTTAAGATCATGTAGAGTGTTACAGTCGATACACCCATGTGGTTGAGGTCGAAACACTACTCATGTTTGGGTTGAAATCATGAATGGTTAAGGTTGAAGTACCTTGAAGTGTGGAGGTCAAAACACTTTGGTTTGGAGATCAAGACACTCATGTCTTATGAGGATAATACACCCAGAATGGTTGACGTTGAAACATCATCATGACTAGGGTTGAAACATCGAGTGTTGCAGTCATGACACAAGGTGTGTGTCTAGGTCGCTACACTTTATGGTGATGGGTAGATACACTTATATTCATACATGTATAGATGATTAATACACAATGTAATGATCTATATGAGAGGATGTGGCATGAATGGTTGACCATTAACCATAGTGCTTGGCTCTAGAACTCTCTAATAAAGTGAGAAGTGATGGTATTAGGGTTTAGGGGATGAGTGGTGTTATGAAACCCTAATTGAATGCAATTGAAACCCTAACCCTAACCCATTGTTCCTGTGATGTATGTGATTACTTTACTTGAAGATTCTTGTTCTATAATAGAGTTTTCTCTCTCCTATTTATGTATCCCTAACTTTGCAGGTGAGATGAATATGCATAGCTATGAGAATGCTATGGCGAACCTTGTACAATACAAGGTGGTGATTATAAGCATATATCAATTGTTGAGATATCTTATGATGTTAATTGCACATGTTTCATGTGATGTGAACCTAGTGAATTGTTGAGTGCATTGAGTACAGTTTAAGAGGTGAAATCCTCCATATATGGAAGTGAGGGTTGCTACCCCATAAGTGATGTGATATTGATGACCTTGAAATGATTGTGATACAAGTGTCTTGTGGTGATGAGACAAATTCTCACCTTGTACCCTTTTATATCTTCTAAAGTTATACCTTACTCTTATTTTTGTAGAATCTATTTAGGGTTATTATGTTGTAACTTGATTGATGCATTAAAAGATACCCAATTGGAATATCTCATCAAGTGAAATCCTACTCATGTAGTTTCCCTATACCATAGATCTATCTTCAGCATCAGTATCTAGTTAGATGGTGAAATGAGTAACTTCTACGGGAAACTCAAAGCACATATTATTGAATATGCAGGGTGCAATTGAATTATTTCTTTATACCCTTAAATTGTTGAAATAATGATGTGATACTTTGTTATAGAACGTCCAGGCATTAGCCAGTTCTCTAGTGTTGTGCCATGCACCAAGGCAGGCTAGTTATTTTACAGAACCATAGCTTGAGTATGAGTTGTTGTCTTTACAGGACTATAGCTATGACTATAAGTTGTTGTCAATAGCAGTTTGACTGTTATGTCACTACATTGCAAACATTAACTAACCAAGTAGTACGAGTGTTGATCATGGAGTCTGACTCTTCCATTGATCTTGTATGGTACTGATTTTGACTTAATAGTGGTCAATTGGATTTGAGTGGTATGCCTCAAATACTAATGGCAATAATAATAAAAGTGTTAATATAGTCGTGTAGTATGATTCAAATCACATTGGATGACCCCATACCTTATTTCTTGTACCATTTAGGTTATAATAGTCATACATGTTCTTCATATTCCTTTTAGAAGCAAATGATATTATACTATTCAATTGCAAGTACTAGAACTGCTTAGCCAATATTTACTTCTTTACTTAATTATTCTACTTATAATAGATGTTGGCGGAGATTTATGTCTCCTGTTGAGATGTGATCTCACCCTATTGGTTCCACAACTTTTTAGGTGGTCATGGACAAGGTGGTAGAGGTCATGGTACAAGTGCTGAGCAGTAAGAGGAGTAACATTTCTTAGAGGTTGGATATGCTGCTAGAGATTTGTAGTAGATGTCATATGTGTCATCCTTGTACTCTCAGGTCTTATAGGAGATTTTATGTTTTGTATATTGACATGTAGATTCTGGCTTTATGCCATGTGTGTATATAAATGACATATATGTATAGACAGTTTATAAGTGTTGTACAATAATGGCTTAATAGCCTTTGAACATGAGATGTAACATCCTTTGCTATATACATGAATCAGAGATTGCCTAAGTTGAGGCTAGTTTAGTAAATACTTCCGCTTGAGATATTAAATTATAATTGATTTAATTTACCCTATTTTGTGGTAATATTGTTATTAGTTATAATTTCACACTTTCTATTGAGTAATCTCACTTAGTGTGGTGATGATCGTCACATTGGTGGGGCGCCATCCACACAATTCAAAATTGTAAGTTAGGATTTAGCATTTGATGTATATAGATATCTTTTGTAATGATCTATATTATAAAGTTTTTCTTTTCTAATACTTTATGAGAACATTAATTTTATACTAGTATGTGATGGTTTCTTTATATTATTATTCTGATGGGTGTCATGTTTCTAACACTCCTATATTGAAAAAAATTAACTTTCGCTCATGTGATATGATAATTAGTGTTACAAGTTTAATGATAATTGATTAATCAAATGGTTAATTATGTTACAATAAATTTAGCTCAAGAATATTAGTCAATTTAGTGAAGTTTACTACTTTATTTTGGCTAATCGATACTCAACTATTGTGCATGTTACCATTCTTTTTGTTTCATTGAAGGATTTAATTGATTAGTCATTGTTTAGTTACAAAATTTATCACATACATATACATATGGATATAATTGTACTTTGATATCAGTAAAACCTCCCCATTTAAATCTCAAACTAGGAGTAATAAACTCCCACACTCATTGCGCAAAGGTACAATGCTAAGATATTTGTTACCAATTTTATGTATACTTTCAACTAAAATTGGTAGATTTGATTATTTACTTATATTTATTAATATTTTAGTAATTGAGTTACTATTTTTTTGTTTTAATATAAGAGATTACTGATACAATAAGTTTTCCTACACACACAAATATATATATATATATATATATATATATCTGTGTGTGTGTGTTTGTGTGTGAGTGTGTGTGTGTGTGTGTTTTGATCTCATTCAAACCTCCACATTTATAACCCAATCTAGATATGGGTATCTCAAACATGGGTCACCTGGGGAAGACCATGCTTGACTACCTGCACTACACTCACAAGTTACAATATTATAATATTTGTTCATAATTTTATGAATACTTTCAACCATTGACGAACAATAAATGAAGTTCATTATATTAGGTTCATGGTCAACATCTAACTGCCCTTCTGAAAGAAAAATTCTACACATAGGTACCTTCACACCCGCCGACCCACCCGTACATTGGGAAGCTGTGAATCCCCCTCCACTATCTACAAATCCCCCTCCACTATCTAAAAGCGTACCCATTAGCCGGCTTCTGCAGATATTATGGATGTAATACCATGCAATAGCATGCAACGAGATGGTTGCAATCACCCATGAAATTTTAAATTTTGTTCATTTTATTCCCTCCATTTTTTCCAAATGATAAGCTTTTAAAGACATGTTGCATTGCACCATTCCCCTCCATCCTTACCACTTCTCAACCAACAGTAGATGCACGTGCACTATACGTGAATTGTTCTGTGGATTCCTACATGAAACATGTATTTATGTAGTTCACATTTTAGTTTCTTCTCACAACGATATGAAGTTTGGTTTTATTGACTTCTACAGATGGATACAATGAACTACAAAAAATCCCCATCTATACCAAACAACGTTATCTCCTCCTTAGAAGTCATTATTTCCAATGGGATAGAGTTTTTAGTAACTTTCATTTCTTTACCTTCTTCACCATATATAAGCACATACTCTTACATTTCTTGACTTCATTATTTAACATTCTTCCTATCTTGTACAGACTGATTCGATCCCTAATACAAATAATTCTCCTTATCCTCCTAATGAACTAGAGGTCTTGGTAAAACTTGAAATCGACTTGTCATTTGACTCTATACCTGAAGCAAAACACAAAATATGTCGATAAAACCAGTTTTGGTGTTATAACATGTCACTCTACCAAAGATCAAGGTGATGATGTTGTAAAAAGAGTAGAATTTGTTTATGCCAACTCAGGTCCACCACCGAAAGAACAGAAGGATTCTTTGTATAGATATAAGCTGACTTCAAAGACAAACTATCCAACACGTTTGAGACTTTGTCAGAACTATATTGGTAAATATTTAATTTGCAAGTTTATAGAGGAGCATAACCATGGGCTTATGGAATCTCATTTAGTCAGACTTTTACCATCCAAAAGAAAGATTCCTCATGACATCCAAAGATGGATAGATTTGAATGATAGAACAGGTATCAAAATTACTTCTCACTCAAAGTACGTCCAATACCGTTCGTGGTATTACAGTACATATCATACGATAATAGTTATACAGTACTAACCATATCATATTTTCAGGTATCCATCCTATTAAATCCATGTGTAGTTTTGTTGTTGAAGCTGGCTCATATGACAATCTTCCATTTACTCAGAAGGACTTGATGAATTATGCTGCATCATCTAGAAACCTCCGACTTGGAAAAGGCGATGCTCAAGAGATTCAGAATTATTTCATCAAACAGAAAAAACAAAGTAGTGATTTCTTCTATGTTCTTGATATAGATGACCTTGGTGTTTTACAGAATGTGTTTTGGGTAGACTCAAGATCAAGGCATGCATACAGATACTTCAATGATGTCATTAAGTTTGACACAACATATCTAACAAATAGATATGAAATGTCTTTTCACCTTTTGTTTGCATTAATCACGACGATCATTCAATTTTAATGGGATGTGAATTATTATGCGAGGAGACTACAGATAATTATGTATGGTTATTCAAAACATGGCTCGAATGTATGGGTACATCTATTTCTCATTTAATAAAGTACTATATGACACAATACTATACTGCTAATTGATTTATTACTGTATAGTTATTCAAAACATGGCTTGAATGTATGGGTACATCTATTTCTGCATTTAATAAAGTACTGTATCACACAATAATGTACTACTAATTGATTTATTATTGTACGCTCCAATGACTTAAATCCTTCTTTCATTCTTAGGTGGTGTTGAACCAAAGGGCATCATCACTTATTAGGCCCAACATATCATGAATGACGTTAAAATAGCTCTTCCTAATATGCGTCATCGACTGTGTATGTGGCATATTATGAAAAAACTTCCTGAGAAATTAGGAAAGGACTCACATGTTTCAAAACTAGTAAAGGATGCAGTTTATAAGAGTACATCTATGCACGAGTTTGAGAGCATTTGGCATCAAGCTATACAAAGAGCGAGTACGAAAGAACAGAGTTGGTTGTCTAGTATTCACAAGCTAAAACATCTTTGGGTTCCTGTCTATGTCGATAGTTTCTTCTGGGCCGACATTTTCACAACACAGAGAAGTGAATCAATGAATGCTTTCTTTGACGGATATGTTAATTCACGTACATCTCTGAAGCAGTTTGTTTCTCAATTCGATGTTTCTCTTCAATCAAAATATGAAAAAGAGAAGCTAGCATACTTTGAATCTTTCCACAAAAAACCACACCTCAGAACAACACTAAAGATTGAGGCACAGTACGCTGAAACATATACCATAAATATGTTTAGGAAATTCCAAAATAAGTTGGAAGGAATGATGTTTTGTGAATCCAAACTCATTTATGGGGATTCTTTTCAATCAAGTTTTGTTGTTACCGAGCACAAAACTATTTGGATAAGTTTAGATGAAAGCAAATGCTTTCAGAAAGAATTTGACGTACAGTACAAAATACAGGATGAAGAGATTAATTTTTCATGTTTATGTTTTGAGTCTAAGGGAATTTTATGCAGTCATATTCTATGTGTCATTAGTAGAAATCTAAAACTTGATAAAATACCACAACAATATATATTGGATAGATGGCGAAAGGATATACATCAGGAATACAAAACCTCTTACACCCTTCTATCTGGTATGGGAGATGAGCCTCAACAACGTGCAGAGCACATTTATAGTATATGTGGTGGTTTTGCCAATTTAGCAAGAGCTTCTGTTGAAAATTATGAATATGTAAAAAGTGAGCTTGCAAATGTGTACCACAGGATAAACACTATTTTGAAAGAAAAAGGACAAGCCACAACAGTAAATATTTTATGTTAGAACTATACATTCCCATACTAGCATATACAATTCTTACATTTTACTTACTACAGGAAAACACACCAGCTATACAAGACCTTGTTGTGGCTATTCATGTTGGAAGACCATCATCTCTCAGAAAGAAATCGAAGAGAGAGCAACTTGCATCAAAGAAAAAGAGGACTTCTAAAAAAACAACAGTGAAGGATTCCAGAACAAACATTTGTACTATACATCTAGACATTAACACAATGGATGTGGAAGACATAACTCTGCATCCATCTGCATCACAGAGTAAATATGCAGTACACCTAAACCACACCAGCACAATGTTTGGTGAAGAATTAATTCCATAGACAGCACTGGATGAAATAGTGCCAAATCATTTTCTTTAAGACCTAAACGAATCCCCGAATATTTCACATAGTTCGGAAGAATTCCGCTCCCCAAATTTCGAATCTAGTTTTTGGAACGTTCGTCCCAATTTTCCTAAAATGAACAAATATTTGTACAGATGATTTAATAACTGTCCACCCCATTTTCAAGAGTTGCAAATGTAATGAAAAAGTTTAAATCATTTGAAAAGTAGTACTGCATTCATGAATGTCTGTCTTAATTCTATAAAGATCTTCAATATAAATACTATCACATATAATACACGAAAGCACAATGCCGACACATACAGTATATTAAGATATAGTGATTACTTAAAGGTTATACCATCGGCTGCACCAAGAACTCATTTTTACAACTTGAAACGCTATCAAATGCATTCATGTATGTCTGTCAGTATGAAAATGAAGAGTTACAGTAGATTACATTATCTTGCATGAACATGCAAAATAAATGATAACATATATAGTATAGTCATGCACAGTACGTATGTATAAAAACTACTTACTATAAGTTACTGTAACATGTGCATCACCTCATCAATGATCTTCAAATATATAAGTATCTTCAATGTATGTTTGATTACATTACGAACTCATTTTTTAACTTCTGTTATATCATGAACATTACACAAAAGCACAACACAAATTCACGAATGCATACAGTACGTCAAGATGTAATGCGTTGTGCATCAAAAATTTGTACAACTTGAAATTAAGGGGATACAGTATAAACACCAAGAACTTAATTTTACAACTTTAAACATACTCATGCATTCATGCATTCATGTATGTATTCATGCATTCAAACATGTATGTGAGTATCAATTTTAAGAATGTATAGTATAGAAACCTACAGTATGTCTGTATACATCTATATATTGTACGTCGCATATAACTTCATGTAATCTGATATAATTGTTTGATATTCATGCATTCATGCACTCATGTATGTACGTGATTATCAAATTAATGACATACAGTACAGACACACACAATATGTATCCATACATTTGTATACTGTAAATTACATATAACTTCATGTAATTGGGATATAATTGTTTGATCTACATGCATTCACGCACAATATGTCTCCATAAATTTGTATTCTATGAGTTGCATATAACCACAATACCATTGCATACATCATAATGTTGCATATAACTCCAATGGTGCCACCAATAAGTTCAAACCGATATAAATGACATACTATACCATTTAAAGGTCATATCAACACCGCAAATAATAAGTTCAAATAGATAATATGATTAACAAAAAGGCAACATACAATACCATTCAGAGGTCAGATCAACTCCACATAAGTTAAGATACCGACAGTACTTAATACCTAAGTATTGTACCATACATATATCAAAATCATATAGTACCATACAGATATCAACAACATACAATTCGTTGATGTAATATAGACACCATAACAACTCTCAAATACCTAATGTAACCATCAGACACGCCTCAATCAGTAGCCGTAAAATTAGAGTTCATCAATGTTGCCGCATAGAATCCTCGTAGAGGATGGATATCATCACCATGTGTGTCTTTGACATTCCCATTCTCCAGAAGCTCTTCAATCCACCTAATAACATATAGTGCATTATCATTTGAATTTGGTGGTTGCTGCGGTGCCTTCCTATAAAAAATCATCTCCCAATCATGCGCAATTCCTCCATGTTTTATCAAAGCATACTTGACAACATTTGCATGTGTATAACAAGTAATTTGTTATTAAACATATATATAAAAAATGACACTACTCACAAAATATATATATACTAACCACAAACTTTGCATCAACATCAACTTCACTATTTACATGCCCCGTTTCCAAACTATTATAGTGCACAAAAGCCTTTTTATTTGTAGAAGCGATAATTAGATGCCAGTGATCTCCTGTCAATATAGGCAACAACAGAACCTTTACCTTTTTTATCATACAAATCTTAGAAATTAAAAATGAAACCATCACTGAATGATTATGCTCTCTTATCGCCTGTGGCAACGATGTATGAAATATAAAATAATCATCACCATAAAATTCCCATTTCAAGTCCATAATAGCCTCCATGACCTAAAAGTAATTTGTACATGCATCAATTAACTGAACCAAAACAATACAGTATACACTTAATTTTCAGTTTTGACTACAAGTTACTAAACAAATAAAGCCAGTACAGTACACTGACATACAGTACACATACATATAATCATGTGTAGTACATATACTATGTTTAAATACAATCATGTACAACATTTTTACATATGATTACATACAGTATAAATCTAAGAAACCACTTACAGTTCATAATTACTTACCTGATTTGACACCATCCCACCTACTCTCAACAATTCTTTCAAATCTTTTCTAAACATGACTGTTGTTGGAGACCGAAATATAACAACATCTTTATCGCTCCCTTGACAAGGAAGCTGCATGGATATATCAACATTATAACTTATAGTGTGCGTACAAATATTTCTCAAATTCACCAAGGACCTATACACATAAAATACCTTTATAAGTTTCTCTTTATCTTTTCCACTTAGAAACTCAACAGCTTTATTATCAAATTCACGCATTTTCCTAAACAAACTCTACAATCCCTCCATTATTGCCTTAGAACTCCTTGTTCGTGGTCCATTCTTAATATTCTTCACAAGTGATCTTTGTTTAATTTTTTTTCAAACTTGTCCATATGGTCACATAAAACATGAATCCATTCATGTGCATATAAGAACAAATAAAGTCAAAAGATTACACATTATATTCATTTATATTAAGATTTTTTTTAATACATCTAACTATCGGGTCATTTTCAACCACAAGATCAACAAATTCATATTCTTTCTTTTTTCTATTTTCAACATCTCCTAGCACTTTTTGTGTTGCATATATAGTATCAATCTCCATTTCTAAAGGAATTTCATTACCCTTTTCCAATGTTTCCTAATTAAAGAAAATGATTCAACAAAAATAAATAGTCACCACAAGATATAAAATATTTGTACAGTATGTTTCAGTATTGTACATCCAAAGTTTAATATCTATGTTGTTTATAAAGTTTTACCTCATCAACACCAACTCTCAGTTCAGTAGCAGTTACATCTTCTATTTCTAATACTTCCTGTGTTGTATCTAAAACAATACCACTCTGCTCTTCCATTTCTTGGTCAACCTTAACACAAAACAATACAGTACGTATAAGTACAGTACAACTAATTCATTTATCTCATTTAACACATTCATACATTAAGTAACAGTACACTAAGGTCAATCACATACCTTTTCATGTCCCAGTCCTTCAGTTCCTTCTTTCCCAACATTTTCTTTCACAACATTTGGGTCTACAGGTACCTGTATTGCCATTTTCTTCCCCTTATCTTTAACAACCAACTTCACCTTAGTTTTTCTCTTTTTTCTCAATTTTTTAGCATCTTATCTAATTTTTTCTTTGAACAATACAATATGTATAAGTACGATTAATTATTGTACATTTATCATTCACAATAGTAACCTAATACATTTATACTATCTAATGATTTACCTCATTATCATCAACTTTGGGGTCGGCAGCAGTTTGTTGTGAGTTCACTACATGTGATTCATCCATATCATGTGCATCGCCATCATTTCTTTCTTGGTCAACCTTATCACAAAACAATACAGTATGTATAAGTACAGTACAACTAGTTCATAAATTACATTTAAGACATTCATACATTAATTACAGTACACTAAGGACAATCACATACCATTTCTTGTCCTAGTCCTTCACATCCTTCTTTCATCACAACATTTTCCTTCCCCGCATCACCATCATTTATTTCTTGATCAACCTTATCACAAAACAATACAGTAAGTATAAGTATAATACAACTAATACATTAATCTCATTGAACACATGCATACATTGAGTAACAGTACACTAAGGTCAATCACATACCTTTTCCTTTCCCAGTCCTTCACTTCCTTCTTTCCGCACAACATTTTCTTTCCCAGCACCATCATTTCTTTCATGGTCAACCTTATCACAAAACAGCACAATACGTATAAGTACAGTACAAATAGTACATTAATCTAATTTAACACATTCATACTTTAAGTAACAGTACACTAAGGTCAATCACATCCATTTTCCCATCCCATTCCTTCAGTTCCTTCTTTCCCAACATTTGGGTCTATACCTTCCTATATTGCCATTCTCTTCCCCTTATCTTTAACAACCAGCTTCAGCTTATTTTTTCTCTATTTATCTCCTTTTTTAGCATCTTATCTAATTTCTATTTTAAACAAAACAAATAATATTCCAAACTAATATCAACTATCATCAAAAAAAAATTTGTATCCAACAGTGAATAAGATTTTATCTTACTGTGACCCCTTTTTTATTGTTACCTGCCGACAAGTTATCTCTCAACTATGAAAATACAAAACCAATACTTATATTAGTACATTAGTTTTTTATTATACTTACAATAACAATATTAATTTATGATACCACTAAGATACTTATTATTGTAGTACCACAAAACTTACACTTGTGATGACATCTCTCACAGTCTCTGATACATAATCTTCACATTTCTTGGTTTCATCTGTCATCAACATCAGAGGATTTACAAAATCATCAGAAGATGACACCCCACCTTCATCACATGCGTCAATTGCTTTCTGCAATGAACATGGATTATTAAGTAATGTACATATAAATCGAAAAATATTACTTGAATAGGGACACACCTTTGTCTTGACGATTTCATCAGCCATTATCACTATTGGATCAGGAATGCCATTCAGATGTAGCTATTCTCGAAGAATATTAATTGCACTCTTCGATTTCTCATTCTCCAACCTCAGCTCCTCCACTTCCCGAGCCATCATTGACACTAATTTCATTTGTTTTTTTTGTAATTTTTTGATATCCTTCTTCAATCTTTTCTTATCAGCCATCAATGTTTCAATCTCTGTCTTCATGGCTTCTAACTCACTCTCATTAGATTCTACCCTATATTTCCTCTTGCCCTTACAAATTTTCTTTACGATCCACTCAGCCTTGATGTATGTTACAACCCCAATTTTTTGGGTTCTTTTGGTGAGAAATGTAATTTCTCCTATTAAAGATATTTGAACAAATAAGGATATAATTTGTTTTGAATAAATGAATTTCGTTTACAATAGCCTGGTTGGTTGTTTTGTGGGCTTTATTGGCTATTGGGCCCAATAATAAGGAAATTTGATTAGTAAATGAATAATTGAGAATTTGAGAAAAGAAAGATGTAGAAACCTCTAGAAGGCAAAAGAATATAATCCAAAGTTGGATTTCATGCCTCTTGGGTTCCTTGGGTCTCAAGGAGTCCAAAGTTACAAAGATAATGCAACAAGAAAAGAAAAGAGCAATTAAATATTTCTTTATTAAGAAAGAAATTGAAAACAATGATCAAATGTGGAAAATAAGTGAAAAGAGGTATAATTGAGTTATCCTGGGTGGATTTTCATATCCAAAAGATTCCTAATATTAAAAGGAATACCAATGAGGAAAATAAAAAGAAAGATAAAGACAAATCCTCAAAAAGAGATATTTTAATAAGAAATAAACATGATAATGAGAAATAATGAATATAGATGCATCTAGAAGGATAATAAGTATCCTTAAAAAGGAATTTAGAAATCTTAGAGTTTCTTGGGATCCAAGGAGCCCCAATGGAGAAGAAAGAAATAGAAAATACCAATAATGCAAAATAAGAAAATAATGTGATACATTATTAATGAATTTTATGGTATTGATAAAAAGGAAGTATTTTCTACTAAAAGAAAATAGAATTTGTGCCAATGGGATAAAAGTCAAGCATAAAAGGGAATAAGTGAGAGGATTTTCATATTTCTAATTATCCATGAAATAAGGAATATCAAGGAAATAAGTAGGAGAGAGAAGAATTACTTCTCCATGAAGGAATAAGGATCCTTTTGGGAAACGAACTTGTGGACTCATGGATGGTCATCTTAGGGCATGGACAACCACCCTTATATAAAGGGTTGAACTCTGATTCAAGTTTAAGAGAGATCCCATGTCTTCCTCTCTCTTCCTCATCTTCTTCTTGCTTCTTTTCATTCAAAACCCTAGAAGAGAGGGTAGTTCTTATCCTAGAGCAATATGGGGCTGAGGAGAAGTTACAGCAGAAGTGTGCTGCTCTCACGATGCTAAAGGGAAGCTCGATGGACTTTCCTCCACCCTAGCCTGAATGCAGTAGTAGCAACACGGCTTCTTTGACGACCACACTTGCAGGCCTGCTCATCCCAAACTAGCCGTCGTGGTCACGGACTGAGGGCAGCCAGAGGAGCTTGGAGACCCGACGGAGGTAAGGGAAGGAGTTGTCGATGTCTTCAGGACCAGAGCTGGGAGGGAGAGTCACACCAAGGGTGGCGCTCGACGACAGCAACCGCAGTTGGGAGGTTGAAGAAGACGATCGATCGTTGGATGAGTATACCCCTCTGGGGTATGAAGGGTGGACGACTTACGTGGGGGCATAAACATCTTTCCATTATAATTCCAAAAAACAACATTACATGCAATGAGTGACATGGCACACTCTGATTGGCTCTGGTAAGTAATGTATTGCAAAACTCGTATTTAAATATCGGTAGCTCGGATGGATACGCATAAAATATGAAAATTTCTCAAAACATCAAGAGGAATTCAATAAAAATGGTTTTAGAGGCTAATTCCTCTTGATATTCGGAAAGTAGTGTAAGTTATCAACTTTAATGAATTAAAGATTAAGAAACCCTTTTTGGAGATGATTAATAAATTTAGTAGGGTTTAATGGATGATTAAAGTTGATATTAACCTGTTAATTGTAAAAAGGTATATTGAGAAAAAAAAAGGATGAACTTTTCACGTAATTGGTTTAATTTAGAAATCCATGTGCATAAATATGCTTTAATGGGCCTTGAAACCCTAATATTAGTAAAAGTGACTCTTAATGGCTTTAATTGATCAATTTCATGATTAAAGTTGAGATATTATAATTCTAAGCTATATTGAGTATAAAAGTTCCTAATTTTTGATAAATACCTTTAATGTAATAATTAGGGTTTTCTAATGGATAAAAGTAGAATTAATGACAAATAGAGTTCATATGTGAATTAGACCATAATGAACTATGAATTGATGATGAATGGGAATAATGAACTTGTTATGGATTAAAAGGATAAAAGTGGCAGCTTTAATGTAAAAGAGGCTTAATGGACTTAATTGTGCTTTTTATGAAACTCGGGTGATATGCTGTTAAAAGATAACCTTAATATCTTTTTTGAAGAATTGATGAGATAATTAGGGTTTAAAATAGTATAATGCAGTGAATCCCTAATTGTGATGGAAACCCTAAAGTGGACTAGAAACCCTAGGAAGCGAGCTAGATTTAATAGATCTTGATGGCATGATCAATAATAGGAAATTGTATGCATATTTCAGGATCTCATTATGTGCTTGCTTTCCTATTTAAATTTCTTGATTGATTGGATTATTCTATCTCAAATCAGCCTGACAAGTATGTGGTTAATTATGGTTAATCACATTAGTTTCCCGAATGATTTCCCAGATGATTCATTGCATTGAATGCAACTTATCAGTTGGATGTCCATATTTGCAAATTATAAAGTCACTATGCTTATCACAATTGTAAAATAAGTGTGTATTCTCACACCTACATGCCACCCTGATGGATGATGCCAAAAGTTCAAGCCCAGGAGGGGAGACCAATGGGCACCATGAGTGATGACCCCAGACACCAAGCTCGGGATTGAGAAGGTGGTCTTTATAGAATGACTAACAAGCACTATGAAGGGTGACCCCAGGCACCAAGCTCGGGATTGAGAAGGTTGCCTTAAGTCATTGGCAAAAGAGAAACCCTAAGATGGGTATGCCAGGGTTAGGGCAAAAGCGGTGGAGAATGTCATACTGAAAAGCATATATTAGCTTGTTACTGAACTTGATTTTGATAATTAGATTGTTAGCCATATTTGTGAAATTTTGGTTGTCTCCACATACCGACATATTTCGATATGGTGATCGACATTTTGTTTGTCGATGTTTTAGGTGCAAGATTGAAAAGGACAAATAGTAAAGTGGCATATGTGGAATTAAATAAGAATTAAAGTGCAAAGGAGGATTAGTTAGAATAGACTCCATATGTGGATAGCAGTAGATATCCAAGTTTTGAAAAAGATATGCAAAGTTAATTTTTATTACCGCCTTTCAATTTAATTGGTAAAATTTGATAGTTGTTATATATTATTTGTCGAACCTTTGATGTTGTTAATTGGGATAATGGCTCTGACCTCTTGGTCTCCCTTAATTGGGGGTTACTGGGAGGCGGGGTCATTACATTTGGTATCAGAGCATAGGTTCCTCATTTAATCTTTAATAATTATTAAATTTTACAAATTCCATAGAACCCATGGGAGTTATTAGAGGATTTTCCAAAAGACTGAGGTGTCTAGAAAAGGATCACATCTGGGGGCTGGCAAGATTTTCCTCTGTACCTCTAGTCAGAATACGAGGACTCCCAGATTAGTGTGACTGTCTGGCCAATGTCTCAGGATTTGACTCAAAATAAGATACCGTTTGGACTCTCTCATCTTATTCATCCCTTCTCAACTCAAATGTTGTTAAGGATTATAAGGATTAGGGTTTTCTCTCTTTTCCTCACCCTCTCGAGGTATGGGTAAGGTTGATAAGGTCTAAGGAATCCTCCCCCAAGTTAATAAAAAGCATGTAAATAAGATGTCATGGACATAAGCTTAATAGATTAAGCGTAAAAGAATAGATATGTGCTTAGGTCATATGACATGAGTTGTCATTGCCCTCAGGAGAGACCTGAGGCTAGACCTTCTTATCAGGAGGATGAGTAGAGAGAGTTGGTCATGGAGGCAGAGATCTCCATTAAAAGTAGAGACCTGGCACACCCTTTGAGGATGATGCTAACCCCAACCCTAAGTGGTGGTTAGAGAGAGAGATGACATGATGAGTTAGATGTCATGGTAGACCAGGTGTTTGGATGGACATGCCTTGGATGCCATATGAGCCATGAGAGGTTGGATGACCGAGTACCTTTGGTGACCCAACCCTGGGAAGGGTCGTACATGTTAGAATGAAGGATAGCTCCTTCATTGATGAGGTTAGAGAAGAACCTATGAAAACCTCATGAGCTTATGTAGGCACTCAGAGTACGTCAGTAGTGTAGTAGGCTAAAACCCTGGACAGGAGAGTATGAGGGATAGCTTATGAGATAAGCATAAAGGGTTATGGATAACCTTGAGCAAACATAAGCTAGAACATAGGTATCACCCAGGTAGGGGTATGCTTGTGAGCTTGATCCACGTTCATGGAGAGAGGACCTTTAGTAATAAGGTTGGTTGTGGAGTAGCTCTAGAGAGAGAGAGCAGGACCCAAGCAAAAAGGTTGGAAGCTTAGACTCTGAGATATGAGGAAAAGTGGGGAGTTGAGCATGATGCGACCTAAGTGGATGATAGTGGTTACCTCATGCTTGATTCCTGGAGGCTGGTGATATCTTGGTTTCCATTAGAGGAACCAAACCCTAGAGAGAGGATGAGGCTACTGGTACCTATGTGCCCATGGTGTAGGTGTTTACCTTCTGAGATAGGAAGAAGAGTTCCTTAGACCCTGAGGAGGTTTGAGTAACTAGTTGTGATGCTTTATACCTAGTTGGTTGTCCTTGAGGAGGACTCAACTCTGAGGTGTTGCTCAAATAAAAGGATCATGGGAGTGCATGACATACCTTGGACAGGTTTGATTCATGGTTAAAAGGTTAAGCATGCAGTTGGACACCCAAAAGTGTACCTAGAGTTCCTAGACCTAAGAGGGGAAGTGGTGTACCCGATTCTCATGACAAAGGTTTGAGTTTCTATAGATTCGATCATGGTACTCCTCATGTTTAGAGGAAAGGAAAACCCCTTAAGTTAAGGCGTGAACCCCTCCCAGCTAAGTTGATGACTTGGGAAGTTATGACCTTGATCCAAGGTTGAGGATGAGAACAGGTGTGACCTAGAAAGGTTTAGTAGGTGGTGTGCTTGTGCCTTAGTAGCTTGTTTGGGCTAAGCATGCTCATGTGAATGTAAACCCTAAACATAAGGGCTTTTGTGACCTTTGTTATCAAGTTGTAGCTTCCTCCCATCCTAAGAAGAGGGACCCTTTTGTTGGGTGTATACCATTTTTGTTGGTTTGAGGTAACCTAAAGAGGTCTCATAGGATCTTAAGAAGATAAGTGAAAAGTACATAGTGTGAGAATGAACCTATAGACCCATACATAACCATATCTAAGTGCATGTGGATGTGTTACCATGGAGGTAATCGGTATGGGGCCTGACCAAGGTAGGAAGGTCGCCATGACCCCTGTGAATGGATGAAAGTCATCCCATGAATGCAGAGAGAGATGATGAAGGCTTGGGTAAGGTTCTAAGTTGGACATGTACTACAATAGAATCCTAAGTCTATCCTAGGGTCAGGTGGGGATAAGACCGATGGAAGTGGGAGTTGCCTAATTCCCTAGTTGCACATGATCATAGGGTCGGGAGGTAACAACTATCATTGCCTGAGGGCCATGGGTTAGGAGATTGATCACCTTCATGAACTCATGGGACCTAAAGGGAAGATGAGTAGGGAACTCTCTGGATGCATAAGGGAAGAGGGATGACCCCTAAAGTGTCGGCACCCTATAGACCTAGAGGAGATGACCAAGGGATGTGTGTAAACCCAAGTAGGTTCGAGACCAGTTTTCCATGGAAGTAACTATGATATCGAGATGATTGTGATGTAGAGACATATGTGGCATGTTTCAACATAGATTTAAAGGTGTACTGGCAAGGTGGGATGTACCATCTCTACTCTTGAAACAGGAAGAACTCTGTATTTGGACTGCAGCCAAATGCTTATTTCCTCTTATTATGGGAGTGAGAGATAGGACAATATGCATGCCATACACCAAGGATAAAGGTGATCTGAGTTGGAATGTTGTTATGAGGTATGAGGACAGGGACGATAACATACCCTGGTGGAGTGAATGATACATGGATGGTTTACAAACACTAAGAGGAATAAGGTAGTCATCTTATGAGGGTGTTTTTATCATGAGCTATGAGTCATACAAGGTTGAGTTTGAAAACCAAGAGGATGAGTTCAGAGTTTTCTTTATGAAGATAGACTTAGAGTTTGAAATGAGATAATAAGTGGAATACATGGAGGTGTATGTCTTCAACATTACCTAACACCTAAGGATGTGAAGTGGTAATGGATGCTTTGGATGAGATGCAACTGCCTAGTTTGGCCAGAGGCTAGAAGAGGTTGTTAGGCTAACCCTAAGTTTGAAAAAGAGATAAGTTTTACTAACACCCAGATGTAACGAGATCTATTTAACAAGTTGGTAGTTGTTTGGTTAGCCATTCTAGGCCTTGATGCAATGAAAGGATGGTTGTAGAACCTCAGATGTACCACCTTGGAAAGGAAGGTGTTGAAACCCCGACTAGAGCGGTTTAGTGTTTCTGAGGAATCAATCTTGAGGAATCATGATATATAGGAGATCATGATTTTAAGATCACCATACACCATACTACGATAGGAAGTGACAGTAGTACTTTGGATGTGTAAGATAATGTTGCATGTGGCATGTTTCCATGCATGACAGGAGGTGAAGGATGAATACCAGTAACCCAATGAGTTGATATAGAGGATAAAGAGTCCCTAAGTGAGAATGGGAATTCATCACTATGGATGAGTAGTAAGTTTCCCATGGACCAGAGAAGGTCAAGATGCAATTTGGGTTATGGTAGATTGCCTTACCTAGATGACATGAGAAAAAGATAATATTGTCAAGGGACAGATCTGGTTGAACTATCTATGAGAGAGATGGTTCAACTACACCGTGATGCGAGTTCTTGAGTTTAATCTAAAGATTCACTTCCATGCGGTGGAAGTAGGTGCATGAAGAACTCGATGTTAGTACAGTTTATCACCCCTAACTAATGGTTAGTGTAATCCAGACTAGAGGGTCTGATGAGAGTATGTGTGATCGTTCAGGGTGATACCTAGAGACAGTTCTTGTCCTCTGTAAGATGTAATGATAACCACCATAGCCAACATTGGGATGTAAAGAAGCTTTGTAAGGGAGGTTGTGTCGGTCACCACTTCATTGAGATGATGTTGGTGAAGGGGCCTCGTGAAGGTCAGAAAAGAACCACAGTGTGTGAAAGTGAAGTCACTTTGATTGTGCAATGGATGAAAGAGAGCCCAGGGGCAACATGGGTCATGAGATGATGTAAAGCAAGACTGACATGTAGTTCACTGTGGGAGAGTATGTGATGTGAAAATCCGACCCCTATAAGCTACAATTGAGAAAGTTGAGTCCCCGATATATGGGTCCATTTGAGATGGATTGGTGGAGATGGTTGTGTTTAGCCTTACCCCTCAGAATAACATGATGTATAATGTGTTCCATGAGTTCGATCTAGAGCACTATGTGAGGTACCTAAGCCATGTGTTGAGCCCTGAACCTATTCAGCTTTTGAGAGGCTGAAATGTCCTGAGTCACCTATGAGGGTACGATATACCAAGGTAAGAAATAACTCATATGGAAGAATATGAGATGATGAATGTTCTTGGGAAGTGCCATGGAAAGGGTGAAGCCACATGGGAGCCCTGATGGATATAAGAAAGTCTTATCCTGTTTGTTTGTGTGCTTGGTGGAATTTTGAGGGCAAAATTCCTATAAGAGGGGAAGGATGTTACAACCCCAATTTTTGGGTTCTTTTTGTGAGAAATGTAATTTCTCCTATTAAAGATATTTGAACAAATAAGGATATAATTTGTTTTGAATAAATGGATTTTGTTTACAATGGCCTGGTTGGTTGTTTTGTGGGCTTTATTGGCTATTGGGCCCAATAACAAGGAAATTCGATTAGTAAATGAATAATTGAGAATTTGAGAAAAGAAAGATGTAGAAACCTCTAGAAGGCAAAAGAATATAATCCAAAGTTGGATTTCGTGCCTCTTGGGTTCCTTGGGTCTCAAGGAGTCTAAAGTTGCAAATATAATGCAACAAGAAAAGAAAAGAGCAATTAAATATTTCTTTATTAAGAAAGAAATTGAAAACAATGATCAAATGTGAAAAATAAGTGAAAAGGGGTATAATTGAGTTATCCTTGGTGGATTTTCGTATCCAAAGGATTCCTAATATTAAAAGGTATACCAATGAGGAAAATAAAAAGAAAGATAAAGAGAAATCCTCAAAAAGATATATTTTAATAAGAAATAAACATGATAATGAGAAATAATGAATATAGATGCATCTAGAAGGATAATAAGTATCCTTAAAAAGGAATTTCGAAATATTAGAGTTTCTTGGGGTCCAATGGAGAAGAAAGAAAGAGAAAATATCAATAATGCAAAATAAGAAAATAATGTGATACATTATTAATGAATTTTGTGGTATTGATAAAAAGGAAGTATTTTCTACTAAAAGAAAATAGAATGTGTGAGATTGGGATAAAAGTCAAGCATAAAAGAGAATAAGTGAGAGGATTTTTGTATTTCTAATTATCTATGAAATAAGGAATATCAAGGAAATAATTAGGAGAGAGAAGAATTACTTCTCCATGAAGGAAGAAGGATCCTTTTGGGAAACAAACTTGTTGACTCACGGATGGTCATCTTAGGGCGTGGACAACCACCCCTATATAAAGGGTTGAACTCTAGTTCAAGTTCAAGAGAGATCCCACGTCTTCCTCTCTCTTCCTCATCTTCTTCTTTCTTCTTTTCATTCGAAACCCTAGAAGAGAGGGTAGTTCTTATCCTAGAGCAATACGGGGCCGAGGAGGAGTTACGGCAGAAGTGTGCTGGTCTCATGATGCTAAAGGGAAGCTCGATGGACTTTCCTCCACCCTAGCCTGAACGCAGTAGCAACAGAACGGCTGCTTTGACGGATGCACTTGCAGGCCCGCTCATCCCGAACCAACCATCGTGGTCACGGGCTGAGGGCAGCCAGAGGAGCGTGGAGACCCGACGGAGGTAAGGGAAGAAGTTGTCGAGGTCTTTGGAACCAGAGTTGGGAGGGAGAGTTGCACTAAGGGCGGCGCCCGACGAAAACAGCTACGGTTGGGAGGTTGAAGAAGACGATCGACCATTGGATGAGTAAACCCCTCTGGGGTATGAAGGGCAGACGACTTACGCGGGGGCATAAACGTCTTTCCATTATAATTCCAACAAACAATGTTGCATGCAATGAGTAATGTGGCGCGCTCTGATTGGCTCTGGTAAGTAATATCTTGCAAAAATCGTATTTAAATATCGGTAGCTCGGATGGATACGAATAAAATATAAAAATTGCTCAGAAAAATGAGAGGAATTCATTAAAACTGGTTTTAGAGGTTAATTCCTCTTTCTATTCGAAAAGTAGTGTTAGTTATCAACTTTAATGAATTAAAGATTAAGAAACCCTTTTTAGAGATGATTAATGTATTTAGTAGGGTTTAATGGATGATTAAAGTTGATATTAACCTATTAATTGTAAAAAGGTATATTGAGACAAAAAAAGATGAACTTTTCACGTAATTGGTTTAATTTAGAAATCCATGTGCATAAATATGCTTTAATGGGCCTTGAAACCCTAATATTAGTAAAAGTGACTCTTAATGGATTTAATTGATCAATTTCATGATTAAAGTTGAGATATGATAATTCTAAGCTATTTAGAGTATAAAAGTTCCTAATTGTGGATAAATACCCTTAATGTAATAATTAGGGTTTTCTAATGGATAAAAGTAGAATTAATGACAAATAGAGTTCATATGTGAATTAGAACATAATGAACTATGAATTGATGATGAATGGACATAATGAACTTGTCATGGATTAAAATGATAAAAATGGTAGCTTTAATGTAAAAGAGGCTTAATGGACTTAATTGTGCTTTTTCTAAAATTAGGGTGATATGTTGTTAAAAGATAACCTTAATATCTTTTGTGAAGAATTGATGAGATAATTAGGGTTTAAAATAGTATAATGAAGTGAAACCCTAATTGCAATGGAAACCCTAAAATTGGACTAGAAACCCTAGGAAGTGAGCTAGATTTGATAGATCTTGATGGCATGATCAATAATAGGAAATTGTATGCATATTTCAGGATCTCATTATGTGCTTGCTTTCCTATTTGGATTTCTTGATTGATTGAATTATTCTATCTCAAATCAGCCTGACATGTATGTGGTTAATTATGGTTAATCGCATTAGTTTTCCGAATGGTTTCCCGGATGATTCATCGCATTGAATGCAACTTATCAGTTGGATGTTCATACTTACAAATTATAAAGTCACTATGATTATCACAATTGTAAAATAAATGTGTATTCTCGCACCTACATGCCACCCTGATGGATGATGCCAAAAGGTCAAGCCCAGGAGGGAAGACCAATGGGCACCATGAGTTGTGATCCCAGACACCAAGCTCGAGATTGAGAAGGTGGTCTTTATAGAATGAGTAACGGGCACTATGAAGGGTGACCCCAGGCACCAAGCTCAAGATTTAGAAGGTGGCCTTAAGTCATTGGTAAAAGAGAAACCCTAAGATGGGTATGCCAGGGTTAGGGCAAAAGCGGTGGAGAATGTCATACTGAAAAGCATAAATTGGCTTGTTAATTAAATTGATTGTGATAATTAGATTGTTAGCCATATTTGCGAAATTTTGGTTGTCTCCACATACCGACATATTTCGATATGCTGACTGACGTTTTGTTTGTCAGCGTTTTAGGTGCAAGATTGAAAAGGACAAGCAGTAAAGTGGCATATATGGAATTAAATAAGAATTAAAGTACAAAGGAGGATTAGTTAGAATAGACTCTAGATGTGGATAGCGGTAGATATCCAAGTTTTGAAAAAGGTATGCAAAGTAAATTTTTATTACCGCCTTTCAGTTTAGTTGGTAAAATTTGATAATTGTTATAAATTATTTGTTGAACTTTTGATCCTGTTAATTGGGACAATGGCTCTGACCTCTTAGTCTCCCTTGATTGGGGGTTACTGGGAGGCGGGGTCGTTACAATGTACTCTACCTTGAATTCTCACACAACAATCTCCTTTTTGTGCAAAAATATGCTCATCTTGGTATCATAATTCCATCTATTAACAAATGGATATGCATCACTATCATCAGGAGGGAGTAGAGTTTGACACTCCCTGAACCAAACCTAAAATTTCATTTCACAAAACACAAATCAAATCATAAAAAACATAGACGCACAGTATAACAAATACAATTATCATGTATTGTACGTCAAGATTAGTTATATTGTATGAAATAAAAAAAATAGATAATATTTTAAAATCATTACCATTAAAACAGCGTTGCACCCTTTCAGATATCCATTGTTTTAGCTTTAACTGGAACAATTCCATTATGCAGATAATTCATGATAGCGCTTGGCTAGTTAAACTTACTCAAACAATCCAAATCATCAACCAAATCAAAGAACATTTTACAAATTGCCAAACTACCATAAGGAAACAAAAAATCAGCCAACAACACAATTACCCATATCTTGACAAAGTCCTCAATGCTTTTTGCATCCTTTTGTTTCCTTAAAGTTTGCAATTTTCCCATTGCATCATTAATCTTGGGATCCGTAGAAAAATATTCCCCCCGTATGATTGAGTTCTTCCCCACACCTCTATCATATTCCGATAACAATTCATACCTTGCCCAATTAACGTTTTAATGTTTTAATATCTTCTCTAATAAATTTTATATATCAAGTACAATATAACATCAGAAACGAACGTACCTTCAACAAGTAATCCAAATATATTGGACACATGCTCAGATGTTATCTTCTACCACCACATTATTAAATACAAATTCTCTCTCCTTTTCATCATAGCAACGAACAAGATCGTCTAACAAAGCAACATCCAAAGTTGTTGGACACTTTAGTTTCAAAAATCTCTTAAAAATAGTTTTTTTGAATCTCTTTTTGTGTTCACTCGCTGCCATTTCCATTACTTTCTTGAATTTCCTAAAGCTGCACCTTGACTGAAATCCACGGTCACCCTCCATCCTATAAACAAATATGTAAAACATAGTAGAAATATATATATATATATATATATATATATATATATATATGCATAATACTTACACATATAGTACGTGACAATTAAACAGAATTGACATTTTGTTTATTGAGCATGTCCATTGTAGAAATATATCAATGAAATCACATACATTACTAAAATGTACAGTATATATGCGCACAGTATGTAAACAAAAAAATTATTCACAAAAATCTTAGTACGTCAGGAAACACACAGTATATATGCACACAGTATGTATGTCTAAAAGAAAAATTGAATTATTTGTACAACACACATATAGTGATTCACAATTACTTAACCTTTGATCTTCTGTACATACATGTCGAACACATACACATACAGTACAACACAATTTAAATCACATTACTTAAACTTTGATCTTCTGTACATAATTTCACTTACGATTCAATAACTCACAGTACATATACTCAGTGTATATGCACACAGTATGTAACTCTAATAAATGGGATCAGACTTTCGCCACACATATGTAAGTTAAACAAAGGTGTATCTGCTTTGTAGTTAATCACATATTACACATTTACAAATACAATAGTATTATCATTAGAAATCAAATTGGGGGCAACACCGCATGACCAATATATAACTATGAAAAAAAACGCATATAGTACACTAACGTACAGTAAACATACACTGAACATAAGAACAAAAAAAACATTCACACCACATTACTACATCATATGGCATGTAGTTTATATATGCATGGTATATAATATTAATAAAAGTAATGACAATTGTGCCACATTACAACATCATATGACATGTAGTTTATATACACACAGTATATAATTCTAACAAATGGGATCATACTTTTGCCACACATATGTAAGTTAAACAAAGGTGTATCTGCTTTGTAATTAATCACATATTACACATTTAGAAATACAATAGTATTATCATTAGGAATCAAACTGTGGGCAACACTGCATGACCAATATGTAAATATGAAAAAAAACACATACAATACACTAACATACAGTGTAGTAACATACACTGAATATAAACAAAAATAGTTATTCACACTACATTATGATATCATATGACATTCAATACATACGACCACAGTATGTAAGTCTAAAATAAAGGTCTAGTTTTTCATACAACAAACATACTGTAACATACCAGATATAGAATCCTACCCTAATAGTTTTACCCTTTTGACTTAGCCAAATAAGAATAAGCTAATACATACAATTAAGGAAATACAAAATACTTTGTGCTTAATAATAACTCATTTGGATGATAATAAATAATTAAAGAACTTAATTGGATAAATATTTCCCATATATTCTTAATATAGGGTTGTATACACAAATACCCCAGTTAGATTTTTAATAGTGGGCTTAAAGTGCAAATTATACACTAAGTAATAAAAATACTAAAATATTTCATCCTAGAACTTTCTAGCACTTTTTAGAATAGGAAAAAAAAGGAGAAAATCTAAATTATATATAAAGGTGATGATAATTGGAGATAATATGGGATATAATGGATTAAAAGAGGATAAGGAGGAATATGTTGTTTCAAAAATCACAAATAGGAAACCATGAGATAATTTGATAAGTAAATTTGTTTTCTTGATCTAAAAGAAACTTAATGGCCAAGTGTCATATAATTTGGATAATAAATAAATATATAAAAGCCTTTATTACAAGATAATGGGAAATAAGCCAATAAAGTGAAATAAAATATTTAATGCCCTCAAATTAGAAAAATAACTCCAAATTCGTAATATAAACATTAAAATAAGCCTTTGTGCCAATTTGCAATTAATTTGGATAATGTTTGATTAATAAGTAAATATAGGAGAGCGAAAATGCCTAAAAGGTGGAATTAATAAATAAATCCTAAGGGAGACGAGTTTGAAATAGTTAGATAACCAACTGCTAGTGGCTCTGATACCATGTTGTAAAGAAGTGAAACCACTCCTCTACTAGAAAGAAAAGACCACATCCCTTAAACCAAACACTACGTAAAAATTTTCACCAAAGGGATGGAGATCAATTCATTCAACATGTATGTATCATTACACAATGAGTCGCAGCGGAAAAAAATATTATTACACCTTTATTAATTGATCTCCATCCCTTTGGCGAAAAATTTTACGTGGTGTTTGGTTTAAGGGATGTGGTCTTTTCTTTTTAGTAGAGGAGTGGTTTCACTTCTTTACAGTATGGTATCAGAGCCACTAGCAGTCAGTTATCTAACTATTTCAAACTCGTCTCCCTTAGGATTTATTTATTAATTACACCTTTTATACATTTTCTCTCTCCTATATTTACCTATTAATCAAACATTATCCAAATTAATTGCAAATTGGCACAAAGGCTTATTTTTATGTTTATATTACGAATTTGGAGTTAGTTTTCCAATTTGAGGGCATTAAATATTTTATTTCACTTTATTGGCTTATTTCCCATTATCTTGTAATAAAGGCTTTTATATATTTATTTATTATCCAAATTAGATGACACTTGGCCATTAAGTTTCTTTTAGATCAAGAAAATGAATTTTCTTATCAAATTATCTCATAGTTTCCTATTTGTGATTTTTGAAACAACATACTCCTCCTTATCCTCTTTTAATCCATTATATCCCATATTATCTCCAATTATCATCACCTTTATATATAATTTGGATTTTCTCTTCTTTTTCCTATTCTAAAAAGTGCTAGAAAGTTCTAGGATGAAATATTTTAGTATTTTTATTACTTAGTGTATAATTTGCACTTTAAGCCCATTATTAAAAATCTAACTGGGTATTTGTGTATACAACCCTATATTAAGAATATATGGGAAATATTTATCCAATTAAGTTCTTTAATTCTTTATTATCATCCAAATGAGTTATTATTAAGCACAAAGTATTTTGTATTTCCTTAATTACATGTATTATCTTATTCTCGTTTGGCTAAGTCTAAAGGGTAAAACTATTAGGGTAGGATTCTATATCTGGTATGTTACAGCACACCACCCCTTAAAGGGATTTCATCCTCGAAATCAAAACATCCATAGGAAACTTATTCACCACCCCTTAAAAGGGTTCATCTCATAAAATCAAACTTAACTTCAGTTATAAAAGTTTCAACTATACTTCTTACATTCACTACATAAGCAACATGCAAAAAGAAACATAACTTGTAAAGACTAATCTAAGGAATTATGGGTCAACTTTCTCTTGATCACCATCATTAACTTCTTCACCATCCAAAGCAAAAACTCTTCCAGATCTCCTTTCCACAAGCTTCTTACCATTATTGTTACCATGATTCTGAGGAGGTGCTTGCTGAGGAACATGTCCAGGTCCAAAACGAAGCTTGGGACACTGAGGTCTGACGTATCCAGGTTCATTGCAATGATGGCATACCACTGGACGAGGTTTGTCATGAGAACACTTTCCTGTAGGATGGTAACCATTGCACTTAGAACACTTATCCCTTTTCTGTTCATCACCTGAGAACTTCCTCTTCTTGTCAAACTCCCTAGGTTGGAACCCTGGGTAAGACTCCACAGCCAAAGCTTTATCAACTATTTGTTGAAAGGTCAAGGGAAATTGTGGGATTAGAGCACGTCCCACATTGTAGTTGAGCCCTTGGAGGAAAAGGTCAGCCCTACGTTCCTCACCCAAACCAACAGCATAACGCTCCAACAGTAGAAACCTTTGCTCATAAGCAGAAATGGATAATGAACCTTGCTTCAAACTTTAGAACTCTGCTTCTTTCTTCTTTAGGGAAGCAGTGCAGATGTACTTTCCATGAAAGAGAGCCAAAAACTCTATCCAAGTCATGGTGGAGATATCTCTAGTCTTAGCAATTCCGTTCCATCAAACTCTAGCTGGTCCATCCAAGACATAGGAAGCAAACCTAACCTTTTGATGTGGAGGGCATGCCATACCATCAAAAGTCCTCTCCATGGCTAACACCCAATCATCAGCTTTATCGACCATCTCTATCTCACCCTCACCCTTGAAGGAGGGTGGTTGCATCTTCATTAACTCCATGATTAAGAACTTCTTAGGCTTCTCAGGTACAATCGGGTATTTCATCTTCCCCACCATGGAAGACGCAAAGAGTTGTCGAAACATGGCCAACTCTTGCTCTAGAGTCATAGCTCCTCCCGAACCAGCAGATGCTGAGGTCTCCTGGCCAAACCTAGTGTTTTGAGGTGTCTCATAACTGTACTGGTTTTCAGCTGATGAGTTATCTCCCGCCATTAGGGTTTTGCCTGCACAAGGCAAGGTACTAGGTATAAGCAACCTAAGACAAAGGTAAACATCCTAAGGGAGATGAGTTTGAAATAGTTAGATAATTGAATGCTAATGGCTCTGATACCATGTTGTAAAGAAGTGAAACCACTCCTCTACTAGAAAGAAAAGACCACATCCCTTAAACCAAACACCACGTAAAATTTTTCACCAAAGGGATGGAGATCAATTCATTCAACATGTATGTATCATTACACAATGAGTAGCAGCGGAAAAGAAATATTATCTGACAATTTGCAAATCTTGATAACATGATACAACACTTCACCACATATAAGTATCTAAAGGAAAACTAAACATAAAAGCCAAGACCAAGCTGAGGGTCATCTAACCACCTCTTCAAGCCTCCCAAAGATTAGCTACAAGGTTGATGTTGAAGTTCTCCAAATCTAACCTGGGGTTGGAAGCACACCCCACAAAAAGAAAAGAAAAGAGGATATCAACAAAAGGCTGGTATGTGTATACTAAATAAAACTTGAGCAATATAGGGCAAATAGGGACATCAATTATAAGTGCTTCCCATGAAAAATATAAGGACTACCCATACGAGCATAAAAGATAAGATTCATAATTAAAGAGATACTTGCCATTTGTAAAACAATAAAGAAGTGCCACATGCACATATCATGACCAACATCCTGCATACATGTGAGATAAGCATAACACTAGAATATTATAAAAGTCAAAGGTGGTCAAGAATCACACATCTTGAACTTGATGATACATGGGCCAAGAATCACACATCTTGCCCTGGCATGGGGAATCACACATTCACCGCCCACATATATATAACATGGACCAGGAATCACACATCCTGCCCTGGCATGGGGAATCACACATCCACCATCAAAAATATCATAATGTTGCCACAAATTATAATGAGACAAAACCAATGCAATTATACTACTCTAGGGTTACTGAATCACATAGCAGGTAATTGTAGAGGCAAATAGAAAAGTATAGTCAACATTAAATAAGATTTTCCACAATGGACGACATATGAAAGCATCAATAAACTTCCACATCATAGTGGTAGATACCATCAACAATATCATCATGTTCCATATCACAAAAAAAGATTCCAAGAGATTATCCAAGATCACAATAACCTGGATAGTTCACATGAACCATGATAAGAAGAGAATAGACATATGTGTAGGCAAAAGTCAAAAAGATGATAAATAGGTGAATTGCTCAATATGATTGAATAGGGGATACAACATACCTCAATATCAAAGTCCAAAAGTCCAAAGCACTTCTAGATCCAAATCTAGGTCACCAAAGAGCCTATTAAACACATATACATATTTTATGTTAATTTCATCATTTTAACCAAACCCTAAAAACTACCTTTTTATACATGTGTGAGTTAGATTATGAAAACTATTCCATATTTTAGGTTATGTTATTAGGAGTCTAAAACATATTTTATTATATTTTTCTGACTTATATATAATTAGTTATGATTTTTACAAGTTAATTCATCATTTATTAGATCCAAAGAAATCACCTATTATTAATCTTTAGATTCAGTTATCAAAACATATACCATTAGTTAGATCTTATTTTTCTTTCCAACGAATATTTTTCCATATTTTTCTGATCATCTGATAATTAGTTATACATTTTTAATTACTGACCAATCAGATAATTCTACATAATAAATTTGCATCGAAAGTGGATAACAGGAGAGGGGCCCGCGTGACTTGGCCCAATCACAGTCGGCCAAGTCACCGGTCAAACCCTCACAAGACCATGACTAAAGGAGGGAGATAGAATCCGTGAAAAGATGAAAATACCCATGGTTGTGAAACAAAATAGAAAAGGAAAGAACGAGGGCAAAGAGGGGAATCGACCCTGGGGTTTGTTTCCCCCGCGAGGACCACCTCGACAGCTTCAGAGCAACAGGTCAATCCACAAACTCCTGATCGCAAGAGAGTGCAAATTAGGCGAAAAGTCCTACATAAATGAAGTTCTCGAGACTCCAACGATTTCAGAGAAACCAATCGTGAAGAAATCGGTCGACTACAGACCAAGAAAGCTTCCCCGCCACAGCTGAAGAAACGGAGCAACCTGGACAGAGCAAACTAGCCCATGAGAGGCCAAAGCAACAACGGAGAAAGGTATGATGATCAAAATCGAAGCGGGAGAACAAGGGAACCCATCATGAGAACCTCCATTAACGGAGGATTTACAAAACGACCAGTACATGAGGGAAAAAGGGTGAAACGGCGTTACCTTCCAATCGCATGAACCGAGGAGCCAGAAAGCTTCCCTACGCTTCCACGATCCGAACGACACCAAGAAAGAGCACCTCCGCGCACCAGAACCCACAGCCGAGGTCGCCGCCACCGAAAAAGGCATATGGAGTAGGGAGGGATGGAAGCAGGGCAAATCGGACCAAAAGGGCTATGACACGAGGTGTCTGAGGGTTCAAGGATCGTGGGGAAAGCCCTATATATAGGGGCGGAGTCCAGGTTCATCGAGAAATCTGTGAGAACCAAGAAACAAAGGAAGGAGAGGAAGGTTCTCATCGACCCGAGTTTCTAGCGAGGGAAACCCCATTAAAATAGGGATCAACCAGATCGGAAAGTTGTGTAGATGGAGGAAAGCAAAACCTAAGGTGCCGAAAAGGAAAGGCGGCAGAGGAAAGTGCGGAAGAAACTTCACGTTACTGTAGCCGTGAGAAAGAGTCCGACTGGAGGTAGGAGACAACTCCTCCTCTGTCGAATTCCCATCCAAGGCCCACGATGAAGTCCGAAATAAGTAGGCTACGTGACAGCCCAAGATTAGAAAAATTAGGGAAATCAATCAAATTAAACAAAGTGAAATTCAAATAATTCATGTATATTCTCTTTCCTCAATTAGGGGTTCTAGAATTATCCAAATTATACCAAAATTTTCACATAAGTTAAATTAAATATGTAGATTCCGAATATACTCTTAGTTTTGCCTTTTGGAAACCTTTAATGGATTAAATAAATCAAATATCATTTTCTCTTTCCTTCTTCATTTATGGCTTTAGGATTATCCAAATTTGATGAAACTTGACCCACAAGTCAACTTAAGTGTCTTGAATACGAATTTGCCTTTATTTCCAACTTTTGGTGTCATGAATTATATTTATTTATTAATTATACCTTTTAGGCATTTTCTCTCTCCTATATTTACCTATTAATCAAACATTATCCAAATTAATTGCAAATTGGCACAAAGGCTTATTTTTATGTTTATATTACGAATTTGGAGTTATTTTTCCAATTTGAGGGCATTAAATATTTTATTTCACTTTATTGGCTTATTTCCCATTATCTTGTAATAAAGACTTTTATATATTTATTTATTATCTAAATTAGATGACACTTGGCCATTAAGTTTCTTTTAGATCAAGAAAACGAATTTGCTTATCAAATTATCTCATGGTTTCCTATTTGTGATTTTTGAAACAACATATTCCTCCTTATCCTCTTTTAATCCATTATATCCCATATTATCTCCAATTATCATCACATTTATATATAATTTGGATTTTCTCTTCTTTTTCCTATTCTAAAAAGTGGTAGAAAGTTCTAGGACGAAATATTTTAGTATTTTTATTGCTTAGTGTATAATTTGCACTTTAAGCCCATTATTAAGAATATGTGGGAAATATTTATCCAATTAAGTTTTTTAATTCTTTATTATCATTCAAATGAGTTATTATTAAGCACAAAGTATTTTGTATTCCCTTAATTACATGTATTAGCTTATTTTTGTTTGGTGAAGTCAAAAGGGTAAAACTATTAGGATATGATTCTATATCTGTTATGTTACACAACTAGTATTGTTCTTCTGTGAACACACATACAATACCTACACACACAGTACATCACATTTTAACAGAAATGTCGTTCTTTGCCACTCACATAACCAGTAAAAGCCATATTAACAGAAATTTCATTATTTGCCACAACATAATACAATTACATAAGAGATACATTGCATATGTACACCGTTCGTACATGGGGAGATCGAATCGGGGAAATGGGATATAGGGCAAAATCGAATGGAAAATGGGATATAGGGCAAAACCTAATACAATGGTATTATACCTGACATTAGGCGTGACTAGCTTCAACCAGTAGGTCCCTCGCCGCGAGGATGATTAGGGCTGGGAAGTGTTGTGCGCGCCCGATCGTACTGTGCAGAGCTTGGTTGCAGGCGTGGCTGAGACTGGCGATGCGTTCAGAGCTTGGTTGCAGGGCGGCAATGTGTGGTTGCAGGGCGCCGCGGAGCTTGGTTGCATGCGTCGTTGCAGGCGTGGTTGTAGGGCGTGAAGCGAGCACTATCGCCAGAGCGCAGAGAGCGGATCGCAACGGCGGACCGCAGGGAACAGTGAGCGGGGGAGAGAGCGGGAGAGTGGGAGAGTGGGGTTTTCTGGGGAGTGGGGGAATTATTGGGAAGGAGAGAGCCACACAGACGCTTCGGCTTCGGCGCACATTTTCTGCCGAAAGCGGCTGGCGCGTGCTACCGAGGAATCGGGTGGGCAATCGGGTAGATAGGTATATATGTGGGTAGCGTAGCTCTTCCGAAAGACATGCCACACTGATTAGGTCCGACACATGGGCAACCTAGTGTCACGTGTCAGGTCTTAAGAGTTTACTTTATTAGAATGGGTCCATAAACGGCACTGTCCAAGAGGAAGTCGCTCATAATAAAAAAAAGTTCAAAATCTGAAACAAATTAACGAGTTAATTAAACGGAATTAATCCTTACCTAATGTTCGCCACCAGTCTTTTCATCCCCCGAAATCAAAGACAAACAATTTTCCCTCTCATGGTTTCCGATTAAGCAAGAGTAAAGGATTTGTCTATTTCTTTTCCTAGTTAAAACGGCTATGGATGGATGGAGTAGCATGTTTTATGTCATGCCTTACTATGGCCACGTTTGGTTTGCCGGATTTTTAGAAATCTTGTATTTTGTCCATCCCACATGATTAAAATGTTGCATTGTCAAAATCCCGCAAAATAAAATTTTATGTTTGGTTTGTTGGATTTTGTAAGTGCTGGATTTATTTTTTTTCGTGTCCACGACGTTCGCCATGTTGGATTTTGGCGTCCGGGAGAATTTTGATGGAGACCAAAATGCGGGATTCCTATTATGTCTGAAAATCTCGGGATTAGGCTCAATTCTCCAATCCTGCAAATCAAACTTAAAATTTGTTAAATTGGAGTCCAAAATACAATCCAATACAGCAAAATCCAAGTAATCAAACATGCCCTATGTACTTTCTAAAATTCACTGACTTGTCAAGGACTATGTAATGTATCCCTTTTCATAACATCTTATGGTTGGACGTAGTTTAGAAGGATGCAGTTAGTTGTGGTCGCAGTTGTATACGGCAGACCATGTAATGTAAAGTTTGACTTCCTACCTTTCCCCATCCTTAACGATTATAAGAAAAAACTTAAAAAAAAAACTTTTCAGCATTTCGTCCCGACTATATTTGATAGAATGCAAACCCGTGACCAGTCCCGCTTCAGTTACCTAGTGGAATTAAAGATGGTTGGTTTAGAAACTCACTGACCCCACCAGAAAGATGGATCCCATTTATGCACCTCTGCAATGACTTATTTAGCAACTAAGTATATGTTTTCTAACTGCAATGATATTAAATTCAGAGAGGGTTAGGTGCCTTAGATAGAGATCGATCCCCAGATGTGCAAGCTTAGAACACTCAACCACTAGATAGATATCTATACATCACGTCACACAGTACGATGTCTCTCTAGGTTGCAACTTGCAGTTGTAGGTAGGACCTTCAATTGTCCTAACACCGAATCAGGGCTGTTTGAGGTAAACAGTTAGCATTCCGAAGCTATTGCCTTTCTAAAAAATTGAAGCTTGATGTTTGGATCATTATGGATTTTTGCTTGAGGAAGGGGCAAGTTTCAAATATCGAACTCAAAAATGAGTTATTGATGATAGAGCTACATTTAAATTCCCGATACAGCAAGATATAAATTTCCAATACAGCCACTCAATGCACAACCAAATCAACCTGCTGAAGGGATAGACGTTACCAGAAATTGTAAGCGTCTGGATTCATTCACTCACTGATTGATTGCGGAAAAATCATTCCGATGACACATCCTCATCAATTTTACCTAAAGAACCCTCTGTCGCGGTGGGGTATATACAGTTTGAGGAAATTGAACAACTGGCCTGGACAGTTTTCTACAAACAAAACTCCACAAAATATAAGCGTCCTGGGTTACAACTTGCATCAATGAAATATTTAATGGAACCGCTGCTGCATAAGACGATATAGATTCTGTGTATCTTAACGTTCAGGCAATGGACGTTTTAGATCATTCACTTGTTCAAGCGACTCCTTTTCAAGATTCATGCACTGTACCGGACCGGACTACCACTGATTCTCTGTTCAGTAGTGCGGAATGCTAATAGAGCCATTTGGTTTATCAGGTTGACAACTGAGCTATTCATTTTCTAAGATTGTCCTGATACCTGAGGACAAGGATCAAGATACCGACAAAGGAACTAGAAGCTCAGACACATGCATGAACCTTCATTCTTTATACGATCCATATTGCTACCAGATTGGATTGGTTATCCACCACCAATAGTAATATCTAGATCCCTGCCTCTAATCAGCTGACAGAGTATGAATCTTGACTCAATTGTAGCCACAAATGATACTTCAATGATTCTGCTCCACAAAATGTGCCGACGATGTTGAAAATATGTAATGATTGATTATTGGTCCTGATGCACCTTAAAGACTTGTGAGGGGAAAAAGTAAGCAGATACCTTGACTAGGATAAACAGTTAGAAAACAGAGTTAACAATTTTATTATATGAGCAAAATATTTTTTCTAAATTGACAAACTGTCAATTGAACTAAAAAAATCGATCTATAGCAACCATTTGTTTAGGCAGTTTATTCAGTAACTGACATAAGTAATGCATGTTTTCTGCTACCAAGCAGAATTCTTAGGACTTTGAGCATAATGTCTGTTTTTTGAACACACTGATTCTCATCAACGTCCACACTGCTTGCTGTCAGGGAACCTGCTTGAGCTCACAGACGTGCGTGCTTCCCTTGCTTAGACATTTCCTGGTGATGTTGCAGAGGAAAACACGTGACTGAGGTTCATTCAGATATAGATTTGAATAATAGGACGACGGAAGCAAAAAAAAAGGCATTTTGCGTGGCAAATGACAGGTATATAAACAAATCCAGAATGTGTTAGATAATTGAAATGGAATCAAATATACTACTGATAATATTCTGAGAATGTCGGAAATATCCAGATACACCAGTCAGGAAAATCTGTTAAAGCACTCTGGGGAACTTAGCATTGACAGTTGGCAGAAAGAAGCTTTTGTAGCATTCGAATTTAAAATCAATATTTACTTTTTTTTAAAGATTTGAACAGAGCTGAATCATACAATATTCACTAAATTGATGCCTGAAATTCAGGCAGACCACATGAATTCGGCACAGAGGTTTTATTTGGCTAAACAGTTTCATTCTGCAACAAAGCCAACCCAAGTGGCATGTCATTTTTCGTGCAAATGATCAACAAGGGATCCAGTCACAAATATGAAGAGTGCAAGCAGGATCTAAAAGGTAGATCTTAGTTCACAGATAGCACAGAGCTACTGTGGTACACTTATAGTTTGCTTTAGTACTAGTTTTGTTAGCCGTAGTGTGGCTGAGAAGCGAGAAGTGTGATTCTGCAACATAAATTACACTGCCAATTCATACTTACTGGTCCAAACTACACCAACCAAACAAATCCTTTGGTATTAACATGACAAGCACCCGAAAGTATACGCTTATTCTAATATTGCAAATGTTAGAATTGTCCCACACCGCTGAGTTCTGGGAAAGGTCCTGGGCTTATAAGGTGTGTGGTCCCTTCACCCAAAACCAATTGGTTGTTAGAATTGTCCCACACCGCTGAGTTCTTGGCAATGGGTGAAGGGACCACACACCTTATAAGCCCAGGACCTTTCCCAGAACTCAGCGGTGTGGGACAATTCTAACAGCAAAATCCATCTATACGTACTCTGATTGTCTAAATAAAAAATGCTAAAACCTGAGATCGGAGGAGCCATTTTCCTTTCATGCTGTGTGTGATTTTCTTAGTATCTATTTATTAAAAACATGCATGCATTTCTTCTTTCATGGCGTGCCCCTTTTTATAACAGCATCTAAACTTTATACCTTAACCCCTGAAGTGCTTCTAGGATAAGACCCCCTTAGACTGTGATTTGACCTTATAAACAAATATATTGCTGGAGTATCTAGTGGTATATTGACCATTATATTTCATAAATTTTGTTAGTTTTTTCGATTTCTATCTCTGAGGGAGATATGCCAAATGGTTTTTGACAATTTTTTTCTCAAATTAAGAATCCGGGCAATTGCTGGAACATGATTGCCTTATATGGTAGCATGCTGGTAAAAGTGCAAGACTTGCATAGTTGCATGTTTCGAGAATATTGTTAAAAATAATTCGCACAAAGTTCACTATATCAAGAGAGGTTGATTACAATATCAATGCTTGGGCTCAAGTTAGCGGATATTGGAAGTAAATCACCTCCCCCTGCATCGCTGAAACTGAACCCAGGATACATAAAAATAAATACGGTTACAGCTATGGCCATGCAATACGCTGCAATGGTGGCAGTTTCTAGAAACAAATCTGGATTAGTGGTTGCAGGGACAAACTTTCTACTAAAAGTGTGGTCGAAGCTGAGTTATCTGGGATTGCATTGGCGATGTAGTTTGCTATGAATAGCAGATTTAATATAGTCATCGTTGAATCTGATTGCTTTATAGCCACTTGAATGATTGAGGAAGACCCTAAGGCACACCCGGCTTAAGCTCAATGGATCCTGAGTATTCAGAAGGACATGAGAGAGAACTGGAAGATTAAGTTTTCTAATAGAGATAGGGGGAGAGATACTTGGTGTCCGATAAGTTGGCAAAATACCACCTTAAAAATTCTAGTAAGACTTTGTTTACATAAGTCCTTTCATGCATATTTGAGATGTCTTAGATTCTGATCAATTTTTCTCTGATGGCTTCTTCCATACCACACTCTATGCAATAGAGGCGTAACAAAATAAAACAAAACATGTTAATGAGCACAACAAATGATTTTGCAAATCATGTAAGACAAAATAAATAAATAAATAAAGAATAATCTCAAGTTGAAATGAGGTGAGATATGCATTTCCTCTCCCCACATCTCATTCACCCACTTTTTTGGCCACCCAGGGACGAGTCACGTGCTCTATTGTTATCATTTTGACTTACCCTAGTTTTGGATTCCATGCGTGCTTGTAAATTTCCAAGATTCTTTTATTTTTCACAGTCACTAGACATGTATCATATCAGGAAATGTGATGAGGAACTGGTCTTGTGAAGTAAAGTAGGGGAAAGATGACATAGCTACATGTGTTTGCTGATTTTAGGATGTTAGAGGTTCTCGGCCATATCTATATGTAGGGAATTTATCATTATGTGCAAGGGAGGCAGACACAACTTTTGCAAGATTGATTTGGTGATTTTTTCTTATTTTATGTTACTCAAATATGAGCAAGGTTAAAAGAGTTCAAGATTGTTTGATGAATTCATATTCATCTTTGTTGCGGTCACAATTTATAGCTTGGCTTGTCTTTTATTCTTGCATTATACCTTTAAAATAAATTGGTATATTTCTATAGTTTTATGTTTTTTTTTATGTTTTGATGCAGCCCTCATTTAGGGTTTCATCTTGTATCATTTTACTTTTTAATCATATCTAAACATGTTAGAAAGTATATTATTTTTCTCAATAAATGTATTATTATCGAATGCACTTATGAGAGTTCTTTTATATATTTGTAGGTACCCTGACTACAGTGTGGATGGATGAGAGAAAAGGAAGATGATCAAAGGGTTTCTCTACTCTCAAATGAGTCTAAAGAGAGTCCAAGAGCTTCCTAAACCTACCTCTAGCGACCAAGGGTCAAGCTAAAGTAAAATACTACATAAATTATGAATTTGAAGATCAAACAACAAAAAGAAGATCCCAGCATGGCCTTGGTACCACGGAATGACAGTGCTACAAAGTTAGAAGTTCACTGAGAAGATCATTAAGGAAGGAACTCAAGACAAGTCCATCAATATTCTCGGGTTGGCCAAGACGATCATGCTAAGAAGACCTCGTTACGGCCGTGCCAGTCAAAATGGTTGTGTTGCCAACCCCCACAACACTCATGCTTAGAAGAACGACCACACTCCAACCTCACCACCAAAATTGTGTTACCCAGGACGGCGGTGCCAGTTCACAACCACCAAGGCCATGTTGTCTAGCACGACCGTGCTACCATCCTCCATATATCTAATTTTTATTAATATTTTGCATTGACCACCATGGTCGTTCCCTCCTGGCACGCACGTTCTACCACTCCACCACCATGGTTGTTCAGTCCAGAATGGTTGTGTTGTCACCCAAATCCTACTTCTTCCTAGCTATTCTTTTACCCATATACCCAAAGTTAATTCTAGACTTAGCAAACCACTATATATACATTTCTGATGGTTGGGATTTATATGTTAGCCACTCTAAGAATTTAAGGGACCACCTACCTCTTTCTCACTCATTTCCACCTACTTTCACTCCATTTCCACCATATTCCACCTTAAAATTCTATTTTCTATGATTTTGGCTATTTCCATCCATCATCATATGCCATCCATCCACTAAGAAGCGAGAAGGGTGTGCTTCTCCAACTGGAGGTGAAGTGAGGTCTGATATCCTCATTCTCCATTCTCCTATACCCAGGTGAGAAATCTATGTATCTAGTTGAAAAGCACTTAGTGTAATTGGCTTGGAGCTACCTAAAGGCTAGATGGTAGGTGATATGAGGTCCAATCCCCTCATTTACACCCCTACTACTACCCTTGGTCCCCAGTTTTCCTAATAACTTCAATTTTAGAAACTTTGACTTGCAAGATCCTAGTTGAATTCCACCTAAACCCTGATTCAAATGTGTCTACAAGGTTAGAAAAAGGGTGATAGGCAGTAGTTCCCCTATACACATCCTATTTCATCCATGGTCAATTTGTAGTTTAAAGTGATTCTCTCGCATCTAACTTGTTGTTTGGTTTGATGATCTAAATGGATGAATAGTGCTTGCATGTTATGACCCCCAACCCAGGTGATAGTCACATTACCCCAAAGCCATCCATACTTCTATTAGTTGATCAAAACCTTAAATTATCCCTTTCCTAGTTAATGCATACTTACCTAGTCTCCTTGCTTAATTAGTTGTTTGCATTGTTCATGGTAGCTAGGTCTTACTAGTAAAGTTAGTGTTATTTCATGATTGCTTGTTCTATTCTCAAGTAGTTAATTGCTAATCTAATATTCTAGTTGTCTTTTGCCTAAATTATCAGTCTAATTTAGTTCCCTATCTAGTTTGATAATTTCTTTTCTAATTTGCTAAGTAAAATTATTATGCTAGTTTAGTGTTAGTGGTAATCTTGCATTGCTTGCCTTAGTCTATTTGCCTCTCTTTTTTCTTAGCTTCCTTTCTTTGTCAAACCTAACTGTCTAGGGTTAAAGTAGGATTTACTCTTGATTTCCATAAATTTCTTGTTTGACCACCACAACTTCAACTCGAAACTCAAAGTTAAACCCTTGAATCCTAAACTCTACATAGGAACATAGCCAAAACAAACATAGCTCTAGTTCCCCCTTTCTTTCTCGGGTTCGGCACCAACTTGCCATCCTCTTTACTACTCCCGAGCTCATGCATTTATGGATTTACTTAATAATGTATCTAAATCAGATTTATAATTATTCAAAAGACTATGTGGTGTGCCTAAGGTGCATCTAATCAAAATTCAATTGGTTGGTGTACCCCTGGTGAAAGCATCAAGCTTTTTGACATTGTTGTCAGGGAAAAAGGAGCTCAACATAAGTAGTTCGTTGAGCTTTGACGTTACCTACTTTTCTCACTATTGTTGTTGACAGTTCTTTGTCTTACTTTAGCAAACTTGCTTGCTAACTTGTCTTCTTTTGATTGGTTATGCCTTGTGCAGGGTCCACGAAATGACTAATTCATGCTTAGAAACTACAACTCTCCAATTTCTACTCAAGTGGATCAGATGCCATGATCACAATTTTCCATCCCTACTAGTCTTTGTGGACTTCCCCCACCTTCTACATAATTGGGAGTGAGAACCCCTACAAGCATGTGGACTCCTTCCTAGAGACATGCTTCACCTTCAGAATGCATGCAACCACTGATGACTCCATTTTGCTCACGTTGTTCCCTTTCTCTCTCAAGGACAAAGCCAATGAGTAGCACTCATCCAAGATTACAACCGCGATTGGGGAGGACATGAAGAGTGATTTTTTGAAGAAATTATATCCAATTTCTATGTTGACTCACATGAGAAGATACATCACTTCCTTCAGTTAAAAAGAGAATATGATCAGTTTCATTAGACGTGGGAGAGATTTTAGAAGAAGTTGTGGGATTTCCCCCACCATTAGGTGCCTATTTGGCAACTAGTACACTTCTTCTACTCTAAATCTTTTGAGATGGGTCAAATAGTGGTGGACGCATCATATGACATAGTGGAAGATCTAGAAATCTATTGTATTGGGTGCTAGATTAGTTTAGGTAGGGGTAACTTTGAAAAACATACATATATGGAAAAGATAATAATTATTTGGATAAAAATAAAAATAAAAACAATATAATTTCTCATTTACTCTCACATATAAAAATAAAATACTTATAGAATACAAAATATGACGTTAATGACATGATGTAATTCTATATATGAAAGTAATGTATCTATTTAGATGTACAAATTATCTGACCTTTTACACTGAATAATAAAAAAATCAACAACATCACCATTTAGAATCATCACACAACATATATAATATTACTACTACACAAAGTTAATATATATCATATGAAAAAGGAGCACACAGCCTATTAATGCAGCGCAAACACCCAGATACAATATGACCACACTCAGTGGACAACGTCACAACAAAACATCCATATAATTTTTTTATCAGACTAATCTTCTACTATAGACTTCACAAAAAAGTCTTCTGCTATAGAAGATACACGTATAATGTATTACCAAATGACATTTTATTGCTGATAGTATATTTATCATATTGATAACTTTAAGAGGAAAAAGAAGGATAATAATTATTGAGTTGGTATAAATAAAAAGTGATAGAAAAATAAATGTGAGGAATGGAACATGAAGAGGATGAAGAGGAACAATCCATCCATATTTATATGTCTATTTTTTAAAGTTGGTGAAGAGATGATAGAAAATAAAGAATGATGTATTATTTTTCTATTATAATTTCTTTTACATTATATCTTTCTTTTTTTACTTCTCCATCTGAATTTCTTCTTTCTTTTATTCTTCTATTTACTCCACACTTTATCTCTCTTTACTTCCTCTCTTTTTACATTATTCTAACAAAAAATTTAGTTTGATTCAACATTTTCATTTCTTATATAGACTACAAGATTGATATTGTCTTCTCAAGTATAAATAAAGTTATCTTGTTAGTATTTAACTAAATTTTAGACTTTAAATACTATGTAATCAAAGATAATTGAAATGCCATGTATCAAAATGTTATTTATATTCTCCTTTATTTTACATGGATTTGTTGCCATTCATAGAGTGAAGATAAGTGAAAATATGAAAGGAAAATAGTTTAATTAGAAGGTGATTAGGTATAAACGTGTGATCATCATGCATTCTATTGGATTGTAATTATAATTGAGTGCACTGACTCAAACATCTTTTGTTTGTAATTAAAGATTCAATAACAATGCATCAACTTCTAGTTAATTTCTCATCAAGGTATATATTTTATGGAATTCTAGTATATTGCTAATTTTTCAACTCTTGAGGATACAAGTCATGTAAGGAGTAGGATCCGAGAGGAGTTTTACTCCCTACTAAAGTAAATAGGAGTCATCCTCCATAACATAAATGTATGGATTTTTCGCAACTAGATGAATAATTTTTATTTGATCTTTAAAAAATGGATATCATACAGACCAAAGTACAACAATAGAGTTTAAGTATTATGACTATATTCAATTTATAAGATTACATAATGATCTTTTACTAGGAGATTACATGAAAGCAACAACTTCAATGTATGACAAGAGAGATATACAACATATCTCAAGTCTACCTCCCAAGAGTCAGCTCTACTACGCCAAGTCCAAGTCTTCCATGTTCTTTCACCTATGGGGTTGGAAGCACATCTCATAAGAAATGACAAAGTGGATGTTATTAGCACAAAAATTCCGTTATGAGCATATTATTAGGGACTGAGATATATTCAATAAAAAAGACATCAATAAACATTATCAAGACTTCCATCAAAGAGGGAAAGTAAACAACCAAGTGGAAATAAAAAAAACAATAAAAGGTATAAAAAATGCACTTTTCATAAATCAAAATATTAACATGTGTCACATAAGCACAATCAAATTTATTTAGGGCACATGACCTATCATCAACAATAATCAATATGCCCAACTAGTGAAAATATAAAGTTAGTGGTGGTCATAGCGCATAACCCAAATCCTGATAGTTAATGGCATATAACCAAACTTCCATTACCTAAAAGTTGAGGTATGGGGCATACGATCCTCCATCCTAATATTTATAACTATAAGAGGACAAAAACATCAATGCATGGTAGGAGGACTAAAACCCCAGTACCTAAAAATATCCCAAAGGGAAATTAAACCCAAAAGCCAAAGCATTATATTACTCTCTTTTTTTAGGTAAAGGTCATAGTATATATTTAAATCACAATAAAGAAAGAAAACACCTACTTTAGTGAGTTCATACAGGACGAAAGAAGCAAAAAAAACACGGTGAAGATAAAAGGTGATGTTTTAATTGTTTAGGGGACGCACCCCTTAACAAGCCTCAATAAGCATAAAATCAAAATTTTCCTAGGAAAGGATTCCAGCTCCTGGTCAGATGGAATCATTGATGTTGTTGTAGCAAACTGATGTCTGTTTCATCGTCCACCATGGATTTTAAGTCGCAGAGAAAACGGGCTTCCGATTCACCTTCTTCAGAGTCACTTTTCCTGTCATGGGCCTGTTTACCTACACATTGATAGTAAGTGAAGGTCTGCATCTATTTGTGAGATAATATTTTGCCTTGTTTTTTTATTGTTGTTGAATATTTTGTTGTTTCTCTCAAGCCAAAGATTCCAGCTGATGATGATGAATATGTCATTTCCCTTGAAGGATTTGTAATGTATATTTGGTGAAATCTGAAGGGGGAAGGTTGCTGATTTGAGTTCTAAACTGTAGTTTTATGTGTAGTGTGAGATGATGTTTAGTGAGGCGTTACATTTGAAGAAGATGTGATCTACTGAATCAATGTCCGTCTTGCAAAGAGGACATCTGGAAGGACCAATGAAGCCCTTCTTGGATAGATTTTCACCAGTGAGCAGCTTGTTGTGAAGGATAAGCCAAAGGAAAGTTTTATATTTTTGCTGCCATTTTTGTTTCCATATTCTTGTGGTAGGTGGGTAGATGCCTCTGAAAGAAAGGAAAGAGTAAGCTTTCTTAATTGAGAAGGAGTTTCCCCATCTCCAAGTGATATTGTTTGATGTGTTATTTTCCAAAGTTTGCTTTAAGGCACATAGGTCATCGGGTTTGAGGTGCATGAGAATACATCTTTTGAGAGAGTTTGTTCTTGTGCTGGTTAGAAGGCGGAGGACCTGGTCAATATTGATCTTGAGGAGATTTTTTGGGATGGTCCAATTTGTGTGTAAGTTTAGAACTGAATTTTTTTCAAACCAGGGGTCGTTCTAGAAGGAGATTTTTAGGTGGGAGTGTGGAAAAGTGTTGATGAGTTGGATTAGAGTTTGGATGTTTTTTTTATGTATTTCCAAAGGGGTGAGGCTGATGTTTTTTGGGACAATATGCCAGGGTGGGGATTTTTGGTAGTATTTGTTGTTGGTGAGGCTCGACCATAATTTTGTTTTATTTTTTACCAGACTGTTGATGATTTTTGTTATAAGGCAGAAGGCATGGGTTTCAATATTAAGAATTCCCCTACCACCTTGGTCTAAAGGTGCAGTAATAGTTTTCCAATTTACTAGATGGTAGTGTTTTCCAGATTTTGTGGATTGGTGAAAGTTATTCCATAGGAACTTCCTTCGCACTTTGTCGAGCAGTGTTTTGGTTTTGGATGGGAGGGGAATACATCTCAGGAAGTGAGTGGTGATGGGAGTGATGATGATGTTTAGGAGAGTAAGTCTTCCTGAGAGATTAAGGAAGTTATTTGTCCAATCAGAGAGTTTTTTGTTTATTTTTTATATGATGGGGGACCAGGTAGCATTTGTGATGTTGTGGGGGGTGATTGGGAGACCTAGGTATTTGATTGGGAAGTCTTCAATCTTACACCTTAAAAGATCTATGTATCTTTCCAAGACAGGTTGTTCAAGGTGGACCCCAAAGATTGATGATTTGTGGAGATTTATTTTTAGCCCGGAAATGTAGGAGAAAATACTAAGGATTCTGAAGATGTTGAGTAGGGAGGAGTCTTCTGGGGAGGAAAAGATTATTGTGTCATCAGCAAATTGTATGATGTTCTCTTTGCATTCCTCTGGAGAGTTTATGAGGCCACTACTTTTTCCAAGTTGTATCATACGAGAGAGGATGGTTGTGATGATAATAAAAAGGTAAGGGGAGAGGGGGTCACCTTGTCTGAGGCCATTTGAATTATGAAAACATACATTATTGTAGAGGCAAGTGAAAGTTCTAGTGGCGAAACTAAGGGGACAAGTCGGGTCGCCCCCTCTCCCTCAAAAAAAACTAAAAGATACATATTTATATGTAAATAACATCCATTATAAGGTTTGCGTACTATATAGACTTCTTCTTCAAACTTACATCAATAATAAAGGCCTAGCCTGGTGTGTCTGGTGGGCATGAATTTAGGACTGGTCACGGGTTCAAGTCTAGCATAAGTCTAAGATTTTTATCTAACACTATGATTGTACAATTGCACTTCGAGGTCTGCCAATAGGAAATTTTGATGCAACTCAACATTATAGAAGTTATTACAAAGACGTGTAGTTCTTAAAATCAAAAATTTTATATTCTTTATAATTATTGAAATTTATGTTATAAACAATAAATTACAATTAATATGCTACTTCAAACTAAGAATCATAATAATGGTCGCAACACATGAAAGATATTGAATGATCATTTATATTATCATAGTTAGTATTTTGTTAGTAATTTTCTAATTAATAATAAATTGTTTATTACCCATCTCCCTATGAATTACTATGTGTTACTTAGCTGAAATCAAAATACTTCTTAACATATTTTTGGTATATATTCATGCAATAAGAAACTTATGATGCACATTATTGTATCATATAATTACTTGAAAAAATATCATGATACTATTTTTCTAAATTACATACTTGTTGTCATTATCTATTTATTTTAATTACTAGTGAGTAGTGACTATTGATTGGAACAACATATGAAAACCCTTTTTCAGATAAGCCACATTTTATCTTTCATAGTAATGACATATGTATAGCTTTGTAAATTAAAGAAAGAAGTTTTTGTATTTTTAGTTTTCACCAAACCATGAAACACCTAACATAAATATGTCATTCACTTGAGTCGATCTGGTGTAGAAAATCAAACCACATTATAGAATCCAACCAAACAAAATCAAAAAAATCCAACTGTGTTGGTTTAATTTTTGGGAGGTAAAGGGTTTTTCTTACTTCTAAAACATTTCAAACCATTAACAATAATTTAAATTATATTGATTTGAGCATGCATTTAATCATATGGTTTTTTTTGCATATAAGAAAATTAAAACATAATATATCCTAGGTGTTTTCTTGATGTAGATTTTTTTTTCAAGTCCTTCGGGCAAGAATGGGTATGTAATTCATCTCCTGGGATCTTGAGATAACATTTTTCCATCTTTCAGTCAGTCTATTGCCCTCCCTATGAATTTTAATAATTTTGAATGAATGGAAGCCCATTCTAAAAAGATAAATTTTGTGCACAATGGGGTAGTATTTAGGAAGACAACCTGGGAATTTTCCAAGTAGTTCATTGAGAGTTGTGATTATGTGCACAATTCACACTTCGTCCACCTTCCTCTCTGTGCACCAGAATACCCCTAAAATTTGTGAGAAGTTGACCTTCAAGAGGGTCCTTTCCCAAATTCATTATAGTTCCACCTTAAACCCACTCCTCACTCAAATTCCTTATAATGTAGCTTGTACTTTGTATGCTGATGTCTAAGTTGGCAGCAATGTCAACAGAAATTTGGATTTACTCTCCTTGCGGTAATTTCCATTTCATAAATCCTCTATGATTACTATTGCCACCCTATGATAGTGAGATATTGAAGGTTTTCATGATATCCACCTTACAAGTGTGAATGTCTTGAATCATGTCCCTTAAGTTAGGAACTACCTTCTAGAAGATGAACATGTTCATGTACTTCTAATTTTTCAAACATACAAGTGAAAAATTGATGTTCGAGCTTTGACCAGGCTCATGCTTCATATTGTCTTTCAACCAGAGTCTGACATTGGTGTCTAAGAAGGAGTTTGTACTTAGTCCTAGGCAGGTATTCCTCCAAATTTGCTTGATAGTAGGCAGTCCCTTAAAACATGGAGACATGTTTTAGCACCTATATGATAGATCCCATAGGTATCAGGTTGATCATATTCCTCTTTTTCCTTAGTGAATTTGTAAGCAACCTCTCATGCTGAAGGAACCACAAAAAAACCTTCACTCTTTGAGGGGTTTGCTGCTTCCATAAAACACACCATTCACCACTGTCTCCTTGAACCTCTGACTTGTCATCTCGACATACCTTTTTTTGACCTCAAAACGTCCATGCACGTGATTTGTGCAATAGAAATCATCCTCAACAAGCTCCTATCTTTGTGTAGGCATAGATAAACAACTTTTTGTCAACATATATACATATTAATGTTATGTATAAAGATTTATCTCAACTTTATTCTATAGTAACTAATATGATAGTTCATGTTAAAATGTAAAAGTAATACCTAATAAACAACAATGACGTTTCTATGAAATAGGTAAATAGTACAATGTCATGCTTAGTTAACGAGCTTGCATTACTATCTCAACACAAAATATATATCTTTATATATTTGATTTTGTCCAAAACATTCAATAATGTTTTGTATATGTTTGTTTACCATGTTATATTGTTAATAAATATGATGACCAAAAGTTTTATTATTTATGAAACTTTTTAGAAAATAATATACAATGTCTTATAATTTTGAAACCAAACAAAACTAAAAAATAATATTGGAGTTTGATTTGGTTTTGGACCAGTTAATGTTTTGATTCGGTTGGGAAATTTAACAAACTCAGCATTTGATTTTATAATTTTAAATGGTAACTAAAAGCAAATTTAACACTCCTAGCTTGATCATATAAAAATACAGTGGGGATACTAGATGTGATATTTTTATGCAATATTTTAGCACACCTTTAAGGTGCCATTAGCCCCCCAACAGTAAAATCCTAGTTTTGCCTCTAGAAAGTTTAGTCATATAAATAAAATTAATGTGACTTCCATAACATAAATGGAAATCTGAAACATCCACAATAAAAATCGTCAGAATTAGGGTTCCATCTCAAAATAAAGAACAATTTGGTTCGATTCTAAAATTAGGATTTCATCAATAAGAAAAGTACAATTTAGAGTCAACAAGAATATCCAACAAAAGATTCATATCATCTAACTCAAGTGAGGCAACCTTTCATAGGAGAGAGAGATAAGTATATCTACCAAGTCCCAAACCACAAAGTGAGTAATAATCATGGGTAATTGCTTAATATAAAAGCATGGAATGCAACATAAGAGAGAGATAAAAATTATGTTGATTTCTCAATATAGATAGTATAATGAAACATACCTCATATCCCATATATATATATGTCCAAGGTCAAACCTAGGTCCAATTTAGGGTCTTCAAAACACCTATTTAACATATCTATAGAATTAGGGTTAAGCTCACATTAACTGCATAATCGTACCAGTTGTCTTTTAATTGTTAAAGAATTAGGTCATGAAAAACCATTTTATATATTATATTTTCATAAAAACTATATTATTTTATAGATTATATTTTATGAGTTCATATCATATTTTACTTTACTTTTATGATTTAGAAATTTTTTTAGATATGTATTTTAAAAATTGCAACCAATTAGGAAGATTCATGAAAAATCATATATTTAGTACATTATAATTAGGTAAAAAAACTCATATCACCATGTCCATAAAATTCAATGATTATAAAATATGTTTCCATTTATTTTTCTAAGCTATATATAATTTACTATGAATTTTGTAAGATCAATATATTTACTATTATATTAAACAAAATCACATAGAATATTACCAATACATACCCGCATATGATTTAAACACAGATTGTATGACATGAGCATATCAGTTTCTCATGTGCAATGAAATTTGTGCAATCAAACATAAAGGAAAGGGAAAATATGAAAAAGGCCCATAATTTGTGTGACTTCATTTGAACAATTTTAGAGGTTAAAATAAGACATCAAATATGCTCATCTTCCTCCTTTTCTTCTTTTAGAAAGGGAGCATAAAGCTTGTAAATCTCTTGGGGAAGAGATCAAAATCCAAAAGGGAAACAACTAGAACCATGCATTGGTTTCTCCAACTCTACAATACTCTGTCAATCACAATGAGCCCACAAGAAGGTCATGAGACCTCTCAACATAGTAGTAGCTATCGCTACCATGCTATACAGGAAGGAAGAGGAGAACATAAAACCCAAAATGTGGAAAATAAAGGCATTGAAAAAACTAGTACTTACATAAGCATCATCATCCTTTAGAGAATACAAATGATGGTAAACTGTGAAGAAATCTGCATCAAAGTTCATTAATCCCCACTTGATGCTATTGTAGGAAGAACACATGAAAATAAGGAAAATGTAAGGGCACCTTCTTGGAGGAACTCGACAACGTCTGTGTCAAATAGCACCCTCAATGGAAGATTTTGGGTGATACCCAAGTCTTTTTATATCCTCCAGAGCCATGATCATCTTGTGGTTGCTAAATCAAGAAGGATAGATTGGGAAAATGAGGTCATGGAAAAACAAGGGAAAAACAAAGTTAGAGAGAGACTTTTGTAGATCTCTCAGTGGTGGAGGGTAATATAGTTATAGCTTGGAAGATCTAGCTAGACTAGGAGTCCAGACATAAAAGGAAATAGAGAAAGGGGCAAACTACAGTCCATTGCATCATAGAAGGGAACCATACCTATATAGTATAGGCTCGGAAGATGTGCCTCAATGCATGGAAAGTGAAGAGAAAGAAAAATCGAGGTGAGAAGAAAAGGAGATGGAGATTGTATGGAGAAAGGAAAACCATCACTGTGCGGCATGTCTACAGTCTCCTACTCAAGGTAGAAGACAAGACAAGATACGCTCAATAATCACTCAACAAATTAGAGTCAATCAAATAAAAACAAAAGTAGGAAGCTAGTGTGGCACAACAATTATAGAAGATTATGAGAATAAATATCCTGGAAACCATTATTGCAAATTAAAATAAATCGAAGTATATTATGATTTAAATTGGGATTATATATCAAGAACTATCTTCTCTAATTAAGTTTGGATAGCAAACATTATCTGATTAGGTTGAAATTTGACATCTTAACTAATCCCAAAGATCATAATTTTCTGATGGGATTTGGGTTTTAAAGTTTCCTTTTATGAGTTATGATATAATTAGTGTTTAGGATCATTTCCATTATATATTTTTATTATATATCCTCTTTTTCATCAATAATAATAAATTAGATTCTTATTAACTTCACATTTCTTTAATTAGAGTTACTTTATAATTTTATGCATGAATCAGTCTAATTTATTGAATTACTCATCAAGTTCATTAATGCCAACATTAACTTATAACATATCATGTTATTCTTATCCTTTTACATGTAAGTCCCAATTATCATTTCATTTCATCATTATATGATGGTTTATATCTGTAGGATACAATTAGCATTACACATGAGTGTATCATGATATTCTATGTTGATTATAGATCTTAATGCCACTCGTTGTATTATATATGTTTTCAATCATGTACAAGTTTGGGTTATCAAATAGTTATTCATATTATATTCATTAACTATATTCACTAGGGTTACAAAGAAATGTATGCATCCTTGTTTGGTCAAAATTGAAGTCTAAGCATATAAGCATCCTAACCAAGGGATTACGGTTTCTAGAGTCAAGAGGCTAGGTTCAGTATGCTGCAACACTCCATCCCTTAAAGACATTTCATCCTCAAAATCAAATCACCCATACATTATCAACCAACTACTCCCCATCCCTTAAAAGGTTTAACCTAATAAGTCAAACTAAATAATACTAAAGATATTACATTAAGGTTGCATATTACTTTTAAGAGTTGTGTCAACTAGATGTGTTTATGATGTACATATGTCATGCAACAAACAAGACGATCATTAGTACCTATGGTTGAGTTCAGGTCCTTGTGATTCTAACCTAACAACCCTAAGTTTCACATCTTAAAATGAAAAATTCACGTAGTACAACTTCCACACCTTAGAGGGGTAAAGAGGGTAGTTCCACTACACCTTTATATCATGACACATATTCCTAGTCAACAATTCATAGTCAAAAAAAGGGTTGAGATTTATATTTTATTTGTATCTAGAGTTTCTCATATAAAAACTTTATACATCTCTTTGTTTTGACTCACTTCAAGAAAACATCAATAAAAATTCATACAATTTCTTTTTACATACAATAATATAATGGAAAAATAATTTTTAACAATAAGAAATTGTGTAGTAAAAGCATATGGTATCAAAATCAAGGCAAGAACTAAGTCACAAATTTTTCATATTAAGATCTCCATATCCTACATTTCTCTAATCCTAAAAATCTAACATTATCCTCAAGTCAAATTTCATAGCATCCAAAGAGAAATGTCACCACTAACCTATATTATGAGGTATGAGCTTATGGGTCCGACACATTAGGGTTTATTCATCAAGATAATAATGTGTAAGCCATGTTATTCTAGATCTTTCTCCCATCATCCTTAGGCATCTTGAGTATATTTTAGGGTAAACATATAATCTAGAGGGTCTTCATGTCTAGTAGGAGTTCTAAATAGGGGAGATAAAATAGAAATATTTGGAATCTGAGTACCATGGCTCATATGTCATCTTATAAGGAGAGGGACCCAAGAGGGAAACCACTCCATACTAAACCAAATAAGAGTCATAATCTATAACATACATGTATAAATTGTACATTGACGAATATATAACTTTTATTTGATGTTTCAAAAATGGATATCATAAAGACCAAAGTATAGCAACCGAATAAAAGTCACATGACTATATTCAATTTATAAGATTACACAATAATCTCCCAATAGGGGCTTGCATGAAAGAAATAGCTTCAAGATCTAAGAAGAGGGATATCTAACATATCTCAAATCTATCTCCCAAGATTCAACTCTAATAAACCAAGTCCAAATCATCATGTCAAGACTTCCATGCTCTTTCACATAAGGGTTTGGAAGCATAACCCTACAATAGAAGACAAAGTGGATGTTGTCAGCAAAAAAATGTCAACATGGTTCATTAATAGGGATTGAGAAATATTTAGAAAAAGGACATAAATAAACATTATCAAGGTATCCATCAAAGTGGGAAAGCGGGCATCCGAGTAGATTCCAAAGAAAAATAATAAAAGGTATACAAAAGATTCACTTGCCATATACTAAAATATTAACATGTGCCACAAAAGAATAATCAAATTTATTTAGAGCACATAACCCATCATAAAAAATAATCAATCTGCATGCAAGTGAGATAAACATAGCACTAGTAAAAATATAAAGTCAATGGTGGTTAGGGCACATAACCCAAAACCTGGTAAAGAATCACACACAACAAAACTCCCATGGCATACAAGTCAGCGTATGGGGTATACGATCCTCCATTCCATTATATAAAGGTGTAGGAGGACTAAAACCTTAATGCATGGCAAGAGGACTAAAATCTCAATGGCTACTAATATCACAAAGGGGAATAAAACCCATGGGAATAAAATCTAGAAACAAAAGCATTATATTATTCTAGGGCTACTAAATCACAAAGCATGCACAAATGTAGAGGGAAGTGAAATTTTAGTCTTATAAATAGAATAAGTTGTATTTTAATCACACAAATAGATAATTTGAAACATATACCACAAAATGAGAAGAATTAGGGTTCCATTTCACAATAAAGAACAACTTGGTTTAATTCTACAATTAGGGTTTCATCAATAAGAAAAGTACAATTTGTTTTCAATAGGAATATCCACATATTTATATCATCTTACTCACATGAGTCAACCTCTCCTATGAGAGAGAAAGAGAGAGAAGTGTATAGGGTAGCATGTCCCAAACGATAAAGAGAGTGATAATCATGGGTAATTTCTGAATATAGAAGTAAGGGATGCAACATACAACCAGAGAGTGAGAGAGAAATTAGGTTAACTACTCAATATGGAAAATAGAATGCAACATACATCATATACAATGTATATAGGTCCAAGTTTAACCCTAGGTCCAAGACAGAGTCTTCAAAACACCTATTATACATATATGTAGATGGTTAAGTTCACATTAATTACATAACCATATAAGTCATCTTTTTATTATTAATGAATCAGGTTATAGATTATATTTTTCAAGGTTCTTATCATATTTTACTTTATTTTTATGACTTATAATTTATTATGTATGTATTTTATAAATGCTACCCTACAAGGAAAATCCTTGGAAAGTCACATATTTAGTACATCATAATTAGGTGAAGAAACTCACATCATCGTGTACAAAAATCCAATGATCTCAAAATGTATTCCCATTTATTTTTTTGAGTTATATATAATTTACTATGAATTTTATATGATAAAATGTGTTTACTGATTTATTGGAAAAAATAACATAGAGTAGTTACCAATACACTCATGCATAAGATCTATAATAATATTGCATGATAGATGCAATCACTACCTCATGTGTTGTCAAATTTTTGTGAACAAACCAAAATGAAAGGGAAAAGACTGAAAGGCCCATAATCTGTATGATATGACCTGAATGAACTCAAGGGTAAAAATGAGACATCAAAGATGGTCATCTTCCTCCTTTGGTTCTTTTTGTGAGGGAGCACAAAGCTTTTGAAGCTCTTGGGCCAGAGATCAAAATACCAAATTGAAAAAACAAGAACCATGTATTGGTGTCTCCGGCTCCATAGTACTCCATCAATCATAATGAGCCCTCAAGTAGGTCATGAGGTCTCTAAGCATAGTAACAGTCAACGTTACAACGGTTGGCATAATGTAAGGGGAGAAATAAAATCCAAAACATGGAAAATAAAGGCATTGCAAAAAATAATATTTATAGAAGCATCATCTTCCATCAGAGAAGTCAAATGATGGTAAACCATGAAGAAAGTGGCATCAAAGTTCATCAATCACCCCCTCGATGCTATTGCAAGAATAGGGAAAATGGAAGGGCACCTTCTTGGAGGAAATTGATAATGCCCATGATAACCAAGGCCCTTAATGGAAGATTTTGAGCAACGCCCAAGTCTTTCTATAGCCTCCAGAGCCACAGTTATCTCATAGTTTTTAGATCTAGAAAGATAGATTAAGTATGTGTGGTTAGGGCATAACAAATAAAAATCAAAGCCGAATAATGATTGCGGTAGATGTCTCAGTGGTGGAGGGGAATATATTTATAGCTTGGAAGACCTGGCTAGTTAAGGAATCCCAGTAGAGAAGGAAACATAGAGGGGGGTTGGAGTTTGTAGATAAAAAAGGGAACCAAACCTAGATATTTTAGAGCTCGGTAGATACCCTTGGTGTGGGAAAGTGAAGAGAAAGGAAAATTGAGGTGAGGAAGAAATGAGACAGAGATCGTGTGGAGTCATTATGCAATATGTCCATAGTCTCCTACTCAAGGTAGAAAACAAGTTGGGAGCTGTTTATAGGAATCTAATGGATTAGAGTCAGTCTTAACAAATATTAAAATAGGAAGACAACATGACAGGACAATCATAGGAGATTATGAGAATAAATCACATGACAACCGATGTAGTGAATTAACTCAAACTAAAGCAAAGTCTAACATAATTGGGAATACATATTGATAACAATATTATCCAATTAAATTGGGATAGAAAACTTATAAGATTAGGTTGAGAATTAGCATTTTAGCTAACTAGGTCCCATGGATCACAATTTTGCCACTAAATTTGGGTTTTGAAGTTTCATTTTATGAGTTCTAATTCAATTAGGTTTTAGTCTCATTAGCATTATATTTATTGTTTTATATCCTATTCTTCATTAATAGTCATACATTAGAGTCATATTAACTTTACATTGCTATAAACACTATTGATTTTTATGCAAGAATCGATCTAAAATACTTATTTAATCAACAAATTAATTAATACCAACACTAACTTATATAATATCATGTGATTCTTATCCTTTTACTTGAAAGTCTCCATTATTATTCCATTTCATCATCATATGGTGGTTTACAGATCTATAGTATGATTTGGGTTACTGTGAGTGTATCATGATATGTGTTGTTGTATTGATCCTAATGTCACTTGATGTATTATAATGTTTTCAAGATGTTATAGGTTAGGGCTATCATTGAGTTACTCATGTTGCATGCATTAACTATATTTATTAGGGTTATAAACAACTGTATTAAGCTATAAATCCATCCTTGTTTGGTCAAAACTAAAGATCCAAGCATACAGACTTCCAAACCAATGGATTAGAGTTTGTAGATGCTAGGTTTTAGCATGTTACACGTACTCTAGTAGCTAAAGATCTCTGATTATGGTTATGGGGATGAGTTTTATAAGCATGCCACAATTGATATGAAAATGTTTAATCTTATCTTAATAAAAGTGAGATAAGAGACAAATGTCTTAACCCCATTATCTTAAATAGCAAAACATGATATATACATTAAGACTACAAGTGTTATGATTTTGTGACGGGGATAAGAGAAATGGTAAAATATGTTAGTTCAACCTCTTAGGTGTATGCATAAAGAAAGATACACTAGTATAGATACGACCTATAGCCTCAGTTAAATTAGACCTATAATGTTGATTTTTTACCGACATCTAAGTGGGTAACACTACAGTGAAGGACCTTCTGTGTCAGTTTCTGCAGTAAGCTAAAACCAATGCCACAAAATTAGAGTTGGTTGCTATGTAAATAGAAATCAACAACACAGAGCGATATGAATGACAATTTATAGGATTTTTCTGCGATTAGAAACAAATTCTAAAGATTGGTGTCATCAGTTCTAAGCAAAGAAACAAAATCATAGTCATTGGTTTATCTAAAATAACCAACGTAGTATGACCTTATTGATTAAAATTTTAACTGATAAGGGAAGATGTGGCATCAATTTTTTATGGAAAAGCAATGATGTAGATCTATAGTGTTGGTTTTTTATAAGAATTGGTGTCACAGATATATTTTTATGTAGCATGTCTGCAAACCTACTATCTAGCTATTCATCAAGATGTAGAAACTGCAACTCATTAGAACTACAACTTCAGTCCTATGTTCATCTTAATATCAAACCAGATTACCTACAAAAAATGCAATAACAAATACATAAAAGAGTCCACATCCACAAATTTTATTCACATACATGCACTTCCACTCTCATCAACACTTAATTGTATTCTCTTGCACATACACAATAAAAAAACATACATGTAATTCCATTCTCCAATACCATTCCCATCACAAGTACAAATGCAATTCTCAGTGTAATATAATCCTCTTCAAATTCACTCATACACATATGCATATATACACAAATCAGCCACATATGCACCGAAAATTCACTTACATCAAAATTTAAAGTTGCAAAAAGTCATAACCATCACATGTATATGAAAATAATGACATAAAAATTTAGAAAACTTTTATTTTATTCCAATAAAATGCAAAGTTCACTTCTTAAAGAAGGAATTTGCCCACTCTTTTTGTATCTCATTTAGTTCTTCTTTTGTATAGGGCTCTATCATGTCAAACAATTGAAAATAGAATGACATAGTTGAAGAGTTTGATTTGATTTTTTATATTATCAAATGAGACTAATTATGCATAATGATTCAAGGCTATATAGATTATCTTTTATACATAATGGGTGTCTAGTGTTACTTATCTGACAATCAATTTCTTATACCACATCACATAATATATGCATGCCTAATTATCATCTTGTATAAGGAACTATACATTTACATTTATGTAAATCATGAATAAATAAATGTAGCATAGTGGGCATATATATATATATGCATTGGAGTCAGAAAACTATCTTAACATTCTTTCAAGATAATAATTTTTTTATTTACCTTTTCTCTTGGCAGTTTTACCACTAATGCATTTAAAAGGGTTAGTAAATAATAAGAAATGATGCAAACATTAATATTTGTTAATGGATAAAAAATACTTACGTTACTAATGCCATTTTTATTAGGTGTATTTTACTACCTGAAGGATCTATATAATACACAAACAATATCTTGGGGAAAATTACCAACAACTCCCAGTGCTTATTACTGAGTGAAAAAAAGGCAAATAAAAAACTCAAATTCGACAATGAATATAATCATACATCAAAATTATAAACAACATGCCTGGAACTTACTTAACATTGAAAGGAGTCATAATCACACTCTTTCCAGTAGTACTAAAATATTTAAATGTGGTAGGGTAGTAATCACTAACAGATGTTGGGTCTTTATCTACACAGATAATCAATGATGGAGCTATAAATTCCACATTGGTTAATGTGAACTATGCACACACTGTTTATAAGTATTTGTAAAATATAGATGTATGGATTAATATATAAGAAAAAAAGTCAACATATCTATTTTTAGTCCTGAAAGTGTGATCCTTCTTTTATCATTTTTCAAAGATACATTTTCATATAATGCAGAGAAATAAAAGAGAACTATTGTTAGGGAAGATCCTGAGATTCCTTTCATTCTGATTCCCATAAAGTATCATTAAAGCACAACTATTAGCACTCTTGACCTTCAGGGAAAGGAGATCATTAGTAATGCTAGGCTTATAAGGTATAGACTTATATCCAATAGCAAAATCTCAAATATCCTTCAAAATAGGACATTCAAAAAATACATGGATTTGATTTTCATCAACAACCCTACAAAGTTCACAACACAAGGGAAAGACAAAACCTATGCTATGAAGATATTCCCTAACATGAATCTCCAAAAAAAGAATTTACATTTGTTAGGGATAGTAGATATCTAGATCGAACTGACCCATAGAAAAGTTGGATGTTATGTCCTCTATGCACTCTAGACATGCTTGTCTTTCTTAATATCAGAATTGTCAAGAAGTTATTTGGGTAAACAAATAGAATCATTCCATAATTGTTGCTTCACATAATCAACCACTCCAAAATAGTATCTAGACCTACTGGTTATCCATTGACCATCTTGAATGAGGCATCCAATTTTGGCAATTTACCTATGTTGATCTTTACAACATCTCTGTTATCTAACACATCATATAGAAACAAACTTTCCCTTAACCAAGGATCTCTCCATAGAATATTGAATCATCATCCTCATAACTAACATAAACTTTGAAAAGAATAGAATCTCTCTGCATTAGAATATGCTTCCACATCCAAGTAGAGTTAGAAACACATTTCACTCTCCAAATTAAATCTCCTTTGATATATCTTTCATTTATCCATCAAATCTAGAGTGAGTCTTTTTTTGGAGATATAATCCAGATATTTTTTGTAATCCAATCTTTAACCATATCAACATTTCTCCTAAGACCAATTCTACCTTCATTCATAGGGAGGCACACTTTATCCCATAGAATCATATGAATCTTTTTATTAAGGTTGGGCCCTCCGCAAAGGAAATCCCTACAGATACTATCAATATCATTTTAAATAAAAATGGGCTACCAAACTAGAAAACCCTTCCATAGCTATAATGAAGAGGTAAGGAGCGAGGGGGTCACATTTCCTAATACCTCTTTGAGGAGTAAATTGTAAGGCCCCTGAACTTGCTTAATGATTTGAATGATATTAATTACCATAATTTAACACTTATAACCCTAATATAACATTTATATGTTTTGAAATCATAATACAATCTTAAGTTTCAAATTTGGTCCAATTTGGACACTGTTCCAGCAAGTTATGCAATTTTTTGTACATTTTGGACTTTTCTACAATTTACTCAATTGAGGGGTTTTCTTTGCAATTTATCACATACATTATGTTCCTTAGATGTTATATTATCATTCTTGAGATTTTTGAGCCATGGGTCTCCTAGTTGAGCCATGGTTTGAAGGTATTTTCATCAAGGGTATTTTAGGGTTTACCCCTTCATGGATGAGCTACCTTTAGTAGCTATCAACTAAGGAATTATGTGATTGGCTGGGAATTTCGACAAAGGAAAGCTAAGAAGGTCTATAGGGATGGTGGGAGAGCTGCGTGTGTGTGTTCTTATGTATTCTTAATAATTTAAAGCCATGGACACTTGGATATATACTAGAATTTCAACATTTTCTTTTCCTTAATAGTAAAGTGTCATATACTTACCCCCAAGCACCAAAACGAGCCACTTTCTCTCCACAAACTCTCTCATTCTCCCAGATTCGTTCTCCCTCTGTTCAGCTAAGAATTTTTCTGCCCAAGGAAAAAGAAAGTGGGGATCTTCTTGGAAAAAAATTCTAGGGTTGCAATTGATTCCCTTTTTGGGTCTATAAAGCTTCTTCCTAGTGATATTGACCTAAAAGTGTAAGTTTTTTCTTATTTCCTCCATTTAATTCTTTTCTCTTCTTCCTCCTACATCTCTCCAGGTCGGAACCCTACTGTTCCATGGTGAAAATGACTCTAGAACTCAAAAACCCTTCCTTCTTGTTTCTTTTTCTAGGGTTTTGCTTCTTTGTGGAGAGAAGTGCCTATTTGGCCAAGTTCAGATCTAAATCTAGGGATTCCTTGCCTTATTTTCTCTAGATTCTTTCTGTTTGATATCTGACCTACTCTATAGAGGCGAGTTATATAACATTCTTCGCTTATATTTCTTATTAGAGGCTTGTTAGTTCATGTTTATACTTGAATGTGATGATCTAAGCATAGAGAAACCATGCTTGCTTAGAATTACGAATTTTTGTGGTGTTCTCTGTTTTGTTCCAGTTCTATATGAACTTGTAAACATGTGTACAACCTTTCTAAGGTGTAACATGATCTGGGACAGGTTGATAGCATCAACCTATGGTGCTAAGCACACAATAATTGATTGTTCAAGTTAGGGTTTTCAAGCTATTTCCTTCTCTATCACATAACCTATGGACATACTATTCAACAACCAATGGTGTGGCTATCTTGGAAAATTATGTTCGTGATCAAGGGTGTTAAATTTATGGTGACAACCTATGGTCACCCCTTAGGTCAGGTTTTGGCTCAATTAGACATTTAATTATCATCCACTAAGTATTCTAATGATGTTATCAATCGATGATAATATTGTCTTAATATATGATGGTGTTAACTGAATGTATTACTGATCTAGCAACCAATGGTGTCCTAATGATCACAATTAATGTTGGATCAGGTCATCACCATATATGATGAATTAGGAATGTAATTGTAGATTTGACTAAACCTTAAACCAATGGTTCCTTGGTTCAATTGATTTAATGGTTAAACTTATACTTCAATTGATAACCTTGAACATGAACTTGATCCAATGAATAATATTGGATGGTTTAACATCCAATGGATTATAATAAATCACATGGTATTATATGTGGATCCTAGTGAAGATAATTCAATGGTTCAATACCATTAATTTGTAGTCTTACCTTTGTCATTATAGAGTTATATTTGATAAATCACTATAATCAGTGGATGCATAACTCCAATGTGATCTAGCTTGTTATACCTAACCTTAATGTGATTATATGATGTTGATTGGTTATAATCAGACCTCTTGAATGATTAATGTGATAATGAATTACACTCTTCTTGTGTTGAAACCACAATGTAGTATTATTGGAATATCATAGTGCCTTGCCATGTTAATATCTATGGACATACATGTGCAAATGATCTTTTGATCCTTGTTTAAGGCACGAAATGATGATGATAACCTTACTATGAATAATGTGATGGTCTTAAAGACCTTTGGGCATGTTTGAAGCCATGATTGAGGTAAAATCCTCTTCATGTTCCAATAAGGGTTAAAGCCCTGGAACTTGTGATAAGATATTGGTATCTTGCAATAGAATAATGATAAGTGTGGTCCATTAATTTGCAATGAATTATAGCATGTGGTAATGTGATTAAGATTTATATCTCAAATGTTATATATCTTTTGAAGTTGTTATACATATACTCTTGTTAGAAAAGAATTAGGGTTTGAATGTCCACTTGTATGATAAATCCTTAATGCATTCAATTGGCAGTAATTAATCAAGTGTAACCTTAATCATGTAGAGCCATGTGCCGTAGAGCCATCTTCAGTGTCAGAACTTCCTGGATGGTGAAACGAGTATTCCCAAGGGAAACTCAGAGTGCATACTATTGAGTATGTGGGAGTGGAAAGTTGAGGATATATCCTTGTCATCCAAAATTACAGGTTATGGAGGATGGTTATGGAGGATGGTTATGGTCATGCGTCTAACATTTGATGTGATTGAGGACACCTGTGGTTGTACTTCGGATTAGAGGGTTTTGTATACCCTGTTTTCTAGTGTTGTAACTTGTACCAAGTACGAACTAGTTGTTATTAGTTGACTATATGTCACTATTGGTAGTTTGACTAGTATGTCATTGCAGTTTACTCATACTAACCGAGGGGAAGAGATCTTAGGATACTGACACTCCTAGATCTTATATGGAACTGAATAGCACTTCACAATGGTTAGTTGGATTTTGAGTGGTACAACTCAAACTCCCCAGGGTATAATAATAAAACATATAATACCAGCCATGTAGTATAATTGCTAGGGTTTAATACATATGACATTGGTTGATTAACCCTTGTCTTGTCTTTACATTACATAGTTCTTACATGATGTAGACTTATGAAAGTTAGGTACTTCTACTTGATGTTATAACTTATTTGCTTAACTGCTTAGTATGCTTAAACTGTTCAATCTGGTCATATTACTTAATCAATATCCTAACTGCTCAATGTATTTATTGTTAATTAATATGTTATAATCAATATATGTTGGAGAGAGTTATATCTCTCGCTGGGACTGGGTCTCACCCATGGGTCACCACATTTTTTTAGGTGGTCACTGGCAACGGGGTCGAGGTCACGCTATGGAAGAGAACCAATCTGGTGATCAATAGATTCAGAAGGTTGGTTAGTTGTAGATGTTAGTAGTAGAGTCCTAGTGTAATCCTTGTACTCTCAATTCTGGGTATGGGATGTGTTTTCTAGATGATATACTCGTACCGACATGAGATTTTGGTAGTATGCCAATATTTGTAAATATATGGCATGAACATGTGAAATATCTTTTGTATGCAGGATGTGACTGAGGTCTTTAGACCCATATGTAAATACTTGTTATAGTATATGAGAATGTAATGATGGACCTTTTGTAAATGTTCTAGAGTTTTTTACGTTGTTGGAATCAATTTTAATTATTTTACATTTTTGACTATGTGATTAATTAGTATTTGATTGTGTTTTGTGTTTTGAGTAACCTCATTTAGCATGACAAGGCGTCACAACTAAATTAGTATCAAAGCTCTAGGTTTACTGAGTCTACAGGGATATAGGACTTAGGTTTGAGTCTATTCTTATGTATCCAACATATCTGATCATAGTTTATGCTTATGCAGATATGCCTGGAGGACATGAAGAACACGTTGAGAGTAGCTATGTTGCACCAGGAGGAGGTGCAGGGAGGCGGGCACGCAATGAGAGAGTGCCAAAAGTAGGGCCAGAGCAGCCCGCAATGCCTCATCTAGACCCGACAATGATGACCAATCCTGAGTTTCAGTCTATGTTTAGACATATGATGGCCACAATTACACATATTGCTGACAGAGCGCCAACACCTCAAGCTAGGGCATCCACCTCTAATGTGGAGTCCCAAGGTGTCGGGAAGACATTTGAGCATCTTAGACGTGTTGGGGCATTTGAATATACAAGTACTTCTGATCCAGCAGACGTGACATGTGGTTGACTGAGCTAGAAAAGGCATTCAAAATCCTAAACATCGTTGAAGAAGACAAAGTTAAGCATGCAGTATACTTGTTGAAGGGTAGTGCTGGCCACTGGTGGGCCATAGAAGAGGAGAAAAGGCCAAGAGTTGTGATAGGATGGGAGGAGTTTTGAAGGGAATTTGTTGGTCGATATTTTCCAGAGACCTACCTAGATGAGAAAATCTCTCAGTTCAAGAAGATTTGTCAGGGAGCTATGACTATCAATGAGTACAAATCAAAGTTTATGGAACTTCTGAGGTTCTTCCTGTACATGGTAGCAACAGACAAGGAAAGGATCTAGAGATTTGAGAAGGGTCTGAGTACAGAGTTGACTACTACATCATCAGCTTTGGAGAACAGGGAAATGTTTTAAACCTTCGTGGAATCTGTCAGGAGGATTGAGAGGTCTTCCATAGAGAAGCGTGAAGCTAATGCTAAGAAGCGACCTATGCAGTTTCAAGGGCAATCATCTAGAGTCTTTAAGAAGCCAAGGTTTTTTCCACCATCGTCACAACCAAGGTCAACCTTCACTGAACCAAGATCACATGCACCATCACAGTGGACCCCAAGTCAGGGTAGAGGTCACAGTTTTACACCGACGGGAGCCCGCAATACCTCATCAGTTTCAGTGATAGGGCCATTTAGGTCATATCAGGACACCAGAACATGTTACAAGTGTGGGAAAGTGGGGCATACAAGACCTTATTTCCCTATGAAAGATGAGGAGGTGACTCAATAGCGCGCCAAGGCAAAGTCAACAAGGTCCACAACAATGACAGTTTAGTAGTGGAAGTGGAAGAGGACGTGGTCAGGCATCCCAGGCAGGATCCTCTAGACAAGCAAGTAGAGGATGTGGATGAAAGTAGGTGACAACAAGGTTCTATGCCATGACCCATCCAGAAGCAGTGGTCAATCCACAAGTTGTGATAGGTCAGATGGAGTTATTTCATTTTGATATGTCTACTTCTTGTTTCATATCTGTGTTAGTAGACCCGAGTGTGACACACTCTTTTATCACCAGAGAGGTGAGAGATAGTTGTTATCTACCTATTAGTCTTAGATCTGATAGCCTACGGCTAGAGACTCCTTTGGTTGATTCTGTCGAGTTGCGAGAAGTGTGCCCTTCTTGTGTTCTTTCTTTTTCTGGATACAACATTCAAGTGGATATTTTACCACTTAACATGCATGGTTTTGATGTAATCCTAGGAATGGATACCTTGGAAAAATACAAGGTAGTCTTGGACTGTAGTACTAAGGTGGTGACATTTCATGATGGAGATGTACAGTGGATTTTTCAGGGTGATAGAAAGATTCTTCCTACATGTTTGATGTCAGCTATGACAGCTGAGTGGTTGATGAGACAAGGATGTGAGGTTTTCTTAGATCATGTTGTGGATACCAAGGTAGTAGGTCCTAGTATCCGGGAGGTACCAATGGTGTGAGAATTTGATGATGTCTTTCCTGAGGAATTTCCTAGCATTCCCCCTCCTAGAGAGATTGAGTTTGAGATCAATCTTGTTCTTGGAACACAACCCATAGCACAGTCAGCATACAAAATGGATCCAATAGAGATGTAGGAGTTAAAGAAATAGTTACAAGAACTATTAGAAAAGGGTTTTATCAGGACAAGCACTTCCCCTTGGGGTGCTCCCGTGTTGTTTGTTAAAAATAAGGATTGTTCAATGAGCTTGTGTATAGACTATAGACAGTTGAACAAGGTGACAATAAAGAATAAGTATCTTTTGCCGAGGATTGATGATCTTTTTGATCAGTTGAGAGGTTCCACTGTGTTTTCAAAGATAGACCAGAGGTTAGGTTGCCATCATTTGATAATTAAGGCTGATGACATATCCAAGTCATATTTTAGGACTAAGTATGGTCATTATGAGTTTGTGGTTATGTCGTTTGGGCTAACCAATGCACCTGCAGCTTTTATGGATCTAATGAATAGGGTGTTTAGACCTTATCTTTATCAGTGTGTTGTCATGTTCATAGATGATATCCTGATTTACTCCAAGGATAGTCAACAACATGAGCAACACCTTCGCTAGGCATTGACTTTGTTGAGGTAGCACCAACTATATGCTAAGTTCAGCAAGTGTGAATTCTGGTTATCTGAGGTGTCTTTTCTGGGTCATGTTGTATATGTGAAAGACATTTGTGTTGATCCCAAGAAAGTGGAATTTTTACTAGAATGGGAGCAACCAAAGACACTGGAAGAGATCCATAGTTTCTTAGGTCTGGCATGTTACTACAGGAGGTTCATCAAAGACTTCAGTTCTATAGTGTTACCCCTAACTAGGTTAACCAGGAAGGATGTTCCTTTTGCTTGGAATGACAAGTGTCAACGTTCTTTCCAGCTTTTGAAAGAAAAGTTGACTAGTGCACCAGTGTTAGTACTTCCAGAGCAAGGAAAAGGCTATATTGTCTTTTGTGATGCTTCAAATAATGGGTTGGGATGCATGTTGATGTAAGATAAGAATGTGATTTATTTTGCTTTGCGACAGCTTAAGAAACATGAGGAGAATTACCAAACACATGATCTAGAGCTTGCAGCAATGGTCCATGCCTTAAAGATCTGGAGACACTATCTTTATGGAGAAAAGTGTCAGATCTTCACTGACCACAAGAATCTACAATATATCTTCTCAAAATAGAAGTTGAATATGAGGCAGAGGAGATGGATGGAGCTAATTAAGGATTATGATTTCACAATAGATTACCATCTAGGGAAAGCTAATGTGGTAGTTGATGCATTGAGTAGAAAGTCATCTTCATCTTCAATGGTAGATAATGCACAATTAAATTCCTTGATGTGTCATAAGAGAGATATGCTAGTGTCTCTTCGCCAGATGAATGTACATCTAGAAGTTTCCTTGCTGGTAGGATTGTTGGCACAATTATAAGTGAAACCTACATTGAGATAGTAGATTAATGATGCACAACAGAATGATACTGTGATAAATAATATTCGATCAAGGATTGGCAGTGAAAAGTGTGATGGCTTTCATGAGGTAGATGATGGTACAATTTGTTACCACGATAGGACAGTAGTTCCTGATGTTGATGGGTTGAGGAAGATGGTACTAGAGGAGGCTCACTCCTCCATGTATGCAATGCATCCTAGAAGTACCAAGATGTACCAAATTAAACTTGAAATACATGTATTGGTGGCCAGGTCTAAAGCGTGATGTGGCAGATTTCATTGTCAAATGTCCAGTTTGTCAGCAGGTGAAGGCTGAGCACCAGAAGCATGTAGGGACATTACAACCCTTGCCAATACCACAGTGGAAATGGGATCATATTACTATGGACTTTGTGGTTGGTCTTCCTAGGACAGCCAAGGGTCATGATTCCATATGGGTGATAGTAGATAGATTGACTAAGTCATCTCATTTTCTACCAGTTAAGACAACATTTATAGTAGAGAAATTGGCACAAATATATGTTGATGAGATAGTCCATTTGCATGGCATTCCAGTGACTATAGTTTCTGATAGAGGTCCACAGTTTACAAGTCATTTTTGGGAGCGTCTGCATTCAGCAATGGGAACACAATTGAGATTCAACATAGCTTTTCATCCGCAAACCGATGGCCAGTCTGAAAGGACTATTCAGACTTTAGAGGTTCTCTTGAGGGCATGTGTGCTGCAATTTCTTGGTAGTTGGGATGTACATCTGACTCTGATAGAGTTTGCATACAACAATAACTATCAAAGAAGCATAGATATGGATCCTTATGAGGCTTTTTATGGGAGACGATGACAGTCTCCTCTTTGTTGGTATGAGATAGGTGAATATCAACTTTTGGGCCCTGAGCTAGTACAACAGACTATAGAAAAGATTAAAGTGATACAACAACAGTTGAAAGCATCCCATGATAGACAGAACTCTTATGCAGATAATCGATGTAGACCACTTGAGTTCCAAGTGGGAGACAGAGTAGATCTTAAGGTTTCTCCTTGGAAAGGTGTGTTGAGGTTTTGAAAGAAGGGTAAGTTGGCTCCTAGATTTATGGGACCATACCATGTCCTAGCTCGTGTTGGAAAGGTAGCATATAATTTGGATCTACCACCAAAGCTACATAGATTGTATAATGTCTTTAACATCTCTATGTTGAGGAAATGCAATATAGATAGTGATCAAACAATCCAACCAGTAGAGGTTGAGTTAGATGAGGATATCTCCTATGTTGAGGGTCATGTATTGATCCTAGATAGAAGGGTGAAAAAGTTGAAGCGAAAAGATATAATACTAGTGAAAGTTTTTTGGAATCACCATGGCATAGAGGAAGCCACATGGGAACTAGAGAATGAGATGCATAGAAAATACCCATCTCTTTTCGCGTAGGATTTTGGGGCAAAATCCTTGTTAGGGACTTATAGTTGTAAGGCCCCAAAACTTGCTTAATGCATAGAATGAGCTTAATTACCATAATTTAATACTTATAACCCTAATATAACCTTTTTATATGTTTTGAATCATAATACAAGCTTAAGTTTCAAATTTGGTCCAATTTGGACATTGTTCGAGCAAGTTATGCAATTTTTTGTACATTTTGGACTTTTTTCAATTTACCCAACTGAGGGGTTTTCTTTGCAATTTATCATATACATTATGTTCCTTAGATGTTATATTATCATTGTTGAGATTTTTGAGCCATGGGTCTCCTAGTTGAGCCATGGTTTGAAGGTTTTTTCATCAAGGGTATTTTAGGGTTTACCCCTTCATGGATGAGCTACCTTTAGTAGCTATAAACTAAGGAATTATGTGATTGGCTGGGAATTTCTACAACGAAAATCTAATCAGGTTTATAGGGAAGGTGGGAGAGCTGTTTGTGTGTGTGCTTATGTATTCTTAATAATTTAAAGCCATGGACACTTGGATATATACTAGAATTTCAACTTTTTCTTTTTCTTAATATTAAAGTGTCATATACTTATCCCCAAGCACCAAAACGAGACACTTTCTCTCCACCAACTCTCTCCTTCTCCCAGATTCGTTCTCCAACTATTCATATGTGAATGTTTCTGCCCAATGAAGAAGAAAGTGGGGATCTTCTTGGAAAACAATTCTAGGGTTGCAATTGATTCCCTTTTTGGGTCTGTAAAGCTTCTTCCTAGAGATATTGACCTAAAAGTGTAAGTTGTTTCTTATTTCCTCCATTTAATTCTATTCTCTTCTTACTCCTACATCTATCCAGGTCAGAACCCTACTGTTCCATTGTAAAAATGACTCCAGAACTCAAAAACCCTTCATTCTTGTTTCTTTTTCTAGGGTTTTGCTTCTTTGTGGAGAGGAGTGCCTATTTGGCCAAGTTCATATCTGAATCTAGGGATTCCTTGCCTTATTTGCTCGAGATTCTTGCTTTTTGATATCTGACCTACTCTATAGAGGCGAGTTATACAACATTCTTCACTTATATTGCTTATTAGAAGCTTGTTAGTTCATGTTTATGCTTGAATGTGATGATCTAAGCATAGAGAAACCATGCTTGTTTAGAATTACGATTTTTTGTGGTGTTCCCTATTTTGTTCCAGTTCTATATGAACTTTTAAACATGTGTAAAACCTTTCTAAGATGTAACATGATCTGGGATAGGTTTATAGCATCAACCTATGGTGCTAAGAACACAATAATTGATTGTTCAAATTAGGGATTTCAAGCTATTTCCTTCTCTATCACATAACCTATGGACATACCATTCAACAACCAATGGTGTTGCTATCTTGGCAACTGATGTTCGTGATCAAGGGTGTTAAATGTATGGTGACAACCTATGGTCACCTCTTAGGTCAGGTTTTGGCTCAATTAGACATTTAATTACCATCCACTAAGTATTCTAATGATGTTATCAATCGATGATAATATTGTCTTAATATATGATGGTGTTAACTGAATGTATTACTGATCTAGCAACCAATGGTGACCTAATGATCACAATTAATGGTGGACAAGGACATCACCATATATGATGAATTAGGAATGTAATTGTATATTTGACTAAACCTTAAACCAATGGTTCCTTGGTTCAATTGATTTAATGGTTAGACTTATACTTCAATTGATAACCTTGAACAATAAACTTGATCCAATGAATAATATTGGATGGTTTAGCATCCAATGGATTAGAATAAATCACATGGTATTATATGTGGGTCCTAGTGAAGATAATTCAATGGTTCAATACCATTAATTGGTAGTCTTACCTTTGTCATTATATAGTTATATTTGATAAATCACTATAATAAGTGGATGCGTAACTCCAATGTGATCTAGCTTGTTATACCTAACATTAATGTAATTATATGATATTTATTGGATATAATCAGACCTCTTGAATGATTAATGTGATAATAAATTACACTCTTCTTGTGTTGAAACCACAATGTAGTATTATTTGAATATCATAGTGCCTTGCCATGTTAATATCTATGGACATACATGTGCTAATGATCTTTTGAGCCTTGTTTAAGGCATGGAATGATGATGATAACCTTACTATGAATAATTTGATGGTCTTAAAGACCTTTTGGTATGTTGGAAGCCATGATTGAGGTGAAATCCTCTTCATGTTCCAATAAGGGCTAAAACCCTAGAACTTGTGATAAGATATTGGTATCTTGCAATAGTATGATGATAAGTGTGATCCATTAATTTGCAATGAATGATAGCATGTGGTAATGTGACTAATTTATATCTCAAATGTTTTATATCTTTTGAAGTTTTTATACATATACTTTTGTTAGAAAAGAATTAGGGTTTGAATGTCCACTTGTATGATAACGCCTTAATGCATTCAATTGGTAGTAATTAATCAAGTGTAACCTTAATCATGTAGAGCCCTGTGCCATAGAGCCATCTTCAGTGTCAAAACTTACTGGATGGTGAAATGAGTATTCCCAAGGGGACCTCGGAGTGCCTATTGTTGAATATGTGGGGGTGGCAAGTTGAGGACATATCCTTGTCATCCACAATTGCAGGTTATGGAGGATGGCTATGGTCATGCCTCTGACATTTTATGTGATTGAGGACAGTTGCGGTTGTACCTTAGATTAGAGGGTTTTGTATACCCTATTTTCTAGTGTCGTAACTTTACCCAAATACGAACTAGTTGTTATTAGTTGACTATATGTCACTGTTGGCAGTTTGACTGGTATGTCACTGCAGTTTACTCATACAGACTGAGGGGAAGAGATCTTAGGATACCGACACTCCTAGATCTTATACGGAACTGAATAGTACTTCATAGTGATCAGTTGGATTTTGAGTGGTACAACTCAAACTCCCCATGGCATAATAATAAAAGATATAATACCAGTCGTGTAGTATAATTGCTAGGGTTTAATGTGTATCACATTGGTTGATTAACCCTTGTCTGGTCTTTACATTACACAGTTCTTACACGATGTAGACTTATGAAAGTTAGGTACTTCTACTTAATGTTATAACATATTTGCTTAACTGCTTAGTATGCTTAAAATGTTCAATCTGTTCATATTGCTTAATCAATATCTTAACTTCTCAATGTATTTATTGTTAATTAATATGTTATAATAAATATATGTTGGGGAGAGTTATATCTCTCGTTGGGACTGGGTCTCACCTGTGGGTCACCACATTTTTTATAGGTGGTCACGGGAAACAAGGTCGAGGTCGCGTTGTGGTAGAGAACTAATCCGGTGATCAATAGATTTAGAAGGTTGGTTAGTTGTATATGTTAGTAGTAGAGTCCTAGTGTCATCCATGTACTCTCAGGTCTCGGTATGGGATGTGTTTTCTTGATGATATTCTCGTACCGACACGAGATTTTGGTAGTATGCCAATGTTTGTAAATATATGGCATGTACATGTGAAATATCTTTTGTATGCAGGATGTGACTGAGGTCTTTGGACCCATATGTAAATACTTGTTACAGTATATGAGAATGGAATGATGGACCTTTGGTAAATGTTCTAGAGTTTATTTACGTTGTTGGAATCAGTTTTAATTATTTCACATTTTTGACTATGTGATTAAATAGTAGTTGATCGTGTTTTGTGTTTTGAGTAATATCATTTCACATGATGAGGTGTCACAAAAATGACTTAGAGGGAATACCATTGATGAGAATATGAAAACTAGTGGTAGTCAGAATTTCCTTGATCCATTGAATAAAGAAAGAGGGGAAGTTCATTTTGTTCTTGATACACAACAAATAATCACAACTAACTGAGTCATATGCCTTCATAAGATACATCTTAAGGCTTATATTAGAGGAGTAGCTCTTCATGACAATATTAATTAGCTTATTAATCAGAAGGGTAGAGTGAGTGATAGATCTTCCTTGGATGAAAGAAGTTTGAGACAGATTGATGATCGAAGGCAAGATGCTTCAAATCATGTCAACTAGCACTATTGAAGATATTTTATAGAGTACATTGCATAAAGCAATTAGTCTCCAATATTTCCTAGCGAGGAATTCATTATTTTAGGAATGAGATACAAAAAGGTTATGTTAGCCTCTTTGAGTAAATAACCACTCGAGAAGAAAAAAATTTCTCATCCTTTATAACATCTTCATCATCAATCTTCCAACATACGTTAGAAAAATGTTAATTGAATTTGTCCAGACCAGGAGACTTATCATCATTAGAATGAAGCATAATATCCTCAATTTCTTTGCAAGTCAAAAATTTCTCAAAAAAAAATTCTCATAAAAAATTTTAGGTAAACCCCACTCATCATTCCAGGCCTTCTTACAGGTATTCTTTTCAGAAAATATATCGACATAGTAGTCAAGGAGATGTTGTCTAATAACACCATTATCACAACATAAAGTATCATTGATAATCAAACCAAGAATAGAGTTCCTTCACCTTCTAGTTTTTAAAGAAGAATAAAAAACATAATTTTTGTCCCTTCAACCAGTTAACCCTCGACTTCTTCCTAACTAGATATTCCTCAACAAAATAAGCATCATCGGCCTCTTTGCTTTTTGTAGTACCAATATATACAACTTAGGATCACTATGATTGATATCAACATCAACTTGTGCTAAACATGGCTAAGCCTCCAGAATCTTCATATTCACATGAATATTACCAAAAAATTCCGTATTCCTTCAGCAGAGAGCACGCCAAACATTCTTTAATTTCTAGAAACTCTATACATCAAAATACTATCAATATTCAGACCCCAAGCCTGTTTCATTGTATGCATAATACTAGGAATTGAATACCATACATTTATAAGGTGAAACAAAGTTTTAGCTTGAAATTTACTATCATCTAAATGCATAGATAGAAGCCTATGATCATTGTGAATAGACGACATGATCATACCCATATTCTAGGGTAACAGTCAATAAAAGCCATATTGTAGAAGACCTTGTCAATTTTAGGCATTACAAGACTAGATCCTTCCTGCCTATTATCCCAAATGAAATAAGAGCCACCCATACTAATCTCAACAAGATCAAATTTACTAACAAAGTCATTAAATAGATCCATAGAGCTATATGAAGATTCAACTTTGCCAAATTTATCAAAAGAAAATCAAACTGCATTAAAGTATCCTAACATAATCAAAGGAGCATCACGAAAATCTTTCAAAATATTTAGTAGATGAGACCACAAACATCTTCTCTTAGATTCCTAGTTGTGACCATAAATGATAGTGAACCATAAATCCCCTACAGAAGTGGATACTAAACAGTGACTATGTATCTCTAGACTTTAGAATCTGAACTTCATTATCATCCCAGAGAATTAGAATGCACCCAAGAGGGTGACTATAATGACTATTCAACTAGCTAGCAAACTTCTAGATATTATTAATAGTTCTAACACCTCCTCATTTTAGTTTCAAAAATGCAGCCCATAAAACATTTGTTATTAAAGATAGACTCATTAACTAATTTTTTACGTCTCACTTTATGAAGGCCTTAGATGTTCCAGGCCATAAGATCAACCATTAGGATTTAGGACTAGAAACCTACCATCCATAAGATTTTCATAGTTTGCTTCCACAACAACATCAAATGAGAGATCAATATTCTCAAAACCATCCAGAAACTCCTATGTTTTGAAACAATTTGGAGAAATCAGGATAGCAGTTGCTTTCTACTAAGGAACCTTAGAAATGTACTTTATAGGAGGCTTGTTCCTAGTAGATATCTTACTCCATCCATTCCCAGAAGGTAGAGTTTCAATGAACATATCTTTAGTTACCATAGTAGGGGTCAGCGGATGTCCACTATTTTGAGAGGGATTGCTGCTTTGAGGTATTGTACAAGCACTTGGTCTTCAACAAGTTTCTCGAGAACTTGACTCTCAACAGGAGGACAATCGTACTAAGTTTTAGTATCATTCACATTCTTCTTCACCCAAGTTTGTTTGAATTTTAGATTCTTTGATTTAGTGCTAGCACATTCTCCCTGTCCATGCATGAATGTCCTACATTCTTTAAAACACAAGGGGTACTATTCTTACTCAATCTTCACAGAGTCCCTTACTCCATAGTCACTCACAATATTAACCTCAATATGAAAATACAAAGAGGTAGGAATCAAAACTCGGGTCCTCATAAATTTTTATCTCTTGAAGTCTCTAGTTAATATATTGGACCTTAATAGGGTCCCAATGTAACTCCCAATAAGGTTGAACACCTATTTATCCCATAGCTCTAGCGGTAGATCATATAATCTAATCCAAATGTGAACTATAGTTAGAATGAGATTTTCCAATGTTTCCCCTATCTACCATTTTCTTGAGGATTAAAGGCTTCCCACAACTAATGAAGGACCTTGCTCTAAAGCTACTCACATATCTTCCTAATCAGAAAACCTGATAATAAAGAAGTCATTACCTCTGGGAAAGATTTCAAAGTCTTCTCTGTCTTCCATATCAAATATAAATGTCTATGAAAGGTTGGCCAATGCAATTTGAGACCTATCACATATCCAACAATAGAGTTGTTCCATCTTGCAAGAATCTTTCAGCAATGGTATTTGGATATCTGACAACGCCCTCCACCACTTCCACTTGATGATGTTGAATTACTATTTGATTAATCTTCTACATTTCAAAATATCTGACCATTTCTTTACTTCCCTCACAATAGGATCCCCTTGAGTCCATCGTTGAGATCTAGGAGCACCTTTAGAAGGGTTGATAAGGGGGACAATCGACGTTAGTGTCAATATGTGCATCAGTTGGAAACTTCCCAGTGTCGCCCGCCTTGTCACCAACCCTATCACTAGAGGCCGCTTCAGTAGTCATGATGTACTCTCATTCTGTGCTAATCAATCAACATATATATTCACATATATATAACAAGGTATTTATCCATAAGATCTCACCATATATGAAATTTTCTATCACATTTTTAATGAACCAATCATAAGTAAACTTATCCACAATATCTGTCAAGAATACATTAGTATTGTGATCTTTGGGCCACACAACCACACCACCTACTACATCTTCTATCCTCTCATGCTTAGGGTGGCCATATGGCAATGATGTTTGTCTCCAATATTGGTAGTCTAGCTTAATAAGCACATGAGCCACATTGTCAGGCATTGGAGCATCATGAATTGTGTCACCTAGAAAGGGTGGGTAAGTGTGATCCAAATCAATGACGTAGAAGCTAGGTTCTAGTAATGAAAGACAACATGGCCTCAATGCCTAGAATTTTGTATATAGTATTATATACCTAAGAACAATATAAATTCACCTAAAAGACTATCATATAAAAAAAAATTACATCGGGCATGCTTGGAGGGTCCATGGAATTACTCCCAACCACCTCTTTGTGAGGGTCCACCACGTAAGAAGAGTGGTGCAGTTGAGATACTGCCTGAGAGCATTGAGATTGAGAACCTAAAACTATCTCATTTCTCTTTTATTCACTTTGCAATGATGTTCTCTACCTCCTCTTGTGACAATCCGCCTTTCTTGACAGATCTACGCTTTTTCTCTAATGTGCCAAAAAAAGGATGTTATATGTATACCAGCCCTAGCAGCCCTAACACGACCAAGATGCTCTAAAGTACCCAGAGCAATTATCAATTCATCTTTTTTCCCTGTGGGATGAACTTGTCATATTTTTTTCCTCACAGAGCTCCCATTAATCATCATCAATAGTAATTTCTTAGTAAAACATAGAAATCAAGGTCAAAAATGAGAATACACTCTAAGAGTTGAATTTTACCATTGTTGTAGCCACCTCAGCGGTTGCACAGTTGGGGTTGTCCTTGCATGTATCCACACCTCGTTGAAAGATAGTGGTGTAAGAGTGGTAGAAGACTCAGTAGACCCAAGAGTAGGTTGCTCAGTATAAGACACTTGCTACTATCTCTATTGGTGACACCAGGTGTAGCTACATGTAGCCAACTTTTGGTCATGCAAATTCTTTGTACACATTTTTTTAGCACCATCTAAGCCTAGTTAATCCAAAACATATGCTAATTATGTTATACAATGAATTCATCTGATTAATCACAAGAATGTATTTTAAAGAAGGCTTAATACCTTGAATTCATTGGTTTGTCTTAAAGTAAATAATCCTTCCCACACATTCAAGTCAAGATAGGTCCATTGCTCAGTGGTGGGCTTCTTCTTCTTATCACTCATTATGCATTCTCTTGTCAAATTTGTCCTATAATTCCTCACTATCCTCCCACAATGTTGCAGCACCTTTTTTGGAATGACCGACACCAAACTGACAATCAAATTTACGAATGCGGAAGCGATTAGCAGCGGAATTATCAAAAATCACTAAAAATTTAAACTTTTGTAAAGAGATCTTCGAAAGATAAAAAAAACTCTTTCATAAACAACATGATAGGTCATTTACAAACTGATCCATTGATACATCTCTGTAATAAACACATCTCGAGCATTACAACAAAACCCACCTTGTTAACTGTACAAGGTAAGATATAAAATCTCGAAGCATCATGCCAAAATCTCATATATACAGACTCCTAGGACCTGAGAGTACAGAGACGACACATGACATACTATTTACACAACATGACAGACAATGTCTCCACCTGAGGATCACTGTTGTCCATGAGACTGCTGATGTTGCTGCTCACCCACTGATGGGTTCCTTCGTCCTCGGCGTCTTCCTAAAAGTTGAAACCCACGGGAGTGAGACAATTTAAATAATTGTCCCAGCGAGAGTTATAACTCTCTGCCAGAAGCTTTGTTATGAAAAAGGAGAACAACATAAATAGTAGGATTATAACATTCAACAGCAAGTAACATTATATAACTAAGTGAAACAGTATCCTTATGAGCAATCATTTCAATTATAGCTTAATTGAAAGATCAGACATATAATAATGAGGAATATGAAAAGCATGTGTACTAGTTATTTAACTAGATCACTATAACAATGTATTGTCAATCATTGTTTCTCATAGTTCCATCTAAGCAATTATACTATGCGGCTGATTACGTTTTACAAACATATTTATGCCCTGAGGAGATGAGTTACACCTCTCATACTCCAACCGACCATCCTTAGATCGCAATCGGTACCATACCTAGGTCATCAGGAGAGCCGGATTCCTATGATCTCATCACTCCTCAGTCAGTATGAGGATCGATATGTAGGACATCTCGTGTCACTGCTACAATAGCTTTCCATGGTATTCTGGCAACTTCGCTATTCAGAGCTACAGTGGCATTCTGTACTCTCTTCGCCATCGAGGGATTTTTTGTTTATCTCACATCGATGCGGAATTAACAAAATCAACGGGAGATTAGTGATACATCTTCCCGGCACAAACATATAATGAAGGACTGAGAGATTAATGATACATCTCCAATCATATCCAATATTAGGACGTAAGGATATTCACGTCCATTACCCCCACATACTCAAAAGTATGTGCTCCAGGAGTTTCCTTAGAAAAACCTGTTTCACCATCATATATTTTTTGACAATGATGGATCTATGGTCAGGGCTCTACTTGATATCATTATACTTGATTAGTTAAGTACCTTACAACATTCTTTAGCATCAGACATGTTCAGGCATAACCTAATAAAACAATTGCTATAAAGAAAAGGTACTATTGTATCAAGTTCACATCACATATTGTTAACCTTGGGATATCAATCCCTAACCATCTCATCATTGTGGTTCAGGAGAGTGGTTATTCAAACCCTCAGATTATCATAACACTTGCTACCAAGTGAGATATAAGCAACAAGTCATCTAACAACATGACCTTGATTGAAGCAATGTATATACTTTTCACATATCATTACACTAAAAGCTTATACTTGTTTTCAAGGAATATGACATCATAACTCATACCTGGCTATGATCACCTCATAATATCAACCTGTATGACTTATACAATTAAGGACATGCATGTATAACAATGTCAGCACAATACCAAAACTTTTCAATTTCTTAATAGGACACCACGGCCGTGCCACCTTGCACGGTCGTGCAAAGTAAGGCTACCACGGCCGTGCTCCCTTGCACGGTCGTGCAAGCTAAGGCTACCACGGCCGTGCTCCCTTGCACAGTCGTGCTACATGGGATCATTATATGATTCATATATATATATATATATATATATATATATTCTAATTTCTCATTCTTTCAAATTGATTAGGTCACATCAACCCTTCAATCAAGTACATACTACTATGATCAACATAGTGTATCAAGCTATTAATCCTATAAACAATTAAGAATTCTCCCTTTAATTGGTTCTAATCACTTAGGTATTATTAGGGTTACAACCTTCGCACCTTCATTGATTATCATTACTAATCATTATTGGATCAATAGAACATTCATCATCTTAATTCTCAAAGATTCAATCACATTGGACCTCCACTTCATAAGGTATCCAATTGAATTAGGGTTTCCAATGTTGATTCCTTCAATCATTGAATTCATGGAACCAATAATCAATTGGACCCATACTCATACCTTAATTGAGTTTAATAGATCAACCTTCAACTGATTTGTCCCTCACTTGACCCTCAATTGACCATCAATTAGGGTTTAACTCAATCGAATTAGTGTTTGGAATCAATAAGCCTTCAACATATTTCAATGTGGGTCTAATTGATTTGAACCTATTGAACCATCATTCAAATGGGACATGACTTGACCCCAAACGGTCTTGAGGTCATTTGGATGACCTCCAAACGGTCTTGAGACCATTTGCCCATCATATAATCAAAATCCAAGTCAATCAGTTAAGGTTTGGATCATTGGATTGATCACCAAAACAACAATTGATTACATTCCAACTTCGTATCATTGGATCATCAATTGCTTAACCATACTCACCCCTAGACCTCCAAACGGTCTTGGGTGACCTCCAAAAGGTCTTGAGACCGTTTGGATGAGTTCCAAACGGTCTTGAGACCGTTTGGCTCACCCAACCCTTGGATTCTAGTGAAAAATCATTAGGGTTTGAGTTATTGAGTTGATCATCAAATCAGCAATTGATTGTTTTGTAATTGTGTACCTTTGGACCTTCAATTGGTCAAATATACTTGACCCCAGACCTCCAAACGGTCTTGGGTGATCCCCAAGCGGTCTTGAGACCGTTTGGGCCAATCAAACCCAAACAATCAACTCAGTTCAATGCAAATCCAACACTTAATCGATTAGGGTTAACACCATATCTTTTGTCCTTCAAACACTTAACCATATCCAACCCTAGACCTCCAAACGGTCTTGGGTGACCTTCAAACGGTCTTGAGACCGTTTGGGTGATCCCAAAACGGTCTTGAGACCGTTTGGGTGATCCCCAAACGGTCTTGAGACCGTTTGGGCAAGAAAACCCAAAAAGTCATATCAATCAAGTTGAAAGTCAGCACTTAATCCAATTAGGGTTTACATAATTGATTAGCCTTCAACTCACAATTCCTTCGGAGTTAATCCCTCAAATTTGGAGGGTTATTAACTAACATGATTATGAACAGGAATCCCAAACGGTCAACGCTTGGTCAACGCCATCAAATGGTCTTGAGACCGTTTTCCCAAAAAGTTCAATTAATCAGATTGGAAAATCAGCACTTAATTCAATTCGATTGCCTAATTGTTTAGCCTTTAACTCATGATTCCTTGGGAGTTAACCTATAAAATTTGGTGGGTAATTAGACCACATCATTAGGAACAGTAATCCCAAACAGTCAATGCTTGGTCAATGCACTGAAATGGTATTGAGACCGTTTGCCCAACAAGTTCAAGTTAATCAGATTGGAAATCAATATTTAATTCAATTCGATTTTCCTAATTGATTAGCCTTCAACCTATGATTCCTTTGGGGTTAACCCCTCAAATTTGGTGGGTCATTAGCCTACATAATTATGAACAGAAATATCAAACGGTCAACGCTTGGTCAACGCCCTCAAACGGTCTTGGGGACCGTTTTCTCCAACCGACCTTGTGAAACCGTTTGCCCTTCAAACGGTTTTGCAAACCATTTGCCCCAAACCGTATGGCCAAAAGGGGGAAACAGGACCGTTTGATAAAGTAACATTGGTAATCACGCCCATCTTCTTCTACCTCCAGATCAAGGTCTGTTCTTCGTGGTTTTAGTTGCAAGAAAGCAAGGAAGAAAGGGGAAAAGAAGAACAAGCTACTTTTGCAAGAACAAAGATATGCATAAGAAAGCAAAAGGTTTAGAGTTATAAAACCCGCCTTAAGGTCATTCCTTGAGATCCAAGCTTCCAAGATTCAAGTCTTTAATGGTGTCTTGAGCTCCACAGGTCGGCCAAGGGTGTTTCTGTTGGGTATTAGGGGAGACAGAGAAGGCAGCGGAAACAAAAAATTTTCTCCCCCAACCCATACCGAGGAAACGCGTCAACGTCTATATAATAGGAAAGGATGGTTTGTGGAATCATACCTTGTCCCGAGGCTTACTCGATGACAATACCTCGCGCAATACGCGGTCTTCAACTCCGGTCTTGGATGGTGTCTGTGCAGCTCCTGGTCGCACCGGGACTGACGACTCCTCCTCCTACCAGACTGTCGGATGACAGTTGTCCTCCTGAGCGGCAGTGTCCTCCCACCTCTGTAGTAGTCCACACGGACCACCTGGAACTACACACTCCTTGTCCCACAAGGAAGTGGAAGGAGTCGCACCCTCCTGTTGACGTACTAGTCGCCAACATACTCTCCTGCTACCAGTTGCAACTGCAGTTGTCCTTCCCTTACTGCACCTCCCTTTTGCGGGAAGCACTTGCTCGGGATCTCTCACGGTTACCAAAACCAGAGAGAACGACAACTTCGCAAAGCAACCGGCTTGCATTGAGTTGTACTTTGAGAAGCCCCCAATACCCCTATATATATAGGCGGGTCATGGGACAGGGTTCTCTGTGCCCGGCAATACGGGACTAAAGTAGGAGTAGAAGGGTTCGAGAATTTTCCACAAAAAGCAACCGGTTCGCAACTTGAAATGATCGGTTCACAACTGAACCGATCGGTTCGGCCATTGAGCCGATCGGTTGGACCTGAGCCGACCGTTTGGGGCACTCCAACCGATTGGTTGGTGCCCTGAACCGATCGGTTCATAGTCCTAATTCGGCTCAAAAAGACTTTCCTTGTTTCGTTCCCAATTGGTATCGTATACCAATGTTATTCCCAATCGAATTGGGCAATTTGAAACCAAAGGAAAATTCTTGCCGACATGACTTTCCCAACTGGTCGGTTGCACCAGTTGAGCCGATCGGTTCAACTCTTGAACCGGTCGTTTCAACCTGGGCATGAGCCGATCGGCCTGGACACTCCAGCCGACCGGTTCAGCACCTCAACCGACCGGTTCAGCACATGAACTGATCGGTTGGGAGCACAGGTTGGGCAAAATCAGTCAATTGCGATTTCAATCAATCCGATACTCCAATCAATGCGTCCAACACCTTGAACCATACGATATTGAGCCATCGAATGATTGAGTGTTTAATTGAACTACTAAACTCCTTTAGTAATCAATCTAAACATTGCTTTGTGGACAAAACTCCTCTTCCAGGTTAAATCCTATGTGTGTGACCCTGCAGGTCCATTTCACGTTGGCAGTGAAAGTCCATAACACTTATGACTTCACAAGCAAAGAGCGGTGCCTAGTCACACATCAGTGCTACCCAAGTGAAAGTAGAAAGTTGGAGAACAACTTTCATCCTACAATCCGTGAATGGTGTTACAGTGAATGTATAATTCCTTTGTCACTAATATCCCGAATGAACTCAAGGCATGGAACAGTCATCCTGTCAACGTTCATTCACTTTCTTGATCTCAGAGTAGATTGAAGGAGATATGTATGACATCAATATCACATACTGATTCACACATGCGTGCGCACGCCTATCTCAATCCTACTCATCAAGTGGCCTTGGATATCAAACTCCCTCAGGAGGGAAAAATCCCATATCTATCACTCACCCCTCAAAATCCCCATGTGTCAAAGCCACCCAATCATCACCTTTATAACAACCCATGTTTCAGGACTGCGTTTGATGATGTCAAAGTGTGCCCAACGACATGTGTTGAGTGTAGTGATTTCAGGTCTAAGAATCACACTCACCACCATCACTGTGAGTACTGACTGTGACTACCATCTCATGGTTCCATGTGTCAAACTCACGGTGGGTCTGTCTGGTACCTTGTTCTCTAACAAGTACCTATGTGTTTGGTTTGATACCTCTATATCATGACTAATGAGATTCTGTCATCAACCAACACCACAATCTAGTCTTGTGTGTCATTGCTGTCTATCTACCTTCCACAATGACATCTGACTAGGGACATAACAAGAATGTACAAACTCTTAGCATCTGTATGATCTCATCGTTCAGGTCCTCAACCTGAAAGCATACGTCATTGAGTACTGTCATTCTCTAGACATTCAATCTGTTCTATCATTATCTCATATGACTGAACCAGAATGAATTGGAAGCTTGCCTTTGATGTTTATCAAATCAATCTTAATGTATCCCACCAATCATCCCATGATTGGCTCTCAGGGCATACATACCAACAGACTCCCACTTGCACTGCGAGCCAATCACCCTTGAATCATATTCATAGTGATTTTCAAACATGTCCCACATGTCACTGTGCTCTAGTGCCAACATAGTGAGTAATGGCAACATCTTGCCAAAGTCAGTATAAATTGCATGTCTCTCATCTCTTCGCTGTACGTCGCACGTATGAGATGGAGTTGCCATAATATGCGATCTAGTATTCCTTTGCTAACCTTTAGCCACATTGCATGATCAAGGATTCCAGACTTGTCATCAATGAGTGGAATATCTATAAGTTCATCTCATGAACTTCCAGATCCATATAGTATCCAATGTTGTTCTCTAACACACGGATACTCGGCATTTCCCTTTTAAATGGTTTTATTGGAACACTTCCAATTATCAACAAACTTTCACTTTTATACATCCTATGTATATTTTGCGATTAATTTTCTGTCCTTTCGGAAGTTCGCATCAATGTAACTCTTTACATCGAACTCTTCCTTATCTCCATAGAACTAGTACTTCCCAAGTACTTATCAAGTTCTTATGGTATTCCAGTAACCCTTACTTGAAGTAGATAGACATCCACTCGTCATGTCCTACATACGAGTTATCAGGATGAGCACATCATATTGCCATGTCCTACATACAAGATGATGAATGCATCTTATTCTTGCCATGTCATACATGCAAGACAATGGGATGATTACATACATGATAGATCCATATCTATTCTTAGTGTTCCCATTCTTCATAAGAATTGGACACTTGGCCTTGGGATACTAATATCCATATAACATGGACAAGTTTTCTCCCACTGAATCTGTGCATACTGAACCCTTCAGTACAGATTGCCAATGTATGCTCTCTCTTTTCCAGGTCAAGAGATTTGTCGAGAACTATCTCTATAGATATCTATTCCTATCATATAGGAAACATCTCTATCTTCCTTAACGATAATTTCCACTTTTGGATTTCCATTCTAGAACATTTCCATTTCACATCAACATGTGGAATGTGAACACGCTCCCACTAAATCACAGATCCCTTCTTTATCTTTGACATATCAGTCAAACCCTTTGACTATATCATCAAATTAAAGATCCAATTTTGAGTTGCTTATACTCAATCAATTACATTGATTAGTCCATTGTAACTTATAGACTTCGTTTGCATTAATGGATTCATAAACCTTATAGGTTGTGTCACGTACACATCCTTGTTTTATTCCTCATAGGAATGTGGTTTTAGTATCCATATGCCAAATGTCTCAGTCATTAAGTTGCAATCAACAAGCATCATCCTTCTCAAAATGTTATCCATGTGTCTTAACACTTAAGACTCATTTGCACTTATGGATTTCATCCAATGAGTGCTACCATCAAGGTCATACCTTATGGTTCACATGGAAATCATTTAGGATGTAATGGTCTTATACCATAACTCAAAATCTGATTCCTCATATTCATCTAGATAGTTTACTCATCATATGAACAACTCATCACATAGATAATTGAGGTGTATCTGTCAAGAATATAAGAATTCACAACCCTTGTGATTCTTAATGTCCTTTATTAGTGTGGGGTATTCTTTTATTAAGAAGAATTCAGTTATTTGATAATCATTCTCTAACTCCTTAGAGTATGATTCCTTCTTGATTTAGACATCACCATGCCTTAATCATGAGTTCACTATGATACACTATCATAATCACTCATAAGGATCTCAAACATTTGGTCTAAGTATTTCATTCATTGATCTCATCAAGAATTAATATTTTACCAAATTTGTACTTCATCTATGACAATCTTGAACACTTCAAGATGTTCATATCGGTATTTCTCTAAACACCATTTGAAGTATTAGCATTTGTTCCAATTGGTATGTGAATACATCACATGTATTATACCTAATAGGATAATCACTCTCCCACTACCTTTAGTGAAGATTGATTAATCATGTCCAAGATATTCATGTCTCTTAATGGTTCTCTAACCAAAAGAGTCTAGGTTTATCCATCATATGGAAACCAGAAATGAATTTCTCATGATTGATGCTAATTTGATTGTTTGAGTTATCAATAACTTTAGGTATCATTTTATCTTATGCATACCATGTATCACAAGATAAACAAGGCATTGCCACAAAGATCATATCTTTAAGATTGAAACATCAACTTTATTAATTGCCATCATTGTCATACAATATGCAATAATAAAGTGTTTCTATCTACTGGCAATATATGAAATAGCAGTTCTCAACTCTATTTCGTTCCCTTTTAGGCTGAAATAAACTGAAAGATACTCCTATCTATGGCAGCAACACTTGCTCCAATGATGGGTACTTCTTTCTTGGTCCTTTCACAAAGGCCATCACTTCTTTGCGGATATTGCATATCATATATGACATATCCATATCTTGGTATCATATACCTCGGATAAAGAAGTGGTTCATTTCATGATACCTTAGGTGGAGATCTCCATCCCCTCCTTCATCTTCTTTTGTTCTTCCAGATATAGAGGGCAATCCCTCATACACCCTTTCCCATGTGCCTTGAGGCTGAAGACGGCTTGGATTTCTGGCTAGCATCAGAACACTTCTTAGCTTTGCCCTTGTCCTTGCCCTTAAGATTACTTTTTCTTTGATCATATCAAAGACTATGGTTTGTCTTTCTTCATATTTGCCTCTACTATCCTCAACATGTCCAACAACTCTGTCAACGCTTGTCAAAGTTGTTCATGTTGTAGCTTATCATGAATTGTATGATTTTCACAACATTTGCAGTATCATACCAATAGCCAACTCTTGGCTCAGAGGGAATCCTTCTTAATCAGGTTTTCCACATACCCAATCACATTGAGTGTGTGAATACCTTACTGGATCTCCTTCTGTCATGACATACTAGGACAAAATCTTGAAGACATCATATGTCTAATGTTATCTCAGCAACTCATAGTTCAGAGAACACAACATCAAGCACTCCTCATCAATGTCATCCTCGGTATGCTTCCATAAGCATACTTTCAGTCATTGATGTGGTGGGATTGAGTTCTTTTGGTTCGAGTATAATTAGGATTTAGAGCTTTTGCTCTTTGAGAACACTTCTCATCATCCTAACCAGTCGTGGAATTATTCCCATTTTAATTTGTTGATCTCAAAGAGCGATCGCAAATAAAGTGATTTGTTGATTAACCATTTATTTTAACAAAAAGGAAATATATGCAATTTTAGTCCAAAACTCATTTTTGACTTATTTGATTGATTTGAAAATTTGACGATATAATTAGGCCTTTAATTAATTATCGCTCCCACTATTTTACTTCAAATTGATAGCCCTCACCATCAATTCGGAAGATTGCAGCGTACAACCTTCTAGTGGGCAAGATCCTGAAATCCTCTAAGCCATGGACCAGCTAGGGTTGTCACCCACAACATAGATCTCTCAGGTAGGCAACTTTTGCCAATTGCATCATATGCAACTCTTGATAAGATGTCATATACAACTCTTTGCAATGATCATCTCCATGCCTCAAGGTACTAGATCCCATCTAGATCACCTTGTTAAGTCCGACCCAAAGCAAACACGATGAACATGCACCCTGCTAGGGCAGACCCACACATTCATCCTTCACGCTTCCACGAGGTAGACGGTGCACCACGCTAGGGCGTGCCCACACTTAGTCGAACAAGCTTTTCACGTGTGTCGCATTTGGAAGGCATGTAAAACTTAATATTTTAATGAGGGATTTGGTTTTATATACATATACATATCCAATCACCACAATACATAGTACGCATCATATACATGCTATATCCCACAGAAAACATGCACAAACGATAAAAAGCGATGATTATGGCCATCCTAATGTGATTCCTCGAGCCAAGAGGAATCACGGTCATCTAGGTCTACATCACATGCAACCTGTACAAGATGAACTCTGTGCCTTGCCATCCGAGTTGATCAACTCATCACATGAATGATTTGTACTCTCCAGCCGGTCGTCTGGGTGCCACCAGTCGATCGGTTGGCTCCTCCAACCGATCGGTTCACCTAGTCATCGTGCATCTCGTCATGTCCACCACCCGCTCGTCTCGCTCCTCGAACCGGTCATCAACCGATCGGTTCACTCCTAGAACCGACCGTCTAGAACGTCAAACGATCGGTTCACGCCTTGAACCGATCGTCTGAGCAGTCGTCTTGATGTCCGCCGGTCTTTGACATAACAGGAAATAAAATTCTATCCTATTTATTACATTGCTTTAAAAAGAAGAAACCCCGAGTTACATTCGGGGGGAGCAAAGGTAGGAAAGAATCTCGAATTATTTCGAGTTACATCAGGAATAAGAGAGGGAAGATCGGTGCGCAGACCGAGATGCAAGCAACCACAAACAACCACACACAGATAGGGGTTTATAGGCCATAATCACGCTACACACATCCACCACAAAACTCGTTTAAGGGCGACGCGTATCGAGTGCATTAATAATACATATCATATATGTAATTTGGGATTTATGGATTTAGGATTGGACATGCATAAAGCCAATATTATTCGCATCACATGCAATAAATAAAGGCGACAAACCAAAATCGATCATATCGATATTCCTAAAATATAGAGCAGTTGACGTGGCTCTGATACCACTGTTGGGTATTAGGGGAGACAGAGAAGGCAGCGGAAACAAAAAATTTTCTCCCCCAACCCATACCGAGGAAACGCGTCAATGTCTATATAATAGGAAAGGATGGTTTGTGGAATCATACCTTGTCCCGAGGCTTGCTCGGCGACAATACCTCGCGCAATACGCGGTCTTCAACTCCGGTCTTGGACGGTGTCTGTGCAGCTCCTGGTCACACCGGGACTGACGACTCCTCCTCCTACCGGACTGTCGGATGACAGTTGTCCTCCTGAGCGGCAGTGTCCTCCCACCTCTGTAGTAGTCCACACGGACCACCTGGAACTACACACTCCTTGTCCCACAAGGAAGTGGAAGGAGTCGCACCCTCCTGTTGACGTACTAGTCACCAACATACTCTCCTGCTACCAGTTGCAACTGCATTTGTCCTTCCCTTGCTGCACCTCCCTTTTGCGGGAAGCACTTGCTCGAGATCTCTCATGGTTACCAAAACCAGAGAGAACGACAACTTCGCAAAGCAACCAGCTTGCATTGAGTTGTACTTTCAGAAGCCCCCAATACCCCTATATATATAGGCGGGTCATGGGACAAGGTTCTCTGTGCCCGAAAATACGGGACTAAAGCAGGAGTAGAAGGGTTTGAGAATTTTCCACAAAAAGCAACCGGTTCGCAACTTGAAATGATCGGTTCACAACTGAACCGATCGGTTCGGTCATTGAGTCGATCGGTTGGACCTGAGCCGATCGTTTGGGGCACTCCAACCGATCGGTTGGTGCCCTGAACCGATCGGTTCATAGTCCTAATTCGGCTCAAAAAGACTTTCCTTGTTTCGTTCCCAATTGGTATCTTATACCAATGTTATTCCCAATCGAATTGGGCAATTTGAAACCAAAGGAAAATTCTTGCCGACATGACTTTCCCAACTGGTCGGTTGCACCAGTTGAGCCGATCGGTTCAACTCTTGAACCGATCATTTCAACCTGGGCATGAGCCGATCAGCCTGGACACTCCAGCCGACCGGTTCAGCACCTCAGCCGACCGATTCATCACATGAACCGATCGGTTGGGAGCACAGGTTGGGCAAAATCAGTCAATTGCGATTTCAATCAATCCGATACTCCAATCAATGCGTCCAACACCTTGAACCATATGATATTGAGCCATCGACTGATTGAGTGTTTAATTGAACTACTAAACTCCTTTAGTAATCAATCTAAACATTGCTTTGTGGACAAAACTCCTCTTCCAGGTTAAATCCTATGTGTGTGACCCTGCAGGTCCATTTCACGTTGGCAGTGAAAGTCCATAACACTTATGACTTCACAAGCAAAGAGCGGTGCCTAGTCACACATCAGTGCTACCCAAGTGAAAGTAGAAAGTTGGAGAACAATTTTCATCCTACAATCCGTGAATGGTGTTACAGTGAATGTATAATTCCTTTGTCACTGATATCCCGAATGAACTCAAGGCATGGAACAGTCATCCTGTCAACGTTCATTCACTTTCTTGATCTCAGAGTAGATTGAAGGAGATATGTATGACATCAATATCACATACTGATTCACACATGCGTGCGCACGCCTATCTCAATCCTACTCATCAAGTGGCCTTGGATATCAAATTCCCTCAGGAGGGACAAATCCCATATCTATCACTCACCCCTCAAAAGCCCCATGTGTCAAAGCCACCCAATCATCACCTTTATAACAACCCATGTTTCAGGACTGCGTTTGATGATGTCAAAGTGTGCCCAACGACATGTGTTGAGTGTAGTGATTTCAGGTCTAAGAATCACACTCACCACCATCACTGTGAGTACTGATTGTGACTACCATCTCATGGTTCCATGTGTCAAACTCACGGTGGGTCTGTCCGGTACCTTGTTCTCTAACAAGTACCTATGTGTTTGGTTTGATATCTCTATATCATGACTAATGAGATTCTGTCATCAACCAACACCACAATCTAGTCTTGTGTGTCATTGCTGTCTATCTACCTTCCACAATGACATCCGACTAGGGACATAACAAGAATGTACAAACTCTTAGCATCCGTATGATCTCATCGTTCAGGTCCTCAACCTGAAAGCATACGTCATTGAGTACTGTCATTCTCTAGACATTCAATCTGTTCTATCACTATCTCATATGACTGAACCAGAATGAATTGGAAGCTTGCCTTTGATGTTTATCAAATCAATATTAATGTATCCCACCAATCATCCCATGATTGGCTCTCAGGGCATACATACCAACAGTTTCTCCAAGAAAAGGTTGGGAAAAGATGGCTAGAAAGAGAAAGCTAAGTAAGAAAACTATAAACCAACCTTGTAACTCCACTTCCTCCATGAATTCGAGCAAGATGATGATCAAAGCTTACCTAGAACTGCTTGGCCGTTCTCCTCTTCTCCAGAGCTCTGTCCTAAGTCGGTCTAAGCAAGGGGATAAGAAAGGAAGTGAAGGAAACGATCCTTGCTAAGTGAGAAAAGGTGTATATATACTTTCGGTGAAATTCCAACATAAGGACAACTTGTTTCTCCATTTCTCATCTAGGTCCTTCCCTTATTCTAAGCCACATTTCTCCCTTCCATACTTAAGCAAAACTCATCTTAAACTCAAGGTCTAAAGGTGAAGAAAGCCAACTTCTTACTAAGTTGCACATATAGAAGGGTTATTAGGCTTATAACTTGATTATTTAATTTATAAGGGTTATCATTCTTATTTAATTATTCAATTGAAGTGACCTCTTCATCATTCTTACTCTAAATGATGCCAAGAGTCATAAAAGATACTCTAGAAGGTGTATTTTATAAGTTGCACTCCATATCTTGGGTAAATTGCACTTTACACCAAAACTAGAGTTTAAGTACAAGGATTGCTCCACAAGCTGCATCTTGGTGCCCAAGCTTGGAGAATCCATCATACTTCATCATATTCATTCTTATGATGTCTCAACACCAAAGGAACATCTTAACATGTGCAATTTGCAAGTTAACCCCTTTTAATTGGGCAATTTGCACATAGGTCCCTGTATTACAAAACAATATTACAACATTGTTCAAAAGGGACATAAATGGAAATGTATGTTCCTTAGGAGCTTTAATTACATACCAAAAGATAATCACAAGTATCTAATTACATAATTAAGCAAAACACCTAGGGTTAGTTCATAACCCAAGTCAGGGATGTTACAAATTATCCACCCCTTACAAGGATTTCGTCCCCGAAATCAACAAAACATATTAAGAGAAAAGAGAAGGGTATTTCCTTCTCATCTCTTCCTCTAGTTCCCATGTGGCTTCTTCAACACCACGGTGATTCCAGAGGACTTTCACAAGATTTATGTCTTTCTTTTTCAGCTTTTTAATTCTTTTATCAAAGATTGACACTGGTCCTTCCTCATAAGATATGTCATCATTCAATTCTACCTCCATAGGTTGTAGAACTGACTCAATATCAGGGTGACATTTCCTCAACATAGAAATGTGAAACACAGGGTGTAACCTCTGTAACTCTGGTGGCAACTCTAGTTTATAGGCTACTTTTCCAATCCGTTCAATGATTGGATAAGGCCCCATAAACCTAGGAGCTAACTTTCCTTTCCTTCCAAACCTCAGAACTCCCTTCCAAGGTGAGACCTTGAGATACACTCTATCTCCAACTTGGAACTCCAAGGGTCTACGACGCTTGTCAGCATAAGATTTCTACCTATTATGTGTAGTCTTGATCTGTTGTTGTATTACTTTGATCTTTTCTGTAGTCTGTTGTACAAGATCAGGACCTAATAGTTGATATTCACCGGTTTCATACCAACATAAGGGTGATCTACAACGTCTACCATATAAAGCTTCATAAGGTGCCATGTCAATGCTATGATGATAGCTATTGTTGTAGGCAAACTCTATCAAGCTTAAGTGTAGATCCCAACTCCCTGTAAACTGAAGAACACATGCTCTCAGCAAGTCCTCTAAGGTCTGTATAGTCCTTTCTGACTGTCCATCAGTCTGAGGATGAAAGGTTGTACTAAACCTTAACTGGGTACCTAGGGCTTTGTGCAGTCGCTCCCAAAAATGACTCGTAAACTGAGGACCTCTATCTAATACTATAGTGACAGGAACTCCGTGCAATCGCACTATCTCTTCAACATACAGCTGTGCTAACTTCTCAGCAGAATAGGTTGTTTTGACAGGTAAGAAATGCGCTGTCTTTGTCAAACTATCAACTATTACCCAAATGGAATCATGTCCTTTGTTTGTCCTTGGTAGGCCAACAACAAAGTCCATAGTTATGTGATCCCATTTCCACTGTGGTATGGGTAAAGGTTGCATTGTTCCTGCAAGCTTCTGGTGTTCAACTTTAACTTGGTGACACACAGGACACCGCATAACAAACTCAGCAACACCCTTCTTCATCCCAGGCCACCAATACATATCTTTCAAGTTTCGATACATCTTGATGCTCCCTGGATGCATAGCATACATCGAAGAATGGGCTTCTTCCAGGACTAACTTTCTCAAATTATCCACATCTAATACTATCATCCTTCTATGATAACATGCTACTTGATCATCTGAGTCATGGAAACCATCTCGTTTCTCATCACCAAACTCCGATATGATCTGCTGAACTGCATCATCAACTTGTTGTGCCTCCTTGATCTGCTCTCTCAGAGTAGGTTTTATATGCATCTCAGCTAACAACCCGGCTAACAATGACACCTTCAATTGTACATTGTTTTGTCTTAAGGAGATAAGCATATCTCTCCTAGAGCATACTAAAGAGTTTAGTTGTGCCCTATCTAAGGCTGGTGTTGATGATTTCCTACTCAAAGCATCTGCAACTACATTGGCCTTCCATGGATGGTAATCAATTGTACAATCGTAGTCTTTGATTAACTCCATCCAGTGTCATTGCCTCATGTTAAGTTCGTGCTGAGAGAAGATATACTTAAGGTTCTTATGATCAGTGAAAATTTGGAATGTCTCTCTGTAGAGATAGTGTCTCCAGATCTTCAAGGCATGAACCACAGCAGCTAGCTCTAGATCATGTGTCGGATAATTCTCCTCATGTTTCTTAAGCTGTCGAGAAGCAAAAGAAATTACTTGTTTATCCTGCATCAACACACATTTGAGTCCATTCTTGGAGGCATCACCGAAAACTATGTATCCTTTGCCTTGCTCAGGTAACACAAGTACAGGTGCACTTGTCAACCTCTCCTTCAGCAACTAGAAAGATTGCTGACACTTATCATTCCAAACAAAAGGAATATCCTTTCGGGTCAACTTTGTCAAAGGTAGGGCTATGGAACTGAAGTTCTTTATAAACCTTCGGTAATAGCCAGCCAACCTTAAGAAACTACGGATTTCTATCTATGTCTTCGGCTGTTCCCATTGTAGGACAGATTCTACCTTTTTAGGGTCAACACGAATACCCGAGGCAAATATCACATGTCCAAGGAAAGATACTTCCGGTAACCAGAACTCACACTTGCTAAACTTAGCGTATAGCTTATGTTCTCTTAGCAAAGTTAGAGCCTGACAAAGATGTTGTTCATGCTGCTGAGCATCTCTACTATAGATCAGAATGTCATCTATAAAGACAACAACACACTGATCGAGGAAAGGTCGGAAGATTCTATTCATGAGTTCCATAAATGCTGTTGGTGCATTAGTTAGTCCAAATGACATAACTGTGAACTCATAGTGACCATACCTTATCCTGAAGGAAGACTTGGGTATGTCACTGTCCTTAATACGGAGTTGATGATATCCTGACCTCAAATCTATCTTTGAGAAGATGGTTGCACCATGCAACTGGTCAAAAAGATCATTAATCCTCGGCAGAGGATACTTGTTCTTTATTGTTACTTTATTTAACTGTCTGTAATCAATGCATAACCGCATTGACCCATCTTTCTTTTTAACAAAGAGTACTAGAGCACCCCAAGGTGAGGTACTCGGTCGGATGAATCCTTTCTCAATCAACTCTTGCAGTTGTTTCTTGAGTTCCGCCATCTCAGCAGGCGCCATCCTATACGGTGTTTGTGCTATAGGTTTTGTATCTGGGATTAGATTGATCTCAAAATCAATTTCTTGAGGCAGTGGTATACCTGGAAGTTCTTTAGGAAATACATCTTCAAATTCCCTGACTACAGGAACTTCGGCAGGGTTAGGACTTTCCATGGTAGTATCTACCACATGGGCCAAGAATGCATAACATCCTTGCCTCATCAACTTCTCAGCAACCATAGATGACACAAGACAGGTGGGTAGAATCTTTCTCTCTCCTTGAAAGATCCATGTGTCGCTTTCATCAGCAAACACAGCTTGCTTGGATTCACAATCCAAAACAACCTTATACCTTTCCAAGGTATCCATTCCAAGGATTATATCAAATCCTTGCATGTCAAGTGGTATTAAATCCACTTGAATGCGATGTTCAGAAAAGAAAAGGATACAGGGAGAGAAAACCTCCTGCAACACAGCAGACCCTCTCAACTGAGTCTCAAGCAACAAGCTATCTGCCCTATGACTGATTGTCATATTGCAGTTACGAATCACTTTTTGAGTGATAAAAGAGTGCGTAGCACCCGGATCAATCAAAACAGATACAACGCAAGATGTAGACATATCAGAATATAACAATTCCATCTGACTTGCCACAACCCTAGGGTTGATAACTGCATCAGGTGGATTCATCGCGTAGAATCTCACCGTCACCTGTGGTTGATTTGGTGCTTGATGACTAGATGTCGATGATCCAGCTTGGGATGCTTGCCCACGTCCTCTAGCATTACCTAGAAACTGTCGCCTTTGAGATCCTTGCTGATTCTGCCTCTGAGAATGAGTCACACTCACATCTATGGCTCTACAATCCTTCATCAAATGTCCCATCTTTCCACATATGTAACAACTTTTGTTCAGTTGTTGAGGTCTGGGTGGTCCTGTAACCGACATAGATGCTGAACTGCGAGCCCCTTGTAGTGGTAGGCTTCGTCCTCTACCTCTACTTGGTGTCCACTGTGTCTGAGCACTAGGTCTAGGTGGTGGTGTAGGAGCAGAAAACCTAGGCTTCTTGAAGTCTCTAGATGAAAATCCCTAGAACTGAGGATACATCCTCTTATGGGTTTGCCTCTTCTCTGCTACGGACCTTTCTACCCTTCGGACTGACTCAACGAAGGTAGCAAACCTTTCTCGGTTTTCTAGGGCAGACACGGGAGTAGTCAACTCAGCATTCAACCCCTTCTCGAACCTTCTGATCCTTTCTTCATCTGTAGTAGCCATATGCGGACAAAACCGCAGCAACTCCATGAACTTAGCTTCGTATTCGCTAATGTTCATCAAACCTTGTCTTAACCTCTCGAACTGAGAGATTTTCTCATCCAGGAACGTCTTAGGAAAATATCTATTGATAAATTCCCGTCGAAAGACTTCCCAGGCAACCTCCACACCAGGCCTCTTCTGCTCTTCCATGGTCCACCAATGTCCAGCACTCCCTTTGAGAAGATAGATAGCATGTCTAACCTTCTCAGCTTCTGGGATGTTCAGGATTCGAAAGGCCTTCTCCAACTCAGTTAACCATAGGTCGGCATCTACCAGATCAGCTGTTCCAAAGTACTCAGTTGCTCCTACTCGGCGTAATCTTTCAAATGTCTTGCCGATTCCTTGTCCTTCCGGATGGGTAGGTGCCCTAGGTGCAGGCATAGGTATCCTATCTGTGATGTGTGTCATGGCAGTCATAAATTGCCCAAACATGGTCTGAACGGCTAGGTTTCCCATGTCAACTGGGTTGAACTGGGGTGGCTCCAAAGGTGGTTCAGGTACAGGTTGCTCTATCTCCGGGTTCCTTGCACCTCCTCGGGGTGCAGCGACACTACTCTCTACCACATACCCCTCATGTGGTCCAGACATCCTTACTTATCTTCTTCTCCTGAGGAGCAGAAGACACTATTAGATATACTGGAAAACACTAAGAATAGACTCGACATCCTAAGTCCTATGTCTCTGTAGACTCAGCGAACCTAGAGCTCTGATACCACTTGGAACGACCGACACCAAACTGACAATCAAATTTACGAATGCGGAAGCGATTAGCAGTGGAATTATCAAAAATCACTAAAAATTTAAAAATTTTGTAAAGAGATCTTCGAAAGATTAAAAAAAACTCATTCATAAACAACATGATAGGTCATTTACAAACTGGTCCATTGATACATATCTATAATAAACACATCTCGAGCATTACAACAAAACCCACCTTGTTAACTGTATAAGGTAAGATATAAAATCTCGAGGCATCATGCCAAAATCTCAGATATACAGACTCCTAGGACCTGAGAGTACAGAGATGACACAGGACATACTATTTACACAACATGACAGACAGTGTCTCCACCTGAGGATCACTGTTGTCCCTGAGACTGCTGCTGTTGCTGCTCACCCACTGATGGGTTCCTTCGTCCTCGGCGTCTTCCTAAAAGTTGAAACCCACAGGAGTGAGAAAATTTAAATAATTGTCCCAGCGAGAGTTATAACTCTCTTCCAGAAGCTTTGTTATGAAAAAGGAGAACAACATAAACAGTAGGATTATAACATTCAACAGCAGGTAACATTATATAACTAAGTGAAACAGTATCCTTATGAGCAATCATTTCAATTATAGCTTAATTGAAAGATCAGGCATATAATAATGAGGAATATGAAAAGCATGTGTACTAGTTATTTAACTAGATCACTATAACAATGTATTGTCAATCATTGTTTCTCATAGTTCCATCTAAGCAATTATACTATGTGGCTGATTACATTTTACAAACATATTTATGCCCTGAGGAGATGAGTTACACCTCTCATACTCCAACCGACCATCCTTAGATCGCAATCGGTACCATACCTAGGTCATCAGGAGAGCCGGATTCCTATGATCTCATCACTCCTCAGTCAGTATGAGGATCGATATGCAGGACATCTTGTGTCACTGCTACAATAGCTTTCCAGGGTATTCTGGCAACTTCGCTATTCAGAGCTACAGTGGCATTCTATACTCTCTTCGGCATCGAGGGATTTCTTGTTTATCTCACATCGATGCGGCATTAACAAAATCAACGGGAGATTAGTGATACATCTTCCCAGCACAAACATATAATGAAGGACTGAGAGATTAATGATACATCTCCAATCATATCCAACATTAGGACGTAAGGATATTCACGTCCATTACCCCCACATACTCAAAAGTATGTGCTCTAGGAGTTTCCTTAGAAAAACCTGTTTCACCATCATATATTTTCTGACAATGATGGATCTATGGTCAGGGCTCTACTTGATATCATTATACTTGATTAGTTAAGTACCTTACAACATTCTTTAGCATCAGACATGTTCAGGCATAACCTAATAAAACAATTTCTATATAGAAAAGGTACTATTGTATCAAGTTCACATCACATATTGTTAACCTTGGGATATCAATCCCTAACCATCTCATCATTGTGGTTCAGGAGAGTGGTTATTCAAACCCTCAAATTATCATAACACTTGCTACCAAGTGACATATAAGCAACAAGTCATCTAACAACATGACCTTGATTGAAGCAATGTATATACTTTTCACATATCATTACTCTAAAAGCTTATACTTGTTTTCAAGGAATATGACATCATAACTCATACCTGGCTATGATCACCTCATAATATCAACCTGTATGACTTATACAATTAAGGACATGCATGTATAACAATGTCAGCACCATACCAAAACTTTTCAATTTCTTAATAGGACACCACGTCCGTGCCACCTTGCACGGTCGTGCAAAGTAAGGCTACCACAGCCGTGCTCCCTTGCACGGTCGTGCAAGCTAAGGCTACCACGGCCGTGCTCCCTTGCACGGTCGTGGTACATGGGATCATTATATGATTCATATATATATATATATATATATATGTATGTATTCTAATTTTCATTCTTTCAAATTTATTAGGTCACATCAACCCTTCAATCAAGTACATACTACTATGATCAACATAGTGTATCAAGCTATTAATCCTATAAACAATTAAGAATTCTCCCTTTAATTGGTTCTAATCACTTAGGTATTATTAGGGTTACAACCTTCACACCTTCATTGATTATCATTACTAATCATTATTGGATCAATAGAACATTCATCATCTTAATTTTCAAAGATTCAATCACATTGGACCTCCACTTCATAAGGTATCCAATTGAATTAGGGTTTCCAATGTTGATTCCTTCAATCATTGAATTCATGGAACCAATCATCAATTGGACCCATACTCATACCTTAATTGAGTTTAATAGGTCAACCTTCAACTGATTTGTCCCTCACTTGACCCTCAATTGACCATCAATTAGGGTTTAACTCAATCGAATTAGTGTTTGGAATCAATAACCCTTCAACATATTTCAATGTGGGTCTAATTGATTTGAACCTATTGAACCATCATTCAAATGAGACATGACCTGACCCCAAACGGTCTTGAGGTCGTTTGGATGACCTCCAAATGGTTTTGAGACCGTTTTCCCATCATATCATCAAAATCCAAGTCAATCAATTAAGGTTTGGATCATTGGATTGATCACCAAAACAACAATTGATTACATTCCAACTTAGTATCATTGGATCATCAATTGCTTAACCATACTCACCCCTAGACATCCAAACGGTCTTGGGTGACCTCCAAACGGTCTTGAGACCATTTTTATGAGTTCCAAACGGTCTTGAGACCATTTGGCTCACCCAACCCTTGGATTCTAGTGAAAAATCATTAGGGTTTGAGCTATTGAGTTGATCATCAAATCAGCAATTGATTGCTTTGTAATTGTGTACCTTTGGACCTTCAATTGGTCAACTATACTTGACCCCAGACCTCCAAACGGTCTTGGGTGATCCCCAAACGGTCTTGAGACCGTTTGGGTGATCCCCAAACGGTCTTGAGACCGTTTGGGCCAATCAACCCCAAACAATCAACTCAATTCAATGCAAATCCAACACTTAGTCGATTAGGGTTAACACCATATCTTTTGTCCTTCAAAAACTTAACCATATCCAACCCTAGACCTCCAAACGGTCTTGGGTGACCTCCAAACGGTCTTGATACCGTTTGGGTGATCCCCAAACGGTCTTGAGACCGTTTGGGCAAGAAAACCCAAAAAGTCATATCACTCAAGTTGAAAGTCAGCACTTAATCCAATTAGGGTTTACATAATTGATTAGCCTTCAACTCACGATTCCTTTGGAGTTAATCCCTCAAATTTGGATGGTTATTAACTAACATGATTATGAACAGGAATCCCAAACGATCAACGCTTGGTCAACACCCTCAAACGGTCTTGAGACCGTTTGCCCAAAAAGTTCAATTAATCAGATTGGAAAATCAGCACTTAATTCAATTCGATTGCCTAATTGTTTAGCCTTTAACTCATGATTCCTTGGGATTTAACCTATCAAATTTGGTGTGTAATTATACCACATCATTAGGAACAGTAATACCAAACGGTCAATGCTTGGTCAACGCACTAAAATGGTCTTGAGACCGTTTGCTCAACAAGTTCAAGTTAATCAGATTGGAAATCAGTATTTAATTCAATTCGATTTGCCTAATTGATTGGCCTTCAACCTACGATTCCTTTGGATTTAACCCCTCAAATTTGGTGGGTCATTAGCCTAAATAATTATGAACAGAAATACCAAACGGTCAATGCTTGTTCAATGCCCTCAAACGGTCTTGGAGACAGTTTGCTCCAACCGACCTTGTGAAACCGTTTCCCTTCTAACAGTTTTGCAAACCGTTGCCCCAAACCGTATGGCCAAAAGGGGGAAACAGGACCGTTTGATAAAGTAACATTGTTAATCATGCCCATCTTCTTCTACCTCCAGATCAAGGTCTGTTCTTCGTGGTTTTAGTTGCAAGAAAGCAAGGAAGGATGGGGAAAAGAAGAACAAGCTACTTTTGCAAGAATAAAGATATGCATAAGAAAGCAAAAGGTTTAGAGTTATAAAACCCACCTTAAGGTCGTTCCTTGAAATCCAAGCTTCCAAGCTTCAAGTATTTAATGGTTTCTTGAGCTCCACAGGTCGGCCAAGGGTGTTTCTCCAAGAAAAGGTTGGGAAAAGATGGCTAGAAAGAGAAAGCTAAGTAAGAAAACTATAAACCAACCTTGTAACTCCACTTCCTCCATGAATTCGAGCAAGATGATGATCAAAGCTTACCTAGAACTGCTTGGCCGTTCTCCTCTTCTCCAGAGCTCTGTCCTAAGTCGGTCTAAGCAAGGGGATAAGAAAGGAAGTGAAGGAAACGATCCTTGCTAAGTGAGAAAAGGTGTATATATACTTTGGGTGAAATTCCAACATAAGGACAACTTGTTTCTCCATTTCTCATCTAGGTCCTTACCTTCTTCTAATCCACGTTTCTCCCTTCCATACTTAAGCAAAACTCATCTTAAACCCAAGGTCTAAAGGTGAAGAAAGCCAACTTCTTACTAAGTTGCACATATAGAAGGGTTATTAGGCTTATAACTTGATTATTTAATTTATAAGGGTTATCATTCTTATTTAATTATTCAATTGAAGTGACCTCTTCATAATTCTTACTCTAAATGATGCCAAGAGTCATAAAAGATACTCTAGAAGGTGTATTTCACAAGTTGCACCCCATATCTTGGGTAAATTGCACTTTACACCAAAACTAGAGTTTAAGTACAAGGATTGCTCCACAAGCTGCATCTTGGTGCCCAAGCTTGGAGAATCCATCATACTTCATCATATTCATTCTTATGATGTCTCAACACCAAAGGAACATCTTAACATGTGCAATTTGCAAGTTAACCCCTTTTAATTGGGCAATTTGCACATAGGTCCCTGTATTACAAAACAATATTACAACATTGTTCAAAAGGGAGAGAAATGGAAATGTATGTTCCTTGGGAGCTTTAATTACATACCAAAAGATAATCACAAGTATCTAATTACATAATTAAGAAAAACACCTAGGGTTAGTTCATAACCCAGGTCAGGGATGTTACATTTTTAGGTTGCAATTTTTCATCAAGGTCAGATGCTTTATAAAAGTTCATATATTTAATGGCATTTTTTGAAAAATAGAATTGTGAATATCTTTAAAAGGTACAATATCTCACTGCTATGTCCTTACATATGAAGTCTTTAATGAAAGGATCAAGTTTGTACCATGATTTTATTTTTATATCCTCTTTTCTATGACTAATAACCCCAAGATGTTGCCTGACAGAACTATGATTCTTCCCGATAGAATTTCATGTTTTATCAAAGTCAATGGTCAACTTCAGACCTTTTCCCCTTGGTGCTACTAGCGTTTTCATCAAAGTGTTGCTTCTTTTACATGCAAGATCATGTTGCTCCTCAGCAGACCTAACAAGATCCTCAGGGTGCACATCCTTAGGGTGTTTATCTTAAAATTATCAAGAAACACATATAAGTGATAAAAATGTAACTTATATAATTCTAATAGAGAATGTAAAATGCACCTCTATGTAATAAAACAATACAACTTACACCAACTCATCCACATGGTGCACATCATCACCCTGCTCATCATAATAAGGCTCATTCTCACTGTCAAATGCCATCTAAAAAAATTCATATTAGATATATCATATCTTCTTAGCCTCCATTCTCATTGGGTACGACATTTTGTTTGTTTTGTATGTGATATATGAAGCTATTTTCCTTCAAGAAGAATTTCTTTCAACAAAATCAATAAAGTCATGAAGCTTTTTTCACTCCATCTATTGTTGGTTATTAGAGTATGCAATCTCAACACAAAGCTCAGCTTTGTAAACTTAGTAAAACCTAAGTATAAATGACTCTCTACATCATTCACAATGTTTATAAAAACCAAAGGTGGATTAGTAAGATTTACCCCACAACTATCTAGAATCTCATCAACCGTGTCTGTCACAATCGATTCGTTCACATCAACATCATCACCGATTTCTTATTTAACACAAGTACTACTATCGACATCTACTAATCTCATTCTAGGAATATCTCCATTCTAGTAGTATTTGTATAACCATGCTACAATCCAATGGCACGTGACATGACTTTTGATTTCATCAATTGTGTTGGCTTTCAAATAGTTACTGCAATTCCTACATAGATAGTAGAGCTTATCTCCAAGCTATTTCTTTTGTTCCTCCCAAATCTTATCAATTGATCCATACTAGTAATAAACTTTAGAGAGAAACGATTCCGAATGGACATCCATGACCGATCCATTTAGTGATCAAAGAGAAAATGAGTATTGAATAAGATGTTTAGATATTAGATTTTAAAGATTAGGGTTTAGATATCATGTTTTATCATTTAGGGTTTAAGATTACATAATAGGGTTTAGGGTTTACATATTAGGATTTAGGGTTAAGTAAGGATGTGTACCACCTACCCATGCTTGATCACCAATTCTCACTAGTAAGTGTATAATGTGTATTTAGTTTTCAAGAATATTTGGTATCACTTCCCCACAACTGTCTAAGTAATGATGTAGATTGGAAAATACCCACCTACATATGTACTTAGAGAACAAATAGGGAAGGCTGATAAAACATCTTGAAAGCTGAATACACATTATAAACTTACATCCTAAGTGAGATGAAGTGGTCAAGAACAGTCCCAAATTAGGGATTATCCAAGATTTATTCCTAATGAGTAAAATCTCAAGCGGGTTTCTAAGCCAACATATAATGTTTTCATTTGTATAGCTATGATCTTAGTGTTCTCATACATATTATAGGTGAAAAGATGTACATTAAGATAGGAATATTCTATTTACACAACCTAAATAATATTAAGCCAACCAAACAAGTAACCATTAATCACTTATTTTCCTAAGCATAATTATTTTTTGGGGCCTAAGATTAATTATTATTCATATTTCTCTCTAGTGCAGTCATAAGCGAGTTCAAATGGACATTTATGTCCTAAAACAACCATGGAGGTTTATATAAAGCAGAAAGGGAGTGTTTTGCTACTGCATCCGCGACTTTGTTTAGCTCCCGGGGAATATAAAGCAAGGTGAGCTGACAATGTGCTTGGATGAGTTGAAATTTTCTCCAGTGGGACTGGAGTTTTGGGATAGGCATCTTGTCACTGGCGAGGAGTCTGATTGCTGTAATGGAGTTAGAGAGTATGGTTTCATGCGTTGTACCCCTATCTTGGCATAGTTTGCTCGCGAGGAGGATCGTGTGGGACTCCGCCTCCGGCGCAGAAGTTGAGAAGAAGGGTGCCTGATATAATGTAGAACTAATTTGATATATGATTACAATTTAGTGACCTAGCATAATACATAATATATGAGTTTTCATAGTAAATCATTATATAATGTAGAATTAATGGCTTAAACATAATACACGCCTACAATATACCTAAACAAACCAAACAAACAACAATCATAGATAAAAAAATAGAAAAATACCTTACCCGTAGAGCAAAGAAGAGAGGGAGGCTCAAGAAATGGAGTGGAGATGGTGGCTCGAGCAGCAACAACAACAATGGTGGTAGTAGTATCAATATCGGTAGTAGAAGAAGCTCAAGAAGCAGTAGCAACATCAACTCAAGTAGTAGCAACAACTTAGGCAGTCACATGAGCGGTGGTGATGGAAGCGATGATGAGATAGTAGCATTAGCAAGAGAGAGTGCAAATGATTGCTAGAGAAAGACTTGATTGTGTGATGAAATAGAGAATGATAGGGATGTTTTGTGGGTGTTGTTAAATAAAACTTAGTCATCGATCGTTCTGAACAACTGACAACTAAGTCCTTAGTTGTTGGTTTGTACACAAAAATTGAAGATAGAGGTTAAACTATATCGTCAATTTGATACATAGAAATTGACAATAGTTGTCCTTAACCCTAATTTAAAAAAAGCCAATCTCACTGAAGACTTAGTTATCATTTTGGTTAGCATAACTGACAACAGAGGTTACACTACAATTAGTTAGACACTAAGAAACTGACAATAGATGTCCTTATCCCTTAATATAAAACATCAACCTCACTATGAGGACTTAGTTATCAGTTTGGCAAATAAAACTTACGATAGAGGTTACACTCATTCATTGTTTGAACACTTAGAAATTGATGCTAGATGTCCTGATATCTAATAAAAAGCCCCAAATTCACCAAAGACTTCGTCGTCAGTTTCTAGCAAAAAAAAACTATGACATAACCTGATTTAAGGGGAAATATTTTTTGTGGGGCTCCCAATGTTGTTGATTCTTTAAGAAGGAACCCACACCACAAGCTTTTTGGAGGTAAAAATTTTCACGATGGACATGGCCTACGGTGCTATAAAGAAAAACCAATGATAGAGGTGTTTTGTAGGCCAAATTTATTTTGTGGGAAGAAGTGCATCGTCAATTTCCAAAAAAAAAACATTATACGCATGTATCAAAAAAATTCCATAAAATTTGAATTTCATGGTCTATCCATGAAGTTAGTTGTACACCAAAAACTCGTTGTTATAACAAAAATGGTACTCAAATTTTTTCTTAATCAACAAGACTTGACCAATAGTGATGTTTGTGCTTTACCAACCAATTATATAGGCATGTAGTGTCAGTTCTCTACTAAAATTAACATTAAAAAAAGTGACAACAGAGGTCAAAAATGTACCAGTGATAATAAAATTAGTTAAAGAAATAAAGTAATCATTCATAATTTGTATAGTTCAATAATACATGTTCACAAATTTGTAATCGATACATGGTATCATAGTAATAATATATTTTTGGAAGAGGGCTTCAACTTGGGCACCTCCCTATGTCTATACCCATGTCAAACCTCCTAAATAATCATGGGCTCTCTTAAAGAACATGGATGAAAAATTGAGACACCGTTCCTATAGTATGGATGTGCATTGTGATAGAAATTAAACATCATCGCCCCTTTACACTAAAGACAAATTCTATCCGTAATGATGAAAATCTTGGCCAACATGATGCATCTTATGACGACACGTGTGGGAGGCTCTTCTAGCCAATTTCACAGTTTTTGAAAACTTTTTGTGAGAAGGTACAAGCACTACAGGCATATGATAGTTGGAACAACCAAGGCCCAATGTCCAATTGTTATACTCTGGAATGGAGGACATCCTAATTTCTCTTAGAAACAAGGAGTGGAAGCACAAGGAAATCTGAGGCAACATCAAGGGATAACATATAGCGCCAAGTTTAAAGAGGAAGTTCATGGGAGATTAAGAAGCCTTGATAAACTAAAGAAAGATGTGTTCACTTAAGGACAAAAATTATCTAGCTAGAATAAAGAATTGATATAGTTTCACTATCACTTACCTGCATGAAGAGGGGAGGCTTCCCTCTCAAGCCTTGGTGAATCCCAATTGTGTTGGTGGATCCATGGGTGCTACTCAAGGAACCTATGTCCCATAAAAGTACAATTCTCCACCTTACAATGGTACCAAGGGCCTCCTAACACCTATTATCCTCCACCACCACAACTTCCATACAACTTCCAATACACTCTATAACCACCACTCAATACCCACCACCACCACCAAATCAACTAACTCCACAACAAACTCCATAACTCCAACCAAATCAACAATATGCACTCCAACAACCCAACACACCACACGAAAGAACACCACCTCAAGGACCACAATATACATGTTAAGCTTCCTATTCTTATTCTCATGAGCAAGTAAAGGTTGAGACGGTGCTAAGGAGTGGAGAGACTTTTAAGAAACCAAAGAGTTGAGTAGTTGATGGTTTTGTGGATGAAGATTAAGTTGATATTGTGATAAAAGTTAATGACACTGTGATGAAAATCAAAGATGATATTGTGATGTGAATGATGATATTGTGATTCTAATGACACTACTTGATGATTTTGTGAATGTTGACAAGGTAGGTTCACCACCTCCACTCCCTGACGTACATGAAGAACTCTCCTCTTCTAAAAGAAAGCAAAATCACACTGCAGACATCATTGGTACCTTGAAGAAAGTCTGGATCAATATTCTTTTTTTGAATGCTATCAAACTAATTTGTTCTTATGCAAACTTTTTGGAATACATTTGCACCATTAAGAGGAGGTCAACTGGAAGAATTCTAATAATGTCAAGCTTATTGATCAAGTGAGATTTACTCTACACAACATCACTCCTAAGAAGTGGAAACATTTTGGTGCCCCCATTATTTCTTGTTACATTGGCACACACCACATGGACCAAGCTCTTCTTTACTTGAGTTCTAGTGTAAATCTGATGCCCTATTTTGTGTATGTTGAATTGAATCTAAGACACGTAGAGTCAGCTAACCACACTTTGCAATTGGCCGACCCTTTTATAAAGATGCCTCAAGGGAGAACTGATGATGTATTGGTAAGACTAGATGATGATACATCTATTTTCTTTTCTACTGATTACATTGTATTGGACATGGAAAAGGACACAAGGAAAGTGTCCATCATCTTGGGGAAACCATTTTTAGCGACAACCAATATGGTGATACATGTGAGGACCAGAACCATGTATGTGACCTTTGTACCCATGAAGATATATTTGAACATCTTCAAAGACGATGCCAATGCTGAGGTGATAGGTTCTACTGAGGAGGATTGTTATCTTGTTGGATATCTATGGGAAAATTTTGAAGAATGTCTACCTTCGTAGATTGAGACTTCCACAAAGGGTAGAGTTCTTGACCCCATTGTTTAGATGCCAGATGACGATAGTGAATAGAAGAGTGGTTCTTTGTTAGTTGCTATGAGTGAAGATCTACCCTCTATTTGTGCAAAACCTTTGAAGATTTCTATTGAAACCCCCCAATCCTTGATCTGCAATAACTTTCTAAAGGCCTAAAATATACATTTCTTATTACCAATGACACTCTCCTGGTGATCATTTCTTATATTCTTTCTTTGACAAAAAGATGCCCTAATTTTTGTCTTGAAAAAAACCAACTATTGGGTGGGCTATTGATGATCTGATGGGAGTTGATCGCTCCACATGTGTGCACAGACTTTGTCATGAGGATGATGCAAGACCAACCCATGAAAGGAAAAAGAGATTGAATCCCAAGTTAAAAGTAGTTGTGACTCAAGAGATGGTAAATTTACTTGATGTTGGGATCATCTATCCTATTTCTGATAGCCCTAGGGTGAGTCCTATCCAAATGGTACTCAAGAAGGGGAATCACTATTACACCCAATGCAGATGATGCTTGTGAGGGAGAAATCCAAATGGTGCATGTATATAGATTATTGAAAACTTAATGCCAACACAAAGAAGGACCACTTTCCTCTACCTTTCACTAACTAGATTCTAGATATATTGATAGGGCAGAGCTTCTATTACTTTCTTAATGGCTACTCTTGTTATATCCAAATGGCAATGCACGTCATATATCAATAAATGACTACCTTCACATGTTCAAATGGTACCTGTTATTATAAAAGAATGTTGTTTGGGATTTGCAATGCCCCCTCCACTTTCCAAAGATGTGTTACATCCATCTTCATAGATATGCTTCATTTGTCTCTTGAAGTCTTCATTATTATTTTATAGCTTTTAGGAAGTTGTTTGATGAGTGCTTGTTTCACCTTGTTATCACTCTTGAAAGATGTGTAAAAGTGTGTTTGGCTCTATCATGGGAGAAACACTTCATGGTTTTCAAAGGCATTGTTCTTTGTCATCGAGTACCTAAAGCTGAGATTGAAGTTGATAGTGCCAAAGTGGGCCTCATTTCTACCTAGACCATTCATTCCATTATAAGACATGTCCGTTCTATTTTGGGGCATGGAGGTTGCTATTTCCATCCCATCAAAGATTTTATCAAGATATCTAGACCATTGTGCCACCTTCTTGAGAATGATATGAAGTTCAATTTTGATGATAAATGTAGTGAAGCCTCCAATAACTTGAAACACAAGTTAATTTCTACACCTATTATGCACCCCTCGGCTTCTCTTTGCCTTTTGAGATCGTGACTAATACATCAAATATGGCAGTGGGAGATGTCACTAGTACAGAAATGATGTATAACATCACATTTGATGTCGTCGGTTGTTGTAGAAAAACCGATGCCAATAGTCTACGACGTCGGTGTATAAAGACAACTGACACCTATATGTGAATACTGGCTGATTTATAAAAGACATGGGTATCGCTTTTCTTTTACGTCGGTTGTTAATAAACCAAACCGACATCCAAAATCACCCGTAAAATACAATTTTTCAATGAAAAAAATTGCCTCCAAAAATTTTAAATTCGACGTCAGTTGTGCAAAATCCCACGACACATGTTCTGTGCCAAGCCCCGTAAAAGTTTTTATCCCCTCATATATCATTGGTGTTTTTTAAAGAACTGACGACTAAATATCCTTCGCAAGGCAAAATTCATTCTCTTATTGATTATTAGTTTTAGAAGAATAACCGACGTGGATGTGTGTTTGCCCATTGTCCCCGCAAAAAGAATTTGCCCCCAATTTGCCTAATCGGTGTCGGTGTTATATGAAAAACTAACGCCGATAGTTAACATAATAGCACCCACGCGAGTTAGACTCTTCCCCTTCGATGTTTAGTTCCCAATCTTCTCCCTCCTAGCTAGGTTTGGCGATTTTTCTGCCGCCTCCCCTTCTCTGCTCACCGCCTCCGCGTGTCACCATGACAAGCTTGAAGTTGCTCACTGCCTCTGCGCACCACCACGACAAGCTTGAAGCTGCTCACGCCGGAGCTATTGTTGTTTTCCAGTCACCAGCTACCACCACCTACTCCCATCGCTACCACCACCTACTCTAGGTAGAGGGAGGAGCCTTCCTC